>LR999896.1:7510000-8760000 GCA_905220335.1 Noctua pronuba | reverse complement strand
GCTTGATTTCAGATTGACGGACGGCATTTGTAGGTGATCGTGGATTTCGTCGTTCCTAGCAAACCAAAGTGCATACTATGCTCTTAGGATACTATTTCGAAACCTTTACAGGCAGAGAGTGTTGGATTTGCTGGCTACGCCGCACAATTGTATTCCATATGTCCATATTGGTTTCCAATTGTAGATGAGTAGCTTGTTGTCTACAGAGAGAACAGAATTTCTTCCCAAGAGCCAATACAGGTTACGGAACTTATGGTTTATTATCTCCTCCCTTTTTTTAATGTGATGCTTCCATGTTAAGCGCCCATATAAATGGAAGCCAAGATATTTAACACAATTTGTGTGTGGTAGAATATCAGGCCCAAGCACGGAACAGAAAAAACTGTTCCGTGGGTCCAAGTGAAACAGGAGGGGTGTTCCCGTGCCTGGGCGTGAAGGTGATATGATTAGACTTGGCTGCACTGGCGCGTATCCGTCACTAAGTCACTTACAGAACCATGCCTCGTCTAGCTGATTAATTCATTGATCTGATACACAAATATTGTTGCGGTGGCTCGTTGCTTACTGTTCTGCACGTTTTTAATACTTTTGATATTCTATTAGGAACTGCATAAGGCAAACCTTTCGAGTTGTAAGGTAGATTTTATTTCATTCGCAAGAATGTGTGCTTTCTGTCGAGCGTGTTAAGATTTCAGGTAGTTCTTTACAAATATACCTAGCATTTAGAACAGTGGCGTAGCGTGGGGTTTTGCCGCCCGGGGCCGACTGTAATTTTGGCCGCCCCCTCTAATTTCATAATTATTCAAGAAACGTAGGAAAGAGTCAAAATACAAAGCATTTTTTTTAATTGTAAAATCTCAAAGAAAGGAGGTGTCTGATGTGATAAAGAATAATAAAGAGTTAGAGAGGTATGGAAGAGGAAGACATACTGCGCCGATCCCTAATGATTTGGGATAAGAAGGGCAAGAGAATGATGATGATAACGATGATCATTCGTTCGTATGTATGTAGGTTTGTCATGTTCAATTGCTAATATAGCTAATACCTAGTGTGTACGGTTTGCCGTTCCGCAAATTAACAAAAACACCGAGCTCGAAATTTTTTAGCACATCGGATAAATTACATTTAATTTTAACTATTCATATAGATAAATAAGTTTTTTTTATCGACTTATGCATAAAAGCTTTAGACTTGAGAGTAAGTAGAATGCAAATTTTAGCACCCCGCCTCGGATAGGTAACAGATTTTCTTTTCACGATTCAAACAAATGGACTTTAACATACTTTTTCTACGAATGCATTAAAGATATGGAACGATTAAGAAAACTTATCTGTAAGAGCGAGCGAAGCGAGCTAGAAAATTTTAGCATCCCAGATAGGTTCGATTTTCTTTTTACCATAAATACAGATATAAAAAAAAGGTAGGCGGCAGGCTAGAAGAATAAAGTGCTTGTATCTAGAAAATATGGGGCGGCAGACCGGAATATACGTGAGGCTTGTATGAAAAGCCGCCCCGGGCAAGCGGCGTATATTAAGGAAAATCCTCCATTTCTTGGTTGTCCTTGTTTTTACAACAAAGTCCCGGTGATTTTAGTAATACCTGATCTGATAACTATGACCTGACGCTGCCGCCTGGTTCCGCTTGCCGCGTCCTGGCTCTTGCTTTCTGCCGCCCCCTGAAATGTGCCGCCCGGGGCCATGGCCCCCCCAGCCCCCCCCCACGCTACACCACTGATTTAGAATGTGATAGTAGGCAGGCAAGCATCGCAAACAGCCTTGAACTTTCGCAAAAATAAATTGCTAACGATCTCATATTTTGTCCCCCAGATGACTTCGCGAGTCATTCTTCTTCTGGCTGCTATACTGTTGTTTGAAGTCACATGTGCAGCGCCTGCTAACGATGCTTCAGGATCCGTTAAATCAGTCGCCGATTCTCAGGCTCTGAACGATGACAAAGGAGACTTGAAAACTGCTGCCAGCAGTGGATGTAAGTGGAAATTGTGTTAGTAAATAAAAAAATTAAACCAAAACAATCAAGTTACCGTAGTGAATCTACACACTTTTTGTTCCAATAATTGGATTGCTGCCTCTGCCGAAACAGAAACCAATGGAAATAACAATCTATTTAATTTTTCAGACGGAGCTGATCGGTATTCAGACTGGGGTCGATACCCAAGTGCTCAAGGAGTAACGGGATACGGTTCTATAGACAGCAGATCCAACTACGGCGGATTCGGAGGTTACGATAGCCCTTACGGCTACAATGGCTATGACAGTGATCCGAGGTACGGTGGATACTCTGGCAACGCAGGATATGGAAGTTATGCTGGCAACGCGGGTTATGGCAGCTACGCCGGTAACGCAGGCTACGGGAGTTATGCGTCAAACCCAGGATATAGTGGATACAAGGGCGGTTACGGAGGGTACGGTGGTTATGCTGGAAATGGTGGCCTCAACTCCTACTACGGCTACAACAACCCATCGTACCAGGGAGCTGGAGCTAACCACTTAGGATATGGCTATTATAATAGGAGACCCGGTTACGGAAACATTTACAACAGCGGCATTACTCCAAGCTTAGTTACCGGCTACAGGGGTTACTCGAAGAAATGAGTTAAGTTATAGTTAAGTAAGATGCAACTATTTATTTTCAGTGTAAGTTACCAAAGTACATCCAAAGTTTATATTGTAAGTAATCATCACAGTCTCGTTACCAGCTGTACCTATAGCCCACATCCATAATAAATTATGTACTTTAAATCGTATATTTGTCTTTTTTTCTTTACATGTCCTTGCCCTTAACAATTATTTTAGTCCTTTACAATGTTTGCTAGGTAGGTACATTTGCTTTTGTGTGTTTAACATTTAGAAATAAAAGAAGAATGCACAATTTAAAACTTTATTACTAACAGTGTGACATTATTACATACAAGTAATCTTAAAATCATACATGCTATTTCATGTTAAAATCGTAACATACCATAAAGTAAAATAAAGACAATTATTCTAAGCCACTGAACCTCCATTCAAAGTCAGTTTTGTAAGCGCGGTGGACAAGAAAAACATGGGCTAGTCAGACCCTGAAACACTTGTTTGCTTTTTCATCGATTTTAATGCTCGTTCACGAAGTTTTTTTTCCAAATCTTCGTTATTCACCTTTCCCTCCTCTTCCTCCTCCTCGGCCTCTTCACTGTCAGAAGAGTCATCCTTCTTCTTTGAAGCTTTCTTATGCTTCTTGTGTTTTTTATGCTTCTTAGAATGCTTCTTATGTTTTTTAGCCTTTTTAGACTTCTTCGGTTCATCACTGTCCGACTCTGAATCAGAGTCAGAGACCTTTTTCCTTGCTTTCTTCTTTGACACCTGATCACTGTCTGAAGAAGATTCATCTTTCTCACGTTTCTTGGGTTTCTTTTCAGTATCATCGCGTGACTTGGATTTGACTTCCTCTGAATGTTTTGCTTTTACAACTTTGTCTTCTGCCTTTCTATTTTTGCCACCACCATCCGGTGAAGTTGCACGTTCTTTCGAAGGTTCTACCTTCTTAGAACGTCTAGCTTCTTTTTCAGAACTTGTGTCTCGTTTAACAACTTTCTTCTTACTGGACTTTTCATCACTTTCGGAACTGTCATCATGTGAATCATCAGTGTTCTCTATTTTCTTTGACTTATTTTGCTTTCCTTCACCCTTCTCTGACCTAGAGTGTTCTACGGAGGTATCTTTGTTACGTTTTTTAGGCTTTTTGTCCACATCAGATTCTTCTGGAATGTTCTTTTGCTTAGATTTCGAGCTCTTGACTTTAACTTCTTCTTCGGAGCTCGATTCCGAACTAGATGAACGCGCTCGTTTCTTACGGGATTTCTTTGCCAATTTCTTTTTAGCACTCTTTTTGCTCTTCTTCTTCCTATCATCTTCCGAATCGCTTGACGAACTATCTTCTGAATCACTTTCACTCGAGGAGCTTTCTTTCTTGGGTTTCTTGGTTTTCTTAGAAGAAGCTTTATCTTTGCGTTTCACTTTAGGCTTGGCCTTAGCTTTGACTTCTTCACTGCTCTCGCTCTCTGATTCAGTTTGTTGCGTTTTGCGTTTTCCCTTCTTTGCTTCTCTCGGCTTAGCTGTTTCTTCTTCGTGTTGTTCTTTTATTGACACTTCATCACCAGATCTATCGGACTTCTTGTGTTCAATTTCGTGTTTTCTTAAGAATGGAGATGGTGTACGAGATAAACTCTTTGAAAATTCACGTAACATCGGAATCGCAATGATATCTTCTCTTTCTTCGTCATCAGATGATTGCGCTGGCTTAGCCTGGTCATCTTTTTGTGGAGCAGGTTTTTCATTTGCTACAGATGATTCCCTGCTTGAACTAGACACAGCTCGTTCCTTAGACTGCTCGCGCGGCAATGACTTTCGCTCAGAGGACTTTTTACGCAGCTTCTCCAAGTTTTCTATAATATAAAAAGAAAGTGTTAGTTTTCTGGTTTTATAAATCTATATTACATTTTCATTAATTATCTAAAGAGTTTGTTTGTTGGATACTTGTTTGTTCCTTTGTTTGAATGCGCTAACCTCTAGAACTAACAGTCAGGTTAGCATTTGATTAATAGTCCAATTCTTAAGGAAGGATGTTTATACTATTTCACATGACGTTACGACCCTTAGGAGTCGAGTAAAAAGAGAAATAGCATGTGAAACCGCGGAGCACAGCTAGTGGGATATAAATTACATCAAGAACTAACCTTTACGGGGAATAGAGACAGACTTTTCCAATCGTTCTTTGATCAAGTCACTGGATCTTCTGTCACGTGACTTCCTGTCTCTCGATCTTCTTTCCTTAGTGCGGTCCTTGGACCTCCTCTCCCTGTGGTAAGAGTAATAATTATATCAGAAAGTCAGTCTTTCAAATCCTTGTTTTTCAATTGAAGTTATTTCCACTTGAACAAATATTAATTCAAAGGAAGTCTAAATTAATTTGATTTCAAACTGACTAATTTTATTGAAAATGGCTTAAAGATGGTGAAGTGTAAACTAAACTTAATTGTTGTTTTTTTTTCCTACATTTCATTAACTGGAAATTTTAATTTTATTATGAACGCAGTTTATATGAAACTGACAGAGACTATGAAAAAAAGCCAATTTGTGATTACCTAGACCTATCTCTCGAGCGCCTATCCCTGGATCGCCGATCCCTCGAGCGTCGCTCGCGCGAGCCGCGCCCGGAGCGGCGACGGGAACGAGATACACTCCGCCTGCGAGACCGGGAACGTCGGCGATCACGAGACCTCATCACACAAACGATTCAACAATACATACATTCAACTCCAAGTGAAGACAAAGCTATTCAGCATACAAGCTACCTCATCTGAGTAAAACAAAAAATATAGAAATATGTTACCTGTCCCTAGTAACGCGTCTTCGTGAACGCGAACGCGATCGCCTGCGTCGCTCCAGTGAGCGGCGGCGTTCTCGAGACCTTAAAAAAAATGGGAAAGATTACAAAAAGCATTCTGCATCTGTGGTACGTACTACAGTAGAAAGCAAAAAAAAATATGTGTTCACATTATATGTCAGCGACAGGATCGATGCTATACAAGCATCCGCTCCGCGGTCAATGCAATGGTATTAGTATTGGTAATGCATCAATTTTATCCCCATGAACAAAATTAAAAAGGTGTCGAACAAAATTAAAATGACAAGGATAGATTTGATTTATTAAGTGTTTATTAGTGTTTAGTTTCGAGTCATACTGGCTACTTATTTAAGCAATTAAACAGGTAAAATAAAGATTCAACAAGTAGTGACATAAATAATCATAATGGTTTATACATAACTAGAGATTGAGAATATGTGACAATAAAGTATCTCCCCTTTTTTATAAATGCAAAGTAAAGTAAGGCAAGTTCACCTTTCTCTCCTCTCCCTTTCACGTCGCCTACGTTCCCTTTCTCGCTCCCTCTCGCGTTCCCGTTCTCGCTCCCTGTCGCGGCGCTCCAGCGACCGGCGCCGGCTGCTGCGACGTCGAGATTTGCTCCTGTATCATTCATAAAAGCTTATTAGTGGATTAATTGCAGAAGTACAATTTTTCAACATATATTCCTTGTGCGGCTATACTCACAGTTTCGGACTCGCCGGACGAGCCGAACTCTCGCGCGGTCGCGACCTAGCCGCGTTAAGAGCATGAGTAGACTGATTTCAACAACTAAATCGGGTAAACCCGGAAAATATAATATAAGTATAGATGTTTCGCTTATTTACCTTTCTCTCCGGGAACTGCGGCGGGGGCTGACGCTTGTAGAGGAATCACGGTTTGAGCGATACTGGCGTTTCTTATGTGATGATCTTTTCTTAGCACTGCCACCTACAACAATGAATTCATTTAACTAACCTATCCATGTATAAGAGAGCTTCTTGCATGATTATAAATAACTAATTGGCCAATACGGGGTCCACAAACAAAAGGTTGGAGGTAAAAACGTTAACATCAAGAGCGATTTCAATTATATTTACGTGATGAAGCAGAAGTGGATCGTCTTTCACTAGATGCTGAGCGCCTGGCCTTTTCAACTGGTTTTTCGTCGGCGCCTTTATCTGCAGTGGACCTGAATAAAATGCAATGGTTAAAATATCGACTCTCTTATAAACTAACTTAACGTAAGATACGGTTATTTTATTTTCTAAGAATTTAGTTCTCTATAATATCAGGAACTTACTTGGCAGGTGAAGCTGATCGAGACTTGCGCCCTTCATCTTCAGTTTTATCTTCTTTGAGGACATTTTCTTTACTCTCGTCCTTGATTGCCTCATTTGATGTGTTATGGTTGACCTCCTCTTTTAACTCCGGCTCTTCTTTCTTCTCCTTCTCGGGAGATTTTCCATTTTCTACACACAACATAAATATATACATTAATGGTACATACACATTAAATACAGACCTTACGAAATACATAATTTTGTTTATTTAAATGTTACATTATCACAAACATAATAAACTCAGAAATTCATTCAATTATATAAATCGAAAGTACTTAATAGCAATTTTGTCGTTCTCAAATTGAATTTTGTGTGAACACATGATACCGATAACATAGAAAGAAAGAAATTCTCGAAGAATGCAATACATACCTTTAGGTTCAGCTGCTTTGATTTCCTCTACATGTGAAGTCTTCGACTGGCTGCTTCTTTCGCGACTGCGCCTCCTCGAGCGGCGCGGGCTGCCTCCGTTGCGATGCCTAAATAATAGATTACCACATTGAATTATAATCCCTAATCTAAACCCAAAGTCGCTCATTTTTAGTTAAGGTGGACGCGCCAGAGTAACCCGCGAAATTCAAGTTTTCTTACGTTTTTTGCAATTTGCAGGTCAGCGTCTGGTTATATGTTGATGATAAATAAGTCGTGCAAGACTCATTTTTATCACCATACAGTGACTACTAGAGACTAGCATACTACTTAGCAATGAATACCACATGCAATATGACTAGAGATCGGATATTCGGATGCATATTTACCTAATGTTTGAGCGTTGACTAGTATGGAGTGTGAGTTTAAGTATCAAAATAATCATAGTTAAAAGCCCACCAATATTTTCCATTTTGTTATATTTGAATATTCAGCAGCAAAAATTGAATTCAGTTACTTAACAGCAAAATTTTAAAGTTGAAGCAATTTATTATGCATTTCCACTTTCTTGCCTAATTTTAAATAGAATAGAAATATTTATTATTCTTAGGAATACTACATTTTATACACACTTATACAATCCCGCGAAATCGAAAAAAATATATATATAATAAGAAACCGCTTCCACACTTTTGTACCCTTTGCCGGGAAAAAATGTACTTTCTTTAGGTAAATATGCATCCGAATATCCGATCCTTAAATAATAATATGACATAGAAAATATTTTCATTGTAAACAATCTTCTCATAAATGAGCAACGAGCTTACTTTTGTATAACAGAAGTATGAAATCGACATAAAGGGTGTAAAAATACTCTTAACGAAGCCAAAAGGCACTTATTCTCCTCGTCATTGCGATAAGTTTTTTGTTCTGGACCATACCTGGGAACCTTTCAGTTACAGAGATATTGGAGGTCAAAGTCCCAACTTTAAAGTTGTCTTTAGTTTAAATACCTCCATGACCCGTTTACGATTCAATGCAGCCACCAGCATAATGTTTTGAGTGTTGACATTGATTTTGACTGTAAACCCCAAAAAAAAGTTGTTTCCCAGCAATAATTTTTAGTAATAGTGTCAGAATGGTCTATCATAAATTTCATAATTGTTGATTTTGATAAGTTTGGTAATCTACTAATATAATGGCGTCATTAGGACTTTCTAATGGTCAACACTGACACTCCATTGAAAGGAATGGTAATCACGTACGTAATGACAAATTAATAAATTACTTAGGCGGTAAATTCAATTCAATTTAAAATTCTAATTTTATTTTATTAATTAAATTAAATTCAAATTTAGTAATAGTTTTTCGAAAATCATTTGGACTAATGAGTTTTATAAGTAAAAAGTAGGCAATACGGGAATGTCATTATAACCCAATTCTATTGCGAGACCATTGACCGACCATTGATCGAACATTATGAATTTAGCAGATTACGAACTTTTAGCAAAATGACAATGGGATCGTGTTGGAATGACGAATTTATAAAAAAATAGCAAACTTGGGCCCCTGAATGCCTGGCTGACGGCTTCGTGAAGGTCCGTTTACAATCTGAATTTAACTTAAAAGGGGTCGTAAAAAGATATTGTTATAATTCATACCATAACTATGATAAAAATATGACTCACTTCCTATCAGCGGAACGATCTCGTGTCCTTGATCGTGAACGTCGCCGCTCCCGGGAACGACGCCGGGACCGCGACCGGGTTCGCGATCTACGGCGATCCTTTTCTTTATCCTTGTCCTTCTGCTGTTCCTCCTTGAGTTGCAATTGACATACAATATGTTAAAAAAACCTTGTCCGATCCGTGAGTGTATTAGGTATCGATATTAGATTCTATTTATGTAATCCTTTTTAAAGGACAAGTAAAAAAAAATCCCATGATGAAAATTAAATAAAATGTACTAAACTGCAAGATAAGGCCTATATTGAAAACAGTAGCTATTGTTTTAAAGGTTCATGTGTATAAATGGACTGCTTATTGTTTGATAACAAGTGATGAAGTCATTCACTTACCATTCTTTTCTTTATCTCTTCTTTCTTCTGTTGTGTGAATGACTCTGGAATACCATTCTCGCTGGCCTGTGCACTCAGCAGAAGCTCCCAAAGTTCGCCCATGAAGAGACGCGCATTCTTCCCGTTCAAGAATCCAGTTAAGTTGATCTGCATTTTCTTGGGACAAGGGAACTAGGAGTCGAGGAAACAGGATCGGGAAAGAAAAGAGCTTGCATTATTAATCTTCATCAAATTCGTTATTTTACACCCTACCTTTTTGCCCATATATTTTATTCTATTTGTTTCACTTAAAATTTTATCAGTTGCACAAATAAATAAAAATAAAAACAAAGTTTTAAGGAAAAAAATAATAATTGAAAAGCCGTTAAGAGTGCCGTGATTAGGTAATTGGAATTTAATGATCAGCATAGAAATGACTCGGGTAAGGAAGCTAGTGGTATGTACATGTTGTGTCAAATTAATTTTCATTAGTGCTGGAGCCGGATCAGCGACGATGACGCGCCGGCAGCGAGAAGACGCGGCGTCGCGCGGTGGCTGCTGCGAAGCTCTGCTTTCGCTGCGCCGCCGGACGACGATGCAGCGCGGGCTTCTTTCTTCTCTCTTCAACCACTTGCACCTGTAAGGGTTTTGCGAACACAACCACATTATGCTGAACGCAAGGCCTAAACATGGGACTTCCATACCTCGAGTCAAATCAATCAATCTCTTAACGGCTTTAACAAATTTGTTATCAATACATTGACCATTTAAATGTCGCAAACAAGGGAATTCCACTGCGTATGATGCTTTACAGTTAGCATGGTTATAGTATTTAATTTCCCCGTAAATACCGATTGAGAATGCTAAGGGCCTCCGAAAGAGCGGAGCCGGCGGGCAGCGGCGGGGAGCTGGCGGCAGCAGGCTGAGGCGGCTTCGACGGCGCACTAACCGGTGTGGACCATAAAAATATCCATACGCAATCAATATACATTTGACATCATACTTCAATTGCAGTTTCTTTTGAACAGTGATAGATTATATAAACTTCTTGCATAAGGACCTATTATTTAATAATTAAGTAAGTAATATAATCTAAAGTCTAACTGTAAAGAAACTGCAATGATTACATTTTGTTATGAATAGAAATACACAATAAAGGAAATAAAGGATAGTCACTCACCTTCTCCTCAAGCTGGTTGTTGACATAGTCAATGACTACATCATCTTCCATCTTGAGTATTTCTGTGATCTTCTGGGTGATCCAAGGCTTCAGCACATCCAGCTTTACCTTGGACATGTCCACCTACATACGACAGCTTATTAATAATATTGGAAGTTGCCATTAAAAAGTTTATTTGAAATATGAATTTGATTTCTTTACGTTCATAAACAGCTTAAATATATTTATTTATTTTGTTTAAAAGCTGAGTTGTGGTTTATGTTATTTTTTTTAGATTTTCTTGATTATTCAAGTTTCGAATGTACCTGCTGAGTTAAACAGTCTCCGAACTTCATCTGCTTCATCAGCTTCTTCTCCTTGTCGCTGAAGCGGGTGTCCTGCTCCGTACTCGTACCCTAAAGCAACATTTGAGGTTATAATTTTAACATTCGATTTGAGAAACAACAACACAAGTGACCGTGATTCTACGGGATTTTATACGTAATACCATATTCTAGTAATATTGGATAATGCATGACACAGTTCTGGCACATTTACAAAGCCCACTTTATCGATTATGAAAATATGAAATCAATACGTCAACCATCAACTATATATCTTTAGATTCGTGTAAAATTCCTAGGATTGGGATTCCCTGATAGCATAGCTCTCAATCGAGATTACTGAAGCTAAACTTCCGAGAAAGTATATTTTCATTACGAACAAGCCGGGCGACATTCGCATATAAGTTGAGCTCCAAATACACTGTTTTGTAGTTCATGCCTATTGACTGTGATCTTCATCTAAGTATCGTGTTCATTTGTCTCAAAATAAACATGCATTTTATAAACACATCGGGCATACAAATGTAACAAATTTAGTGTTTCTCACCGTATACATCATCATTTTTAAGATGAAAGAATAAAATCAATATATCCCACGATGGAGCCTAGGGCGAAGATTCCCAAGGCGTGAGGACGCCGAAGTCGTCCTCACTCTATTTCTCTTGAAACACGAAACTACAGTTGCCCGTATTTTCCAAATGCCGTTTTCTGAAAATAACACAACGTGAGAGCATTAATTTCAGCCCAATCCACACAAAATTATAAAAAACTGCAAAACGCGAAAATGTGACTAACCGCCATATTGAAATCAAGGAATAGAGAAGCGAAAACAAACTTATCGAAATAAATGAAGGAAAAGAATTAGTAAAGACTTTTTTAGTGGTGTGCACATTGATTTAGTAACTATTAAATTAGGCGATTATCACACTGCCTCGCATCACGCTGCATGTTGGTTGCGTGTCAACTCGCCTTTATTATCTGAATGAACGCGCGTGGATGCATTTTCTGTGTTTTGGACAGCAACAGAGATACTTACAAGCAACATTAAAACACGCATTTACGCGCTACGCTGCGTGGTGCGTGGCAGGGAGTTAATCGCCTTAGGATTTAATAACTCCCTGGGTTGCCAGTTCAATGAATTAAACTGGAAACAAACTTCATTTTTGCCACAGATGTCGCTAGTATCTTTTGCCCAACAAAGAATTTCAAAAGAAATATATGTATTATTATGTGCCGACCAAGCTAACCTGCAGCTGAATACCTGTATTTTACTTGGAGTGACTGCCTATCTGACCTCCACAACCCAGTTAGTACTGGGTAATACTATACCCCTTGGTAAAACTGGTTGTCAAACTTTGGGGCCACTAACTGACTACCTGTAACAACTAAAATTACAGCCGGGACTAACGGCTAAACGTGTATAGAGGTTTTATAGCGTGTGTTGGATAGACACGAGTTTTAATGAGAGTCACTCGTATTACTCACAGTTCTATTGGGGCAAAGTTCACACACACAACACAAGACACAGAAGGAGAATTCACTCACAATCACAATAGTTACAGAACAGAACACAATAACAGTTTATGGATTACGGTAAATATGCGGAACCATGCCTTTTCAAAACGTAACAGAGACTTGCGTACGCGTCGTTGCGAGGCTCGCACCAACTGGAGGTCTGCTAAGGGCGTCAACGACCGCGCGCTTCCTCCCACCCACCTCACTCGCTCTCTACACGTCACGATGACGTAGCTCGGCCGCGGTGGAAACTAGGTATGTCATGGGTGGTCACCCATCCACGGACCAACCTAGTCAAGTGCAGCTTAACCTTAAGATCGACCCCTGTTTAAGCCTGATATAGTGGTGGTGGATCAATCAGAACAACGATTGTTGACAAAACGGTCCCGCATGACGAGAACCTCGCGAAAGCCGAGAAAGATAAATCAAAATCAATATAAGCAAATATATTGATTTTGATAAGCAAATCAAGTATTTGGACTTGGCTCGCGAGGTTACTGACATGTGGGAAGTGAACTCAGATTGATTACTGTGCTAATGGTTGTTTCAGCCAATGGCTTAAATGCCAAGTGCTTCGACCACTACCTGAGGAGGCTCTCGTTAGGCAGCTGGATTCAGAAAGTGATACTGCTGAACACGGCTCGTATTGTTAGGAGGTTCCTCACTCTCTGGAGCCCTGACCACGGTAGCTTGTTCCCAACACTACTCATGGGCTACTATTTTTATAGATTAGGTTTTTTATAGATTGTTTTATATTTGGAAATAAATGTATATGACAACACAACATTAAAAATATAATTTTATTTAATTTGTACAGAATAAGATAAAGGAAAGAATAGTGGATACATTCTATTCAGTTATGCCGAGTACACACGTAGTGATTTTAGCGATTTTGTAAATCTTGATAGTAACATTTTGAAATCGCCAGTGACGACAGTGAAAACAATAGTTTAACGAAAAAAATGCGTAGGATAGGTCACAGTTTTTCATACAGTTATTTTTGATTTTCGACAAAATATCTGGCTGCAAGAGAACGGAGCCAGCTGACAAGACATTCTGGAAGACCATTCTTTCCATTTTTTGCGATTTCGCACTGCCAACGGCTTTCGGATGTGATAATGATGGCGACAATGTTTTGCACGAAATACAGAGTGCAATTGGGTGCTCCAAATCGAGAAATGGCTAAGTCCACTTTTTCAGTTTTTGGTAATAAAAAAAATAAACATATTTAATTTTTTTGAAAACAAACCACAGGACATGTTGAAATTAAAATACCATTCAGTTATAGTACACAATATACTCTTTATTTTAGTATATAAAACAAAACATAAAAAGCATTTTATAATAACTTTATTTAAAAAAAATAGTTTTGGACTTATCATAAATCAACAGGACTTAGGGTTATCTTTCCCTCTTTTTAAGGACTAAGGAATTTAACAAAACAAAATTAGCTTCTTTAGCAATATTCTATTAATCAAAAATGAGTAATACCTATTAGCCTTTAAAAATAACAAGGCCAGTTACTCTATTTCGTCAACCAATTCCTCAACAATTTGACTTTCATTTAATTTAGCCTGTTCCATAATCAAAGTTTCATAGAATTTTCTTTTTTCTTGTGGTACAAATCGAATAAGTTTTTTAATGTCATTAATTTTAGCTTCTTTAATTTTAATAGCATCTTGATAACAATCAGCAGGAACATCTCGAAGATACCTAGATATACCTACTCTATATAAAAAAAAAACTTTAAAGTTATCGCCAGTCATTGAATCAGAAAAAGCTGGCTTTGCATGTCTTTTAAATAAAACTCGATGACAACCTGAAATTCCCGGTATTGTTTGTTTAATATTATCATTTGATTTTAATTTTGATTTTTTTTTAGTCCTTTTTCGGTAAAAACTTATGGACTAAGGGACTTTATAGGACTTGGGGATTTTTGGAACTGAAAGTATCGTTAATTTTAATTTTTATAGTTTTTAAAAACCCACTTAGGGATATCATAACAAAAAAATTGTTGGACGTATCGATAGAGAAAAAACGCCCGATCAACCTGTGTTAGTAGTGTAAAAAATCCCTAACTAGGACTTAGGGATTTTTCGAATTGGGGCACCCAATTAGTTCAATCGTAGATGATCTTTGCCAATCGAGCATCTTCCATAAAAATATTCTGCCACTTATTCTGTAGGTCTCTTTTTTTTTTAGATTGGGTCTCGGCTGTATGTTTGATGTGACCTTTGCCCAGCCACATTTTCTTTCTGTTTACTATTGTTTTTGTTTTGATTTTGGCGCACTTCGATTTTGTTTTATTGTCTCCAGAAAGTTAAATCTTTGTATTGAATTGTTAATTAGTAATCATAAACTAATTTACTGAGGGTCTGAATGAGTTTTCTGACTTCTACTAAGACTTGCTAAAACACGTTGGTTGAAAAAGGTTAGTACTTAGCGGTAATTTTCAATAAAAAATTTCAGTGCTATTGTTTATATGAGACGAGCTAGAAATGCAGCAATTTCTTCTGTAAGTTAATCAACTACTTCACTTTTGATTCGAAATCTTATAAAAAGAAAGATATTAAGAACAATATTATATACTTTAGGTATTATATATATACCTATTTTGTTATTCTCAATTGAGTTCTCAATAAATTTCATACTTGATTAATTTGATTGAAGGTTGTTTTATATAGCAGTACACGTCTCTTGAGAGCACGCGTGTAGCCAATATTTTTGGCGGAAATTATTCTGTATTTAAAGTTCTCTGAGAGGTTGATTCTTGTAAGTAAGTCTAATTTGCCAATGTAAGACAGAAACGTTATATTAGAGATAATGAAAAAGTTTTACTCGTGAAACCATACAACAACTTATCTATTAATCAAAAAGGTTATATACAAAAGTTTGCTAGTATGTAGGTACATTTCATGTATCTTACAAGTATTATAAGCAGATTGTATTTATAGCTGCCTGCATACAGGCACTTGTATAGCAATACAAATGGACTGCTCAATGAGGATGTAAACTTTGTAGTCCGAACCAGTGTGTAAATAAGGTTATTTGAAAAATATTTTCATTTGGAAATGTATATATTTTATGTAAAATTTTAGGATCAGTATTTCCCTAATTCAAATCTTTGATTAAGAATTAAATATTCTTCTTTTTTAATTTGATTAAATTAAAAAAGAAGTAACATTGTGTGATTATTTTTGATAATTAGGCAACAAAGGGTTAATTATTCAACATATTCACAGATAATGACCTCCCAAACTACTGTTTTAGCTTAATTGAACACTCGTAAATAGAGTTGCATAAGCTAAAGTTGTTTGTCTTTTATTTGTTACAGATAACATTGAATAATTGATAACAATTGAACTCTGACATTGATGTAAGATATTTACTAGCGACGTGTATGAACTTCACTCTTCAATCATCATCATTCTGAATTTGGATATTGTTCTGTTTGTACATTGAGTTCAACATGTGTGTATTACGGTTCTTCTGTTCTGAAGCATTTAGTGCACATAAAACGAAGGAAATCCTTGAGAAGTTGCAATCAGTAGATGTTGATGTATCACAGTTATCAACTGAACTATGTTACCATGTGGAGCTACGCGAGGGATGTGACTATCTCAACATTAATCAGATTAAAGTCCTGAAGTGGCTACTCAGTTCTCCACTGCAGCCTCAAGCATTGAGAAATGAAACTGTGTACAAGAACGTGCAAGGAAATCAAATTATTATTGAGATTGGACCCAGGTATATTTACCATATTTAGTCATGAATGTTTCTTAACCTTTTGACCGCCATAGTCGCATATACGTGACAAGCAAGCGCATGCACTGTATGCCAAAAGACAAATATGTGACAAAGTAGTAGGTGAAATTGTGGATGCGCATATTGTTTATGCTCAGGCGGTCAAAAGATTAATGTAAGCAAGTTTAATAGTGCATAAATAGTTGACTCTGTGAATAACTCGAATTAAATGTTACAGGTTTAATTTTTCAACAGCTGACTCAAGTAACTCGGTTCAAATCTGTGAAAGTGTTGGCCTGCGTGATGTCGTACGGTTGGAAGTTTCAACAAGATACCGAATCACATTTGCAAAGGCTAAGAATGTCCCTGAACAGTTACATGAGGCTTTGGCTGCACCATTGCATGACAGAATGACACAATGTATTTACACTAAGGATAATCTCCCTAGGACTAGTTTCAATGAAGGATTACCAAAGGATCTAGAACCTTGGTTTGTGGTACCTCTCCAGAAAGAAGGTAGACCAGCTATGGAGAAAGTTAATCAGAAGTTGGGTGAGTGTTTTGAAATTCACTTCTATAACATGTAATTAAATTAAGTTTTAGAGTGAATGTGAACTAACTCACAATTTCTTACAGGTCTTGCCTTTGATTCCTGGGACATGGACTTTTATATGGACATGTTTGTTAACAAATTGAAGCGTGACCCAACAAGTGTTGAGTTATTTGATCTTGCTCAGAGTAATAGTGAACATTCGCGTCATTGGTTCTTCAAGGTAAATTGTATTGAAATGTGTTATCATTATTCAACCTATAAAATCGCTTACAAGATTTTTTTATGATTTCGTTTTTTTCCACAGGGGAAATTATTATTAGATGGCCAAGAGATAGATGAGTCTCTTATTGATATGGTAGCTTCAACTCAAAAAACATCAAATGATAATAACGTCATTAAATTTGGTGACAACAGCAGGTATGTTGTATTGTATGTCCACTAGATTTTTCGAAACATGGCAAGTAAAAAGATATTTAATTAATTGATTTTTATTTATAGTGCCATCAAAGGTTTCAAACATACAAAACTGCGGCCATCAAATGTCCGGGACGCATCTCAGATTGTTAAGGAAGTGACCGAGTCTGACATCATATTCACGGCTGAGACTCACAACATGCCAACTGCAGTGGCACCGTTCAGTGGAGCCACTACGGGTACCGGTGGTCGTATCAGAGATGTGCAGGGTGTGGGCCGTGGTGGACACACGGTTGCTGGTACAGCAGGATACAGTGTTGGCAACCTACATGTACCTGGTTCGTAAATATTGAATACACAAATTATTATGGAACTGTGTCAAACTGCATACTTTTTTCTTTTCTTTTGTTTGTGTGTATCACATGTTTTATTATTTAATATTGTTCTTATTTTCTAGGCTATGAATTACCGTGGGAAGAGAAGGGTTGGGAATATCCCAACAACTTTGCAAGCCCTTTGCAAATCATTATTGATGCCAGTAATGGTGCATCCGATTATGGTAACAAGTTTGGAGAGCCATTGATTTCAGGTAACACAAAATTATATGTTTTTTTGTACTACATTCATTCTTTTATGTATGTTGGTTCATTAATTTGTTTTGTTTATTACAGGATTCGTCCAATCATATGGCTTGAAGAATGGCGATAATGTGAGAGAGGAATTCGTGAAACCGATCATGTTTAGTGGTGGTATTGGATACATGCCACACAACATGATTAAAAAGAATAAACCAGAAAAAGGTAAAACTCATATATCATTATTACATGGGAAGATTAGCATAAAAGTAAATATATCTTTTCCTGACAGCCTTTTCTAACTTGTCTTGTCTTGTCTGTACCCCAAATCCTGGCACGAAAAAGATTGACGCGTCTATAGTTTTTTTTATACCAGTCTCTTTTTTTTGTCTACTATTAACAAGTCAACCCTTGCAGGTATGATGTTGGTGAAGGTCGGTGGTCCAGTGTACCGTATTGGTGTTGGTGGAGGCGCCGCTTCGTCTGTTGCCGTGCAAGGAGGCGACTCCAGAGATCACGCCTTAGATTTTGGGGCAGTGCAGAGAGGTGAGATTCCAAATAAAAACCGCAAAATATTTATAACACCTTTAATTCTTCGATGCAGCTTTGCAGACATATAACTATAATAAGTAGATTACTTCAAATACAGTTACCATGTGAGTGTCTTCTTAAAGTGAATCAAATTAATGCAAAATAGTCTTACAGGTGACGCGGAAATGGGAAATCGTCTCAACAGAGTAGTTCGCGGCTGTCTAGAAGCGGAAATCAACCCTGTGGAATGTACGTACAATGAAAATTGAGCCTTGATTACTAACGAATAAGACAAATATTTTAATCTTCCTGTGTTCTTCGCAGCTATCCATGACCAAGGCGCCGGTGGTAACGGCAATGTGCTCAAAGAGTTGGTGGAACCAGAAGGCGCAGTCGTGTACACCAAAGAGTTCCAGTTAGGAGACCCTACCATCACCACTCTGGAGCTTTGGGGCGCTGAGTACCAGGAAAATGATGCTTTACTTTGTTCTAAAGAAAACAGACCAATTCTTGAAGGTACAAACACGATTATTATCCTAAATCTAGAAGATAGAAACTCGTTACATCGAAAAAAAGAAAGTCTCGTTAATTGTTAAACAAAATTAAGCCTCGTTAATTGTTAAACAAAATTAGTCTGTTAAATATTTTAGTTGTAAATAATTGTACCGATCTTTTGCTTTCTTATAGCATATCAATAACCTGGTCAAATCTACATGATGTTGCATAATTGTATTTTCCTTTGCAGATATCTGCCGTCGTGAAAGATGCCCTGTATCATTTGTAGGTGAAGTAACCGGAGATGGTTACATGAGTCTTGTAGAAGATTCATACACCGACAAGTATTTGAACAGAACCGAGAGGCTCAAACCTGAGACCAAGTCTAAGTTGCCATTTGATCTTCATTTAGAAGCTGTACTAGGTATGTACATCTTTTGATTACCCTGTATTTTAATGTTAGAAGACGTCATTTCATTATGTTGGCTTACGTTCGCATGGGCGTTTTTAACGCGAAGATTGAGCTACGTGTTGAAAATCTAGTACGCGATAAAAAATGTCGCGTTAAAATAGCGTTTGTGCGAACGTGGGCTTATCCTTTATTATATTTTTTGATCTGTTAGGTATGTCATCAGTTGTGTTTGTTTTTAAGACAATATTCCAAATAATTATCATGTATGAGGTCACTTACACTTTTGCGTCATAAATGTACTCATGAAAATCTCGGTATATAGCAACATCCAATATAGTCGTTACATTTACTTGTATCAATATCGATATATAGATAAGAGCGTTAAAATTAAGCATTTACGTCAAACGAGAGACAACAATCATCTGTTTATGCTCATTAGTACCTACAAAAATAATGATCTTGTATTTCATGTAATAATTTATTTAAATGACTTAATGCCTAATTGGTCTAGTGGTCGCAAGCGCAACAGCTGACCGTGGGGTTCTAGGTTCGATCCCTAGTTTTGGGCATCAATGGAATATTGTCAGTAGTATGGTATTTAATATTTCACTAACATTATGTTTTTTTTTTAACTAGGTAATATGCCGCGAAAGACATTCGACTTGGTCACTGAGAAGAGAACAAAGTTGCCGTTGTCATTGCCACAAAATATAACAGTTCATGATGCTCTCGACAGGGTGTTGCGGCTCGTTAATGTTGCTAGCAAGAGATATTTGACCAATAAGGTAGGTTGCTTACATCCTGATTAAGGGATTTTTAGAGATCTTCTGTATCACTGAAAATCTCGAAATAAACCCTAGTTTCCTTGTCAGCTTATCTCATTGATCTACGTATCACGGTTCCTGCACAGAACCCCACACCTTGTGTGTACAAGCGCGTACACTTATTCCGAATCTGAGTGACTAGCTGAGATAATGTGACGCCCAAACTGTGATCGGATGACCATACTGCTGCTATTTTAAGTTGACATTTAAAGATAACAATTTTACAACTTTAGTTTTATTACACAGGTGGACCGATGCGTCACAGGTCTGATAGCTCAACAGCAGTGCGTGGGTCCACTACACACTCCCCTCGCAGACTTCGCCATCATCGCGCTGTCGTACTACGACCTGGTCGGGTCTGCCACGTCCATCGGCACTCAGAACATCAAGGGTCTGTTGGACCCCGCCGCCGGTGCTCGCATGTCGCTTGGAGAAGCCCTTACTAATTTGGTGAGCTTTATTGTTTCAGTCTGACTTTAGATTTGAAAGGTCATTTCACCCTTTTCGCCCACTATTATTGTTGGCGAACCTATAAAGGGGAAAGTTTTTGAAAATGTTTGTGAATCTAACATTTTTGATATGTATGAATTTTGCAAATGGATTAACAGATAAGATATAATTATCCAGGTTCATAAAGTACTATCTTGGCCCCTTGGGGAGCAACAACGAAATCAGGTAGTATGGAACCTAGAAAAGGCTCTATACTACCTAATTTAGTATTTCTGTAATTGACTGATAACTATTATTTATTCTAAATATCATGTTCACATCAGTTTTATTTACCAAAACATGCACCATGTCCAGGTATTCGCGGGCATAAGCGAGCTAGAGGACGTGAAGTGCTCGGGCAACTGGATGTGGGCCGGCAAGACGGGCGCGGAGGGCGGCTCGCTGCTGCGTGCGTGTCGCGCTGTGTGTGACGTCATGGGCAGCCTCGGCGTCGCCGTGGACGGCGGGAAGGACTCGCTGTCTATGTGCGCGCAAGTCGCCGGGGAGAAAGGTCTGACATTATAATCAAGTTCTGCAACAACAAAGTCTATGTTTCATATCATAAAGTTCAAATTCTATTGCAACTGAATTTTTTAGTTCCTTTGCACTGCAAGTGCTTTCTCAAAAACCAAGTTAGAATACATAACGCTAAAGTAAATAACTGATTAACTGGCAGTAGAATAAAAATTTGGTATTGAAGTATGTTACTCTTTGAGGGAGTGGAAGGAATCATACTCGCCTAATATGCCCAAAGAAATACAAGAAGCAGAAAACCGGTTGATGTGGCCTTGTTTAGGAGAGGCTTCTTTCCAGCTGTGACCGTCATTTTGTTGAATGATGGTACCAAAAATCTAGTATACTAAAATGTTCAGTCCAGGCCCGTTTTTACCTATCAATTCAGTTTCCTCATTATTTTGACTTTTTTGTTGCAGTGAAATCACCTGGAACATTGGTAGTGTCAACCTACGCGCCGTGCCCAGATATTACGGTTAAAATCGAACCGGCCCTATTGGAAGAAGGATCTGCCCTCGTGTATGTGCCTGTTAGTCCTGGGAAGTACAGGTTTGTAATCATAAAAGTTTATTTATCGTAAAAACCCCCTATTTTAATCCAATTAGGATAGCGAAAAAATATGTTTGTAACCAAATGCTTTGAAAAGGTTGTTCCCATAGACGATACTTACAGTATGGTTCTTCTCTTAACAAATAATATTATTGTTTCAGGCTTGGCGGTTCGGCGCTTGCGCAATGTTACAAACAACTCGGTGACAACCCAGCAGACCTTGATGACCCCGCAGTTCTTAAATCTTTGTTCAAGGTTACTCAGAAACTATTGAAGGGTAAGTTGCGTACATTCGTAGAAGTAGTATCACTGTCACAGTGCGTATCTGTATCAGGTTTATACGATTCAACTGGATCTCTACAAAGATTCGCCCTTCTACATAACATCACGCCTGTAATCCCCGAAGGGTTAGACAGAGATGTACCTAGTAATAGGTATACCCACATTTCGCCACTTATGTTTAAGACCCATGTAGTAGGCTTGACTATTACATTAGACCGGGCACAAATCTTGACTCCGTGGCTGCTTCTAACAAATTCTTGATGGAAAAACCCAATATCACTTTGCCCGACCTGGGAATCGAACCCAGGACCTCATGCTCAACAGTCGTACTTGCGACCACTAGAGCAATGAGACCTAAAACAGCCTTAATTTTTTTCTCCAAATTTTTAATTGACTATATGAATTTCAGAGGGTAAGCTACTATCTGGACACGATGTAAGTGAAGGAGGTTTTATAACCACAGCCCTAGAAATGGGTATTGCTGGCATTCGCGGTATGAACATAGATATCAACGTCGAACCGCATGTATCGGAAATTCAAGCCCTGTTCAATGAGGAACTTGGAATCATTCTCGAAGTTTCACGCAGTAATGTAGCGTATGTACTCACCGAGTTCAAGAAAAATGGCGTAAATGCCAAACAAATTGGTACTACAGGGAAATATGGAATGAATTCTGAGGTGTGTATTTTATTTTAGTCGAAAATGGGTTTAGTTCCAATAACATTGATTATATTAACACCTATTTAAATTATTTTCAGGTCACAATAAAAGTCAACAATAAAAAAGTTCTAGACACAAAGTTAATAGATGTGTTCAGAATGTGGGAAGAAACGAGTTATCAATTAGAATGTTTGCAAGCAAACACTGACTGCGTTCGTCAGGAATGGCAAGGTAGTATTTTATAAAAAAGTTTTATAGTTTTTGTAGTACATTTTGGGTGTAAAATAACTAACGGTGGTTACAATTCTTTGTAGGACTGGAGAAGCGCAAGGGAGTGACTTACAATGTTACCTTCGATCCTTCGTCGGCTGTCGTTAAGACGAAACCGATTAGAGTAGCCGTACTTCGTGAGGAAGGTAGGAAAATAAATATTATTAGCACAAAGTAATTGTATGGAGCGACAGCAGCAAACAAAGTTACGGCGGCTGGGTATGTCGAAATGAAATGTGTCCATTTCACCGCCAAAAGTTTTTGTGCTGGAAAAACTTGAAACTTAATTATTACGCTTTAGGCCTGTTTAAAAATTCCATTTAGACTGGCCTGGTGCTTTTGGCGTAATATGTATAGTACCAGAAATATATTTTTATTCATATCAAATAAAATTTAGGTACACAGTTTTAGGGTGTTACATATGATTGTGAATGAATACAAATACAAGTGCCAGCAGTGGGACAATTCAGATTGATAAAATATGACTTTTTATATTGTTGGATTTGGAAGCCCTTTAACTAAATTCTTTGTCCTTTCTAGGCACAAACGGTGACAGGGAGATGATTGCGTCCCTAATGATGGCGAACTTCGATGTTTTCGATGTGACAATGAGTGATCTACAAAACAAGAAGATCACTTTGGATGCATTCCAGGGCTTGGTATTCCCTGGTGGCTTCAGTTATGCTGGTAAGTTATAAAACTTATTTTTTATTTAGTTTTTATAGTACACATTACTGAAACGAAAAGTTGTAATAAAAAAAAATCCGCACATAAATTGGAGCCTAAAAAATCCCTTTTTCTCTTATAGATACGTTAGGTTCGGCAAAGGGATGGGCAGCGGGCATTCTATTCTCTGATTCTCTAAGCTCTCAGTTCTCACACTTCAAGAACAGAAAAGATACATTCTCATTGGGAGTGTGCAATGGATGTCAACTGATGGCCTTGCTCGGCTGGGTAGACCCTGAGAGCACAGCGAAGAGCGCTAACAAGACTCAAGTATTCCTAGACCACAATGCTTCAGAAAGGTACCAAAATATGATTTATACTGTTGATATAAGGCATTGTTATATCACTGTTATCGTATTCTTCAGAATCTATGGAGTTGCTTCACTGCTGTTGATCGATTGGATTGGGACAGTTAATTTTCCCATTAACTGAAAAGACTTCTAGACAATTTGAATATGCCGTACATCTCATCATAAAAACATCTTTTTTTTTTTTTGCTTAGTAAGCTACCGGAATAAAAAGTATCCTTTGTACAGACGCCAGCATATCCAGCTACCTGAAACTGGCAAATTTTCCCAATCAACCTTGAACCTAACGCTTTGGCGATACAGTTGATAATCTATTAAAGAAATTTGACAGTTTCTAGTAGCTTGATGTGCTGGCGTCTGCACTAACAAACCAAGTAGTACCAACTTTTATCGTAAACATGGATTCAGTTAGGGGTCACTTAGTATTGGTAGAACCTTTTTTTGAAAATACCTGTTGTATTTTCCGTGGCGAAAAATAGGTAACGGATAGACCAACTGAGTTACTTTTGCATTTATATTATTAAGTATGGATTCTTCTACTCTAAAGATTCGAATGTCGCTGGAGCGCAGTGAAGATAACGGAAGACAAGTCAGACGTGTGGTTCCGCGGCATGGGCGGCAGTGTGCTCGGCGTGTGGGTGGCGCACGGCGAGGGGCGCTTCACGGTGAGCGAGCCGCGCCTGCTGCAGCGCCTGCACGACAACGGGCAGGTCGCCATGCAGTACGTCGACGATGACGGCGCGCCCACCGAGGTCTATCCTATGAATCCTAATGGAAGCCCAGGTAAGAAAACGACTGTTTAAAGTAATTGTGGCTCTCACACATTCCATGATTTCAAAAAAATACCGCTGTTCCTAACTGTAGCCAGACGGAATCTTATTAGCATGTTCTGTGATTAGCCGAAGCTATTAATTTCCTTTTTTATTATTAAATTTATATATATCCTTGATAGAATTTGTTAGCCAGCTCTTCATAAGCTAGATAGATATAGAGCTTAAAAGATAAAATGTGGGACCGGGACGACCTCAGGGTTCACTCTCGGCTCGGACCTTTGCAATCAGACCATGTCTAAGTGTCTAAATGATTTCCATCTAATTAACTAGTTTTTACAAGCTTTTATTTAACTTTCAATGCTTGTTTATTTGTTTCGCTCAAATCTTTCAACTAAAATTTTATAAACACTTATCCCCAACCGATAGAGCTGAAATTTCGCAAACACGATTAGTTTGGATGACAATGAAAGGTTAGCTAAGTGACGTCATTCTAAATCCAATATGGCGGACTCCCAAAGATTGCGTACTAGTTATTTTTTTATAGCCTCATGATATGGATATCAATTAAAAGCGTTTGCTGAGAAGAATACGAAACCAGCGAAAACTAAAAAAATAATTAATAGTAGGCAGATTTACTTATGTTTTTATATAATATAAATTGTATAATGTAATAAATTTATGGGTTTGATTTCATTTAAAGTTTATTTGCTTCTTTTTAGAACTTGTAAATAAAAGCTTTATTAATTTATTTTAAAATGAGGTAAATTAATCATGCTAAACTGCGACCCTTTTGGCATTACATAATTATTCTCTATCTGTTTTTACTATGTTCTAATGCCAATATAAACGCATTTCCTGTCAACAGTGGGTATCGCAGGCGTGAGGTCCCGCGACGGGCGGCACGTGGCCATGATGCCGCACCCGGAGCGCTGCGTGCTGCGCTGGCAGTGCGCGGCGCCTGCGCCCGCCGGCGCCGCAGCTGTCGCCAGCCAAGCGTCGCCCTGGACCAGACTCTTCCAAAACGCATACTCATGGGCTTCACAACAATAGATTGAGAAGCAAAACATACAACATCTCTTTCATTTAGGAATTATGTCAAGCATTCCATTTTAAATGCTTGTGGATATAGAGAACAGCCATTATTTATAGTATCCGACCGAAACAGAATGTTCACTTGTTCAGTCGAAATCGAAACCGAATGTTCGGCACTGGTCCCAGTTTCGGCCAAAACCAAACATGAAACTTATTTAAACATACATATTTTAAATTGCATGTTAAAATCTAGCGTATTTTAACACGTCTTGAGTAAAATAAAAACAATAATAAAAGTTTGTTATAAAAATAGTTATTTATTTATGTTAAATTAATAATTTAACGGCTATCACGAGCAACCAATTAAGCTCAGCCGAACGACAATTTACAATTACCGAGTTTCGGCCGGGCCGAAAATGTAGCCAATAGTTGAAAACGAAACTGTATTCGAAACTAATTTCTTGGCCTAGAACTTTCGGTCGGTCACTAATTATTTATAAGTTCAGCCGTTTTTGAAGCATTATGTTTTTAAATAAATAAGAGTATTTTTAGGCATCCATATTACACCCTATAAATGGCATTCCTATTTTTCTCGAATATTGATAAGTTAGGTGATAATTGTAAATTTCCAATGCAAGGAATGTTGGTAAAATATAAATGAGCCCCTCACATTGTCTTCCAATTTACATTCCATCTAATTAATGCATTGTGCCTTTTACATGAAATTGAAGCATTATGTTTTTAAACAAATAAGAGTATTTTTCGGCATCCATAATACCCTATACATGGCATTCCTATTTTTCTCGAATATTGTTAAATTAGGTTAGCAGAGCGAATAATTGTAAGTTTCCAATGCAAGGAGTGTGGGCAAAATATAAATGAGCCCCTCACATTGTCTTCCAATTTACATTCCATCTAATTAATGCATTGTGCCTTTTATACGAAATCTATTTTTATACATACATGTAATATTTTTACTATAAATGGAAAAAAATATTTTATATTAGCAGTTGATTTATTTTTTGGTTAAGTACAAACAAAATCAAATATATTTATACTGTAAGTTAAATATGTATACAATCACTATAGTAATATAAATGTTAGTATTGTTTTTTTTAATATTAAATTGTTTAAAAAACATATTTTTAGTTATCATTTATACTTTTTGCAAATATTCTATGGCTCTTTACTATAATTATCATAAAAACAAGAAACTGAGTTGTATTATTAACAGTCAGATTTCATTCACATATATATGCTGTATCGTACTAGGTCTTTCCTTCGAATTCTTTCTAATGCATCACAAAGTACGAAAATCCATTTTTATGGGTCTGCAATGACATCATATTTTTCCATTAATTTTGTAGCCTTTAGAGGGAATGTTTCTTTTTTAATATCAATATCCTCAATATCGCATTCACGAATTTTCAAATTTCTTGCAAGGTTACGCCAGAAACAACCAATTGCTTGAATTATAGTTACAAAAATCCTCCGTTTCTTGGATTCCAACAGACTGCTGGTAATAAAGCTGTCTTAAGGCTCTTTCTTATTACTTTGGTGTGATGCAGCTGTAGCATAAAAACTATGATTATGTTGAATAAAAGTATACCACGTTTCTATGTGTAGGTGTAGCATTTCTTAGTTAGTTCCAATCTTAGAAGATTGAATGTTGGGAAAGAGATACTCTACTATTCTATTGATTCATTTAAATTATTTTATGCTGTCATAGGCGGTTATTCAAATTTTTGGAAATGCCCCGACCTTTTTGGAATTCCCCTGCATTCCGGACATTAAGCTAAAATTCCGGACATATGGCTACCCTAATTGTGAACAAATGAGTATATTACTCGTTAATGCATGACCGCATTGCCACGCTGTATGGCCTTATGGTCTTCTGGATCCTTATATTATGGTCTCTTATGCACATTACTGGTTGGCAGCGTTGAAGAGGAGTGAATTTAGGTTGTTGTAAGTTTAGTTTATTATTTTTATTTTTAAATCTATAAGTACTTTATTTAAAAAAAATATCTATATTTAGAATAAAACAGTTTTGTGATTTGTGTAAATATGATCATAACTATACTATAACTACATACATAAACTCAAGCCTTTTTATTATCCTACATTAATTCTTATTACTATTATAAATGCGAAAGTATGGATGTTTCTTACTCTTACGCTAAAACAACTGAACGGATTTGGATGGTATTTGGCACACAGTATACCTGGATTAAACAGGATATCCCGGTAGCACGATCCCGTGGGACAGTTTCCAAACACCACGCGGGCAAAGCCGTGGGCATAAGCTAGTTGTTTATAAACGTTACAAATATTTCTTTAGGATGATAACTGTTTGTGTGGTTGCGTACATATGTAGGTGAAACATTACTTAATTTAATAGTTGCTATACTCCCTTGGCATGTGGTGGATCTCAAGGTCTGTTATTTGCTGCAATACATCCTTCGAGTTGGGGAGTTTCTAAGCAATATTCTTCAGGCAGTCTACATTGTCCTCAGACAACAAGTCTCGTACTTCCAAAACTTTCAACAGCTGTCCAATACTGTTAATTTGTTCAAACCTTCTCACTGAGTTTATGGTGCCTCTGAAGAATTATTTTAGGGAACTCAGTATTTCACTATATCTTTCGTTTGTTCCCACTGAGGTTTCTATGATGTACTATTTTAATTGAGAATATTCCAATAAAATCATTTTAGGGCTATTACAGTCACAAAGTTAGTAGGTATCCCAAAACATGGAATAGGTACTGCACTCAATGACTCAAGTAACAGCAACGTATATTTTGTTTATGATAATATTACAAGAAGTATGCAAGCAGGTAGGTACACACGGCGACACATCAAGCTAAACACTTTCAGTTTATCATAACCTCGCTTTGTATCGATTTCCCGTACAATGAGAGATCTGCATAAAATGATTTTGTATAGCTCGGTTGGTCGGCATGCGTACCTATCTTATTCCTAGTAAGATAACGTGTCAGAGGCACCCCCGAAAGAGATATACCTATTGCTCTTTTTTAACGCGGGTTTTATTTATGATTTTAGTAATTATAACTCTGTAAAGCCATATTTGTTACGGCCGCGAATCATATTTTAATCAACATACAACCAGACACTACGAATCTAAAAAATTTGAATTTCACGGGCTACCCTGGCGTTTCCTCATTAATTTGAATTTAGCTGCTGGGACAGACACAATTAAATAAAAATCCTGCAGGTTTCTTAATTAATATTTCGTTTTGCTTTTCATCCATAATTATTTATTTGTCCATAAATAAGTTGGCAGAAAATACAATCTTAGATCATCAGCACTAATAAAAATAAAATAAAACAATCAAATTAAAAATAATGTCCTGTGACTAAACTACTGGATATATTCGAATGAATTTTTGTATGCAGACTGTGAGTGTGTTATTGTCGGCACCAAAGTATACAGGAACTTTCATATGCATTCAGTAAAAGCTATTGTTTTGAAATTACAAACAGATACTTCAATTTTATTTATTTGTCTAGAGTAAGTACAAACTAAATCAAAACTTTTTATATACTTAGTGAATTGTGTGTATTACAATAACTACTACATAACTGTAATTAAAATTAGTATTGTTTTGAAACACATTGTTTATTTCAATCAAAGCAACTTATCCTTTTAAAATATTCATAAACATTCTGTAGCTCTTTATAGAGGCACAATGCAACTGCAATGTTATTCCCTAGTACATTACTATGTCGTGGTGCATAACGCTGCATAGGTAGCCTTGAAACCATAAATAACACTAAACATTTAAGAGCGTTTATACAAAAAGTGGGCAATGTCGCAAATAGCTGCCAAATATTTTGCTGTTTTAATTAATTTGACAATATTACTGTATGGAAATAAGAAATATGGCTAACTAGTGAACTAAAATATTGATTATGAAATGCAATAATTAATATAGTAACACCGAATATCTAGTTTGAAATGTAAAAAAAGTATTTGGAAACTTTCCAAATGCCTTTTTTACACCTACAATGGTTACAACATCAAATTCAGTTTTTTAATTGCAATTCATTATTAATATTCTAGTTCACTGGTTAGCCATATTTCTTATTCCCATACAGTTATAAATATTGCGAAATTATTTAAAACAGGTAAACATTTGACAGCTATTTGCGACATTGCCAACTTTTTGGATGAACACTCTTAATAACTTATTGATAGGATAATATAATTATCTTATAAGTCATACAATTAACTGTCAGATATTCATTGCCATAATGTTCTGTATGGATCTAACTAGGTCTTTCCTTCGTGTTCTCTCTAGTGCGTCACAGAGTACGAAAAACCATCTTTGTGGGTCTGCAATGACGTCATATTTTTCCAATAATTTTGTAGCCTTTACAGCTAATGTTTTATTTTGAAAATCAATATCATCAATGTCGCGTTCACGGATTTTCAAATTCCTTGCAAGATCGCGCCAGAAACTACCAATTTCTTGTGTGATAGTTTCGAAAATCCTCTGTTTCTTTCTTTTACTAAAGGAACCCAATGGACTGCTGGTAATAAAGCTGTCTTCTGGCTCTTTCTTATGACTTTGGGGTGATGACGCTGTAACATAAAACAATAATTGATTAATTTCAATGAATGAAAGTATGCATAGGAATAGCATTTTGTTGCTAGTTCCAGAAGGTTGTATGTTGGAAAAGAGTAACGTGATAAAGTATTGAACTAAAAGCATTGAGAATGTGGATTATAAATGGAATCAATATTCCTTTAGGATGGGGGCACTAAAGGGGAAATAACTGTTTGTGTTTGTAGATAAAATATTACACACTGTAATAGTTGCCATATTCCCTTGGCATGTGGTGGATCTCATAGTCTGTTATTTTCTGCAATACATCCTTCGAGTTGGGGAGTTTCAAAGCAATATTCTTCAGGCAGTCCACATTGTCCTCTGACAACAAGTCTCGTACTTCCAAAACTTTCAACAGTTGTCCAATGCTGTTAATTTGTTCAAACCTTCTCACTGAGTTTATGGTGTCTCTGAAAAACTCTTTCATGGAACTCAGTATTTCACTATGTCTTTCGTTTGTTCCCACTGAAAACACTATGTATTGTTTTAACTGACTATATTCCGATAGAGTCATTTTATGGCCGTTTCAGTCTTGATGTAGCGCAGAACTTGAACACTACACTTACGTTACCACAACGTATATTTGTTTATCTTATTAGATATTATGTCAAGAAGAAATGTGTAGCATAGGTAAATTAATGTGGCAACTTAAATACCATCTAATTAATACACATGAGTTTAGTTTTCGGACTTCAACTTTTGGAGTTTTCAACAACAGATAAAGGTCACAGTAATTACGTGTAATTTTGTATTCTGAGGGCACACCGCACAATATTCGAGGTCTGTCAAAAATGACAATGACAGAAATAACATTCCAATTCAATTTAGTGCTTTTGATATTTCATAGAATAAAGCAAACAATGATAATTTAATAGATTCTATGCGATATTAAGCTCTCGTGATATTTTCTTTTTGTTACTTTTTCCGATATTTTATGGATTACTATAAACGTGGTTTGTATAAAACAACAAGTTTCAGGTTTGTTACTGTGACTACGTAAAAAGAAACTGACGCATAGGTTTTCGTCATTGAGTTTTGTTTGGGGGTTTCCCTTAATCCTATTTTTACATGGAATGTACACTACGTAGAAATGCATACTATGCATAGTGCATTATTATACCATTAGTAGTGCAAAGTTAGTAATAATAGTTATCAGGTTACGAAATGCAAACTTGTATTCCAGATAACATAAGGTTGCCAAATATGTTAAGAGCGTGAGTTTAAACTTTGAAGTCTTAAAAGAACATACTTAGAGGTCTATTATGACTTAATTGCATAAAATATGGTTGTCGTTTTACAGATTCTTAAGTAATAATGTTCATAATACTGATATTTTGCCAAACCCGGGAGCGAGGGCGTGCTAATGTGCTTTCCCGGCTTGGAAATATATTCGTGTCTGTTGGCCAATTGGTGACGCACCTGCCTAGGTTTTACCTATTATCACTTGCTTCGGTGATGAAAACATTGTGAGGGGCATGCCTGAGAGCTCCCTTATTATACTCTTTGCCTGAGAGATATTATTTCTCCATGGCATGTCAAGCCAAGTCAGAGGCCTATGGGCGGCATAAACACTCTGACACCAGGTTAGGCACTCAACACACGATAAAGAAAGCAGACCTATTAAAAGAAGCACTCGAAATACAAAATTTATAGAACTTATAATTATGGTGTTTGACAAGTGCTTCATCTCTATTACGTACTCAATTCAGAAAATATAGGCAATTAGTCAGCCGTCTTCGGTACGATTCCCTTTGGGGCAATATTATTAAGTTTTTCTATGTGGAATTTCTCTGTTAGCCCGGAGTTAGCAAGTTGACGGTGTGGCACTTCGTGCCTCGGTTCTTAAACCAAATCTCAGATTGCTATTCAATTATAACTGGAATATAATTGAGTGAGGAAGTTTTTCAGTTTTATATCTAGGATAAGTACAACATTAAAAAAATCTATCAATAAAACAAAAAAAAAATCAAGAGCGAGCGTAGCGAGCTTGAAATTTTCAGCCCCTACCTCTAATTTGATAGGTTTTCTTTTGTCCTTTATTATAGAAATATGACTAATTCTACCTATTTATATACAGAAGCTTATGAACGCAAATGTCATAAGATGTCAGAGCGAGCGAAGCGAGCTTGAAAATGTTTGCTTTCGGCCTCGGATAGATTGGTTTCTCCATAAATTCCCGAGATTTTGTACCCTCCCTCTGCCTACGACCCTGACGATGGGAGACACTAAGCGTAAGCGGCCTGTGCATGCACAGGAAAACACTAAATTTACTGACAAGATGATCTACAAATATGAACAGCTACCCAGACGCTTAAGATATGCTTATGTTTTTATTCACACAGTAACTTTTTTTTATTGCTGGCCTGTTGAGTGTCCCACTGCACAGAAACTTATTTTTTTTAATCTTTTCTATGTATTTTCTTTTTGGACAGGGGGTGCAAGTGCACCCTCTTGCACCCTGCCGGCGCCCATGAGTCTGTATCTGTGTAGGTAGGTACTCAGGTTACCTAGTCTACACGTCAAATCTATTTTGGCTGTTTAGGTGGCGTTTATAGGAAAAGGTTGTTTTTTTAATAAACGGCGAAAATTTTCTATGTTGGGGGGTTCAGATCGATGTACTGTACGTTTTTGCTTTGGTGTCCCTTCCACCCTGAATACCCTGAACGGCCTTGCTTGAGATTGAATCATGATATAGGAGAACAGATGGAAAAATTATCATCACCAGTATCTAAATCTTACTAATAATGGTAGGTATGTGACGATGTGACGACCCTAAAACTAACATAAATACTGATTAAGCATTTACTGCGAAGGGTAGACAATTTGAAAAAGTCCCTAAAATAAACAAAAATGGTGCAGCCAATGAGGACAATCATCGACAAAAAGAAACTGTAACCGACACTTCGATGTTTATGCGTTTAAACCAGAATGATTGAATCAGGGACTGTGGGGAAACATAGACGAAATACCATGGACTTACGAAATACTCTCTACCTTTACTTTTAGGATCTAACGGAGGTATGGGGCACAAGCACAATAGACAAGCAGTCACGGAAAACGAGAGAGAGTGCACAGTTAAGTTGAAAAAGACTTTTGTTTATTTTTTACTAGCTTCGGCCCGCGACTTTCTTTGCGTGGACATTAGAATAGGGAATAAAAATCTAAATCCTTTTTTTTTCAAAATTGTTTATTTCTTAACAAGATTACAACATTTAGTTTGTGATAGGAACCTTCCAATGCCTGTATTAGAAGACTCCGCTCTTCCATAACAAAAGAAAGACAAATATTATTAATAATATGTTGGTAAGTAGACAAGATTGGCATAGTATAGTTTGTGTGTGTGTGTAACAGGGCTGCCAGATTGTTTAATTGGATACAAAAACTGTATAATTTGGTTAGTGATTGTATCCTCTTTGTATCCTGGACCCTCATGTATAATTGGATACGGAAACGGAAAGCCAAAATTCTATTATCTGAGTGTATATTTATTAAGAATGTCATCTAGGGTGACATTTTTTGGCTTTGATATGCGTTAAGCCTGTGAGTACCATGATAAATTAAAAAAATAACGTAGGTAATTTCACGTAATTAGTCATTACTACGTATTTAAAAAAAAAATTAAGCACTGTTTGTATCCTGACATTCGATTTTGTATAATTTCAGAAACATAGCCGAATAATTTAAAAATATCTACTGGCAGCCCTGGTGTGTAAGTGTGTGTTGCGTGCTTGTATGTGTGTTTGTGTGCTTATGTGAGGAGTATAGGTTATGTCGTAGGTTTTAAGAGTTCTTCCGTTTCCTCATAAGTAACTGGTTTGATCCATTTCAGTATCACTTTTTTGCAATCATAGTATTTGGTTTTATTGTTGCTTTTTCGCAGGTTTGCGCGATGCTCACGTGACGTTAAAGTCACGATGATATTATAAAGGTTGTAAAAAGACCCTTAACGAAGCCGAAAGCTACTTGTTCTCCCCGTCAATACGATCATTTTTTTGTTCTAGACCATACCTGGGAACCTCCTAGTTACGGAGATATTGGGGGTCAAAGTTCCAACTTTTTCACAACTTTTTTTTTAAATGCATTTTTTTAAAGTAACATTTTTACTGTAAACACCCCGTGCTATTCAATCCATCCATCAGCGCAATGTTCTGAGTGCGTTAGATTGAGTCCTACCGTAAAACGTGATAATTGACCCCAAAAAAAAAAATTGTTACCCAGCTAAAATTTTTACGTAAAGTTACTTAGTTTGATGTACAGAATGCTTGGTTGACGGCTTCGTGAAGGGTCCGTTTACACCCTGTATAGCTGTAAGTATCTACCTACTAACATTACCTATATGGACTTGTATCAGTTAATGTGAGCTTGGTCTGAAATAATTATTTTCAATTTCAATTTTAAGGTTTTTGGTTACATAATAAGTAATAATTACATAGTTTGTTAATTGAATATTTCACAACGATAGAAGATGATACTTTCGGTACGTTAAATAAAGAAATATGTTTGATTCTATGAATCAGAAAAAATTATTTCAGCAATAATTTTTTGAAATTCAGAAAAAAATATTTACATGTAAATAATTGGAGAAATTCAACGTTACAAGCCGTCGCTAATGTTACTTGAATTCGAGTAAACGTTAAAATAATTATCTATTAAGTAGATAGGTTTCTTCAAAACATAATAATATTATTTATGTAGTAGAAAATATTATTTTCTAAAACTGTACTTGAATGTCGTCATTTACTGAATAGAGTCAATACCAATAATGATAATGACCCGTTTTATGACTACAATTGTGAACTACTTTAGATCATTATAATATTTACTTATTTCTCGTTATCATTTGTACTTGAGAGACGCTTTGACCCCTCTATCAGTACATTACTGTCGCTTTCGTAAGTCGGACAATAAAATGGTTAATACATTTTAATTGTAGCACATTTGCTAACAATAAAAAATGTACAGATTTATTAAACGTGGTTTAGTTCCAAAAAATGCATTTGCTAGTCTCCAAAAAGACTTTTCTTATGAAAAGTTACGGAGAAATAGTGTTCGTTGTATAACCCAAAGCACAAAATCAGATAGTTTGTTTCCTGAGCGTGTAGACTTTCCTAGCAGGCATATTGGACCAAGAGATCAAGATGTAGTGACTATGTTGGATTTGCTCGGTTACAAGGTAAGTTAATCACAACTAGTAAATTAAAACATCGTTATTTTTAATTGAGTCATTGTCTAAGTATTCATTCATGTATTTTAGAGCTTAGATCAATTAACGGACGATGCAGTCCCAAAGAAAATTCAACTGCAAGGTCTCATGGACATCAGTGACCCTATGAGTAAGTAACTAAGTACCTTATAATATGTTATGTGCGTACCTACATAATCGCATACAGTTTGCTAATAGATAAAAACGTTTTTCAGGTGAATATGACCTCATTAAAACTGTACAAAAAATATCAGAGAAGAATCAAATATGGCGGTCTTACATAGGGATGGGATATCACAACTGTTGTGTCCCTCATTCCATTATGCGCAATTTGTTCGAGAACCCAGGATGGTTAGTTTTTTTCTAATTTATTAAGTTTATTGATCTGCCTTACATTCGACTATTACCTATATGTTTTAAGCGAGAGTCATAACCGCAATTCGACATCATTTCTCTTATTCCTTTCATCAACAAGCTGTACATTTTTCTAGCTTCTGATTAGATAAATTTTCAGGACAACACAATACACCCCGTATCAACCAGAAATAGCGCAAGGAAGATTAGAGAGTCTTCTCAACTATCAGACCATGGTCAGTGACCTCACCGGCTTAGATGTCGCTAATGCTTCGTTGTTGGATGAAGGCACTGCTGCTGCCGAAGGGTTATCGCTGTGCCATAGGTATGTCCACACACGTTATACCTAGTTAATTATTCTGTTACTATCTAAATTATTGAATAAAATATCAACTATGATAAAAGGTCAAGTTACTTAATATTAATTTAATGACACTTGGCATTTTTTCCATATTTAATGTATCTGACTGTCGCGAAACGCAATATTTTTGCATTATGTTTTGATAACGCTATGTGGCCACGGTCCACATCGATGCACCGATGGCGCGCAAAAGATTCAAATATCTTATACTGGATAGTACAGAAAAACTATCTAATTTTTATTCCACAGGCTAAATAAGAGAATGAAATTCGTGGTATCAGAGAGGCTGCACCCGCAAACATTAGCTGTAGTTCAAACACGTCTGGACGCTCTAGGCTTAGAGGTTGACGTGGTACCAGATGTTCGGCAAGTGGACTTCGCTCAGAGAGACATATCTGCAGTGTTGCTACAGTGTCCGGACACCAGGGGCTTGGTGTATGATTATTCTGGACTAGCCGCTGCTGCGCATGAACATGGCGTGAGTTTTTCAGATATTTGATATTTTTATTTGCCTTTTGCGTGGCGAGAAACTTGACATTGAAACATTCTGAATGTACTTATGTTTACAGACCTTAGTGGTAGTGGCCACTGACTTGCTTGCCCTGGCGCTTCTGCGTCCACCAGCAGAATGTGGGGCTGCCCTCGCAGTGGGCACTTCGCAACGTTTAGGAGTACCTCTGGGCTATGGAGGGCCTCATGCCGGATTCTTTGCGGCTGAGCATCAGCTAGTGCGTCTTATGCCCGGCCGTATGGTCGGTGTTACTAGAGACGCTACGGGGAGAGATGCTTACAGGTATTGTCTACATTGCAATAGATTTTAGAATTAGGTGTGTTAAACTTGCTCGCCTATGTAAAGTCCTCCCGATTAACGATAATTTACGAGGCGACTAGCATACTAGACCTGCTACTCCAGTCGTATTCTATATGTGACTTGAAAATAGAATTATACTTAAAAAAAAAAACATTACTTACCTTAATAGGCATAATCGTCCGAACAAATAAGTAAAATGAACTTATTTTTTTCAGGTTAGCACTTCAGACACGAGAACAGCATATACGAAGAGACAAAGCGACGTCCAACATTTGTACAGCACAAGCACTTTTGGCCAACATGTCTGCTATGTACGCAGTATACCACGGTCCTCAAGGTCTGAAAAACATTGCCAACAGAGTTCATAATGCTACACTAGTGCTTGATCATGGTAAGGCAATATAACACTTAATTTATTTGTCACTGTGTCACTTAATGTGTTTGCGCAGTGCAATGAAACAATTTCTGACTTAACTTCATTAATATTGGTGATTGTTCATATACACCAGCGTAATTTAACATTAACTAATTTCGTACATTCACAGTAACATACTCATTCGTAAACTCTGCCAAGAAGTGTGAGGCATTCTGATATTCGACAAAACTATGGTTAATAGCATATTTTATGAAAATGGAGACCCCGCCCGTAGCCTGTTTTTTCTTCTTAAGAAAAAATATGAGTGACACAAAAAGAAGAATTCTAAACTCGTGATATTTCAGGAATAAGACAACGAGGACACAAACAATCCAACGACGTATACTTCGACACACTGCACGTAGTACCCCTTTCTGAACATGACGCTACTGAGATTAAAATGCGCGCACAACAGAAGAAGATCAATCTGAGGTACTTCGATGACGGCGCTGTAGGTGTAGCACTAGATGAGACTACGACTGAGGAGGATGTTAATGACTTACTGTGGATATTTGACTGCAAGCCTGTTGAAGAGGTAAGTTGAAAGTGTACTTACTGAAACTTAAAGATGGATGTAGTGTATATATCAGGGTTGTTGCGAACATCAGCATCAGCATCCGCTGATCTTCAGCATCATTTTCAACATCAGCATCAGCATCAGCATCCACATTGATGGATGCTGATTATTGATGCTGATTATTAATGCTGAAGTTCGAGTCGTGACATGACCGCAGAGAGGATTATATCACGTGTAGTTTTTGCCTGCGATTTTGACCAATTAAAAGATCGTCTGCGGGGATTGTGATTGCAAACAAACACAAACTTGTCTCATTACGTTAATTCGTCGTTACTCGTGAAAGTTTTTGTTTTTTTTTTCCCGTAAACTGTCGAGTGTAATCCGTTGAAAAGTGGAATATGGACGTATTTTAAATTAAGGAGTCAAGAAACTGCAAACTGCAACTTATGTAACAAAGATTATTCACGCAAAGAGCGTACTAATACAGACTGTTTTTACTTTTTCCCTGTTTTTTTAAGAAAATAATTAAAATCAGCATCAGCATCAGCATCCGCTGATGTGAAAAAAATATGCATCAGCAACAACCCTGGTATATATCCATAGTGATAGGTCCAATCAAAGACTACAGTCCTTACCTGCATCAGCTGAACCTTGATCAATGTCTTAATTGTAAGAAGGGCCAGGTAACGGAGGGCAGTGACTGTAATAACAAGCTTGTCACTGTCAATTCAAGGGGCATTTAAACAGGAATGTCCGTCACCAATACCTCGCCCTTCAAATGTGCCGCGAGGTCTGGTTTACAGCCTTAGATAGTCGGCATGGTGGTTGGTGGTTGTTTTCTATCTATATCTCAAAAAACTTCTTGATATTTTCCAGGTAACAAAAACTGGAGACGTTAGAGCCAAAAGCGTGCAGCAAGGTCCATTCAGGAGGACTTCTCCATACCTTACGCATCCCGTATTCAATATGCACCACTCGGAAACGAGGATAGTTCGCTATATGAAGCGGCTTGAGAACAAAGACGTGTCTCTTGTACATTCTATGATACCTTTGGTAAGTTCAGTTTAATATTCTTTTGTATTTTATGCTGTATAAATAGTATGGTTAACTTCAAATAGAAATATCTTTATCGGCTGACCTTTAAGTGTAAGAAAAACAAGTATAACTAAGATAAGAAGGAACCGTGAACAGTTCGGGGGGTCTTGATCATCAGGTTATTTGCACGTGATTATCTTGCTACTAACAAATGACTGTTGTTTTACTTTAGGGGTCTTGTACGATGAAGTTGAACTCTACGACGGAGATGATGCCGTGTTCATTCAAGCACTTCACTGATATCCACCCGTTCGCGCCACTAGACCAGTGCAATGGATACCATCAGCTGTTTGAAGAGCTAGCTAACGATTTGTGCGCGGTGACAGGATACGACCGTGTCTCTTTCCAACCTAACAGGCAAGTTGATGTTAACTGTTGATCGCTAAATACCGCATAAGGAAATTAGACATACCTACCAATATATCCCCAATAATTGTGTCAAGATTGCCTAGAGCAAGCCGGACGATCTATGCTCGCTGTATCAAAGAAAGCGTTCACCTTACATGGGATAATTGCTGGCTAGCATGACTAATATACATGTATTTGTGTCCACAGTGGTGCCCAGGGTGAGTACGCTGGTTTACGGACAATAAAGCGCTACCACGAGTTCCGCGGTGATACTAAGCGTAACATCTGCTTGATTCCGGTGAGCGCGCACGGCACCAACCCTGCATCCGCACATATGGCTGGAATGCTCGTCTGCGCCATTCGAGTTACGCCTTCTGGTGATATAGATATGGCACATCTTAAAGAAAAGGTAAGAGTTCTTCAGGTTTTTTAAGAACGCAAATACTGCAAAGTCAATGCTACTACTAATCTTGAAAAAAACCATCTCAAAAGCAAATTTTTTTAAGAGCATACAAATTATATAAACTTCATGTACCTAATACGAATGAACATAATATTATACTGTGACATAACACCCAGGGTGGAAAACTTGTATATCCCCAGTCCCCACTGAGCGTAGGCATTAAAGCCTCGTTACGTCGCGTAGACGCTTCGTAGCAGCCGCATTGGCTTGCTACGCCCCAGAAACGTTCCGTAGTAGCCGTATTGACACCGTTGCTACGCCGCGTAGACGCTGTGATCAGCCCATAGTCGTTTGGTAATCGCAAGATAAGAACGTAGATTTAGTTAAATGTACTTCGCATACTAGGTGTAAATTGATGTTCAAACAATTTTGTTTTCAAGCTATCAAACTTAAGAGAATGATGTGTACACCTGTAATTGGTAACCACATAAGAACCCTTTTATTGTTGAATGTAAAATGTATGTGCCGTTGGCGTACCTGTTTAAAATAAGTAAATAAATAAACAGTTGAATAAGCGTACTTTCAATTCGTTTCAGGTAGAGGAGCACAATGACAAAATATCCTGCTTGATGTTGACATACCCGAGTACGTTCGGCGTGTTCGAGGAGCGTGCCGCGGACGTGTGCGCGTTGGTACATAAACATGGTGGTCAGGTGTACTTAGATGGTGCCAATATGAACGCACAGGTTTGTAGGACTTTAACGGAGCTTCCAGTCTTACATTATGATGGGAATTTGCCCCAAAAAAGCTTACTCATCATTTATTATATTTTTAGGTGGGTCTTTGCCGCCCAGGAGACTACGGCAGCGATGTGTCACATTTGAACTTGCATAAAACCTTCTGCATCCCCCACGGTGGAGGAGGCCCGGGCATGGGACCTATTGGAGTGTAAGCATCATCAAACACAGTTATACATTTTTATTCCCGGCTTGTCACTGTTTCGACTCCCGTGCTTTAATAACATTATAACAAGATTCTTTTAATCGTGATAATAATTTTCTCGTTTAGGAAAGCTCATCTGGCACCGTTCTTGCCGTCACATCCAGTAATCGACCCACTAGCAGACCTGGGTGATGCAGCGCATAGTTTCGGCTCAGTGAGCGCTGCACCTTTTGGATCATCAGCTATTCTGCCCATATCTTGGGCTTACATCAAAGTAAGTGCACCGCAAAAAATTGTGTCTTCTCTGTTTTGAAGCGAAAACTTTTCAATTATAGCTAACAAACAAGACGTTTTATGTAAAAACTTTCTTATTATGTTTTAGATGATGGGTCCCAAAGGATTGAGACGTGCGACCCAGGTGGCCATTCTCAACGCAAACTACATGTCTAAAAGACTTGAAGGTCATTACAAAACTTTGTACAAGGGCGAGAGAGGACTTGTTGCGCACGAATTCATTATAGACGTGAGGGATTTGAAGAAGACTGCCAATATAGAGCCGGGAGACATCGCTAAGAGGCTTATGGACTTTGGTAAGTTCGAAAGCTTTGACAAAACATACCAATTAGAATTGTCTTCTCAACGAAATTGTAATAACTATCTACTAGAACTAGTATACCTACTACCTACTCTATTTTGTAAGTATTTTACATTATTTTCTGAATCCGCATACAGTATAATATTTAATTTCCGGATAATAAATTAAGACTATGGGACATAGACATACCTCACCTCAGTGGTGTTCTCTCTCAAGTGAACTAAATAAAAGGAATTCTGAAGTTTCTGCCTACCCTCAAGGGAAAAAGGCGTGACTATGTGTATGCACATACGTACCTATGTAAATTAAGATCTTAATATAATCGTGTGACGTTGTAGGTTTCCATGCCCCCACCATGTCGTGGCCAGTACCGGGCACTCTGATGATAGAACCCACCGAGTCTGAAGATCTTCAGGAGATGGACCGCTTCTGTGAAGCTCTTATCGCAATCAGAAAGGAAATTAAAGACATCGAAGACGGAACCATGGACAAACGGCTTAATCCTTTGAAGGTATAAACCTAGTCGCTTTTTTCATAATAATGCTTATTTGTTTTAATTGGGGAAAGGCCTTTTAATTATACACGGTAAGGGAAATCGTGACACCAACTTTTACCATGGATTTAGAAGGCATGTACAGACGCCAGCACGTCAAGTTTCCCGAAACTGTCAAATTTTCCCAATCAACCTTGAACCTAATGCTTTAGCGATAAAGTTGAAAATCTATTAAAGAAATTTGGCAGATTGTAGTAGCTTGATGTGCTGGCGTCTGCACATGACTTTTATAGGTCATTAAAATTTCTACGTGGTTTCTAGAATCATCTACTCAATCCTTGGTAAATGTTTGTGCCACGAGGTTCCTTACACTTATGTATGAACTATGAAAGATTTTGATCTGGTTTATTTGTAACATGTTGACTGTGTTTAGATGGCACCACATACACAAGCAGAAGTAATCTCTGAAGATTGGAACCGCCCATACAGTCGGGAACAAGCTGCTTTCCCTGCAGTGAGTATAAAGCCTTTAAACATTTTTTTTTTAAGTTTTCCACAAGTCACCGTCTTCGTACCCTTGTCTCGTGTTACTCACTCCCCTTATCAATCGTTACACTATCATGTACTCCTTTTTTTCAATGAGTACTACAAATAAATGTTTATGTTTCAGCCATTCGTAAAAGGAGAGACGAAAATCTGGCCTACAGTTGGTCGTATCGATGACATGTACGGAGACAAACATCTTGTCTGTACTTGTCCACCGGTGCTCGACGACTTCTAACTTATTTACAAGATCTATTTAATTTAAGGGATGACATCAAATTTAAATATTTTAACGTCCTCATTTCCCTCTTTTTTGTATTATTATTATGTAATGTAGGGTTGTGACAATGAATAATAAACAAGTTGACCATCTGTCGCATTATGTATATTTTCTCAATACTGTTGTAGAATAAAATATTGTCTTCTAACAACATAATCTTCTTCATTTTGCATATTAATCTATAGCAGTACAAATAAGTAATTGCCGTAAATTATATTGACTTCAAACAGTAATCTATCTACCTTATTATTGTACAAATATTTTAATATTGCGAAGGATTATTATTTATTTATTACGCATAACATTTAAATTGGATTCAAGGCAACGTGTTTGTTTTGTTACTAGCTCAAATAACTATCTGAAATACCAAAGGCTTCACATTACATAACAATATTATTAATTTGTAAACTTCCCGCGTGCATTTTATATTTAGTGAAACATTCTGTATTTCAAATGTACGTATAATATTTCTAAACTGTAATATTAATAGGGCAAACATTTTCAGCTTTATAGCATTAAAACAAAACAAAGACTTAAATTATGTAAACTAGTAGCAGACAAGTTCCAAATTAAAAAAATAGACTTTAACATAATTAGGGAAAACATAAACTAGACTCAAACAATAGAATTCTAAAAATCTGTGTTGAAGTTATCTAGATTTTTATTCAAGCAAAAAATATGAATATAAAAACATTCTGACGTAATAAAATTGATCTTGAATGTTCGTCACAAAACAACCTTAGAAATAGTCTTTAACTATCGGTAAACTATTAAATTATTCTTATTTTGGTGGGGAACTGATCACATCTTTAGGGTACATACCCAATCTCACTCCTAACTCTTTAGGCATACGGAGCGCGGGGCGCGTGGGGAAGGGATGGTACGAGCCTGTCGACGGACTGCGGGGGTAAGACAGGGACGACAGCGTGTCCGTCTCGATGAGCGAAGTGATAGCACTGCAAGTATCGTCTGACTCTACTTTAGTTCTATCACTCTTTTCTGTGTAGTCTTTAGGAATAGTGGGAGTATCTCTGTTGGGAAATATCTTAGGCGATATTGGCGTAGACACTTGATCTAACGACGTGATTTGACACAGAGTATCACTAGAGTTGCTCTTCGCGCCGGTCGGGGAGTCGTCCTCCGCTGATGCCTCGTACGTGAAACTTATAGAGGAAGTCACAACATGAGCAAAGTCACTAACTTGGCTGTTATCAGTCTTAGATACATTTTCGCAAACTTTCGGTCCTTGGTTAACCGTTTTGCTACAAATATCACTAGCTTTAGACAACACAAAGTCATTATATTTGCTTGAAAAGGGGTAATTATAGTCATCGGATGTGAATCGTTTTTCATATGTCGAAGTATCTTTTTGCTCCGAAGACGGTAAAGTCACGGATGGTTTGGACTCGCCCGAAAAAGAATGTCGAGTCCAGTCCGACGTGGTTGCAGGTTTGAGTTCCTTATTGGACAAGTCACCGTAACTTGATAGATCACTGGTTTTTCTTTGGTAATCGAAATCAAAGTTATCAGTTTTCTCTAAAAAGGTTTTGTGATCACATTTTGCTAAAAATCCTTTGTTTTCCCATCCATATAAATCGGTCTTATTACCTAAACATTCACTACTTGGACTTTTTGTGGTTTTGATAGAAAACTCTTCTTCTCTAGTGGTTGAATTGCGAACTTCCAAGGAAAAAGGGTCATCAATAGAAATAGGTCGTATTCGCACAAAATCATTGTTTTCATTTGCCCCTGCATTTACATGTCTTTTTCTATAGCCTATTAACGAATCAGAGGTAGATTCTTTCAGTAAAGGCGATTCAATTAGCTTACTCTCCACAGTTTTTTCAGGAACCGTTTTGGAGTACAAATTTCGTTGTTTTTCGAGAACGTTCTCGTCACTTTTCGTGACTTGATATTTAATAGGACTCTTAACTTCAGTAATGTTTTGTTTTGTTAAGATCCTACTCAAAATTTTTGAATTTTCTTGAATTATCTGTAAAGCTCTTTCACTATTTTTTCGCCCTGTTTGTAAAATGTAATCTTTTGGAGAAAATATGTCTTTTTGTTCTTTGCTTTTTTCAGGCGTTTGCGGTTTTTGAGATGAATAGAAATCTGTGGTTTCTTTATAGTCATCGATAATCTTCTTTGCAAAACTATGACTTTGAGGCAATGATGATGCTCTTTCTACTTCTTCCTTGATAAGTTTATCGTTGTGGTTACTTTGCAATGTCAATGAGTCTGGTTTTTTTGGTAGACGTGAGAGTCTTTTTGTGGAACGCCGATTTGGAATATCTATGCTATTTGGATCTGTTACGCGTGCACCAAAGAACTCCGGACTATGTTCAAAGTACTTATCAATTTTTAAAGGTATCGGTGGTTCATCTTCACTTACTATAATACTTTCAGAACCAGGACTTCCCGGTGGACTTTCAAAGTCAGATACATTTTTATCTGATAAATCTATGTCAGGCACAAAATTTGGATACATCGTGAAGCTATCGATGATATCTGGGGGTCGAGATGTAGACTCACTTGCTGGGGGCCGTTTAAAGTTAGATTCAAAATCATACTCATACGGGGATTTATGACCTATGCCACAATTACATGGAGATAAGTCAATAGGACTGAGTTCAGTAAATATATTTGGTGATTTCGTAAAACTTGTAGGCCTTGTTATTTCTCTGCTTGAAGAGTTTTCTTCATATTTTGTTCTATTGAGTCTTTGCAATACTTCATTTCTGTCTGAAGTGATGCGTGGAGAACAAGGTGATAGACTTGTCGGATTGAACACAGTGATCTCATTAGTAAGATTCGGACTGTCTTTCAATTTACTTTCAAATCCATCGATGTAAGTACGCAGCGGCTCCCCCGCTGCAGAATCTAAATAGTCAGAAATACTTTTGATAGGTTTATCAATCAAGTTTATTTCTGCCTCCTTTTCAGGAGTGTGTAATTTAACAGTTTCTGTTTTTATTTGTGAACGACTAATTTTAGTTTGTTTAAGAGAAGGGGAGGAGGAAATCTTCTTACTCTTAGAATGCGAACTATGCTTTTCTTTTTCATCTTCTGGAATTTCTGGCTCAGACTCACTACCACGTTCATTCTCATCACAAAGACTTGTATCTGTACTGGAAGCACTGTGTGATGAGTAAGAAGATGTTTCACTAGAGCTACGAGATCTTACTGTAGCAATCATTCGATTGGCTTCTATTTCAGAAACAATGATGCCGTCGCCAGCCTCGTCTAAGTCAATGGATGCTTTTCTTTCCTTTTGTTTGGTTTTATCCTTCTTAATATCTTTCCATTTTACTGAATTCCGCCTGCTAAGTGTTTTACGACTTTTTTCTTCATTCCAACTGATGGTTTCAGTGGAAGGTCCACGTGAACGGAGCTCTATTTTATCTAGTGTTGAAGTTTGCCGTGATGGTGGTACTGCTCCAGGAGGTGGACCAAGTCTTCGTCCTCTAGAACTTACTAGTGCGCTTTTGCCCAGGAGAAGATTGTTGACCGTAAGCGATGTTGGAGAGGTCGCTACGCCCACTGAAAATAAATTGTGTTTTATGTAGACAATGTATAAAATGTCCATATCAATTGATCAGAATAGTCTTTGTGTTTTATACCTGCAGCATGGCGAGCACAAGCCGCAGCTAATATAACATGAGCTTGTCTCTGCCTTTCTCGGAGGCGAGCGTATTGACGTTTCAAGGCTCCAATGTCTAAAGAGAGTCTGTCGCCTGCTGCCAAACGGTCTTCACGCCGAGGCACAAACTGAAACAAGTCACCGGACTTTAAATATCCATGTTGGATGTCAAACATGAACATTTTTAATATTTCCTATGATAGACTTACCGTAGCTAATGCCATTTTATTGCCATCGTCACTGGAATCTCCTTCATCTTCTGAATAGAATAGTCGGAGCCCGCGTTTTGTCATTGACTGCACCTGAAATAAGCCATCCTCGGTTACTTCATAACTTTTTGACGCTAGATATATCGCTAGCCCGGGCAATATGGTGGTAATAGTCTGCTACCGCCTTTTTTGTGTTATACCATTTTTCGCATTCTTAGCCCTTGGTGTACCTTATATGTATACATGTGCTTGCACCACTTTATTTCCCGGGGCTAGCGATTAGCAAGATAGACCGTAAAAGACGTAATAGTAGACCTTACAGCAGAATGTAAAGGCGGATGATAGATTGGTGCTGAAGTGGGCGGGGCTGGTGGTGCTACGCGGTATCGGTGCAAGCTGCGAAGTCGGGGCAGCTCGGGCGCGGAGCCGAACGCCACGACCCTCGCCACTAGCGAATCCCCTGCCTCCCACACGGCACCCGCGCCTCCACCCATGCAGCTGTAGAATTCGTCTGCCGAGCGAGCTGATAGAATACGACTGAAAAGAAAAAATATAATTAAGATATTTTTTTTAGGGTTGTCGATATAATTATTATGGTACTTATATGCTGGTGTATGGAGGAACTTTTATTCCCATGATAGTCATATCTACAGCCGGCTTCGACCTAATGCTCTATTTATCTACTTTTCAGCTCATTTATTTTTAAACGGAACTGGCAAATATTTGCGAATATCAAACTATCAATCCCTTGACTTAAAACAAGAATGGGCAATATAATTTTTTATCGCTTATCGGTCACATTCGGATATAGATAACATTGATATCAGGAAAGCGGGGGTGGTCCTATGCGATTATGCGTTTCATATCAGTTTCACTCATATCGTTAACAGTTGCATATATACTACACATCTATGTTTAATAAAACTTAGAGTTTGTAAAACATTTATTTTTTGTGTAGTAAAGAAAGAAATTGCGTTATTGTTTACACAGATTCCAAGGTGCAGAAAAAGCGATTCTTCCTACTAACCTTGACTGTTCTATATCGACCTTCATGTGTGTTGAAATACAATATAAATGTAAAAGAGGAATGCATATCAATTCGGGATTCCCAGGCTGATGATGTCATCCATTCAAACGGTAGAATTTTCCTCATACTTTACAATGGCTAGATTGGATTAATTTAAATCCTTCTTTAATGAAAGTTACTCATTTGAGGCTGAATGAGTAATGAAGTAATAGTCTATTTATCTGAGTTTGAAAGAACTCGTCTTGTTGAAGCCAAAACAGAAACAAGAAACGAGAGGATCGTTGTAATATTATGTTATAATATATCTACTGTATTTGAAAACTTACTCTTGGAGCATATCCCAAATAGCCAGTGCAGTTAGAAGCAGTACTTCATTTCCATCTAGTAGGACAAGGTCCCATATCCTCAGCAGAAACTCCCTCGGCAACCAAGTCGCGTACAGTGTAAGGAACCATTGCATAGTAAACACATCTGGCAAAGGAGGTTCCACACCCCCACCTGAAAAAAAACGAACTAAAATAGATAATAGCTTTAAAAGTTTCACAATGCGTCATATAATTTTATGTTTATTTTTAAGGCCGATATTTCCGACAATCAAAATCTTATTAAAATAGCTTCTTTTAGTTTTTATTTCTTTTATTGTTTGCGCTTTCAAAATGTGGGAATCAGTCTTAAAAATAAATATGAATGAAAATGCTGTTACCATCAGAAACTCTTTGCAAATGGTCCATGTGTTGGGCTAGGCGGGGCAGGCGCAATCGCAGGAGGTCTCTAAACGCTGCCATGTCAGCTGACAAGCCGCGAAGATCGTCTGCGAAGTAGCCCTCAGGGAGAACGGCCTCCACTAGGTATATCATAACCTACAAATTGATAGTTATAATGAATCAAAAAAAATAAAAAGAAAACCGAAATCAGCATGATTTATTTCTAAATAAGGAAATCACTACTCCATAATTTGACGTTGTAAAGTATCGAGTACAATATACTCTGCATAAGTCATACGCAAGTCATGGTATATTCGAATCTAGGGTTTGGTATCTAGCTCACTGCTCTAGTTCGCTTTAGTACTGTAATAATATTTACCTTCAGTGAATCCGACTCAGATTTGTCCATAACTTCTAGTATGATGGCAGCTAACATATTGAAACCTTGGCAGTAGCCCACGTCTTTGTTCCATCTAAAATTAAACAATGTATTCGTTTATCAATCGAAAAAGATCTGGATCAAGTTGAATGTTGGCTTCTCATGTTTTGTAACAAAAGTCTTTAACATCTTTTCTATATTTTATAATAATGTTATTTAAAAGATAAAGTTATGAAATACCTTGCGTAAGCCAACAGCACTCTTCGAAGCATCGCCTGATTTTCCCGCCCCTCTACTCCGCAGAACAGAGAGCACCCGGTGCGGTGTAAATCCTTGGAAAATATTAAGTTTCAATGAGAAAAATAAATCAACAATCTCTTCTAATCTCGCGAAGAATATCGTATTTCCAACTACAGTATTATTTTCTAACAAAGCACTTGGCCCCCGACAACCTTCACGAAACCTCCACACTCACATTTCTTTCACAGGACCTTGCCTAGTCCTATATAAGCTAGACAGACATCCAATTTGCTTGTTCACATGAGAAATTTACGTCTAGTATGTGAATATTAGATAGACTTACATAATATGTTGGGATATTCAGATTTTAATGATAGTTGTGCGTGTTTATGCTGTTTTCTACTTTGAGCTACTTTGATTTATTTCTTCCGATATTTACATACATTTGGGATTAAAGTTGAGAATGGCCCATTACTTGAGATCTAGATTTGAATGACATCTTACTTTTAATATTTGCGCGCCAAGCTCCGTGTCATCGGGTTGCGCGGTGCCGCGGAAACAGCCGCGCTCCGCTGACGGCCAGTCGATGTTCCTCGCCGTCAGGTGACGCTCCGAAAGTGTCAGCCATAGCTGGGATAAGAATAAATGAAGTTTTATTAATGAAAAAAGTATCAATAACATCATCACCATTCAGCTGAAATACGTCCTTTGTTACAAATAGGCCTCCTCCAAGCATTGTCACACCAAAAGCGCGGCGCCGGTCCCGAGCTACTCACAAACAGCGGATACCCGCAACCTTCATCAAATTGTCTGACTCACTGATCTGATATAAAATTATAGTTTAAACTACAATCAATAGTGATTGTACAAACAATACACATGATATCATGGCACTTGTAAACAACAGTTAAGGTGCAATTCTAGGTGGGGGGGTCATGACTCCTGTGACCCCCCCCAAATCATACACTCCAAATTGACAAACCTTAAAATAGCTTTTTTCGGATATAAATTATTAACTTCCTGCTTAATCGTTCACAGTAAAACGAGTTACAAGTAAAACTGATCTTCCCGAGGCAGAAAGCTAAGATTTTCGAGCTCACTTCGCTCGCTAATGCATCCTGCCTTTTGAGTTACATTTATTCTTATCTCTTGAATCCTGACTTTTCTCAATTGATAGGCTTTTATAAGTCGACAAAATTATTCCTTGCATGAATCAACACCTACAAACGAAAACCTAACATATCCGAGGTGGAGTACAAGCTGCACCCCGCCGGAAATAAATCTGCGGGCGTCCAAAGATGGTTGATATAATTTCGTTTTTCAACAGTTGTTCCTAATAGTTTAACCCATTAGTTTAACAATCTTCACCCCCCAATCTGCCTTTTTGTATTCAGGGTAACCCGTCCCAGCCAAATTCCTGGCTACAGCCCTATGCGACCCCCCCAAAGTCTTTAGGCTGGGACCGTCCCCTGCAACAGTTACAAATAGAAGATTTATATTTATGCCACGAGATTTCACAGAACTATTGCTAATTCAGTACTCCTTTGCGACGTTGCTCCTTTGCAAAAGGCGTTTGAATCCCTAAGTAATTTAACAGTGAATGACGGCGTTGTTTGTTGTGGCGAACCTTCTCATTTACTTCAGAATCTTAAGAAAATAAAGACATTAAAACTCGAATGGCATCCATTTCAAATCTAGGTGAACCGGGCCACACACCACAAACCGAAATCACCCGAGATAAATCTTATACTGACAACTAGCATTATACCATAAATTAAAGTGGAAATGACCGCAGTATTCTCACTTTGTTCAACCGTAATTGTGTGGAGTCGCCGCTGAAAGCCACAATGGACTCCGCTGCTAGTTGTTATGGACTGTTACAAAGAGCCCATAGATTGCTATCTTTTAACTAAGTCTCAACAACAACGTAGAGGCAATCTTTGATTTATGGTCATTCACTTGTTAATTATTGTTATTTTCACTACTGAAAGTCAAGGATACGTGATCTTGGAGGGGATGTAAATAGGAATGACGTCAAAGTAACCCTTTTTACGTCAGGTTGTTCTACGTGAGTGAGCTCATCGAAGTCTCGTAACTATGATTTCGTGGAAGTAAATAGACAAGGATATATAGATATATGAATGCTCCCGGTTCCTATGTTATGTATGATAACTTCGTTTCAGTACGACGAAACGAAGTTATCTGTTATGTATTGACTATTTGGAAAAGATTTGGATAGATATGGTTGGAGTATTCTGGGATATCTTTAGGTAGGTAGGTACGTACAGTTCTATCAAAAAGTCCTAAATCCTCCGTGCTACTCGATTAGGACTTTATGTTGTGAAAATGGGTAAAAATTATTTCAGTAGGTTAGGTAGATCGATACTCGGTGACCGAAGCTATATTTATTAAAAATCTATACTCCCTACAAAACCGTTTAGAATGAGGATGTTTTTATTGAACTGGTGGCTAATCGGCGGGAAAGATACCGTGCAGTGCGGCGTTATGGGGTGTTGGAGATTCGTTGAAAAAGGTTTTTAAGGCTTTAAGGAGGCCAATCACAGCCCAGGATCAAGAACTTTTATAGAACCTACTGTTATGTAACTGTATTCCATCTTTATGGATCATCATCATCCGCCTAGCTTTCTCTCACCTGTTAGGTTCGGCTTTCAGTCGAAACTGCCTATTTTAGCAGCCATTTTGAAAGATAATTAGGACACAACAGTATAGTTGAATATAAAAACAAAGTAGGTAATTCAATGCCGAGTGCCGAATAGTGTTTCGCGCAGTGTTTATCTTATTAAGTAGATAGATACAACATTTATTCAGTGTAACAACAAAAACATAGCACGCATGAGAGAAAAACCGGTATATTTAGTTTTTTTTTTGGTTTGGGTTTTCCCATCAGGAAATTGTGCTTAGCAGCCTGATGGCAATAGGCTCGCCCCCTATTACATGGGGCTTAAATATAACTGGCGAAATGTAAGTGTACTGCTACGGGTACAGCTCTGCTTAACCTTGGGATTCCTCTGGGGTTACAGGCGTGATGTTTTGTTTGTTGATAAATACGGCTTACCTTTCTGCGGAAGTGTTGGGGCACGCCGGCGGGCAGGCGCGCGACCAGGCGCATCGCATGCAGCCACTCCGCGTAGCCGCCCTCGCCTGGTCCCTCGCCTGCGCCCGGCGACACGCCGAAACGAGCACCACTTTCGCCCGCTACATATCAAAAGCCGCCTTTAAACAATCAATCAATCAACTTAGCGTTTCGTAGATCACTGCTGGACATAGGCCTCTCAAAGGCTCCACTACTACAACCTGTCCTCCGCCTTCCGCGTCAAGTCTGTCCGTCTTTTTGGGGGTCATCGGAAAAGCTGAGGTGACTTTTATCCACTTCTTTACCAAACAGTTTACAGAACAGGGCTCTCTAAAGCTTCCTGGGTCCTTTGGTTATGTATGCAGCGAAAAAATATCATATATGTACCTACTAATTACTTAATTGCTTTTCCCGGTATACATTATAAACGGCCTTAATTATGAGCATTATCAAATAAGTCCTTGTGATCACGACTCTCCAAAGCTTCCTGGATTTTTGGTTTTTATATACAGCAAGAATATTAAATAGCAGGACCTAATTCCATTTTCATTCCCTACACATTATAAGCAGCCCTTAATAACTATTATCTAACAGACCTTTTCGAGAAGTGCTCTCTAAGGCTTCTTGGGTCCTTAGATTTAAGCAGCGAAAAATATAAAAGTAGGTATTTCCTGTTTCCTTTAGCATCAAAGAAAGTAAAACAATAAAACCAATCGAAGGTAACGTCCATTAATTAAAAACAGCATGCGTTAGCTCAAAATAGTCCAGCTTAATTTATAACCTAAAAATATTTACATAGATTCCATAAATACAACAGAATAGGAATCAAAACATTAATCTGACTTTATATTTATGTTTTCAACGCTACGCAATTTAACTTACACTTCGTCTCTGGATAGAACCCTTTGTAAATAGTTATCTAAAGAAATACCTATATTTGGTTAACAATGATGCCATAACTCCATGAGTATAGGTTAGTTTTGTGTGTCTACTCTGCATAACATTACTTAACTATCTACGGAAAACTGTACCGACAACCACGTAACGCGTTATTGTTTTCATAGAAACTCACACATGAACAATCAGGACTATTTCATAAGAGTCGCCGATGACGGAACTACACTACACATTTACATAATAAAGTAATCTTGTTCAGACAATAAAGGAGGAGCGTCTAGCCTTAGGATTCTGATTAATTTATCAAAGGAACAAAATAATGAAACAACATTGACGTGGAATTTAACATTTAAACGTAGAAACGAATCGTCAATCATAGTCTTTAACAAAGATCACAAACGCGGTACTTCAAAGGTTTCCTAAGGATAATTTCGTGATCATCGCATTCCTACATTTGAAATAAATGAATGGACGTACCTGAGCCGGCCTTCGATGCACCTGCCAAGTTCCTCAGGGAGTTTAGGAGCGCACTCATCTGTCTTGTAAGTGGCACGCATTTGACAATAAACGCATATCTTTATAACTGCACTAAGCACTAAGTTAACGACCTGACGGCTTAAGTCTATGCAGTGGCACTGCAGGCGGATACGGACTCGACATCCTGCCGCTAAGAACTAACTTTACCAGCTACTTTAGGGTTAGACACCGATGATTTATAACAGAATTGTGAAAAAATATGAGCCATATCTCGAGAGCATTTGAGACTGCGTAGTCGACCAGCTGATGTGATGTTTACTGGGAAACTCGTGAAACGAAGCGGCGGGGCTTCCAACCTCCTACCACAATACTGAAACCGTCTTCAATTTACGGTACTACAAACTGCTTGTATGCTCACAGGGAAAATACACTCTTGTCATGTTGTTTTGTGACAGTGTTTCGTGGTACACGGCAGTGAGCATGCGCAGTCGGACCCCGGCCGGTTGTCTGTGTGCGTTATGTATCGATTGAGCGCCGCTGTGTACGTCAGTTTCGGAAACAGATAGAAGGGAAAAGCACCCCATACCCAGTAGAGTTAGCTTTGATATGCGTAAATCTATTTTAAGCTCCCATGAATGAATCTGTCGTGATATTGGCTATCCATGAATAAGGTTCATAAATGTTTTATTGTAAATTGTAATTCAGAAACTATTCACTGTTTTACTATTGAAGTTGTATGAAGAGCTTTTGGTAACGCTCCGCTGCGCTGTGGTTTTCATACAATTTGCTAATGAAAATGCACGACCCATTAGCTGTAATATAGAAATTAGATTCTGCGAGTTACGGAGCCGGAGGCCTTTCACGGACATTAAGTGGTAATTCATTTCCATAAATTGACAATAATTTCTACGTTTATCGTTTCGGTCGTTATGCTATTGATATAATATCCATTATATCGATCAGTTAACTTTGCGAGGCAATTGTGATAGTTTCAGAAGTTCTGCAACTGGTAGTCTCTTTAACAACAAACAATATCTGTATCATTACTGACTTCGTTCTGTGCAAGCTCAAATTCCTATGATCGAAAACGTTGTTTTCAAATTAATAGAAAACCATTTTAGCTGCTCATTAGACTTTTTGAAAAGCCTGGTTTTCCGGCAGATACTAGGACTGTGTGAAATATCACGTATTGTAGGTATAAGGAACTCCTTGGTGTCGAATGACAACTTACTGATATGTTTCAGCAGCACGGTCATAGCTGCGCAAAGTCGGTTCTGTTGCCGCCTCAGTCGGTCCCGGATACGAACTTTCTTCGCAAGTCGTTCTCCTGCTGTTTGAAGTCTCTCTTCCCATTCAATTTTTTGTTCCCGAAGTTCGACAATGTCTATGAAATAATGAAAATTCAGTAAAGTCTGTGAATAATTAATGAATATAGTAATATGTACGTAAAATTATAGGATCAATTTCCAGATAGTAATCGCTATTTACGATCTAATAGGCATAGCTAGTCTATTGTTTCGGAACAAAATTTACTTACACATGTTAAACGGAATAATTAATGTGTGATCTAAATGATCTTATCGATTTTATTCCACAATATTGCCTGCCAGTGTTTTGTCGTATTTCATTGTGGGGTAATGGACATCATTTCCGTTTATTTCGGCGTTCCAGTTCGTCTATGGTTTTTATTGAGTAACTTTTGTTAGTTTCACAGTAAGACACAAGGGTCAAACTCAAACTCAAACTCAAACTCAAAGCATTTATTTCAATTAGACCATAATAGGCACTTTTTCATCACAAGGGGGATATGACGCGTAGTGGAAAAAAAAGGGAATTAAATGTAATTTTCAAAATGAGTCCAACAATTTTCATTGAGAGAGTTAATTATATTGATAATGCAAACTGAAAGTTCAGCTATTTTGTTAAAAGGTTTCGTACCTAATGATTCCAAAAAGTTTCTTTCAATGGCTTCTGTTTTCTCCCCACAGTTTGACTGGCACGAAGTGAACGATGCCGACGTAGATCTAGACAGTAGACATCATAAATTATTACTTCGGATTTATTGACGCGTCTACAACCAGAATATTTAGTATTTTCTTTGATACTACTTAAAGCACTCAGGCTTTAATCTACTTAGGGTTAATACGCTTTTGCACTAAACGTGTTTACATGATTAGCATGCTGTTTTTAGATAATGATGGATGGGCGTCAAAAAAGAGTGGTGTGTGGGAGTTGGCTGGAAAAATAGATTCTACAGGAAGGTAGAGGTACATTTTGTTTCAACACCACTGCATTAAAAAAAAATGAGCGTTGTTGGTTTGAGAAATTTGATATTTCTTCAGTCAAACTCAAACTTTAGCATTTATTCCAATTACACCATTACAGGCACTTTTGAAAGTCACAAAAAAACAAAGAGCGAAGCTACAGTCACAGACACAACACAAGGCATAATTACTTGTGAAAGTACTGTAGTTGCCCATTCCAAGGCGTACATCTCTATGGAGAAGAACGGGCAAGAAACTCCATGGACCCTCTTTTCAATCAAAATATTGTTACAAAATCTTGTTTGTGGTTTGTGTTAGTGGTCTCTTGAAGACATTATAGTAGTTTTAAGTAGGTAGTATAAGTACGTATAGGTTTTACTTACACATGGCTACAGTCGATCCCACTATGGCCGCCCCAGTCACGCTGGTGTGAATACAACTCGTCGAGTAAATCTTCAACCAGATCTTTAACATCTCGTTTCTGGATTTGGAAATGTAACATCTAATTAGACTAGTGTAACTAATAGTTTAATTAAGTATTGGAATAATAAGTACAGAAAAAACGTCTAGCGCCGACCCTAAGTAACATGGGACAAGGGCAGGAAGATGATGAAGATATAAGTTCAGAGGATGGCAACAAAAATTAATATTTATAACATGTATGACTAACAGAAAGTACCTAGTTTTATCCTCTCGTGATCTGGTTATATTACCTATTGCACTAGCTATCTATCCAATATATAAACATACATAAATTCACGCCTTTACCATGGGGTAAGGATAGTAGGCAGAGGCACCTGCTATCCAGTACCGGGTAAACAATCATGATTTACCTACAAATCTTTGTTGCTTTCACTACTTATGTATTCAACTTACAACTATCATTACAGATACTAAAAAATTATATACATATACCTAATTCTGGTACCTAAATGATTTTATAATATTTTCCCTGTCGTTTCCATGCCTGCGATGTATTATTTTTCCATTACCTTTGACTAGCAATTGCGTACCTGTGAAGAGTTCTTTATAAACGGCGCGGGCGGTATCGGAGATTGCTTTTTGTTGTTGATCTTCGGTATCCTAATTTTCTTGGTTTTTTTCTCTGGGCTTCGATTTCCATTTTCATTTACAAGATCTGAAAAATCTAACTCGAACCTCACGACTTTTAGATTTATTGGTTGCTGTACACTTATCGTTTGCATTTTTTGTTTGATTTAAAAAGAGTTATTGATAATTATTTGTTTATTCTAGTTTATTCACGGTTTTGTTGTTAGTTGATAGCTGTTTGACTTTGTTAATGACAGATACAAGTAAACAAATCTATGACTTTCCAAATATATTTTAATGTCTCTGAAACTTTGTCAACAGCACTTTTTGGTCACAATCGTGTAGTTTGATGCACTGAACTGTTTGGTACCTAATTAAATTTTAAACTGTGAGCAGCTATTAGCAGTCGAGCAGTGAGTGACACAGCGGGGTGGGAGGAGGCGCGATACTCACCCACGTTTGTGTCGGCTGGCTCCCGATAGCGGTGATAACGACTAATATATTCATTCGAATGCATGCCCAATGAGCTTAAGGTCAACGGGTATAGGATTTTATAATTAAAATGGGAGTTTTCCATGATCTAATGGCTGGATGTCATTTAGAGCGGAAAAAATGTAAAGAGGTGCTACCGTATCGGTTTGACGTGCAGTAGTTATACATACATCAATCGCATTTTGTTGGAGGATTTAGGGTTTTGTGGGCAGTAAATCAAGCAAACGGACATTGCCTAATAGTACAAATTGTAGATATGATTACGAGTTTTACTGTCTATCACCCTTTCCTTATTGTTCCATAAGTACTTTTATTAATTTACAGTAATTTTCTCTTTACTTTAGTATTCCTAAGCACTAAATCATGACACGTGTACGTTGAGCTTTATATTTTAAGTATGTGGTTCCGATAAAGCTACTTGTTTCGTGAAGCCCAAGTTAATTATTGCACACCAATCCTGGAGTATCGATATCTTAATGACACTTCACCATCGCCCATAGCAATTTTACAATGGATCACCATTATATTGTAATGACTGTTAACGGGTTAGATGGTGTCCGTGGTTACGACTCCAACTTACACATCGTAAGTCGTAAGGTCGTAGGTTCGAACTCAGGTAGGCACTTTACTTTATTTTTCTTTATTTCAACACCACAGGTCTCAAAATGGCGTAAGAAAACTGTTAACAAATTATGCCCTAGACACAGAGAGAATACCTATGCCTCTACACTGGGTATGTATTGGCCTAGAAAAGGCAAACACTTAATTAGGTGTTAGAAAAAATTTAGTTTTTGTTGAAGATGATTTATGAAAAGTTTTTTATTTTACCGTTTTTAATTGCAGTATCCCACACAAATTCGTGTCATGAATTAATTTTACTACTACTAAACTAGAAGTTATGACTTCATAAACTCTACACTTAGTCAAAATATGTGGCTTGGCCGTTTCGCTACCGACACACCGGGCGTAAGGTGAAAAATTTATTCACTGTTCATTACTTTTCTGTTATACAATAGTTCTTGTAGTAACGATACGGCCAAGCCGCATATTTTGACATTTTGACCAAGGTTTAGAGTTTGTAAAGTTAGGGCTTGTAGACTTAGAAGCTTTGTTCTACATGTGATCTGATAACTTTTTCACAGAGAGCCATATGGTCTCATGTTGGCAACATTTTACATGAAAATGTTTTTGGTAGGATACGATTTATTGGGATAAGCAATTTAATTCAAGCGATTCAAACTTTCATGAAAATAACCATAGAAAATCTAGTAATATTTGAATATCTTTGATAGAAAATAACACGAAATTACCAACCAAACAAAATATCGTTTCTAAGGAAAACAAAACTGTCAAGTTGTCTCGACAACCAACAGCAACGCCTTTATTTGCGAATCAATTGTCCTGCGATTTAAATAGCTGCTATTTCTCCGATATTTTACTAAATTCGATATTTCTTTACGATCGAAGAAACAATGAGTGAAGGACAGCCTCAGGATCCGCCACCAGAGAATGCTCAGCCTGGTTTCTGCTCAGCAGTATGCACCGAGAAGAAGGCGTGCAGACCACAGCTGAAACAACCCGACCTGAAGACTTCGGATCTGTTTGCTACCTGCAACCTCCCGAAGAGATTCGAACATCCCCGTGAGTTGAGAATGTTTCATTGAAAATAAATCTATCGAAACTTTCAGCACACTGAGATCTTGAGAGGCTTAATATAAAAGCAATCAACTTTGAGTTTATAGAACCATTTAAACAAATAAATGATACTATTTGGTTCTAGTCTAGATAATTCAATGTAACAGTAGCATGGACGCTATAGTTGTATCTAAGTTCTGGGCTAGCTCTGTTAGGTTTCGACAAACTAAGCAGAAGACAATTAATTTAATTCTAGATTACCGCAACTTCATAACAATCTTTTTTATTAATTTATCATTAGGATATCTTTGTCTTTAAGGAAATTCTCTCCTTATCTTAGGAAGATACAAACAGCTTTATTATTATACCAAAAGCCTTTAGACCTTTCCTCAAATATGACCTATCGAAAATAATTTAGTCGGCGTACCCTACCTTTGAATTAGTTTTAATTAATTCATCAAAAAGTTTCTGTAAACAGGGTTTATGAAATCAAATTTCATTCAGCACTCGATCCGAGTTAGCCAAGTAATTTCGATATCGTGTTACTGGTAAATATTTTTAAATAAATAAAATAAATAAGCGAGGAAACTTTTCTCCAAAGTTTTATTAAAATGGGCAGACCGGAAAAAATATGTTTACAGTTAGGGCCTGCGCAGACGATTGACAATTTGTCCGTGAACAATTTGCAACACCTAATGGACGTCAACCAATAGATGAAAAAACAACACAAAAACCAATGAACAGGAACGGTCATTTCTATCCGGCGGACAAAAGTCCGTCGTCTGCGCAGGCCTTAAGGGTTTATTTTTAGAGCTCTGACTAAAACTGAAAAAAAAATTATGTACAGTAAGAGTAGGTTACCAGTGTCCTGAAACTGTATGCCAATTACTATACTGCTATAGTATGATAGCGCAAGCCCAGTGTGGCATCATTCACCAGTTTTTGAAACAGGTCTATCTTGCAACCACAATTGTTCTTAAACACTTGTCATTCTGACCGCAGCCATAAAAATCCTTATAGCATATTGTCCATGTCGTGGTAAGCTTTGTAAAAAGTCCGACTTACATTTCAGACTTCTAGTTCTTTGTCCACAAGAGCTGCGTCAGATAGTCGTCCTCTCTGGGCAAATAAAAATCTTTGCGCGGTCGGCCTTTGACTAACCTTGAGTTCGGATTCTGGGACTCGGTCAGGGACGAAGCGAGCTCTGACAATTTCAAACACTTACTTAAAGGCTTATTATAACTAAGAAAGACCACACAGAATACCTACAATAGCAAGTATTCTGCAGATTCTAGTAATTCATCCTATTTTATTATTTTTTCTTAGCACGTAGGGATTCTGCAAGTCATGCTGATATTCCGAATCCCTACAGTACAACAATTGTTTTCACAAAGACCATTCCGACAGACTGGCGTCAGCATTCGATTGGTGATGCGTTTTGTGGTTACTTACTATCGCATACGTAACGTTACGCACTACGTCTTATTCTGACGTCTAAGTTTCGGTCAGTCTTGAAATATGACAAATTTCCAGCTAAACTGTTTGTTTTTAAAGGTTTCTGTTTTACGCTTCACAGTAGAATATCATTGTAACTCGACAAAAAAACTTAATAGTGTCAGTGATCCCGTACTCGTTAAAAAGGCATGCGGGCTTTTACTTGTAATCAATAATGAACAAACGAAAAAATAGCTTCTGTAGCACTCCTTTTCTTTTAGGATTGCAGACGTAGAATATTTTTATTAAGGCTACTACTTTCGACTCTCATTTTAACGTAATGAAAATATATCTAACCACATCTCGCTGGGGATGAATTTCGGAACCGTAGCACGTGCTAACTTACATAATAGAAGCGAAATGCTTTTTGAATTCCGTATTTTATACATGAGAGAACAGTTTCAATAGTTCGTTTCCACTTTAAAATACAATTTCAAAACCAAACTATCAGTTTGGTTTTGAAATTGTATTTTAAATATTTCACTGTCTTTTAATCTATTTACCGGATAATAAATAATAGATATAAAACGGATTTGTATGACAATGTATGTTTGCAAGTTTTAGTAGAAACATTGTAGATGATGGACGTTACAGATTGGTTCAACGGCTACGGGTGTCAGGTGAGCAGCCAACACCCGTTCTACAGAACATCTTCCAGCGAATACGGGTGGTACCCGCCAGGTAAACACAGATTACAATTTAACTACATTTACAAATTTCATCATTTAATTCAAATTCTACTTACCTAATACGTCCGACCAAGAACGATTAAGGGCTGGTGTACATATTAGGTACGTAAAGGTACTTAAAAGCGGAGAGGAGACGCTATGTCTCGTACACAAGCAACTGTTATTGTAGCGTTGATATTATATAACTCGAACTATGGAAAAAGGCCATCGGATTTAGGTATATGCCCAAAATTCAGTGTTTTCGTTTTTTTTTTTAATAATTATCACATTGATCATCTGAAATTTATATCAGATGTGTGTCTTAATCTATAATAGAGATAAGCGTGTCTCTAAAGGGATTTTTTGTAAACCGATTGTACTTATTTTTCGTGAGGAACTTAAGCAAGTAGGGAAAAGCTAATTGATGTTTCGTACTGAAAGATGCAAAGGGAAAATTATCTTCTGTCTTTTCTACTCGTTTGTCGGCCACAGCCTACTTACATGTATTTAGCTGGCTATTCCAATGACTTCAGAAAACAAGAACCTGCGTGGGTTCTTGTTTTCTATTTTATTTATGGAATTATTTTATGATGGTAAAAGGAAGAAATCTTTTGGATATTTTTCAAAACTTGTAATGAGACCATTTAAATATGTATTTGTCTAAAAGAAAATCAACCTAATTGTCAACGTTAAACTAAAAAGGAAATATAGCGGACCGGCTGCGGACACCGACTGGGGACACCCGCATACTGACAGATACTTCAGTAAGTAGTATTTGTATGGAGGTGTCCGTGGTTGGAGCCGTGTCCGTAATTAGTTTCCGAACGAAGGTCGATTTCTGGCCGAAGCAACAGCCGATAACTAGTCAACCGCCACTACCTCCGAAGATTTAATAACCCTAGAAAAATCAGTTCAAGGTTTACTTAAATTTTTTATAGAAAAGCTAGAAGTGAATAATGTTTATTGTTTTTTCTTAAACTAATTCAAATTTCGAATTAAAAGTTTATTTATATGACCGTGCAAGTTGACAAAAATAATAACACTTATTGTGCCCCCGCCACCTGCACGAGGCTTCCTCCGCGCTCTCGTGCTTTCGTAACAGGACGTTCAATTTCGGCGCTTGCTAGAAACCATTGGCTTCGGTCAAAACTTCGGCCAAGAAAATTGGCAGAAGGTGGCCGAAGCCGAAGCTTCGATCGGACACTATCCGTAATATCACCAACGAATATAACCAACACTTTGTTACACCCGGATTACGTACTAATTCTTTTCGATTATTTTCTTAGTTCTGTTTTCATTTTTAGGCTGGTACACGGTTGCCACCGAGTATTACCCGAAAGCTCAAAAGTTTTCCTCGGAATTGGCTCGAGCTGGCATGTATCGGAACTATTCTCTTAACACTGGCTCCGATCATAAGATTTATTAAAGACGGGTAAAATGTATTGAACCGTGTTATTTAACCTTTTTTGTGTTATTTGCATGGCATGTTCTTTGTTTTGTAAGCTTTGATTTAGAAATAAGAAAAGTGTAAATCGCACCTTTCATCTGCATTTGCATTGGCGTTGCTGGTGTTGCCTAGATAGTGAGTTGCTTTTAAATATCAATGGTGGTAAACATTGCTCGTTCTTACTCAGCAGAATTTGGGCTGAACTGCATACTGGCGAAGATAGGTGGGCAGCTCTCTAATTACACCAATAGAGAGTCTAGTCTTAAGATTGTTGTTCTTCGTTTAAGTAATGTAATTAATTGTAATTAAGTTAATTTATAAGGACCTTACTAGCTCAAATAAGTGTCACTGGTTAACTGAATAGATTAAGGTTTGTTAATATTTAACTGTTTTTTTTTCCCTTTACGTTACCTTGGCGAAGTAATCTTCCACGTAGCCCTTACCTTCTACACCTTCACTTCTAATCGGTACTCTGTGTGACTTTTCGCACTCTGTGGACACACCTCCAAAGCTTTGCATCATAATGGTTGTAAAATACCCTAACCGAAACTGAAAGGCATCATTACGATCTTTTTGTCTGCACTATACTTGGGAACCTTCTAGATACGGAGATATTGGGGGCCAAAGTTCCAACTTTTTCACAAGATTTTTTTTTAATGTTGTAACTTTACTTTAAATACCTCCATGACCCCCGTACTATTCTATGCATCCATCAGCATAATATTTTGAGTGCGTTTCATTGAGTCACATTCATACAGTGATGTCGCTTTAGTCTTGTATATGAAGAAGTAGGAACTTATACTGTTTAATGGGATACGTGTAATAGGTAGAAGGCCACAGAAAAGTACAGATATTGAATCAGCATGCTTTAATTGTTAAAAATGCACGTTGTCAACGGCTGACGATCGTTTATCAACTAGAACAAGGCCTTGTTGATCTATCGCAGCTCTGTCTCACTTGCATGGTAGGTACAAGCTACTGTTTCTATAGTTTTCCTGCATGAGGAACCAACTATTTAGTCTGGCTTTCCACCAGATGAGAATATTACGAGGAAAAATTCGCCAATAGCATTCTATCACATTAAAACGAAGCGATTCTTTCGCAAATTTTTTCCACGCTTACCAAAGGTGGAACGCTTGCCTTAGTTGGGTACTGAAACATAGCGATTGATAATAATTTGTTTTAATACTAATTACAGGGTATTACTCAGTACCGTCAGTGTTCTTCCCCGCCGGACAAAAGTTCACGAATGCTCTGTCAGCTGCGGGCATGTACCGGAACTACAGCCTCAACACCGGGATGGATCAAGGAGGGTACCAGTAAATACAGAATTATGGCATATTGAGTTAAGGTTCGGTCAAACCACTTCAGACAGGTCCTGCTGCAGACACCGGATACTCACAGATATTTTAATACAATACTAGCTATGCCCGCGACTTCACTCGCGTGGAGTTCTGTATCCCGCGGGATCGTACTACCGGGTTAATTGTATCCTAAATTATCTGTGTGCCAAATTTCAACCAAACCGGTCAGTAGTTTTTGCATGAAAGAGTAACAAACATCTAGGCATCCAGACATCCATATATCCTCACAAGCTTTCGCATTTAAAATAGTAGTAGGAAGTAGAATTTGTCACAGTCCGGACCCATGTTCGCAAATTATCCTTACCCACTTTGCTGGTTTGCTGGTTTGGTCTCTTTGAATCAGACCGACTATCTGTTTCCTAACACTCAATGTGCCATAATCACCCCTTAGTACTTTAATAACATGTGTTCATGTTAATCAATGTTATGGTGGCTGTACACTCTTGCCGCGACACTCCGAGGCAGGGCGAGTGCAAGGTGTAAGGGACAACCGCCCGCAAACTGAGTGCTGCTGACTTCTTTTGAATCGGTATCAGGATACTTGCGCGAACCCACTTGCGCGAAAAGACATATACGCGCATGGACTTTTGCGCGATTGGACTTCATCTCTTCTTAGTCCAATCGCGCAATAGTCCATGCACTCATATGTCTTTTGTAGTGGGGTTGTAGTGGGTTTGCGCAAGTGTCTTTCGCGCAAATGTCTTTCACGCAATTGTCCCAGATCCTTTTGAATCATATTCCACCGGATTTTTTATCTCGCTTGGCTGTACATTTTCGCACAAGCCCTGCCTTGGAGTGTCTCAGCAAGAGTGTACAGCCATCTTTAATGATCTATCCGAGGATGATTTACAAAATTTGTTGTGTATTTGTTAAGTAATTCTATTGAATGAACAATGTATTGCATGGAGTGATCAATCTGAACTGACAACTCTGCTTCAGATCGGTCTGAGGATCAGTCGGATCTGAAGATAAACTGACCACGTAAGACAGCTATTAGGGCAAGGTGACACTGTATCAGTGTTGTTTTGTTCAAATATGTTCCCTGCATTTTTTATGTCGAATGTTTACTTGTGCAAAATGGTGCCGTTGGTTTGTTAAGGCGAGGGAAGAACTCAAAGTTTAGATCATGAATAGTACTGCTGCTGATGCTTTTAAAATAGTTTTTCTAAGATATTTTGAAAAATCATCAATAAGTACCTAAAATCATCAATCAGGTACTTCGGTGAATTTTCGACATTCATTTTATCAATTAAGTAAGTATAGTGGAAGAGTCGTTTATTTTATTCGCTTCCAATTGAAGTTAGATACTAAAATAGAAGGTGAAATAGACTTGAAGAACCTTCTCAAATATTAGTCTTCAAACATAAAAGGTCTCATAAGTTAACGATTTCAGTTTCTTGGGATTACAATCAAACAATCAAGTTTTACCTAATATTAAAATTAACCTGTTCGTAGCGCACTAGATAACGCTCAAATAGATTCAAGTGCAGTATAATATATTGAATGTTAAGTTTTACCTAAAGATTTAATCTCAAATAATCGGGCATCGGTTTTGACTTACTCTTAGATTACCTTTGTCACATTATTAATCCCGGTACTGCTAAATGTTTGTGAAAAAACATATTTTTTCTTGTTCAATGTTTCCTTGTTTATCGTTGTAACACCTGTTATTAGCTTGTACGAGTATTACCTATCTCTTCAATAATTTGTACTTAAAATATAATGTATTTTGTTGTCTCTAGTTCCCTAAAGTTAAATAAAAAGTGGTAGTAAAAAAAACACTATTGCCACTAAAAGAGCACAAACTATTGCAACTAAAAGAACACAAACTATTTCAACAAAAAGAGCACAAACTGCTGCAACTAAAAGAACACAATCTATTGCAACTAAAAGAGAACAAACTATTGCCACTAAAAGAACACAAACTATTGCAACTAAAAGAGAACAAACTATTGCAACTAAAAGAACACAAACTATTGCAACTAAAAGAGCACAAAGTATTGCAACTAAAACAACACAAACTATTTCAACTAAAGGAGCACCCACCAGTAGGTATACACGCTTACCGTTAGTTTGCGCGTTGTAAACCCGTTTTGTTGGCTTCTACGTTCTATGCGGGTGTACGCCGGGTCTACGCGGTGTCTACCCGGGCCCTCCGAGGCAAGTTACGTAGTTCCGCCAAAGTTCATTTTATTATTGAGTCTAGTTTTGATTCTGTACATGAACTTTATATACTAATAGTAAAACCGTAACTTTCCATAAAATTGTGTGTAAAAGAGATAAAATGCTGTGCAATTTTTAATAGACTTTATGCATGTAATTTTTAAATAGATTTATGTAACACGCCATAAAAATAAATAATTTAATTAAAACATGTTTTTATCCTTTTATGCCTGTTTTATTTTATGGTTCCGTGTTATGAGTATGGAAGGGATAGTTTAAATGAAATCACCAGCATCGGTATTGATTACCAAAAGAGGTATTTATTATTATTCATATTATATAGATTAACATGCATTCAAATTCCATTAACATATTCCATCAGAACTAGGACATGGATGCCACACTCGATAAAAATATCATTTTATTGCAAACTTCTACAAAAAACCTCTCAGGGTTTAATAACTTTAATTAAAATTAGGATCATATGGAAGTTCCATAAACCCTTTGGTTAATTTTAAATCTGTCAAAGCAGATAATTAACTACTAATGTTGTGACACGCCATGCCCTTTTATTACCTATAGAAGATTAAGTCACGATAAAACGGTAAACAGGTAAAGGGACCCATGAGGTCGCGTCCCTCACCGTGACCATCTTACAATGATTATCCATCTCTTCCGTATTGAGTACACATTGTATAACTTGTTAGCAACAACAACAACAGCATTTATATTAATTTGAGTGTTAATATTATACTCTTAACAATTAACAAATATCAAAGTCTTTAAAAGATATAAATTATATAAAGGATTAAAATAAATTATACCTAAATTACAAGTAAACTGCCGTACTAAAATAAATACATAACACTCACTAAATATAATTCAATTAATATTTTAATTCATATGTATGAAAAAGTCGTCATAATTATCTAATTGCGCATTTTATAGACACGTAATTAGTTACACGTATCTACATCGTGGCTATCGATACTAAGGATTCGTGTCAAAATCTAACTACCGGTGCATACTTATAGAGTAAATTATAGTATATTTACCTAAACGTAACCTAGGTAGGTACTACATAGTATGCCCGTACCGCGGCGACAACAACGAAGGATAGTTATAAAACATTATGAACTAATCATCTCAACGAACTAAACGCAGGTACCTATTGTTTTGCTCAAACTTAACGCTTGCCCCTGATCCACTGCCTTAACGTAATGAGTTATTTAACTTACATTTGTATACGTATATACTATTTTCGTTGTAAAATCTACGATAACAAGTGGAATTGGTTATAATATTATCTGTTTGTTATATAAAAACGCTTAAAATTTACTAATATTTAATTTATGAATGTTCTACGAAAGTGTGATTAAGTAAATGAAAATTGAACTACACATTGAAATGTCTACGTTTGATTCGCAATAGCTAAAGAATAGTATAACATTGCTATATATTAGTATAAAGGTTTAAACTTGAATATTTATGAACGCACAATGCAAAAGCCAAGATGCACATCGAGTCATTCTGATATGACATATCATCACACTTCGTTGACATCACCCCCGTCGTCTCTCCATACAACCATGAATATGACTTAACATGTAGTTATCAATACATAGATATATGTAAGTCCCCATAGCATATGCTTAATACAATAGTTCATGAAGAAGTACCATAAATAATATTGATTTAAGATGCCTACGTGATAAACGAAGCGTGATTCACACATACGAAGACGTACATAATAATAACAATATATTCTTAATACTATGAAATACAACTAGTAATAAGGTATAATATATATATATAAAATGTGGATCAATTCTTGCGTTTAACAATATTGTCTTCAATAGCATTGCTCATATCCCAATTGCCAACAATTTTAGATCTAACAGGACGACGGCATCAAATGATTTTGCCTTTTCAACGTTTACAAAATGCGTTATTTCCCGAATATTATTAAGATACTAAAACATTACATTGAATGTTATCAATTATTGTTCGATATCCGACATCGATGTCGATACTCTCAATCATTTCGAAGTAACGTTACACGTCGTCTTTGCATCCCAATCCTAGTATTGCTTTGAATTATTTGTCTTCCATAACAACTATTAATAGAGAATAGTGTTTAATATAAAATGGCCATGTTGTACTGGTCTCGTACGAAGGTGCAGCAAGTGTAGAAGGGAGTCGGAGACAGAGAGAAACACTACTACTCGCGAGGCAACGCGCCTCGCGGACACCGAACGGGTTCGATCACAATGCAGCTCAGTTGATTCGTATTTTCATATTTATAATAAACTTATTGTAAAAATCTATAGTTATCATACATTTAAACTATGCTTAATATTCTGTTTCATACAAGGATGCTTGCAACACTCAACCGAGGGGGAGGGATGTTTTCTTCAAATAGGTGCAGCTGGCTTTGATTTCCGGTGTTTTATATCGGCATAAACACATTTGGGTAACAACTTCAGATGCAAATTCTGGACCGGTTGTTTATTTTGTATATCTTTTGTTCATGTGTGTTTATTTCAGTAGATATCGTACTGAACGTTTAGTTTAAATTCACGGCTATTTAACTACGGGTTAGTGCTGCGGGCAACAGACGTGTAGTGAATGTATTATGTTGCCATTGCCAAATTGATGTATGCCTTAATTTGGAGCTCGTCCGCAATTTTGTAAATGCGATCGGGTCGTCGTGTAAGTAAACGTTGTCTATCATTCGTATATTTTTCAGTACATCGTCTATTGTCCGAATATTTGGTGGACTTTTACATATCGCCGAATATTCCAGCGAACGTCTTGCGTAGATTCTTCATGGTATCCTCGGCATCTTCGGTGAGGGCCGCACTGAGCGAGCCCTGGCGCGCGAACCCGCCGCGCCCGGGGGTGGAGCCGGCGGGCGGCGCGGCGGGGGCCGTGCTGCTCGCGGTGCTGGGCGCTGCCGACGCCGACGATACCGTGGACGACTGAGATGCTGTTGGCAGAAAATTGTACTATCTTAAGGAATGATCTGAGAGTATGTTACAAGTGAATGAGTTTAATGTAAATCTCATCTGCCGTCAGCGACCTTATTTTTCGTGGTGCTCTTGATAATGGTTCAACGAAGGACATGCGGCTGACGTGACCAGCCCAGTTCCATTACAACCTAGCAGCTGTAAGGCCATCATCAGCTATTTGGGTTTTGGAGCGAAGTATGGAGTTTCTGATGCGGTCCGTAAGTTTGACACCCAGTATATTTCGCTCCATAGCTCGTAGGCAGAAGTGCAGACTTCTGACGTTTTGTAAGATACCACGTTTGCGCTCCATAGGTGAGGGTGGGGAGAATGCACAATAACCACTTTCGTTTAAGTTTTTTTTTTAATCTAGTGTGTATTTCGTAATGGACAAAAACATCGAACTAAGAGTTTGTTTTAAATTTTGCATAGCCAATGGAATTTCGTGTTCGGAGTCCCTGAAAATGTTACAGAAGGCTTAAGTACGGTGAATCGAATTAATTAAAAACACGTACTTATGAGTGGTACAAACCGTTCAAAAGCGGTCGAGATGTGATGGAAGATTTGCCTTGCTCTGGTAGGCCATCAACGTCTTCAACTGAAGTTAACATCGCAAAAGTGAAGTTAAGAGTGACTGAAAATCCTCATGCAAATTTGAGAGAGATAGCCGCTGAACTTTCTGTGATTATTTAAAATGGTATGGATCGACTCGTGAGAACCAGTAGATCCGTACCATTTTAAATAATCACTTGGGTATGAAACATGTTGCCGCTCGGCTAGACCCAAAAGACCTGAATTTTCTCCAAAAACTCAATCGCATAAGAGTCGCTGAGGACATGCTAGAATGAGTCAATTCCGACCCAACCGCAATGATACGAAAATACCAATGAAACGCAATGTTTTCTTTTTCCTAAACTCAAATTACCAATTCGTGGCACCCATTTTCATTCGGTAGAAGGCGTAAAGGAGAATTCGCGACGAGAATTGAACTCAATTCCGGAAAAGCGTTTAAAAATGTTTCGATGATTGGATTATTCGTTGGCGTAAGTGTATCGTTTCTGAAGGAGCATACTTTGAAGGTGATAAATTAACTTTGGGTGAATAACTAACAATTTGTGAATGATTGATCGTTTCCTGGTACTTTCTTGACAGAGTTGTATATATCCAGTTGTGCAGTGCAGGCTTACTACAGGCTGTTGTAGTCATTGGTTCCCTCCGGGGCAACTGGACTATATTATATAAGTCTGAAGATGTGAATAGTTATAGAAAATGCTGTGACTTCTAACCCTGGGAATCACGGCGGGTGAGTGGTGGCGGCGGTGGCTGGGTCGGCTCTGCAGGTATCGGAGGCAACGGGCGGTCGATGCTGGCCGCAGACGCCAGCGGCGCCGGAGGTGGCGCGCTCGGCGGCCCCGGGGCTCCCACTGGGGGCGCCCGCTCTTCTGTCGGTGACCCGGCTGCGGAGCTGCCCGAGACTGAGCTCCGGGATGTAGTCTTCGTTATACCGGGACGGCAGACCGCCTGAAAATGTTTAACAAAACAGTTTAGGTAAACGGTTTAACACTGGTTAAGCTATCTAAGGGCGTGACTGACTAGATAATCAAGAAAATACCATACTCGGAGACCATAAGTGCTCTAGCCGGGGAAATACTATGGGGAACCACTATCATACCAAAGTAATTCTACCGCAAAGCCGCGTTGCTGACAGGTGCTGATGTAATTAAAGACAGACATAATTTTCAGCTTGATCATAAAGGATGTTCATCCAAAAACATCAGGTATATTACCTGCATACGCTGCAACACCAGTTCAGCAAGATGGCGTCGATCTTCCTCCTGCGAGTCACCCATGAAAGACGTGGCGGAGTCGTTGAGCTCGATGATGTGCTCGCGGCCGTCCTTGCCCACCACCAGCTCAAGCGCACATACTTCCAGACCGCCGAATATCTCGCTCACCTGTAATCGATAAGCGTAAGATCAGTTTACAAGGTGCAGTTCTTCTAAACGTGTCGATGGTGATCTACCTTGAATCAGCCCACAATTTGGCGACGAATTTGGCAGCTTCAGTAGCGTCCATCAGAGGAATGACAATTCAAGGCAAGATCCAGTTAGCGCAGAAGTAGAATGAGGCACTTCGACTGTTACAGCTTGTGAGTAGGTCAAGTTGGGATTGCGTAGCGACAATTGTTTTCTTTTTGAGTTTGGACAAGTAAAGAAACCACCATAGAAATAGTCAAAAAGAAAGAAAAATAGTTTGGAGAGAACTTGCTAATAAGCAACTAACAATTAAATTCCCCAATCGTTGTTAATTGCTGCACAAAACAACCATCTCATATTTTACTCAGTGACTTTACTACATTTTACTCCTACAAGACAGGTGCAAGAAATTTGCCATGTTTATCATTGACCCCTAGATAAGCGTGGCAATAGTAAATGAATTGAAATCATGTGCTAAAATTATGCAGTGTTTCTTGCCCGAGGATTTATGTAAAATAAATACCAATTAATCAATAAATAGCTAACAACGAATAAATAAAATAAACTTGTAGTTTCCGCGTGCGAATTAATATAAATTGAAAGTCCATGCCCGACTGGTTTACAAACGATTCTTATTTAAATTAATGCCTCGTGCCTATGGCTGCCCTTAGTACTCTTGACACTCTTCTGAAGTTAAATCAAGATAAATATTTTTAAAGCTTTGGTAGAAAATTGAATTTTCTTGCTTTCGATCGGAATATTTTAAAATCTAATAAAAGCTGTCTATCAAATATGCAGATCCAATTAAAAAAACGGATAAGCTAGATACGAACCTCGTCAATCCACATCTTGTATCTATCGTTCATGCCGATAGCTTCCAGAATCGCGGATCCTTGATTGGTTTTCCAATTTCCCGATATAGATTTGCGCCTGCAAAATATTTCAGGATTATTTATAGACGGCTGGTACGGACACCAAGTGTGATATCACACTCGCACGTAGTACCATTCTTAAATCTATTTTACGTAATTGTGTGTTTGCCAACATTGAGAACGCCTGCATCATTTTGTTTGTAATCAGAATTGTAGACTACTTTGATCTTTCTCGTAGGCGCCAGACTTTTGCCGATTAAAAATAGTGTATTGATACTTACATGAAAGCTTTGTAGTTAGTGCCGATTTTTTGTATATGGATGTCATATTTCGCATCGATGTAAGGCTCCACCGTGCAGTAGGTCCCCAGCATGGCCACGACTCCAGCGATGTCCTAGAATAGCAAATAACATGAGCTGTAACCCACCACAATGAATCACTACAACGTTACTCTTAAATTCTGTTACTCATCCCTTAAATATTTTACCTTGTAGTACTTTTCTTAGTAAAAAGAGGACGAGGTTCGTGAGATGCATACCAATTCATTACGCCATTATTTAAGTGAGAGAGTGATGAGCATCGTTACCTGGAAGTCAGACACCGCGTCCACTTTCACCTTGGCGACGCCGCTGTGCGCGTGCCCTATCTTGATCACCACCGGGAACCTGGGCGCCGTGACCTGCGACAATCATATGCGGCCGTTACGTCATTATCGTGATCACCGAGCGCAGCCGACAGCGAGCCTGATCTCACAAGACCTTTCTGTGATTCCATTGTTTCAGAAAGTATTCAAGCATAAAACCTTTTGCCTACAATATTTTCTCTTGCAGCAATACCTTTACCGTCCAACGGCGCAAGATACAAATCTTGGAAATATTCAAACAATCAATTAGTTACGAAGTATTATTTATATCAATTCCGTGGTCGCTAGATTACTCAACTAAAGCGCAAATCTCTCAAGGATCGTTAATTTGATTTATGTCATGATTATTTTATGTTGACAAGAATTATCGTTCGATTTGTTTTGGAATGAAGCACATTTCATGGCTAATGTTGAAATTGGCGAATTTCCCGAATTACGAATACAGTTTTTGGGGAAATTTCCGTGCAGCGCATTCGTGAAAACAAAGCTCTATTTAGAAAGGCGTATTGTGTAAGTCATGAATGTAATTATAGGTTTGTTATGAGTAAATCATATGCAACGTGTGCTGTTAGCGTTTCATAACCTTCAGTTAATTTTATGGAACCGATAATAATCTTAATAGCTTGAAGCACGGAACGATCATCTATGTATTGTCACCGGTTAGATCATATCGTGTCTGTTAATCCACAGCCGCTATTACGGTGAAAGCCAGCTCTGGCAACGAAGTCAAACAAAATAATAACAAAAAATATGGTGTCCCCAACTCCCCAGACGGTCTGGCTGGAAAAATAATTTACTTTTCAGCGATACACTATTGTTATGTTTCGGCGGCAAATATTTATTTTGTAGAAACAACATTTTTTTAGAAATACAATAAAACTTGCAGGATAAATAGAATTTTACGTTATTGCTAACACTAACCCGCTATGTGTAATTGATTTCTGGGCATTTTAAAGCCTGTCGAATGTGAAATTGACTTGTCAACGTTTGTTACCGGTTCACATTGTTGAGTGCTTTATAAACAGAGTTTATAGAAATTAATATTGGATATTATTGCTACATTTCTACGTATAAACAATAATGGATAGGATTGCTATTGTGAATTAAGAAGGTTGGTGGCACGGGCGTCTACGCAGTTCATTAATTCGTTTCCCTCTTAGTGATCGCGCAGAGAAGGTAATTGTGCCCCCAAGCATCGACTTTTACGATCAAATATGAGATACCTTCAATTTTGTTTATTCATAATTACCCGCTATGATCTTAGGTACTTTGATGTTGACAATAAATCATTTAAAGGTCTTAAGGTACCATTTACGAGTGATTGGTTTAATTGTTTTAAAAATGAGGAAATAACACCAAGAGCAGTTATTATTCAAATTGAATATATTAAATGTAATAACTCTGCCCACCCTAGCAGCATAATTCATACTGGCAGATTGGAATAAATTGGCACTTGACACTGCTTCAATACGAAATCGTTTTCTATTTCTGTGCAATTTTGATAAGAGGCAGTTCATTTTGCGTGTTTTTTCTTTAATCTATTAGTTCTCGAACGCTACGTAGAAAGTTTCACAGAATAACTAATAACTTAGAATAACAACAACAGGTAATCATATCTGTAAATACAAAGGTTCGGCAATAGTGGTATACATTATACCAACTTGTGGTCAGTTACCCAACTATATATGTATATAGAAATGGTATTTGTTACGTAGCAAAAACCACACAGAGTTATGGAAAGATAATTAATTATATATTTCTAAAATGTATGTGCTCAATTTTTGCTCCGGTATAAGAATTTATGCCGATATGGCCCACTGCGGTTTTCCACTAATTGATAGACAACAATGACGCGAGCCACTCATTAGAAGTGGATGGTAAATATTTGATATCGATTTTAGCCTAGTAGTCAATAATAAAGTCGTCCATTTTTCGATGTTCTTGAAGCGTTGTGTAAATAGGCTTTATAATTGCGTCAAACGATTGTTAGCCGTCGATGCTTGTTCAATTATTGCGTGGGCTATAATTGTTTCGTGTTCTACGTATATCGTTACAATAAGAAAGGTCTGCATTTCATCTCGGGATAGTATTAATGTGGTGTCAATCACAGTTAGTGCAGGCGGATGGCGCGCGGGTGATGCGGCGGGCTAGCGGCGACGCCGTGGGCGGCTCAGCATCAAGTGTTTGACTGTTCGCTGTTCAACAGCACGCACTTCCTTCTCTGTATCGATGACGCACGTCTTCGAAAGAATTCTCTTGTAACACTATTTATGGACCGTCACCAACATAGCCTCGACGCATTTACGCATAGTTTAGGGATTCCGCGTTTTGATTGTGTATCCGTTCGGTTTATTTGCGTCCCTTAGTCAGAGTTTTGTGGTTTGTGGAAATATGGCAAAGGAAACGTGCGTTGTTACCGTTTTGTTCTGAAAGGCATATTTGCTTGATGATGGTGCAAATAGGTATAGCTCTATGACGATCTATGAGCAATTTTTCTAGTTGTTTAATATTCTGATTGTATGTCCGTTCGTTCTATTTGCATCGTTCCTTTATTCAGAGTGTTGTGGTTATTCCTGTAAGGAGTCCCAATATAGTAATGTAAACATGCTTGAAGCTTTGCAGAATTGATCTAAAAGGCATGTTTACTTGGTCATAACTTAGGTAAACGACTATCATAGTTCCATTCTATCAGCTATTTTCCTAGATATGGGATACATGTTGCGTTAATTGTATTTCTAGTATACTGTTCACAATATTACCGTCGTTCCTTTATATTTCAGTCAAGGTATATTGACTTTATGCAAATATGGTAAAGAAAACAAGCACTGTTTGTTACAAATGAGTCATTTTCTGAAATACGTATTTGCTTGGTGATAGCGCAAATAAGTATTAATTTTATTGTTTGTTGTCGTCGTTTCAGCAATCCTCCATCGCAAAAGACCTTGTATGTATCCTAGTAAATGAATTCCTTGGCGCTACTGTTGAATGACATTCATTTAAGCGGCATCACTTTATCTGTGAACTATCTGCTGATCAATCTAGCTGATAGTGGAGTGGCGACTGCGGTAGCATTCAATTCAAATATCGGTGTATGCTCGCTGACAATAGTTCTTAATGATCATAAATAGGCGAGAAATAATATCGCACGCGCGGTCCTCGATGGTGTATTTATTGTCCGCAAAGGACAAGACAATAATAATTGTCATTTATCACTGTAATTGCCGCCTTTGAAGTTTGATGTTATCTTGCCGCCTTGTATGAATGCGATCATAAATCAGTTCTATGTGATCGGTGCTACATCAACGAAATTGAATGGCCGGCTCTGTCATCTGTAGTCCTGCTATAAATCCGGTAACGGTATCATCGAGATCAATCAGGCAGGACATGCTTTTGAATTTGAACTGACTCGAAGACAATCGAAATTATTTGCGACCTCACCTTTCTGTAAAATTGATGGATCATAATATCCTGTAAATCATAAACGTAAGACCTCGAAGTTCGCGTTTGCTGTGGAGGTAAATAATGTAACGCGTAGCAAAATGTTCGTTTATAGTCTTGGCAATTTACGCAATAATTATATGATTTTGATCTGTATTGCCGTAGTTGACCTCACTCAAGGTGAGGGATGTGTTCATCGCCTGTATTACGTCGGCGATCATTATCACTTTAGTGCAGCTTACATTTCCTAATGTACATGTGTAATAGGTGCTAATTAAACAAAAAATACACGGCGCCAGTCGCTGCTTTAAATTCGTGTGCTTTTTATGACCATTGTGCTGTAATGCAGGATCTGAGTTCATGGTTAAGAACTAAGTGAGATCATGAAGCTGTTTTAATCTTTAAGTAATATTTGGTTTTACTGTATTGTTATTTGTTAGCCTTCGTCATCCCACTGACCCAGGGCTTCCAGATTTGTCAATCCAGGGCTAATGCGGACCACTAGTCGTTGGTTTTCTCCAGCTCGTCCCGCTATCGTCTGCGGTATGGCCAAATTGACCACTATGAGGAGCCCTGAGTCCCTGACACAGCCCGAAGGCGTCGTGGTTTTACTGTAGGTCCTGTTTTGGGAACCAGAGCATAGAATTTCATTCCACAGTTGCACTACTTTGTTTTCGATCAGCTGTAATGTTGGAGGGGAAGTCTGTCAGGTTACTGCGTAGTTACACACATAACATCACGCCTGTCATGCCCGAAGGTTAAGGCAGTGGTGTATTAATAGTATTTAGGTAAAGCTGCATTTCGCAAAATATATATATATGTCTTATGTTATATAGGGCGAGCCTAAAGGAAGGTTCCTAGGTATTGGTAAGCCAAGATAACTATTTTTGTAGAAGTTCCTACAATTGTTACTGCATTTTCAATCAAGAAATTACGCTTGCCAATGTGTAACCACATAAAATAAGTTGAAAGCGTTCATTTCCAGGAAAGTTCAGGGTCATTAAATAATAATTTCAATCAATTATTTCTATGGGGATCTTTAAGTTTATGACGGTAACAAAACTAGGCTATCACTGCATTTAGTTTGAAAGAGATTTCGTTTAAAGACTTATAAGGAAGACTTTAAACAAAATACTATTAATTCCGGGAGCGAAACCGTGACCAAAAGCTAGTCTATAATATTTAATTAATATTGTATGGAATTTCGATTTATTTGAGTAGTTATCTAGTTATTATTTAGGAATACAAAGTATAAAACCCAACAGTTTGAAACTTTGTATTCCTAATAAAAAACGAATGGAAATTGCACTTAATGTTAAGTCAACAGGAAATCCTAATAGCATAAATTAATAGGACATAGTTCAATTAAACTAAGTAATAATTAATAGGACATAGTTCAATTAAACTAAGTATCATTTTCCTGACCTGCCCAGTGCCTACATTACTTATTCATTACGCATTTTATTAACTGGAAAACTAAGATAACAGTAAATAGGCTAGTTGGCTATATAAGTTGGCATGGAGTACTGTCAAGGAGTTATTGGTTTTACAATGAATATGCCTTTGAAAAGGATAGTTAATATTGAGTGTACCACAATGTTTCCATCTCCTAAATGGCGCCATTATACTATCTTGTAACATAGTTCTGAAAAATAACACCATAATTGTATAGCAGTTTATAAAACATCGTTTGAGCGCAATGTGTTGTATTTTACACCCCATTACCTACGATTGATGATTCATGTGATATTGCATAAATCATTTGCTTTTCAAGGTTTTCAGATATTTTAGTTTTTATTTCAGTTTAACGCTTGGTATTATGGTTACATAGAAAGCTATACGGCCTTGTCCTGGAATTCCAACAAAATATGTAGGTAACAAAATCTATAATTGTCATAATAGTCGATCGTAAAACATTGACGAGTCATAACTCATAACGTTTTCTGGTATTGACGCGAAAGCTATTGGAACGGAAACGAGTCGAACGGGAACGATTGAAGTACCAATAGTGACGGTAATCGGCTTATATCCCAGATTAATAGGCGCCCGTCACCTGCCCGATGCGTCACTGATGCTATAAAAGTGCCCTTACATCGCTGAAATAAAACGTAAACAATAAACGCGAACTGTAGCTATTAACGTTGCGGGTTGAAAACTAAAAGGCCGTATATAAGTCCACCATTACGACCCTTATTATGTTGGATAATATCTGGTGATGTCGTAAAACAATCACTTAGGTAAGGAAGGTTATGTAGGCCAACGTTCATAAATTGGATCGAAGTTGTGTAAGTAGATTTAACTCTCACTACTGTTTCGTAAGAGTACCTCATCCAGATACCTCGCCGTCCTTACAACTCAAACCTTAATTATTAAGCGGCCTGTTACATTTCGACTGTGATTTTTTCATTGAATGGCCAACTTTGGCGTTTTTATTCTGAGGAACTGGAAGACTTCGACAACTTTTACCTATGAAATGGTGGAAAATAGTTTTTAGTGCAGTTTATTATAAAAATGCAGTGATAGTCTGTTTTTGTGACCGTCGGGCTGCCAAGTCATAGGTCTCGAGTTCGACCTCTGATTTTTCGGATTAATCTGCGTATTGTATATTTAATTATCACTTGCTTTGGCATTAAAACTCTGACTTAGGCTTAGGTACTAACCACACGAAAAAGAAAGTGAAGTTTATAGCGGTGTTCCTTTTCCCAATTTTTCTTATCTATTCCTATATAAAGCCAAAATTCCGAGCAAGTTTTTCTTAAAATGCGCGACTGAAATTTTCTCCTTATTTCAGTAAAATACCAAAATAACCGTTAGTTCATAAGAAATTAAATTTCATATAAAAAGATTAAAAATACATATATAAAACTTAAAATAAACATAATTACAACGAAGTACAACACAGCAACTTTGTAATAGGCCTCTTAAAAAATGAAACTATAAAAAATCGATCAATTACATTAATTTAAACACAATAGTATGAACATTATATTGACAATCATACGCTCATCTTTCAACACTCCAGACTTTCATCGTCGTCCATTTCAGGGATCCAGAAATCATTAACTGTCCTACTTCTTAGTTGAGCCCTTTTGTTTCAACTACACAAGGATCCATGAAGGTACACACGGAGAAGGAAACATTGCGGCAACTTGTCTCGACCCACATTGATAAGAGATAGCTCGTGTCTACAAACAAGCGTAGCACACGCATCGAGAATTATTGAGCCCTTTGATAAATTGCACGTAATTAACTAGTTGAGTGATGCAAGGCGTTAAGTAGAACTCCGTGTGAAACCAGGTGGCCTCTTTGTGACATCTTCCGGTGTAGTTTAAAACAAAAAAGGTTTCATCATGAGGACGAATTCTGATGTACAATCACGAGCACCAATATGTATACACTTTCCTAAATGTAAAAGCAATTTTCGCGAGAACTAACGATTGTAACTTGGAGATAGGATCTTTTTCATAAAAAATGTGAGTTCCAGAATACTATGTTCGTAACAACATGAAATTTTATTCAGAACAGTAGGAGAAAAACACTATTAAAAGTCGTTAATTGTTTACATATTGGAGCTCGTGACTGTATGACGAAGTTGGTGATATAAGCCGTTTTCAAAAAAAGAATGCCTGAAACACTGAAATACGAAAAAAGAACCCTTTTCCAAATAAATCCAGCCAGAAATAACGCTATAACCCGAATCACTTTATAATCCCTAATGAACGTCATACGCAAATGTGTCGGGAATGTGTACAAGAATAGTACAGGTTTAGACATTCAAGTCGGATTACTGCGGCCCTTTTTATGTAACTATGACGCGATGCCGATGATTTGATTGCACCTGACCTTATTTAACACCATCTTTCCGCCTGATTTGAATTTAAATTGTCGTGAAAGGTCTATGCGATGCTCCAAAGTATTTATTAACGTGGTTCTCTATATTTGATAGAAATTATTATTAATTTAATGAAATGTTCACGATGTTACTTTTGGTTAGTTGTCAGTTGGTAGAGTCATCCTCTGATGACTCAATTTTCATAGCAAAATGTTTCCAAACTGCGACAAAATTCCCAATTTTGTGTTTTTGTCGTTGACATACAAAAGATTTCCGTTGCGTATTTTAAAATTGGATTGAGCTCATTATATTCTCTAGGTACCTACTTAACTACGTCGTAAATTGGAAAACCTCTAAACAATGATCCTGTTTGTTCCATTGTCTTGTGTAGGTTTATCTCATAACCGCCCGACCTTCCCGGGAAAGCACACAATCGCTAAGTTCTGTTGTTCTTTTATCTCCACGTGTTTATTCGAAGTATCTAGATATCGCAGAAATACCTACTTACATGAAAGTGTCACTGTTTTGCTGCAATTTGGTACTATTGACTTCCATCAAGAAAGACTGTAGCTCAGGAATAGATATAAAGCATTTTTCTTCCGAAGATATAGAGAGCGAAATCGCGTGTTCCTCAAAAGTTGCACCTCAGTGTTACTTCTTCACGGATAGATTAGTGCCGCTGAATTTTTTAATCATGTAGATACATTTTTAAGTTATGTATAAACTCAGTCGACCGTTCTTAAGTCTACTTATTTTATAGATGTCTGCGAGATCAAAGTAAACTTGCAAAGTTTGCAGAGCTGACAACTGAATTTGTTTGCTCGCCATCCTACAAGTTGCAAGCGCTGTTACTGCATTTTAATTCGAGCTCAAGTTTGCTTTTCTTCTTTTTTTCATGGATTTTTTAAAAAGCCGACACATCATAGTTTTTCTTTCTTTTCATGTATGTTTTTGATTTTCCATGGAGATGATCGACGCAACTGAAAGTGCCAAACTCATCGCCGAATTTTGGGCTGACTCAATTCAAATTGACAGCCTTTGAAGAAGATTGAGCATCAGTAAACTAATAATGAATTCAAACACAATACATAAATCCAGTTCTTTCCCTTGTTACTTACATAATTATTAGGTACTGATGATAGAAACGTATTGAAGAGGAAAAGTTTTACACATACATGCAACATCTATAGCCCGCTCATACTTTCAAAAACGCCCACGCTTCGCACGTTCGTGTGATAAGGGCCTTAATCGTCTGTTACATTATTTTATTAAGTGCTGTCAAAGAAGACAGAGGAATAAATCTTTATTAGAGCTGACTCAACCCGCACTAAAGCTACCTTTGACGCCTTGTACGGGCATACACATTAACACAGCTGTTAAAATAATGGCTATCTTAAACATTTATTTATTGATTATGTGTACTATAATTATATAATTTCAATATAACGACATAATCATCACGCCCATGTAAAATTTATGACACCAAGCCTTCGGATTTACTGAACAACTTAATTTTTGATTTAATACCTAGCATGAATTATGTTTCTTGTTGAAATATTAAGCTTATCGATATCTACTCAAATAGAGGCCTAACGTATAAGGGAGGTTCACCAACTATATAAGGAAAATATGGACAGAGTAATAGAACAACTTTCTATAAGCAACTTTTTAATTAAGCTCGTTTCCTTCCTACTCCGCCCAAACTTATTAGTACAATCATTTACTCTGTTTATGTAGAATCGAGAAAATTGTAAGTACCTACTTTCCATTACCAGTAAATAGCCTTTATATCGAGAGAAACTTACGCAATGCTATCTCTTCCAGTAATTCCGGCTCGGGTTTAAATCCTAACGATATTATTACTGAGAAGTATGTCAGGAATTCTGCGTTTCCAAGTAATGATTTTCACACATGGCTCGGTAGAGACAAATATTTACAACGGTGACTATAGCGCATACAGTATAGTTGGGTGTGCATGTGAATAGTGAGCCGGCACATCACATGAACCTGCTGAAGCAGATCGCCACTCGAGCCCATATTGTTTACATTACTCGCATAGCATGGTGATGTCACGAGCGAAACCTAATTCTGATGAATCATGAGCTTTTTACAGGCGATGCACCGATAAGCGCATTGCCGTGCATGTGTGATATCTGGTCGAGTCGCCCGACATCGCCGGACCCACGTGTTGGTGAAGTTATTGATGGCATCAGTGGGCGCATAATAACTGGTCCGACTCAACGCAGCGTTCAGTTACTGATTGTCCGTTACGGGGAGCGCGTGTCGCCTGCGATCACGAGCCGGTGCGCGAGAGCATACACGACACATCCATACTTATTGACACTTACCAATTTGTTTGAACATCAATTTGACAGGGACCAGTGTGTCTTTGGCAGTGTATGTGCTTCCTCATTGGATGAGTTGACCTGATCAGCTGAATCGAAAACCCTACGAGTGCAGGTGCATTTGTTTACATATTTAATATTGCTGATTTGTTTTTGCTTTCTTCAAGGAAATATGTGCTATATTGTTTTACAACATACGTTTGTCTCAAGGTACAAGATACAATAATACTAGGTCAGACGTGTCTGGTCGTATTTTATGTTTCATTATTGCAATAACATATAACAATCTTATTTAAATCAAATGCGATATGAGCATATAATTATTACCTTCAGATAATCGCTGTGTATTGTGATGCAATGATGAACTTTACATTGAGTGGTGTATATGTATGCAAAGTGCACGACGGTACGTGTACATAAGAGTTAACAAGCCCAAGCCCTATATAATATGTATATCGTTCGTGAAAACAATACCGACGAGTATCGAAATTCGTAGCACATGCATAATTACCTAAGTATTACTATATAATGTGTCATATTTCACTTGAAAGTCGTTGCACAACAGAAAGGAATGTTTACTTTTAAAATATGCGGTACATACAATCTGTTCCTAATTACACAATTGAACGTATGTGCATTTGAGAGTTGGCACCGTTTCGAGTCTGCAACCCATCATAAAATCATAACACAGTTTATATATAAATTATATATACGAGACAAAATGCTAGAAAATAGGTTTACGTCGCGAGCTACATTAATAATCAGCTGCTTGTTCGCGTTATACAAATGTTTCAAGGTTTGTTTACATCCGCAGTTTTAAGACTACAGAAAAATGTGGCCTAGAGATTTAATTTCCCTTTAAATTATAATTAATCATTAACAATCAAATTAAGATTGTAACTTTATCATCGTTGTAAGGTGTTTGCACAGTTGTAGTTACTATTTATGGTCGATATGTAACTTGTGAAGTACGTGATCCATTTTGTAAACATCGTTAGCGTTTGGTTAGCGTCCTCGACTACTGAAGTACTGAGCACAGTACAGGTTAACTACACATGTTTAGAAACCTATACAAACAGGTGATATTCTTGGAATCTGTGTTACAAGCTATTATGCACACTCGATCTGAATGCCATACTGTGGCTTATCAATACAAAGCCTTCAAGATTTATGAATCTTGCTAGTTTTATTATACAGAATTATATATTTCCTAAAGTATTTTTTATAGTAATACATAAAACAGTCGAAACGATCTGCGCAGTTAAAACAATATGAGTCAAAAATATTTATTATAGTTTAAAAATATTATATTACACATTCGTAGCTTAGCGAAATCCATAAAATTCACCCAAAAGAATATTGGTTCGCTTTATTATACAACATGACACACCACGAGGGAAGCAAGTCCTAAAGTTTATAGTTTCAACTTCTCAAACAGCATCAATATGTTAAGAAAGGACATCGTTAACTTCCATATAGAGACTATACTGTCAATAGTAAAACGTAATATTGACATTGATTTCTATGTTAACATAATTTATAAGCATCGTGAGAAGCCGGAGTTCTATTTATGGCTGTATTAACTATAGTGCTCAATTGCAACAATCAGCGGATCGGGTGCAGAACCCGGGGAGCTGGCGATGTAGTGCCTGACAGCAGGAGGAAGTGTGTCGTTAGCCCATTGTAGTGCCAGGACCCACTCTGTCTATTGACTAATTCAAATGATTTTATTGCATAATGACCATTTGAAGCGAATTGGTTGACTAGGCGTTTAGATCATCGTACTCTGTTTTGGTTGTTCACAATGTTTTGTTTTTTTCCGTCTCGTGGCCCTTATTTGAAAAGGTACAACAAAAACCAGTTCACATTATTACGCCACTATAAACAACACAATAATATTTCTGTTACATAAGTTTCGATAAATTCATATCGCTTTTTATGAGTACCGTAACGTAGCAGCGCGTATAATTCGTTGCCACAAATCATGTTTTATTAGAAATTTCTAGAAGGTCTAGTCACAGGGCCCGTCAGGCCGTAACCCCTGCACGTTGACCCTGCTCACGGAAGATGTTAATCATGAGCCCCGCTTCAGGATGTAACGTAATATAACTCTCTACGACTATGATGGCACCTATAATATTTTATTCCCATAACGATATTAAGGATGGCTCTATGCATAATTAGTCATTAAAACCAGTAATTCATTGAGCATTTGTCCAACATTATTCATTCACGGTCACACAACGCACAATTAATTAGGATTAAATTATAGAGAAGTGTGGTTAATTAATCAAAACATATTTACAATGTTATTGTCGTTCAGTTCATATTCGTTTAGTATTTTTTGCGGTTAGGTGACTAATGCATAGTTTTAGCGGAATATACATAAGTAAAACAAACAATATCAGAAAAAGTCTCCAACTTAACATGCTCAAAGGTCATGGTTAAGTGGCTCAAGTCGTTAGTGAGATCAAGTTCAATCATAGCGGCATATATGAGTAAACAGTAGCAATCTAAACTAGGTATATTGTTTTCTTCAATTGCAGTTAATAATTTCAATCAAAAGCGGCTGTTACAGTTGAAGCTAAATTCTTGGCTATAAATAATCCCGTAGTTGACAGCGATGCAAGGTCAACCGCGTATAATATAGTAGCAGTACCCACATGCCGCCTGCGCTTATTGCACAGTGCACTATATTAATTGCCGCGGATCGAACATACTTATTGCAATGCGCGGCGCAGTATCCAGCCCTGCCTCGATGACCCAGTGTCGCAGCACACGGGCCAAGTTCAAACACGACTCGTGATTGAGAACCAGCCGACGATTCTTGTCTATGCAATGTTGCAACTAACGTGAAAGCTAGTAAGAGCTTTAAGTGGAAACGATAAGAAAAATGAGCCACGAATTGAATTAGAAGCCAATAAAACTGTTATCTTAATTTAAAATGCCGCGAGCCGTTCCCCTTTATTGATCGAGTTCACTAAAAGAATTAACGTAAACCCACTAGAAGAATTGATATAAATTAAACACAAAGCGCCAAATGAATATTCTTGTAATGTCAATATTTTACGGGACCTGTTTTAGGAATCTTGGAGATAGTGTAGGAAATGTGAACAGTGTGGAGTGTGAGCGCGCGTAGGTCGCCGCGACCGCAAGTGAGCTGAGCTGTAAGCTCACGTTACATTGCGAAGGAATGAAAACAATGAGCCCATCTATTGAATGCAGGTGACAAAAGCGGTTGTGTAGCTAGCTTTTCAACGGTGAACCAGCTATACAAACACTTAATAATAAGTATGCGCAGCACAACCCACAGCCGCAGCAGACTGCGACACATAAGTACCATAGCAAGGACAGCAGAAGATTAATGACTGAAGAAACCCAGGAAGAGTTACGTAATGTGAAAGATTGCGAGAGAGTGAAAGCCAAGGCGAATGTGAAAATGATTGAAGGTTTATTTACAAACAAATCTAACGTCGATCTATCTGAGGACTTTTATAAATATTTGAACGGATGGCTCAAACTCTCGTAGTTAAAACATTGGTTATCCATAACAATCACGCAAAATGATTAAAAAATTAAGTGATTGCGTCAGAACTCACAATTTGCAGACACCGACTAAAGAGTGTCCATTAGTCTATTACGTGTTACTAACTGGGACATGAGTCGTTTCAGCAAATTATAATTGCGAATGTTAGTAAATGTCGTTCACATTTCACCAACTGCACGTATGTAACGTGCAGTACTCGTAGTTGTCATTCTCGTAAAAGGAATAGAAAAATATTCATTGCATTCGGCTTTCTTTTATGTGAGTCACTTTCTCACGATAACGTTTCCCTCGGGGGCGCGGGTCATCTCTAGCGTTTATCAGTAGAGACCGACAATTGTCCCGCCCACGTAAGCCGACGATTTATATGTAATCCTGGACGTGAGGCGCCAGCACATGCACGCTAGACACTTGATTTTTCCGATTTCTTATTCCTTTATTAATCTAATACCGGTTATAACTATCTTCCACTGAGCTTAATCTCATCTATCCATATAGTGAAGTTTCAATATCTTTTAAGTCCAACAGCTTTGGATTTGAGTAAAGCTTTCGACTGTATAAGCTTACTTAACCAGGATGAGTTGCATCAAATGAGATTCCATAAACTTATAAAGCCCAGTAGGAAGAAACAATGTTGGCAAACAAGCTAGAGTGTATTGCTCATAAATACAGGTAAGCAGCATGTATGCTGTTCAGATCGTGATAAGTATTCAATTTATAATATTATGATATCGCGTACGAAGTGCACGCCCGCCGCGGCCAGTGGTTGGCGCCTCGTCGCGGTAACGGTAATACAAGATGCCTAGCTTAAGCTCACTCCAGACCGTGTCTGACACTTCCCTTATATTCGGATCATCTGATAGTAATGATACAACTGATATTAACCGGGTGGTCCATAGCGGGCAGATAAAAAAAAAACATTTAAATGCAGGATATGAGGAATTATAGATGAATAAGTCGACGAGATAGATCATAATCAAATGACACTCAGATGCATTGGTAATTTTGATTTATTCAAATCGTTTTCCTATTAGGAGTAAATATAATTTCTACTGCAAGTTATGGTAATTGGGTACCTGTTCGTTTTCTTAGTTTAATGTGTTAAACATGATTATGTCTGCAAATCCACTTTTCATAAAACTTTGACGAGCTGCATTTTCGAGCATAAAGCACGACTTTCACCGCTGCTTTTATGAAGTGAAATTTTATTTTTATTATAAGGAAATGAGAATAATGTTAATGAGGATGAATAATAACAGCCTCACAGATAGTATTCAATTTATCCATTACATTCCGAGTTTTTTCCGTGCCTCGGAAAGCACGTTAGTCCAGTGGTCCCGGCTGTCAATTGTTGATCTTTGACAGTCGTTACAGGTAGTCGTTACAGGGCCCCAAAAGTATGACAACCAGTATTACCAAGGGGTATGGTACCCAGTACTGAATCCGGTACGAATGGAAGCCGACCTCAACTTAGGAAAAAGGCTAGACAGATGAAAATAATGTTAATGTAGTAGATAATAAGTATACAAGAAAACTATATCTGCTAGTTATGTTGACAAGTGGTGTGAAACTGAATTAGTTTCGCGTCGCAATCGGAAACGTGCGGTATTTAGGCGACAGCGGCAGCGCCCGCGCACCAGCACGATCTGTGTTGCACGACTATGTACGAACACATATAGTATGCATCTTCTTTTATTGGTCTGACCTAATAATATTCTCACAAGAATATATTCAATAAAATTAACGGTTTCTCTGATCATAAAAACACGCAAGTTTCCGATTCTTCTGGTATTGATTCCACGTTAAAAACAAGTAGGTAAAAGAAAACTTATTGTAACCTATAATTATATAGGTTTCCCGAGGGAAATGTATCCGTAAGATGCGGGTAGATAATAAATGGCATGCCCAAGCAAAAAGTAGGAACTAGACGATGGCCTTTATAATAGTTCAGTTCCGTTCATTCCAAAACGTAATATGAGCATGAAGATTAAAATAGCAATTAAAGCAGTATAACACTTAATATAAACAACGTTTCCTTTAATAATAAGATAATAAACAATGTGGGTACTAGGTACGGTGAGAATTTAAATAAGCTTACAAAGAATTTAATGAAACCGTCAAGGGAATCAGTTTGGTTATAAAACGTCAGCTTGTTCGGTGTCGTAATAATAACAAATTCAGGGCAATGAAACTCACGGCACCGAGACAAAAGTTATTAAAACGAATATTACTTTTATCAACGTATAACAGAACACCAAATTTAATAAAAACTATTAGTTTTATGATGGTCCGACGCAATAGTGGACCTTCACTAATGAGAAAATGTTGTGAAAAGCGTTTGTACAACTTGTACAGGGCACACTGAAAATGTAATGAGAAGTTAGGAGAACTCGAAAGTTTTAGCAGCAAATAATGAATCCGCAAATACTTGACTAGTAAATGAGTATGAATAGTGCGCATTAGAAACTAAACTCAAATACATAATATTACATGAAAAGCTGACTTAACTCCTCTTAGAAAATATAAACATTATGTCGCAATGCCGACATCCTTCGTTAGAATATGAGTATGCTCGTCAAGATTATTTGATATAACATGAGTGTTAATATCTGCATACATATGTATAGTAACATCGCAATTTGTCGCCGACTAAAGGTTGAAATGTTTACATTTAACATTTGCATATCCCTGACGTGTGACGACGTATTCTAACTAGATAATTATATCTCTATCATCTGTTATTATTGCGCGGCATTCGACTGATAAACTTAAAACTCAGTGACATTATTATGTGACCCGGTTCAGCTCCGTAGCCCTTATGTAAGGCTGTCCGGAAGGTACACACTCCGCTGAAGCAAACCCTAGCGTGCACTTGCGACATCGCTGATAAAGTCACGAACACGATTCTGAATTTTAATGCCTTAAAATATGTTTAATTACTTTCTGTAATCAGTGAACCAAGACTCTTAAAAATAATAATTTAAAATGTAAATTTTGTGAAAAATTGTTTTACGCCGCAATTAATTATGAAATGAGGGAAGGGTATCAGTTACGTGGTTTAATTTGGAAACATAGTAAAGAGTTTTCTTCGAAATACCCTACTACATAGGTTTGGGTACCTATTTTTTGCTAGTGAAGCTTTTTAGACCTGTTTATTATGTTTTATGTGTGGGACGACATTAATACTCGGTCAAACAAATAAATAGAGTCAGTTAGATCATCATGGCCCTTATCAATGATTTGAATCCTATTCCTAATGATGATGTGATCAATAAGACACTGGTACAGTCATAATGATAATACTGTCACTTAATCTGCTTATAAATAGCTATGACATGAAATCACCTCTGGAGAAAATGAAATCATCTTCTCAAAAGCCATAAACTCATAATTTTCCGTGTCAAATCTGGATATTAAATTAATTACACGTGATTACGTCACGTTGAAAATTTCCACGTACTGAGTGTGAGATCTCAGAGATGTTCAATCAAGTGTTTAATTGTAATAGGGCGAGTTGTTGGAACTATGCGGCAATTATAGCTTCGATTACGGCGAGGTGCATCGGTCGCGCTCGGCGCGGGTGCGTGTAGTACGTACCGTACTGCCTACGACGCGGGCAATGTTTGTGGCTCCCAAAATAAACGTGACTGATGACGATTTTGGGAAAGGCGTCATACCAGCCGATAATGTGAGTGCAGCCACATAAATAAACAGTAGCCGTATTAATGACAGACATTTTTCACAGTTGAGCACGATTACTACGGTTCATTAACTGAATGAATTGAACTTAAGCCGATACTTGTGCGTAACGCGTGACTCACATGTTAATTTTTCGAATGCGTAAGTAACGTTTTGTCCGTACTCATTATTCAAGGATTTGCTAAACATTAAATAATATTTATTATGAATATTTCCGTCTCGAGCGTCTCTTAAAACCACTAATGCTTATTTACATTTTACTAGCATAACGTGAGTGGTGAGCTCTTGTATCATAAGGCGAAGTATAGATACAAACGAAAACAAATAAAATACATACATAATTTTATTAAAACTACATGGTTAGTATAAAATCGTATAAAAACGATGTTCTCCTTTAAATCGACGTTGAATCACGACATTTTTTGAATTCCTGTCCCGGAAAATGTTGAAGTCTAGACGTATAACAGACGAAGCCGATGGTGTGGACTGTGACCGGAGGCAGCGCGAGCTCTTTCAATGATGCACCGTGACGTCATCGCTATAAGCAGAAGAGCATAAAGGCAAAAATGGCGATACTTTATGTTATTTTATGTGTTTGTACCAAGAGACGTTCGTTACATGTAATCGCCAAGGACAACTGGTCATTAACCATTATTTACATTAACATTGAGTGTACAGTTCTTCGCACTTTGCAGTCAGGACTTTGACGACGGTTTTAAGCTACAAGTAGTCATAATGTGATGGATGGCTTACATTACCATTATTTATTCAATCACCTCGCCCACGCAAAGGGGTATTTTGTTTCATGCAATATTTTTCTTTGGCATCAGAAAAAAATCCTACGTAACATTTTCAACTCAAAAATAAATTATCATCAAAACGCAATCAATACTTTTCGTTTTTTTGTAAAATTATGTTAAATGTAAACATCCTGTAAGTCGGACTGTGAATAACATGATCCAGGTAGTGTAGTCGGTCAAGGTTGAGCGCTGTTTTAGAAACACTAACTGTTTATCTTCACAGTTACTTTGTAGTTGCTCTCGCCTAATTCCTGGCTAAACTAAAGCATTAATCAGATAAGGGGAGTAAACATCCAGCTCACTCGTATTACATCTTTGGTATGCAAAATTCTTGGTCCATACGCGAACAAAATATTTACTTTACGGCCGCGCAAACGCATACCGTTCGGTACAGAGTAAGCGTTCGCATCGTTGTCTTATAAAATTTTATAGATGTCGTCATCTGATGGTCATTGCTCTAAGTTGAGATTGAATCACAATTGGAATCGTAACGTGTTACGAAACATGTTCAGGGAACATCAGTGTTTCGGCGGGAACATACCGGGCTCGATGTATCGTTCCGACACATAGCACTATTAACCATCCATTAATATAAACCCGTTGGATTATAGCCAGAGTTAGCGCCGCGTCGCTTTACTATCCCACGTTAGACGGGAAACGCGTAGAACTTCCCATTTATACGAACATATTCCGCATTTTACGAGTAAATAAACTGCAGTAATGAAATCTTTTTACAGTCCGCCTCGTTGTGAAAGTACATACTGTCACAGACTGTAGTCTGAAGAATGCAGACTTATGTAGGTGCTTGATGACTGACTTTTATGGATCTAAAACAATTATAAATATGTATATTAATAATATTAGTAATACTGCTGTAATTATAGTTAGAATTTAATTAAATAGATATAGGGAAGTGTTATCAAAGATAATTATTATCTAGCCTTTGAGTGTTTTTCTTGTAACTGCTTGTCTAAGTGTCTATTGTTATTCAATGAACTGTAATCATTATCTTGATAACCACACGATATAACATTAAATGTATTTTATTATAAATTATTTACTGTCACGGTGATGCATAAATGTAATGGATGAAAATTATAATAATCTTTGAGTTAATTCAAAGGAGTGAACGATAATATACAAAACGTTGTAGAAAATAATCATGAATACACTCTTTCAAGAACACCAAATAAAAAATATGTTAATACCAATATAAAGAATGCGGCTACGTAAACTTACCTAGTTAATTATCACCTGTATTTGTAACCTTGACCTTTAAGGTGAACTAAAAATCCGGGTAGGCACAAAAAGTTGATACAGAACAGCTGTTGGCATGCAGCCAAAACTTTCTAAAACGGGTTAGCTGCAATGTTTCAATTAAGACCAACTGCCGCGAAGAATACTTGCAATAAACGATTTTTAAAAGCTTGTTACTCGTGTGTTATCGTTAAGCATCATGTACAATTAGCGAGCATTATTTTTGGTGTTATGTTACGTGCAATTTATTTTTGGCTCACTTTCAACTGCACGAACTGTACTGCTCTTTTTTTAAAAAGATTCATAACCGCACGATGTCGAATACGTTTATACCTTTCGTTTTTAAAGTATCTGTGTTACGCAGTATAATAAGTAATATGGTGAAATAATGAAAACGTTGACGTCATTTACAAGATTACTGCCTCACTTAATCCAATAAAACATAGAACTCTATGACTAATCGATGTGAAAAGGTGATGTAACATTTAACCGTGGTTCGTAGCGTCGCGTAGCTTGGCGTAGCATAGCGTAGCGTAGATCTACGAAAAGCGTAGCAACTTTTTTAGACATATTTTTTGACGTATTTTTGTCCTGTGACATTATTTTATTGTGTTAAAGCAACGTTTTATGCCTAACGTAATATTTATGCGAACATTGCGCCAAATATTTTTAAACGCGCATCTCATTTTAATGACCTCTTCATCACGCGCTGGCTCAGCTTGTCAACTAAAATGCTGTCTGTCAAAAAATGTGAACACATAACTTTTTCTCAAAATAACCTTTTTTGTTCAAAATAATGTAGGAATTTGATACACTTGTTATTTGATATTGAATTTGTATTTGAATCAGAAATTATTACAGGAGTTTTGTTTACGTACGTTCGAGGGTTTCGCTACATTATTCACTCGACGTGGAAGAATATCCATTCATCTTAATACAATTTATATTAAAATGTGAAAAAAAAACGTTTGTGTGTGTGTGTGTGTAAAATGTGAACTTTAGGTACCACATCCCACAAATACCTCTCTTTTCAAAAGTATCAGCGTGACTTTCGACATTTATGCAAAACATTAAATATTCTTCGCTTTATGTAGGTATACAATAAACACAATACATAGTCATCAAGCCTTAATGACCTGTTGCAAAGGGCAGACACTAAAAATATCTCTATTATATTCCTTTCGAATGTGACACGGTTATGAATGGATATTATAATGCGTTGTCAGACGTTGTTTATTAGAAAATGGAAGCAAAGGCGTACAACAGTGTTTTCCGTACAATAAATTAATAGACAACTAATTAAAACACATGTAAATGTGTTCTTGATGTATTCATGTAGGTATAGTTGTTGTAAATGTCGCGTATATTTTTCATCGGGCGTCAGGTATCACGACAAGCTGCAGATCGCTATAATTAGACCGCGACTCAGATAGCTTATATGCGCATCGACGATGCAAATTCTTGCCCCATTTATTCTGACCAATACACGTGGTTATTATGGCCTGTTTGTAGAACAAGTGGAACACACATCATAATTATTTTATGCACGTCACCAACATACCGATGGCATTAAACAAAGGCCTCTTTTCATAATATTAATATTGTCCAGACGTTCTTTCCTGCATTAGCGTCATAATGTTTATTTATAAATGGCGAAATTAAGATAATTTTACGATATTTAAATATTAATAGTTACAATAACATTGGTGACGTTAAATGCGGTAGTTACTCATATTGTTTTAGTTGTTTCTGCGAACTGTAATATCAGTTTGTTTATGTACCCATTGTCGTCAGTCGATTATTCCACAATTGACAGCCCGTCAATATTTCAGGTGGGCGAAATCGTTAGTGACGCGGAATGCCGGTAGTTGTGGAAATACACCTGCCCAAAATGTTTTCGAAATGCTTGTGTTACACAGTAAAATTCTCTTTTTACTATCCAATAGAAGATAAATGGCATTTTTCAAACACCCACATGGAGTGTACTCCTAGGTGGGTATGCAGATAAAGAACACGTTGCGAGCTCGTCGCGCGATCCCACCCAAGCGCCGACACAAAACGATTGAAAATTTACATTTGACGGCACAGTTTTATGACTTATTCAATTGGTAGTTCCGAGAGTGAGAAACTAAGTATATTCAATCATTTCTTTGGCAAATGCAATGGACCATAATCACTATGCAGAAGTAAAGAGCTTGTCTGCATCAATTCATCTTATGCGGCAATTTTGAGTACATTGCAAAATGTTTTTGGAAACTTTTAAAGGATCATTTAATTTTCTTTGTAAAGAACAGCCGAAACGATAAAGTATTCGTGCAAGCCGCGGGGCAGGCCCCAACTCGGTTACATTAGAATTTTTAACCAACATAATCGATTGAACAAAAACGAAATGAAGGGAGTGTGCCAAGCAATAAACTATCCTACGGTTGGAAGGTTTCTGGTTCAAACTGTAAGGTGGGCAGTAATGGTGGTGTTCGGAGCTAATCACCGTGATTACAATGTGGGCCACCGACGGCGATACTGGCCTTACAGCCGCTAGCCCGCCTACCGACAGTAATTGCCCTCTCCTTCTAACTTACAATTAAAAACCCCCATTCGAAACTTTAACAGGAAAAAGCTTACTTATTTTTCGTCAAAATTACATATTTTTGCTTACTTAGGCATCTTGAATTTAGATCACCTATTATTCGGCTGGTTTAAAGAGGCACTGGAAAAGAGCTCATGGATAGAATTGTGGAAGGCCTTTGACCAACATATATTTTATACAAAATTGCATTTGTAACGAATATAAAGGGTGTAAAAAGACCCTTAACGAAGCCGAAAGGCACTTGTTCTCCCCGTCATTGCCGTATTTTTTTTGTTCTGGACCACCTGGACCACCTGGGAACCTTCTAGTTACGGAGATATTGGAGGTCAAAGTTCCAATTATTTCACAAGATTTTTTTTTAAAACACCTTTTTAAGGTTTTAACTTTACTTTAATTAACTCCATGACCCGTTTATTGTTCAAAGCATCTATCCGCACCAAGTTTTGAGTGCGTTACATTGAGTTTTACCGTAAAACGTGATTTTTAACCCAAAAAAAAAGTCGTTTCCCAGCAATAATTTTTGCGTAGGGTGACTTAGTTTAATGTACATAATGCTTGGTTGACGGCTTCGTGAAGGGTCCGCTTACACCCTGTATAGTATACTCGGATAGGAACTTCAACGTCAATACTATTTCTTTCCTTAATGCCGTAAATTACGTCAAATGATACCTTATCTCATATTATCTGATGCAAGTTTTCTAACAACTTTTCTATCGGAAACATTCTGGAAAATAACATAAAACAGTTATCGGGTATTTGAACAGTCCAAACAAGCCGACAGTGATGTGTACCTACCTACTGAAAGTATTATGTACATACAACGTGGGAATTACATGTGATGATTAATTTAAACAGTCATTAAAAACAAACAGCGGTTTTATGGTTAACTAGAGTGAATTATAACGTTTTGTTCTTAGACTCGACCTTGGCCAGACACTTGCGATAAGAGAGGCATGCAGTCTATGATTGTGTCAGCGAGTCACCGGTGCATAAGATTAACATGATAACGAGCCGCCATGACACGCTAATCAGAGTTAATAATATTCATAATGACACAGTGATGCTATCGCTTGCTAATCTGGTTTCGCAAGTACCAAATTAAAGTCTAAAAGTTATAGAGTTGCATCCACAACATTGTTTTTCTGACCTTTTCTTGTTGACTTTATAAATACCTATTACCGGTGCAAACATGATGTAATCACTTGCCAATATTAATTAATTTTTAAGAGATTACATTACGTATCGAGGCCAGAGTATGATTATGTTGCATAGAAAAATAAACAACTTTTTATAATATTTATACTACGGATTATATATAAGTCGATACTGGGGCGGTTTCCATTAAGTCTTCGAAACGATACTATATAAGGATCAGCAGAAACTGGGGTAATTGGCCAGCGTTCGAGGACGCTGGACTCAATGATGCTATAAATTGAAATGCTTTATCAAATCGCTAATCGACAAATAACAAACGGCTTTATTGTGTTCGGTAATCATGCACACGATGCCTATGAGAGTATGAGCTCAAGCTCTATTACTGCGCCGGTCAGCCGATCAATCGACTCATTGCCAGAACTATTTATGTGATAAATGAGCCTTTTGTCAATAAAGGATATTTAATCTTTTTGCCTTTCAAGCATTTAACGCTTGATAAGTAGACCGTGTATTATACGTAATTCTAATGAACAGTTATAAAACTAAATAGTGTTCTATGCGAATATCCTACAACAAAGCTATTTCCAGATGTGTTGGCACAATTCCTCACAGACATGACATGGTATCTGATACGACCAGTCAAAGAGCTGTCACAATAATGTTTCTACGTCTCTCGTCTCGTTCACATATCCATACATAAATAACAAACAGTCTTCCAGATGTAAAGACGTCGTCCTTCGATGTACAACTTTTAAAACCAGCACCAATTATTCACAAAAACAGAAGATTAATAAAACAAAAATTCGAACAGACAGACGGGGTTTGTTTTTATTATAAACAAGATAATGGATCGTGGAATAAAGTGAACAGGAATTTATACGTCAGGTCAATAAAAAAAGCCATCACTCAATGGACGAAAAGCTTATTGAATTAAAGACGAGATCATTATTCAGTTATTTATGTACTTTCATTATTAAACTTAGATTTGTTTTTCATCAGTTTTTCCTTCTTATGTAGGCATGCAATTATATTTACTTATTCAGTGTAAAGCGAGTGTGCTCTAGCCATTGTTAGAATTTCGTGTGATTCACATTGCAATCAGTTAGTTCAGTTTTCTAGGAACTGTAAATATCGTATGAACGAAACTTGTCGCGCAGATTGCTTTAATTGCTTAGGTAGATGCCGTAAATCTTCTAGAAAAGTTAGTAACGTTATGAATCAGAGTTAATCCAATTTTATTATAACGAGAAATAAAAGCGTTCGTATTAGAAAATACGAAGAAACCTTCATAACAAATATTTTCCTTGTTAAGCCAACTTTACGGGAAATTCGCTGCGTAACTAATTAATACTATCAAACGCCGTCTATCGAAATTAACGTCCTGAATTTATACATTTAAAATTCTTAATTTACGAAAAATATTCTAGATATTCTGTGAAAGCGTCAACGAGATAAAACTTATTTGCGACCGGCTTCTTGAGACGTGCTCGTCTGTCAAGAAGTCTTCAGATCTCTCAAAACTTTGTTACTTATTTTTACGTTGTCAAGTCTTAACGACTGTCGGGATCTAGTGAATATAGAGTGCTCAATTTACTTGATATAACCTGAAAAGTATTTCACTTAAAAATTCAGAGAAAGATGTTATTTTACCCGCTTAAAGTCTTTTTGATTTACTTACACATTTGTTTGCAAATCAATAAAATTATCTTTTTCAAATCAAGAAACTCTGTTACCGCGTTATCGTATCCATCAACAGTAATATTGATCGTAGCACTTGATATGCTAATTAATTTCATTCACACGACGCGTTTATAATATTCTTGTTCATCGTTAAAAGCATCGTAATTAATCCAATCCACAATCAGCATATCTCATTAATTTAACATAAATCGGTTGCGATTTAATAATAATTTAATGTGATTTTGATTAACGACGGCACTGTTCCCTCTATTAATGAATTGTTTATTTCAAGGGCTCCGTCCCATGAATCATGGCAATTGATTCATTGAATAAAATATTTAGATGGTCCTATTAGAATTTATGTTTCAATCCCAGTTTCCTCAATGATTGTTCTCAATATCTAAATTAGGTGTCATGCGACTCCTAAATAGGTCGAGGCCGAGTCCATTGAGTGACCTAGACAGAGCACAGTCTATGCAAATTACGGCACTCGATATAGAAACGCATATTGTTGAATGTTTAGAGCTGGGATTGGGAGTGGAGTTATTCCTGAAATATAATTACGAGCACTGAAACGATCCAGCATTGGGAAATTCTGGAAATTCGACATAATGTTGCTCGGACACGGACTGCGTTACTCATGGCATTTAAGGAATTTATTATACCTATAAGTAGAAGCATGACGGTACCTTCGAGCTATGCTCAACTACGGTGATCTTCCACATCATCAACAAGTAGATAACTCAACTAATTAGTTTACAAAAACACGTTTCAGTGTCTGTAAAATCGTTTAAAAACATTGGTACATATATTCCTCATGTACCTAAGTCTTCCTAAGCATTCTTGTATCCCAAAATCTATTGGCATTTTTCTTAAAAAAAACAGCACAAACGCACAACAGGGAAATTGAACTTTAAAATGAAGTACATCGGCCAGCGCGTTCCCAATTAAATAATTAACTTTTCTCATCCTTATGCTGCAAGTTGTCAACAAACTACAGTTTCCAGTTGATCACTTTAGCAATTAGTATTGCATTACACACGCGCCATAACAGACTGGTCTAACATTCTCACTCCATACCATACCCTGTTTTAGTCTAGGAGAAAGTACAGAATCGATTTTACTAGTGATACCGTTAGGCTAGACTAGACTGACTCATTGTTTACGTCTTGGATACACTTTATTTATAGTTCTGGTAATTGTGAGCAATTTTGCGAGCCATGTTATCTGTTTTTAGATTCTGCCACAAAGCCCTAAAGCATCTGATTTACCGCGAGAGCTAAAGGTTTCTGCGGTAAACACATAGGTTGGTTATGAGTTTCCGTTTTGAGTGTGGTTCCGCGTACGTACTTTCGATGATTCCGTGTAAGTGGAGACTTGCCGTCTTGTTCAGTGAAGAATGTCGTGGAAATCGTGCGAAGTATGTCGTTAGTGTTAGGCGGCGCGGTGGTGGCGGCCGGCGGCGGCGGCGCGGGCGCCTGACATCTCCATATGAAGGGCCGCTAACTGCACCCGTGTCGAAAGTCGCGCTTCGTTTGTTTAGCACGCAACTAAACGAACATGTTGTAACATTCCAATGTGTACCTAAACCGTCGCAAATTGGTGAAACCGTGTTGAGTATGTTTACAACAACAAAAGAACTGCAGAAGGGAAACTACCATTATTTACTTACCGTTGCACATGAGCTCCATTTAAATAGTTAAGTGCTACTTTCGACCATAACAAAAACAGAATTAAACTTTATCTGCTGCTGGGAATTTAAAACACAAACAAAACCAATTCGAATTGCCACCGCATTTGCAGCCATCACATTAAGGCAGAATAGCAATAAAAGGCGGCGTAAGCACTCGCAGGCACTCGCAGGCGGGTCTCGGGAACAAAGGGTAATAAGTCTTGAAATTGACTTTTTGAGAACAGGTGAGGTCGCGTCAATCCCAGGCCGAAAGCATTCACTTTCCTTCGCAACAGCCACGAGCATAAATAAATGACGAAGGCCGAACACTGTTTTTATATCCGAAGCCCACCTGGTTTTATGTCCGAATGTATTTTTTCCGATTGTTTTTGAACATTCTTTCATAACCTAAACTTCATTTTAAAGACGTAAGCGATCGTAAATCTCAGTTTATGTCAGCACATTTGGAAACTGTTTGGTTCTAATATTAGAAATTATGCAACCTATTCCTGAAAATCAATATAAAATCTATTCATATGAACTGAATGAGAGCGGCAACATTTTATTTGGGTGAGGTAGACCGTGTACATTTTAAGAAAGATTTATAGTAAGTGTCTATAAATAAAGTAATTCTTTTATTTGTAAATGAGTATACTTACATTGTACTTAATGTGCATGCGCACTTAAAATACAAGTTGCATTAAATTTAATGCGATACGGATAAGTGTAATGCTCACCAGGGTACATTATCAAGGAATAAATAAAACAAAACAGTGGCTAATGACAACGCTGACATTTACGAGGGTTCACGATTTATAAAGTGTCATGACAATTAGCGTAGATGATCATAAAATTTTATCATTCTGTCACAAGTACGGCCCTAAAAGTATCAATATCCATTATGTTCTGAATAAATGTCATGTGCTCATGTTCTGGATTATCATGCTTTATATGCCATATTTTATTTTGTTTAGTGACTTTGGCTATAAATACGAGCCCATTTCTATAAAAAGAAGTGATTTACGACAAAAATGTGCCTTCCGATCGCTTGACCCTTCAATTTAGATGCTTCATGCCCCTTCTTGACCCCATTTTAAAAGGTTGGCAACGAAACTTTACAAAATATTGTTCATAAATTGTGAAGTGTAATTATTGTCCTCTAGCCGATTACGAAACTCAACGAAGATCAGTCGCGTCTACACTGCAGCGACACACTTCGTCACCTCTAACTCAATTTGTCGCCCCGCGATAATTTGTCGAAGTCTCTCGTTCGTAACAGCTTTTTGTACCGGCGCTCGTTAACGATCCACGCAGTGTCAATCAAGACACGCCTTTCTCATTTTGATCAATACATTGAATACTCATAAATTCTTTTTTTACTCTACACGACCTACCTGTTGGTTGTATTTACTTGTAGCTGTGTTGGTATTTCGCTTAGGTTATGAAAATGCAAATGAAAAAGGAAGATAATTATGCCTTGAGCCATCTTGCCATTGTTTCTTGACGTTCATCAGGCATTGTTACAGCGTTAAGCGGGTTTTGAAGATAACTTCAGATGTCATTTTTAATTTTGAGTGTCTGAGTTCCGAAGTATTTTACATTGGAAGACAAGTTCTTCGGTAACTGGCAATATTCCTGTTTATCAGACGGGAATTTGGGATTTCATTGGCTGTTAACAGACATGCTTACATCATTTTATAAAAAAAAAAGCGAGCTCATGATAATAATCTCTCCAAACTGAAATACATCACGTACCGACTGCTAGTACAAATATTTGTCCACGCCTTCAATACAAAACCGCAAAACATGAAATATTAATACCTAAAGAACATTATTTATTGAACTATAAATATAAAATGATAATGCTCTCCTTGGCACTAACTACATACGCGTACTTCCCGGGTAACCTACAAAGGCGTAATAATTTGTAACACTTGTCCCCCCCCTCCCCCTCCCCGCACACTGAGCTTAACATGTTATTGGTTTGACAGCGACCGGTTTGTTAAATGTTTGATTTACGGCCGAAGACAAACGACACAACACATGTATGTACGTATCTTTACAACTGTTGCAGTGACACTCAAGTATTTGTGTATTGAGCTTTACTAAGACTTAATTTCACACATTGGTTTAATAAAGAGGTTTTCATAATTAAATGTTTGCGATACCTGAGTTGATCATGCACTTAATTAAGTTGATTTTTTAACGTTGTATTTGAAGATTTATGGCACACAAATAACAACTTTAAAGGACTTTACAGAGGGGGCAATACAGAGATTTAGCAAAAAACGTTGAAGAAAATAAATGACTAACTTAAAGAATTAAAACAAAATTGCTTCCACAAATGGTGAGACTTATCCAGGGCTTAAGTTAGGGCTTTATCTTAAAAGCAAAAGTTAAAACCTTGCCAAGATAATCCACTACTTAACACTTATTTAAAACGGCACTGGAATTGAAATCAGAAAAAAAAATGGAAAGGATCAAGAATATTCCGTAGGGCAACGCAACGTACTAAAACTGAAAGTCATGGAAATATGCCGTTTTTGATCTATTTTTGGTAAAAGGGCAAAGGTAACATACCAGAAAGTCGTTTAATCTCTGCGTGATTGATCACCGATTTGGCCGATATTCAGCATTCCTTATCCTTGCAACACATTATTGATGACACCTCATGGTGCTTGTACTCACTTAATCCTACATCATTATTTCTATCGACAGATGAAATCTAATAAATATGATTCATGGTTACTTTGTTCCATGATTTAAATGGGGCTAAGAGTGGTCGATAAAATCTGAACTTTGCAGAAATCAATCATACAGTCTTTGAATTATTATTATATATTTTTTAATTGAACACAAACAACTAAGCCATTTTCCAATACCGAGGGAAATCGTCGTCAAGTCTGCAAGCAATTCGTAATACTTTCGACTCATGAAACGAAAATATAAATTGGAATTCTTAAAATATACCTAGGTACTTATACTTTTTGTCCATTTGGTGTTTGTTTCATAATTTGAAATTGAGAACATGATATTGTAATATCCGCTGAGAAAGATCTAGAACTGTAAATTGTCGGGAACTTATAACGGCGCCCGGTGTCTAAGGCCTGGGGTCGATAAGGTTAGCCCAAAGTTTGTGCTTGTACAAATAAACGAACACAATAAATTCCAAGTTCGGAATGCCATAAACAAAGACCCTTGTTTACTTGTATAAAGCTATAAATGGATTTATTTCTCAAAACTACATTATCTATTCCTACCGAAATAACGAAGATAACACGCACCTCCGTTTTAACTCTTGGCCGTTCAAAGTTTTAACTAAGTAAGTAATTAAGCAAACATAAAGTTTAACTGTATTTTTGAACCAACCATTACCCAGTCTGTAACAATAATACCAAATTCTGTTTGAATACATAAATAAAAAGGCATGAATAACATCCATTTCTTTCCAAAAGTCCCTTTCCAGCAAGTGAAAAAGTTTAGGGTCTGTATATTTCATTATGTGCGATCCTCGATGTGAAGGATCCATATAAAATCTAATTCAGCTCTTTTCCTGATACTTTCGCAGTAAGTTAAGTATGAACTTAAATCTTGAACATTTATCATTTGCCCACGTGAAATTCAGTAATCGCCTAACTTCAGAATGTAATTATTGGTGGAAAGTAAGTAGGTAGTTTCCAAAGTTTAATTATCCTTAATGCTCCCTCAACGCATTGCTCATGCACACATTAGGTACCTAAGTAATGGAAGATTATACCTTTATTGAAAATTATACCTATTTACCACCAGGAAAATGGAATTTGTAACAAAAAACCAGAGGTACAAGTATGCAGTAAGTTAAATAAATAATACATATTTTAATACAAATACAAGTACCTACCATTTATTGGATGACACAGATCGGAATAAATAATTCATAGAGTATATTTTTTCGTTACATGGGAATTTCGCGACTCATAATAATTCATTGAGCCAGAGAAGTCTGCATAAATAGATAGCATTACCATAAACAGGTGACTGCGAACAAAGAAAATATATTTTTACTTATTTCATATCGTCTGGGAACCGAGGCTCACCCTGAAATACTTCGATTAAATAAGAATAAAAGTATGGTGGCGTATCGCCGCTATGCCCTTCGTCCGTTAGCAGTATCGCCCGCTTTTTGTATCAGCGCCATGTATTATTCATGGGGTCCTGCCTCACTTGTTCCTGCATTGTCTACGCGTCTGCAATTACGAAATTTATGCGTAAAGCCTTTAGGCAGATCACTGTATTAATGTAGTGCGTGAGTCACCGGTGCCTGGAATTAACCGAGGTTGTCCACTTGTTGAGCTGACTGATGCTGATTTATCGGTCTCACATCGATATTGATCGATGTGTCTGCGAGTATGATTGTAGAGCTAGCAAAAAATATGAGCGAAATGTTGTGTTAAATTACGGTTTACATTTACTATATAATTATACTGAACAGCATCGTAAAACCAGTGAGGAGGTCTTTTTTTTCCATTCATCATCGTTTTTATGAACAGTCATTAAAGTTCACTCCCTAATTAAGCGTATTTATGTATTGTATGAACAACACAAAAATAGTACCTACTTACGCATTTTCGCCATACTCAAACGCATCAATGAAGTTGTCACTGCGTGTCCAATTAAAAATATCAGTGGGCGTGAGAATCATCGTAGTTCGTAGTAAATAACACAGCAATGTGCTAAAAATAATTTTGCGTGAATCATGGTCCATTCAGTGGTTATGCGGAGTGACGCAGCTTTATAACTCTTATCGTCGCGATAAACGCAATTTCTACGAAATAAATTTAATTGATGCAAGAAATTTTGTAATATCATTAATTTCATAATGTTTACATTTGGTAGCAATAGTACATTGATATTAACAACGGGGCAGGGACAATGTTTACATCGTCGCTACAATGTTGACAGCATCGAATCAATGTAACAAAATATCGAAATCTGTTTGTGTTGTACTAAAAGCTATCAAAGTAGGTACTAAGAACATTATTAGGTCCGGTCGATCCGTTAGCAATAAGAAATAACCATTTGGGTAGTAGGTAATATTCGGCGAATTCCCGTATAATGTAAAATTAGCATGACGGTATCGATATGCCGCCCCGGGGCGGTGTATGGTAATGTGGCCGAGGACATACTTTCTGCTTGTCAGTGAAGAATAACATTTTATTATTTTCGTAATAAACTTTAACTATCCGGCCAGCAAGGCGCCAATGCTCAAGGTGTGTAAAATTAAAAAGTTACGTGACACCGAGGGAAATCTTTTAAAACTGTGTAAAAGTTTCATGCTTAGCTAGGTTTTTCTATGCCTGCAGTGCCGGCAGTCTAAAGGCTTGTACTGGGTGCAGCTGATGAGTCAGCCAACAAAGATATGTCTATGGTATAGTCTACGTTCTCACATCAGCTCTACGTCGTGGTTATTATATTATTCTCTGCATACAATTAGTTGCTGGCCATAAAGGTTTGATTAGTAGCAATTACACATGTACAGGTACTAGGGTAATTATTTTATATTATATTCTTTACTGCACAATAAAACGAGATCACCTTCTGGTAAAATAATTAAGTACTTAAGCCCCTTAGCAAACAAAGTCTCTCCGAAGTACTTATAACTCTTATAAGTAACGTTGCATACTAACGATCAAGTTGAGGCGTAGAAAGTTTGAGGAAAAATACAGTCCTTATGTATTTTATTAGTCACAGGAAAACTGGTATTTTTGGAGACACTTTTCAAATATAAGTTACTCTTATTTCGACATTCCTCAGTATGAAAATTATGAAGTGAAAATTCTTCTATGCAAATCTGATCTTGCTCTCCCGGATAGGTGTTTAATGCACGTGTTGCATCGATTCCGCGATAATGTGCTCGATCGGGGGCTGGCCGCGAAAGTTAACCTTGAAGCTTTAGTGCAGCGTGAGATTAACGGTGCGCCCGTGCGGCTGCTTTCGCCGGCAAATAGCGTTTATTATAAGAGTACATGCTCATAGCGCGACTCCCCCCGCGTCCCCGTCGACCCACCAGCCTCCAACATAATGCAAACGTGAACACCACATTATTATAATGACTCACAACATTGTCATAAATATTTTTAGAATGTTTGTAAGCTCTTCACTATGTAGGTAACCAATACCAATTAGTTAGCATTTTAATTTAGATCTTTTTATTCATACTAACTACACCTTAACCTACAAACCAAACCGCAAACAAGTTCTGTTGAAATCCAATTAAAAATAAAATAAAATTGAATACGCCCCTTAAACAGCAGTGTGGCCAGATTGATAGATTGTGATCAAAGTAGCGTGGATATGCGATACATCTCACCCATATCGATTACGAGATAACAGTATCGGAACAAAAGGAAAAATATATTCACACCGTTTCAACGTGGCAGTATTGTGATCCGACAAAATTGGCGAAAAGATTTATTACGTGTCGCCAACTGGAGATCTCGTCTCATAAATCGATGTAATGGTTCGATCAGAGCCGATAGGGTGTTATCGAGAGCCGCTATCGATGTACTTTGTCGGATAATGGTTGTGAAAGCTCGGAAGGTGCGTCGGGCAGCGACGAGCCCGAAATCAACTGTAGTGCGGTGAAAAGAGTGACAATGATTGATTTAGACCGATAGATACGTTAACCGCGTAGTGAACACATGGTGTTGTGGATTGTATTGATGCGCGGAGCAGATGCGTATGATGTGTGGTGGTACATGCGGCCGCGGCGGTGCGGCTTGCTCCGTATCTAGGGCTAAGTGTTGCTGTATACTGTGTGTAATGTATGTGGGCGGTCAAGTTCGCTAGTTCTGTTGTAATACGTTGTTAGAGGCGCGGGGTCAGCGCTCACCGCCTCGTACGGATAGACAAGCCGCCCAACTGACTCACGCGGAAACTAATTTTGTTATTATAACAACAGGTTGTTTGCTCACATTTCGCAGTAATTGGCCGTATTGGTTAGTGTATGCGGTTTGAGTGCCGATACACAAATAGTGAATGTTGTATAAATTATGTGGTCAAATGAATCGTCTTCAAACAAGCGTAAACTGTAACAGCGTAAGGACGGCTTGAGGACATTAAAAGCGTTGTAAAATCACGTAGGACGAGTTTATTTTAAAATCGTGAAGTGACGTAATAGTGAGTGAACATCAATAGAACATAAAATAATTGTGATAGATACAGAGTTTAATGTTTTAAATTCATCAAAGACTTGCCGTCACAGTTTGAATAACGTGCAGAATTTGTAAATATTAGTATTTCCGGCAATAACACATCAGTATAATGTGCGAAGTGGGTGCATGCGCGTGCGCCGGCGCCGGCCACAACGACGGCCGCAGAAAGTCCACATCACCGCTATACGTGAGTTGGCCACACACCAAAAACACTCATATCCCTTATACGTGACATTGCCTCACTGTGAAACTTTGTGAAATTGCAATGTTTTAACATTCAAATCCTATTTTAAATTCCAACTCCATACTGTTTACTTTACGTTTAAGTATAAACCACTAAAGTACATAAAATATTTTAGTTGTAGTGTTTACAGGTGTAATTTGTATTTATGATTGAATCCGTGTACAAAGAAATTCAATTAATAAACAAACACGATCCGCTCCCAACTCCGCGTGTAGCATGCATCGTGTTAAATAAAATTAGGTCAGAAACTACCGAGCCAATTGCACTTTATTACCACTGTACTAAACCCATATAACCCAACAACTATAATTGCACTGCTATAAAAAAACTTCCATGTACTCGTACTTTTAAAAATATAAAGCTCTGTTTCTCCAACGTTATGACTTGGTCCCAAAGCTTTTGTTAAAAATATTGTTTTAATTTTATTTTTCGTGTTAAAGTGCTTAAGTCATTAAGGTTGGTATGCTCAAAAATGTTATTATTTTTACTGGAGGGTTGATTAAGAGCAAGTGTTTGTTATTTAAACTTTCCAGAGAGGCGCCGCGGTACACGTCTCACTTTGCCGACTTAAAATGACCCCTGTGTGCTGTTTCTACACTTAAAACAGCAACTTTCCTATGCTCAATAAAAACTATCTAAAATTAACGGTGTATACAATTAGCCTGTTTTTATAATTAGAATGAAAAATTATTTCGGTCATGTTGCGTCTGTACGTATTTCAAATAAACAACAGCGTATTTTCCACGCGCGTTACATACTCGTTCTATTTTTATTTCATTTGTTGATAACGAGTTTTAATAAGCGCCTCTAGAGGCCATAATGATGCAGATTTTGACTTAACCACTTAACATAAATAGGTATCTGATTGTAAAAAGAATAAAAGGTAACAATTTAGCATCCAAATACTCCTACGCCACAATTACGGACCACTTACGGACATACGAACGGTTCAATTCAAAGAAAACGAGCTTTAGGCCATGTTAGCGGTACGCAGGCTTCAACCAAATGAGTTTACCTTCCAACGTCAGAACGTAGGATTGGTGATAATAGTTATCAAAGCGATTACATCCACCCATTTGGGGTGAGAATGTGGTCTTAACAAGCTGGCGCTTTCTAAATGAAAACACATTTCGCTTTTTATCATTTATTTTCAATCTAGTGCTCGTTTATGTGGGAGTAATCACACGCGTAATTATTATGAACTTCATGTGAGAATTTATAGTTAACATTCAGCAGTTTATTATGAACCTATGTTCAGGCTGTTGACACGGTCATTTATTTCATGTGTTATATATGTATTTCAATTATTTACGACAAACCTTTAATAAAAGTTTTCACGTTGAATGAAATACTTCTTTCCTATAACCACAAATTAGTTGTTCTGTTTCACATAGCAGCCCGCCATCGTTCTGAATGGATTATAATTAATGTATGTAGCTACGTTTAGCTACATTTTACAGTGTTGCAAGTATGCAGTTCATAGTGTCACTGACACTTGGTAATCTGCCCGGTCTACAATAGAAATGGCCGTGAAAATCAGAACACTTTAGAAATGCATCCACGCGACTTCAACTGAGCAATGATGAATGAGATATAGAAGGAGTTAAAGAAGAAGAAGAGGGAGAGAGAGATTACACTTGATCTTTTTTCTATTTGTAGTGTTAAAACCAATTACGACCTATCTTCGTTAATATACAGGATGTAAACAGACCCTTCACGAAGCCGTCAACCAAGCATTCTGTACATCAAACTAAGTAACTTTAAAAAAAAAAAATTGCTGGGAAACGACTTTTTTTTTGGGGTGAAAAATCACATTTTACGGTAAAACTCAATGTAACGCACTCAAAACATTGTGCTGGTGGATGGATTGAATAGTACGGGGGTCGTGGAGATGTTCAAAGTAAAAATCTTACATTACAAACATGTATTTAAAAAAACTTGTGAAAAAGTTGGAACTTGGACCCCCAATATCTCCGTAACTAGAAGGTTCCCAGGTATGGTCTAGAACAAAAAAATGATCGCAATGACGGGGAGAACAAGTACCTTTCGGCTTCGTTTCACACCCTTTATACGGGGTGTAAACAGACCCTTCACCAAGCCGTCAACCAAGCATTCTATACATCAAACTAAGTAACTTTACGCAAAAAATTTTGCTGGGAAACGAAATTTTTTTTTGGGGTCAAAAATCACATTTTATTGTAAAACTCAATATAATGCGCTCAAAACGTATTGCTGATGGATGCTTTGAATAGTAAACGGACCATGGAGGTAATTGGAGTAAAATTAGAACCTTAAAAGGTAGTATTTAAAAAAAAACTTGTGAAAAAATTGGAACTTTGACCCCCAATATCTCCGTAACTAGAAGGTTCCCAGGTATGGTCCAGAACAAAAAAATGATCACAATGACGAGGAGAACAAGTGCCTTTCGGCTTCGTTAAGGGTCTTTTTACACCCTTTATCTTCTCCGCACCATTGTAACACCCGAATGTCTCACAGAGACTATCTCAATACTTTCATTTGTTTAAGAATAAATAAGGGAAGTTGTTCGTCAAGTAATTCCAGTTTATGTGGGCTCGTGTGGGCTGACACAGGATCGCTTTCAACATTTTGATGAGAATACATCTTTTATGACGCGAACTAAAACTGTTTTCACATTTAAGGCGCGCGACAATGCGGCATATCAAATTGAGGCGAGGAGCAAGTTGTATCAAAGACGTGTATGCGATCACTCACATTTTCCTTTATGAGATGCCCTTTTGAAAGGCGGCGTCGTCAAAAGGCCAACAAATAAAAACACAAAAGTGCAGTGCAACGCGGTCATGGTGATTTGTGTCAAATGATGTCAAACATGTTTGTGTGGCAGTGTCCTGACATGGCCGAGTCTCGCATAATACAGACAATAGTTACTGCATGAATATGTAACCTAGATCGCATGCCTGAAACATCATAATACGTGGTAATCAAAAGTTTAACGTTTAATTTATTTCGGTTGGCGGGCGCATGAATTCAGGTGGCTTTTTTATAATTAAGTCGGTTCCGAACAAATGTGAAAGCTTTGAATTCGCATAAAATGTACGAATTCAGCGTCTCATGACTTTATTATCTCCTTTCCTGACGGTCGTCCGGTTTTATAGCCTATATGTTACCGCACGGTTTCGGCTCCTTTTTACTGTACGAATGTCTTATTCTTACATTTTATTAACTCGTGTTAAATCGAGTTTAATGTACGCTACGAAATTGAAGAACTGAAATGAAATCTCTTGTTGCTTTTATGGCACTTTTAAATAACTATCTATTGTGATATCTTTCTGTTTTTAATACTAACGTTTGTGTATCGATAAGAATATACATAGATAAGACTGCCTCAATTGTTCTCGTACCGATTACAAAGTGTAACCGTAAAACCATTGGACACTTGCAATTAATGACGCTTTCCACTAATACATTATTAATAGCAATGCAAACGGACACCTGGACACCTGGGGTCGCACTTAATTAGTGTTTCTGATGTACCTTTATTAACTGTTCAATGTGAATGTAATTTCAAATAGGTTATGGAGTATCTACGTTGTTGTTATTTTAAATTCAAAAGGACTGGGACAGAACACAAAAATTTTAGATAGAAGTTTTATTTTTATACTGTGCAGATTTATTAAAAAAATGTATTTTATTTTTGTGCGAGACCATCCTTTAAAGTTAGAAGTTTTTTATATCGACGGGGTTAAAGTCACCACCAATCTTAGATAAGTATCTCTGAGTTAGAATTGGCAATAAACTTCAGTGAATCGCTTGCTATGATCACGTATGAAAGGCTAAGTTTACGATAATCAGGCAACAAATACACGCAACACGTTTTTTTAAACAAATTATGTAAATATTTCCTCACAAAATATATGCATATCTTCCTTTAACGCGTCGAGAGGCGTGTTAACGTCAATCGAGCAAAAAAATATTTACCTTTATATTCAACACTTAACATTTAACACTTCATTTTATGAACTTTTAAAGATTCTTTTCATCGTGTTCATTTGTGAAAATGAATATGCATATTGCACTTAAGTAGGTACTGTCATAACTCTCGCTTATATTTCAGTGAAATAATATGATCGTTCGTATATCAATTTTCAAGGTTTTGAACATGAAACTAGCTGTTCCAACTAAATTATTCATAGAATCTTACTTTAAACTGTTTTTCTGTGTTGTTTAGAAATACATTTTCTGCTTATTTGTAAGTAGTTTGTCAAACTCATCACATTGTGAACAATAGATTGAGAATCCCTACGCGAAAGTTACATTTGCTCATTTTCCTTTATATTCTTCTCGCGTCCTGTTGTTCATTGTATGAAGGTGATGTAGGTATGTCATTACTTAAAGGATTTATTTGTCCTCTTTACTTAGAGGATAAGAATTGGTTCAACTTGGCGTGACTCAGACCCAAGCAACTAAGTGCATCCCAGAATGTGTAGGTCTGGTGATACCATCATTCACTTCTTACGATATTCATCTGTATGATGTATCATTGACTAACATGGTCACCACGATAAGCGATGACTCGAGGATTCTTGTAACTTTACAAGATCATGAATGATACAGTCCTGTGAGCTTATAACAAGTTTATTTCGAAACAAAACTAAAACTCGATTGCAGATTGACCTTTGATTTGCCTTTGATGAAACCCATCCCTAGTAAAGGATAGCTAGACCCTACTTTTACATTGACTATGTCTATAAACTTTGCCTATGCACACTCGATACTTAACCCTTTCGCGGACGGTACTCGATCACGTGGTATATGTAGAATGACACATCAATTCTTCGTACAAAATGGTTAGACGTTTATTGACGTCGAGTCGTATTTTTTTCAATACATTTGGCCAATAGCGGCACTATCGTTATCTAACGTCAACGTTTATAGACGCTCAGTCATTGCCTGTACAGCAGGTCATTCTCATAGGTCTACAACGTTTATTGACGTCGAACGTCTGCAAACGCGGGGGCGTATCATGGCGTCGTGCGTATTCTACGTACCACCAGCGCACGAGCAGGACGTCTTCTTTTTGGAGCACCAAAAATCATATGTAATGTGACAGAACAACTTTGAAATTTTCATGCGTTGTGGCGGAAAGACGTAGCTAGTACAATTTTATATGGCGAGTCAACGTGAGTATACGGTCTGCTTAAAACAAGTAAATTAAAATAGACGTGGTAGTACGTTCTGTCACCACTCGTAGCTGTCTTGGAACGTATATACACGCCACCGCCCATGAAAGGGTTAAACGAAACCCCGCGATACTATCAAAAGTTGAACTATTCAAACGGACCCTTAATCTTTGCTTCCAGTTAACCTTTAAATATATCACGAACACCATCTATCTCATTCATTCATTCCGTTCATTTGATAACAATAAGAATCACGTTTCTCATCCGTGATTTATCTGTTATAATGATAATGGATAACATTTTACATTTTATTTAATCATGGGAATGAGATTTGGGCAGATTCTGTCTACTATTCTTTGATCAAATTACTGTGGCATGACAATGCTTGTAATTCAATTATTTCTGTAGCCAAGCCGTATTTTAATTCTATTGAAAATGTTTATCAAAAATTATCTTTAAGAAAAGATTAGTTCACGGTATCCAGACCTCTCGTTAATATGAATGAATGCGAGATACTTTTTACGTGCAAGAAGAAAACGCATGAAGCTGTCAATAGTCTCGTCGATACTGATTTACAGGTTGTAGAGAAAAAGCCTAACATTCCTACTTTGTAACTAATGGGTGGACATAGAAACGTCGAGCGAGCTTTTTCCATCAATTTCGCTGTCAATTGCGCCGACTGTATAAAATATGTTCAGACTAATTATTACGTTGAGACTTCTTATCCTAATTATATTCATCCGATAAACCTACTTACGATAAGCAGCGACCATGATGAGTAATAGCCCATGGGTACTTGATTTAATATTATTTGCTTATCTCGCCAGTTATGCCATTCATGGGAGAATACAGTTTCATATCATTAGTATTTTATTCGATAAATTATTCTCCTTTATTTATCTTTACAAATTAATCACATTTTTAAATATTCCTTAGAAAAACACACAAAAACATATAAAAAGCATTTAATATATCTAGCTACTAATTATAATAATTAGATGAATTATTATTAGTAACTAAGTTTTCATCAAAAACCCCACTAATCAAATAAGATTTATCTTTACTATTCTCAAACGCGTACTTAGGTTAATTCGATACCTAGCTGCTTTTGTGTAGGTATGTATTTATCAGAACAAAAACCTTCCTGTTACCAATAATCGTCAAAAACCCCCAATTTGGGGAATCACAAACGCCTGGGTTTGGCCTTGTTTTCTGAAGTATTTGTAACTGAGGATATTGGAATAACTAGTCGATAAGATTGTGCTGAAAGAATACAGGAAAGCTGTTTCGTTATAAATATGTGTCCAGCTTATGCACCATAATTATGTTTTGCATTTGATTACGCACATAATCTATACATATAATAAAACAGTAAAAAAACTGTGTCTGTACATTGAAGATATTAAAAAAAAAAAAATTGGGTGTGGTTTAGAAACAGTAATAGAGCACGAATCCAAAAAAAAAAATCTGTCTGTTTGTCTGTTTGTCTGTTTGTTTGTACACGCTAATCTTCGGAACTACTGGACGGATTTGAAAGATCTTTTTTTTGTTGTATAGGTATTGAGTCTGGGCAACATATAGGCTATAATTTATCTTGGAAACTTGAACACCTGATGCAGAACCGCAATAGACCAGCTAAACTATAAGAGATACAAAAATAGTACCATAGCAAAAATTGTTCCACGTGATGAGCATTTTCTGTTGAGAGAATAAATTTGAAGATCTGGAACACCTAATATGGAACTCCAAGAGCCCAGCTACACTATAACATATATAGGAATGACGTCTTAGCAAAAACTTTTCAATCTGATGAGCACTCTCTGTTGATTTATAAAAATCGAAGATCTGGAACACCTGTTGTGGAACTCCAAGAGCCCAGCTACACCATAACACATATAGGAATAACATCTTAGCAAAAATTTTTCAATCTGATGAGTACTCTCTGTTGATTTATAAAAATCGAAGATCTGGAACACCTGTTGTGGAACTCCAAGAGCCCAGCTACACCATAACACATATAGGAATGACGTCTTAGCAAAAATTGTTCAATCTGATGAGCACTCTCTGTTGATTTATAAAAATCGAAGATCTGGAACACCTGTTGTGGAACTCCAAGAGCCCAGCTACACCATAACACATATAGGAATGACGTCTTAGCAAAAATTGTTCAATCTGATGAGCACTCTCTGTTGATTTATAAAAATCAAAGATCTGGAACACCTGTTGTGGAACTCCAAGAGCCCAGCTACACCATAACACATATAGGAATGACGTCTTAGCAAAAGTTGTTCTGTCTGCTGGGCATTTCCTGTTGACTTATAAAAATCGAAGATCAGAAACATCTGATGTGGAAATCAAAGCTAACACTAATTTAACTGTATAATTATAAAATAACATAAGCTGGGAGTACCTCCACGCGGTGAAGGCGGTCATTGAAAATTTGACTCTACTGGACAAAACTCCCATTTATTTTTTTATTTTATCGAATAAATATGCCTTCGGGCTTATGTTATTTGAGTGTTTAATTTCCTTTTCCACTTATCTTCGTGACACGGTAGCCTACCCGGTGACGCAGGGGAACAGTCACTTAGATTGTAATTGATCAGGTATCTTCACAATAAAACTATAACCATGCCTAGAAAGAGGTCAAATCTTTCCCAATGTTTCAAAGGAGCTAAAAGATTGAGGATCATAACCCCATCCCAAGAATCTACCGAAGAACGTCAGGAGAGACTTGATGCTGTTCGGAACATCAGGCTGCAACTCGCTCCGTGGAAACCTCTTCGGATCGCGAAGCACGCCTGCGTTCTCAGGGTATTTACGCATCTACTGTGAAGAATATGATGCACGACTGACCGCTGATCGTGAACGTCATGCATTGTCTCACGAGTCGGAGACGTTCACGGAAAGAAAATTACGCTTGAGTTCTCAGCGTGTATACACATCGACTTCGAGGTATCTAGAGACAAGTGCGGAACGTGATGCACGACTGACCGCTGATCGTGCAAGTCCATGCATTGTCTCGCGAATCGGAGACGTTCAAGGATAGAAAATTACGCTTGAGTTCCAAGCGTATCTACGCGTCGACTTCTAGGTCTCTAGAGACAAGTGGGGAACGTGATGCGCGACTGACCGCTGATCGTGAGCGTCACGCATTGTCTCGCGAGTCGGAGACGTTCACGGATAGAGAATTGCTCTTGAGTTCCAAACGTATCTACGCATCGACTTCTGACTTACAAAAATGAAAGATATGGAACGTCTCGAATCGTCTCGCGCATCCCGTTGTTTTCCCGTCCCCGGGCTCTTAGAATTCGACATCAGACGTTTCAGATCTTCGATTTTGACGACCCCGTTATCGCTGGCATAAGCAACAGGATCCGCGTACGAAGTCGCGGGCAGAAGCTAGTAACCAATAAAACGCAACAAATCGCGACCTCATTATTCCGCGACTCATATAAATATGTTATTAAAGAAAATCTCAGTCATTCCAACATCAGGTAAACCGCAAAGATGAATAGATCAGAGTGAGAAGATTGATTGACATGTTTACCGGTATAATTGAAGTGTCACGAGTCAGCCTAGGGATTGGCGGACGGATTTATGTGCTTTGTGTGTTCTTGTGACTGCTGGCGACGTCAAAGATGGTCGTTATTCGGTTGGTAATGAACCACGCGTCCTACGGAACGATTGACGACCGGCGCCGGGTTGCGTAACCCGCCTGTATTGAGCGTTCGTTGCAAACGCGAGTATTATTGTAATAGCATTTGCAGAAACATTGTTTTATTTTATATTAGTTTCATGTGGAGATTCGATTATGGTTTGGAATGCTTTGCGTTGGTGTGTAAGAAAATATAGAATTTTGGTGTAACCAGCGTCAGCAATTTTTATGGCATTTTTCCAGATTTAGTTTCACTAAGGTTCTGTTGGACTTAGTTCTATCTAAATGTACCAATGCAAGACTATATTGTTTTCCTTAAATTGTACCAAATTAGTGCCTCATTCAAGTTAGATTAGCTCAAAAGCTTCAAAGGAAATAATAAACCCGCAGGTACCAATTTATTCCTAGTAACGACTATGTACTATTAAGGTCCACTACAGCGCTAATACCAAATAAATCACTTTATTATAGTATTAACGTTGCACGTGGACATGAAACTTCAAGCTAATAAGTATTCCACGTACTCCACTACCAAAGAAAAATAAACTTATTTAATACTCTATTTAACTTGGGCAAACCGCAATTCAGATCACGCCTTGACCGAAAACCGCAGAATGTTGGTAACTCACAAGTCATACCTACATACATATAAGTAAAACAAGCAGGTAAATACATGAATGTAATACATTTCTGTTGAATAACTTACCGGAATATGATTTACCTTATAGTTTCATATTTCAGGGAAAATTGAGCATACCTAATATACTTATCGTTTCCTTGTGTTACCATGCGAATACTTGAACTGATAAGTATTATATTCGTAGGTATCGAAACAAAAAAATCGAGACAACTGTTTTTTTAAATAATTCAGTCAATAAAACTATTCAAGTTTTTATTCAACAAATTACACTCACAATACTTAGAAAACGATCTAACAAAACAATCGCACAATTCGTGTAGGTACGGAAACAACAAAATGTACAGGAGCTATGTACAATTTGTACGGTGTACAGTACACGCCACTTAGTCAGCCTCAGGTTCCGTGAAGGGACGTGTTCCAATTTATTTCAACAGATAACCGTTGTTACCGTAACACTAGCTACCTATCCATAAAAACACCTGTCTGTCATGTTCTCGTTTTTACACTCGCTGCTAGTTGGTGGTCGAGCAAAAAACCGTATAAAAACGTGTTGATGGTTCTACTAACTAGATTGTTAATAGCGATTTACGATACTCATATAATTATTAGACAGCAATGCAAGCTTGCAATAAACGAAGGTCGTATTCATATTATAAGCTTCTTAGAAAACCCTATTGTTCGAGTGTTTATATCCGCGCAAAGAATGGATAGGGTCAATCGTTTGTTGCCTAAGCCCTAACAAAGCAATGGACATAAACATTATTGGCGTACCAACATTAGGAAACAGACGTTTTACTATGCAATAAACAGCTATGATATGTGATAAACACCGGTACTTAAAGGTTTCCCGCGAGATATGCGTATAGGGAAACGTTTTCATAATAAGGTTACTATATTTCAAAATTGTAACTTAGAGATATGTTGTGGATTCTGATCGCAGTAAAGGTCTAAATTATCATATAATGTAGGATGTATGATGTAGGTGTGTACAATTTTAGAAGTGCCGATACTTCCAAAATTCCGTTACGTAGATATAAAGGGTGTAAAAGACCCTTAACGAAGCCGAAAGGCACTTGTTCTCCCCGTCAATGCGATCATTTTTCTGTTCTAGACCATACCTGGGAACCTTCTAGTTACAGAGATATTGGGGGTCAAAGTTCCAACTTTTTCACATTTTTTTTAAATACATTTTTTTATAGTAAGACATTTACTTTAAACACCTCCACGATATCCGTACTATTCAATCCATCCATCAGCACAATGTTACGTGTGCTGATGGATGTACGAGTGCGTTACATTGAGTACCTACTGCCGTAAAACATGACTTTTCACCCAGAAAAAAAGTAGTTTCCCAGCAAATTTTTTTGCGTAAAGTTACTTAGTTTGCTGTACAGAATGTTTGGTTGACGGCTTCGGGCAGGGTCCGTTTACACCCTGTATAGCTATAGATAATATCACGGCTACATCACAAGGAAATGAACAAACTAGTTAAAAAATACTTGCAAAACTAATCTAATCCAGGGCCTAATCATCTAGGGTATCCTATTGTCGGGCCAGACAATCGAAGCGTCTGGCACATGGGAACCAATATAATTTGCCTCGAACGCTTTTCAAACGTGCTCACAGCGCGCTTTATGTTGGATGTCGGTAAACAAGTATAAACACATAATGTCAACATTCACCTCAGGTTTCTCGACGAACCCTGACAAACGAGGCATTGTTGCAGTGGCCCGCGGTCGGAACCACGGGTGCGACTATGGGAATGCACCCATAAAATTTCCGCATTGTGATTTTTATCCGAAATCTGTATACAACGCGGGATTATACCGCACTCATCGTAGGGGTACAAAAGGTACGAGCGCCGCATAAAAACGCAATCGCAAGGATACTGCCGACCGGAGTGCAGTGGGTTATGTGAATTTTATCTCGCATCTATGTGAGTAGACTAATTTATTTATTTTATTTTATTGTGTTTGGGTGGCTTACAGCTAACAATACAAAAGCTTAGCAAAAACTACAAGCCTCCACAGTTATCAATAATAACAACCAACCAATACCTATTTCTGTACTAAATATTATATTACCATCATAGTAGGTAAGTGCTCTATCCTCAGTGGTTAATTGCAATGCCTAGCGAAAAGTAATATAAGCTTATCTGAATTTGCATATAATTTTAATTAACCAATTGATTGACAGGTGCAACCGGTACAGGAAAATATCTTGAGAAAATCCAGACTTTAATATTCGTAGCGTGTATCGTAGACCTACCTGTCACTACTAGTGAATAATTGAATGTTAACTAAGATGATTAGAATTACATTAATCATTTCTAAGAAGATATTAATTAATTTATTATCGTTACGTCATTTAACCAGCTTTAATCGCGAAGCTACAATAAAATCCTGTGAGGAATCTGAAGAATCTTTTTTATCAAAAATATTAATTGTTTAATTTTGACTTCGCTTCGAACATAGCACACTTTGTTCAGCTATTAAACCTGTTTGTTTCAAAGTCATAAATTCACCACATAATCATACAGTCAAGCTTGTATTTTTATTAAACTTGTATTACTTTTATAGCCATGTAATTTCTATAACGAATCGCCTTTATAAATAAAAGTTGTCATTTTTATTGGCCATTTAACGTTAATACATGGGTACGTATAGTTTAATTTGTGTTTTAATTTTGGTATTTTATAACCAAGAAAAATTAGTTATTTTTTGTCAAGGTGGATTTAAAGTTTACATCGCGTGATGTAAAGGCAATCAACTCTAGCGCATTTCCGTACTCTGCCGACGAGTCAGCCTCCCACGCAGGGCTCGTAATAGCTGCTTTGGCTCATTGTTCCCGACTAGGCCTAATAACGTATATACAACATATTTAAGAATTATTATCTTAATCTTGAACAAACATTTTGTGTACGTCAATATCCTACCGACCCTTGTATTTCAATTTCCAAATGGTAGAATAACATCAACATGTGTCTTGCGTGAGACAATATTTCATTTGAAACGCGTGTAGTAATCCTCTTACAAAAGAATCACAGGGCGTGAGTTAATGTGACCAAAACGGATTAACGTCAACAATTATAAAAGAAACTTCTCATGTAACAATATCCGTGGCGGCAGACACATCGCTCTAGTCAGTCAGCGTCGGATAAGCTTTAACAATCCTCGTACAAAGTAACAATGAACACGAGGTTATGACATGGCGGCGACGCGGCGACGACGCGACGTTTTATTCTCGTGAATGCAAAAAATAGAGGTACGGTAGGTAATAAAAGTTTATCGCTGCGTTATAGGACAACAAAGTATCAATGGAACAAAAACAAGGCTCGGATGTGGGTCACAAGCTCACAAGCATCATCGCGCAGTAGCCCAGAGGTGGTTAAGCTAATAAATTATCCGTAACATGCTCTCGCCCCGCCGCGCCCGCGCTGCAAATTGATGGGTTCCTTCGCAAACGTAATTAATTTAAAGTGTGAAGTCTTATATCACTTATAAGATTAGATTAGATGCTTTCATAAACAGCTTTCTATTTAATTTATTGGAATATCGATCAATAGAATGTAATGAGATGTCATAAGTTTGTTTTATTGAGAGTCTATTGCTCGGACTTCGGACGTTTACTGTAATGAACTGATAGTTCCAGGTTTCATTGGAGTTAATGTATTGAAGCATTCCCGAAGGTAATATTAATGCAACGTGAACGCAACGTTTGCAATCGACATGATTAGGTACTCGTTAAGTCGCTACATTGTAATTGAAGAACTACATTACATATAATGTAGTTGTAGGTATCACTATGACTTCCAACTACAACAAATAGCGAAAGGTTTACAGCATCGTGTTTTACGTAGTCACCTTCAAAATACGAGAGAAAATAAAATAAATTAAAGACAAATAAACAAACATTAACGTCGGCAATATCGAACGCTTGCCAAAGGACACCGAGGGTCACACAGAATCGTCTGCAAAAGATTTTATATGAAAGAAAACCGTAAATTTTAAACAAAATTAAAGGCCACTTATCAAATTAAAGTTCAATTATACTTATTAAGGGTTGTAAGAGTTCTTTTACGTCTTGTTTTATGAGTGCGGCACGTTGATTACATCACAGGTACCGCGCGCCAAACTTTGTGGAATTTGGGATCGTTAGTTATGACGGCATAACAAATGTACATCAGCGATGGAAATCATAAACCGTCGTATTGTGTTGTTACTGTCGATCTGATAGTATTCATCATTTAATTTGCGTGATCAATGTGTGGTCCGAAACAATGAGATTCTCTGATCTCTGTATACTGTGTGTTGGAGGTCACGCCTACAACGTGTGTCGTCTGTTTCAGATCATCAGATATAGCATGCTGACGAGGTGGTTGGCGCTGGCGCTGGTGGCCGCGAGCTATCGCGTCGCCGACGCCTGCACGTGCGCGCCCGCGCATCCGCAGACACAGTTTTGTAACAGCGATTTTGGTAAGTTACTCGAAATTGATGAATTCTGAAGGCTACATATGTATGTGGTCTGTTCAGTCAGTTCTAGCTTCAGATCCATCAGAAATAGTTATGATTGATTTGATCGGCTACGAATATTCCGTGTAAGTAATGTACGCCACCCTTCAGATCGATTTGAAGCAGATTAGTCTGTTAAGCGTAGTCCCTTCTATGATGGCCTTAATATAATCTCGTGAAAATTAGTAAACCTTCAACAGACACGAGTCGGACAAAAGGACGCCCTTCAAAAAGTAAGCAAATATTAGAAAGCTTAATTTAGAAGGTTTCAATTAACTGTTTCGGCTGGATCGTGGTTAATTAACATAGACTGTAACGTTACTTGAGAAATAATTAGAATTTTCTATTTTCAGTGATCGTTGGAAGAGTACAAAAAACATTTCGAGGCAAAGATTTTTACGACGCGTACAAACTGAAGATTCGAAACACTTATAAAGTGAGTACGGAAACAATAGTCTGACTAGATAGAACAACGAGATACTTTTATACATAACTGAATTACAATACTTATTTGAATACAATAGCTTGATTGTGGACAAACGTGTTCGGAACTAAATGAAAGTTTAGAAAACTTGCTCCATTTGCTCGGTAAGCTAAAGAAAATGTTATTGTGTTACAGGCGACGCAGAAAGCGAAGGTAGCCCTACAATCCGGCCGTCTATTAACACCATCTCAGGAATCTCTGTGTGGGGTGAGCCTGCAGCCGAGGGAGACCTATGTTATTACAGGTGAATATCCTCTCTACGACATGTACGTAATATGATTTTGATGTTGCTGCGAATGTTCGAGTCGATTCAAAGGATAAATTCCGTCCACACACTGCCGGGTTACCTCAACTAAGCTGCGAAGGATCGATATTGCTCCAACGTAAAATGCTGACAGGGCGCGAGGACGAAGCCCCAGCTCGGCAGGAAACATTCAGATTATTTATTGCTGTACGGCGTACGATATTCTTATACAATTCGAACAAATAGAATTTCAAACGGATGTTGCGTGAAAATACTTCTGGGAATTTAAGCTGACAGTAATTGCGTAAAAATCCAGGTCACAACAGACGTTTGGTATAATACATAGCACTTGTCTGCTTCATTAGTATTAGACTTTGTAAAGAGATAAGCATTTGCTGGTATCGCTTAATATAGACATGCAAGACTTTAAGTACATTAAGCAATCGCATTAGCAAACAAACTGGCGCCTATGATTGCGACTGAACAATACCAAATTGGAATTACTGTATTCTTTGAATTACCTTCAAAAGTTTTAATTTATTTCTGTCAATGTCTGACTGTCCCTGTGACGTCGTCCTATTTGTCCGGATAATTTATTCATTGAAAAATTGTTCTGATTTTAAATAGGCCTGCCGGAGAGAGTTGGTACAGATAAAATGGATTACGAATAAGATAAATGTAACAGAGGACTTTTTGTGTAGGTAAACTTCGAGGTACGATGTTCTAGAATAAAGAAAGTTCATTTATTATTTCGTTACGAGTCGTCTACCGTCTACGCGGAAGATTTATGAGGACGCGACGTTGACGGGTTATTACCGCACCTACACAAAGAGGTACAAACTACAAATGTATCATAATTCCCCCTTTTCGTGTTCCAGGTCGAGTAGTCCATTTGGAAGCTCACGTGCATTTGTGCGGTTTCGTCAGCAAATGGCGTGACGTCACTCCTCGCCAGAGGAAAGGATTCCGTCTCCTCTACAAACAGGGTTGTACTTGCAAAGTAAGTTGTCATTTATTTATTTACATATACTTATAAGTACAAACTGAGGGCACATAATAAGGGAAATATTTTTTGAAGAATTTGAAAACTTCACAGCTGAAGAACTTTAAACAAACTATAAATTGTTTTGCAACGAGAGATGCCTGGAAAACTGAAACACGGAAGCTTTATAAAGTTTCAGTTTGCATAACTACTTGCTAAGCGAACTATTAAAAGTTATTTGAAGTTTAAAACTGGAAGCAACGCCAAGAAATTGTAGTTTGTAGCAGATTGGCACAGATCAATAATAGCACCGAAATATATGCAGAAATATTCGGTTTTCCGTATTGCCAATGAGCCAATTTCCTTATTTTCTTCTCAGCTCGATATCCGACACATATTATTCATGAGTAGAACGGATGAATATTTTTCTGAACAAGGCGTGTTACTCTGCCTACTGCATATTGATATTTCACGGTCACTTAGGTCAGCTGTATAAATTGTTAATGTCGGTTACATAAACCTCTGTAATAAAATATATAAAGTGGATTTATTCGATATTCCCTTCTAAGGATTACGGAGGTCAGACAGCAATCGATCTGCGCAAAATGTTGATAGCTAGCAGTATCTGTTTAAATGAGGTTAACTTGCTACGAAAAATGCTACGAGTATTCGGCGTAGCACTTAGAGAGGCTTTTGTTTCGCTATCGGACTGCTACAAGATAAGAAAATGATGAATGTGTAGTAAGTGGACTTGTGGAGGTTAATATGATTGTGATTTCAGGTACACATGAACCGACGGCGGACCAAGTCGCCGAACACCTGCGTGACGGGCTACAACGAGTGCTACGAGCGACACGGCATCTGTACTCACGACCGCGAACACCGGTGCCGCTGGTCTAGGTAAATATTATATTTTATAATCAGTTCTTGTTGTAAACTAAAGGAAGCAAAAACGGCAATCTGATGTCGATGTCGGGAACACGATAATAACAAACAACAATAGAAAACGATGGAAATCTCCGGCAAGTCTGTTATGTAAGGAGTCTGTATGTGACAGCCTGCTCGAATACACAAATAGACCAAACACTCACATGTTTTGCCCAACATAGGTATCTAAGTAGCACAAGGAAACAATAACAATCCCACATAATACCTACAACTCTCTAATTAGTACAGTAAACGAATCATAAACAATAAATTTCATAGGCAACCTTGAAGCACATTAGTAATTCGCACTCCGTGTGCCAAACCCGATTACTCATACAATGAACGATTTTATGCTCCCATTCAAAGCTATTCTATAAACACTCCAGAAATTCCGTAATGTAAAGCAGTTAGGTTTCTCATTTCAAACAATATTAAAATCGAATACACACCTACGTTGTCACTGTTCGTTTATAATATGGGGAACGAGTTACAGTCGTAAACAGGCAAGCGTTTGATGTTCTGCTGCCGCGCCGGGTGCTGCTGAATGTCACTCAACACTAATGTTTATGTTGCAGGGCTCCCGCTCTCACGAGGTGCCTGCAAGCGACGCGCTTCAACAGCACCATGACTTGATTCACTACTACGATGCACAAGTTCACTCTAAAATGTACCTTTTGAACATCTCATTACGACGTCCTCGTGAAAAATTACAAATTCATTCACACTCATTACTAATCGTACGCTATCACAGCAGCTGATACTAAACCAAACATTAATGTAACACTTGACTCATTCTCGACCTTAAGTTATTTAGTTGGATGTTGTGTGTATGAAGTTTGACGTTAAATTAGCTCTATTGGCAATGTGACGAATTTATTGGTTGCAAGTTTTCGAAAATTGTTATTCTTGTGATTTTTCTTTTGGACGCTTCTAAATTGTTGTTTTGTCTTCCTAGACAGAAATAGTTGTAACGTTATTTTTGTATTATTTATTTTTAAGTTAATGATTGTAAATTAACTAATTATAGTGATATATAGGTTAAAAATAAAGAAATTTAAACGAATCATATGGAGTTTGAATATTTTAGCCTGAGCGTTTCGTCTGGGGACGTTGGTCCGGAGCATGTCCGAAGCCTAATATAAATTGAACGGCAAACTTGCGCCGCTGTGGCATATCTCGTACATTATTCTTGATCATAAACTACAGTGTAGGACAACTTGCATCAAATACAAAACTGAGATGAAACCACGTTTATTTTATGGGTGCTTTCCCAGAAATTCATAACGTAACATAGATACATTTTAGTACTTTTGTACAAAAACAGATAAAGTACCCTGTTAACAATACTTCAGGTAAATATAACTCTATGTACTTACCATATCGGTGTGGTTATGATAGTAGGTCTGCTCGATGAGAGGGAAGTTCTCCCTCCCGAGACGTCGTTGTAACTGGAGGAGGTGACCGAACACCCAGGGGCGGTCCTAAACAAACACGATTTATAATAAAAATGGGTCCATTTTATATCACAAAAGAAAAATGTCTGAACATTACGGAGGCCGTTGTTAAATTACCTGGAAGTGGTAGATTGAGTTGAGGCTGTTGATAGAGGGCACTCCTCCGAACTTGAGGCCCAGGAGAAGGGCGCGGTGGTCGGCCCCCGCATCACGTACGTTCTGCCTCACCAACACGAAGTCCGGCCTAACAGGAGCACAGTTGCCTTGATAATCAATTTTGAAGTAAACAGAAAAATCTAACGTAAAAAAACAGGTTGTGGAACATCCAAAACAAATCGAATTTATTTGAAATATTTGCATTGTCTCTGGGATTTGACTTTAAAATAGACATAACCATGTATACATGTAGCGCCAACATACAATCGAAACAATATTGTAAGAACAAATGTTTTTCAAGGCGTTGGAGGAAGTAGTTTACACAAGTTTTGAACAGACGTAGTTATAGCTTGTGTCTATTATTATGTAAATCATAAAACGCCCACACTTCAATCATAGTAAGACAACACAAACAAAACTTATTACGAACTCCCATTTATGTTTTATATGCAGTTTGAGTCACCGCAGCTTTATCTATAAATAGGATTTCGTTAATGTGTCTGCTTAGAGCGGATTATCTCATCGACCAACTTATAATAGCTTCACAACTCTACCTGGACCAATTGGATTGTTCTCGAGATAATAAATATAATTATTAACTTACTATTAGAACTTTAATAACACTCACAATGTTTCTCCTACTAATCTCTCTAGAATCCGTATTACTCTTAGAATTTAAAATTAGCTTTGTTCTTCTCTTAATTAGATAAGTAACTTTGAGAAGACTCTAGACAGAACGTGGCGAGAAATTACTTGTTAGTATGAAGATGATGGTATTACTTACTTGAAGCACCGAGTGACTTTGGTGCCGCTGCGATAAACTGCCATAGATACGTTGGCTCCGTCAGCATTGGCCGTCACAGTCAACTCCTGTCGGGGTAAACGGTACAAGTTCTACAACAAATTACTAGTCACTTGTATAATAAAGGAACGGGTTCATTTGATTATCCCTTTTAACTTTTACATCCAAACTTCATCCCTAAACCTGTTGACCCTGTTATATCCTTCAAGAGTTACTTTGTAAAGTATCTTGAAGTCTCGGTATAAAGAGCTTTTCTCAATACTTTATGTAGTCTCGTGGATCCAATTTGGAAACTTCTTTGAACTTAGGATTATCAAAGTAGCTATAGTTAAGCCTTTATAATATCATTTTCAGCGCTGAATTTTCCATAATGGCAACTTGCCATATGTGTTCCAAACGATCGACAAGAATATATGTTTTAGGAGGAGCCGTAACGACGTCATCTAAGTGGCCAAATGTGCAACCAATTTTGCAAAAGCTGCAGTTTTTCACAGAGTAGAATAGAACATACGTACGTAGAATATGAAGGCTTGTTTGTAATACAGGCGTCTAATAAAGACGGTATTAAGAAAGATTTCATGAGTTTACGAGGGTAAGGTTAAACGTTGGTAATAATTAATAAGTCGGGGGAAGCTCGGCATACGGTGACGTTGACACGAGCACACGGGCACATGGACATGGGTAGTGTGCTCTGAATATTACAATAGTTTGTTCTACAACACCAATTTTGAGGCGAGGGTACATAATTGAATGGAATTTTATGTGCGCGCCGTTCTCATGTTCTCATCACGACTTTTATTTCAGGTTGGATTTTTTATTATTTATTATATTACACCTTTGGCAACAGTTATTTAACTAATTAATTTCATTCGTTGAGCTGTAGTTTACGACCTGTTATTTTATTACAAAGCAATGTTACGACGCTTAAATAAATTAATTGGCCCTCAAAAAGGTTTCGTATTTATAATCCAATTAATTTCAGCAGTCGTAGAGCCCTTGCATAGTCCAATAACCCCCGAAAAAGTACGAGGCAACCATCTGGCGCCGGCAGCCAATCAATAGTTCTGAATGGAGGCTGCGGGTGACAAAAGTGGATGCGGAGAAATAAATTGAGGTTAACAGACATATTCGCTGAGTTGTAGAGACTATTTACGTATGCGGGGTGTAATTGAAATAACTCAAAACCTCAAATACCCTAACCCAAACTATTTATCTTTGTAATAAATTGATTGGGCAAGTAATTATTTATAGCATCATGAATATTTGTAACTTTTTGTTAAAAGTCAACATCATAATCGAAAACATACAAAGTTAACCTTTACCTTTGAAAGCATTAAATAACCGAACTCAATCATGTAAACAACATAATCTAGTTGGTTGGTTAATACTTCATCCGATTTTGAACAAACTCGTTTCAGGTTTTGAGTTATTTCAATCACACCTTTCAATAATACGTACATTGTGTTTACTCACCCTAAACTCGGCTTGTTCGACGCGGATGTCCCACTCGCCGGGCAGGCGTCGCCCGCGGAAGTACTTGGACCAGTCGGTGTTCTGATCATCCACCACCAGCAGCGTCACACATCGGTCCCGGTTGTACCCGCGACCCACAGACGCCACTGACGTCACGCTCCCTAAGAAACCACTTATTGTTTGGGCCGCTGACGAACGGAGCTCTTCCAACCGACTCCTTTAACGGGCAACCACGTCACCAGTACAAAAGAGCAACAACTGACGTAGTGTTATTGCTATTACGCGACACAGTAAAAGCTCTTCTGAAAAGCTTAAAAGCGATTTTGTAGGCAACGTCGCTTCAAAATAACCCAAATTCATCCTTTTAATTCCGAAGGCATATGTTATGAAGATATAGCCCGGAATTCGAGCCAGCCGAGTGTAAAAGCGGGCCCTCTAGGGATGCCTGTAAACATACATTACCTAATAAATTGGCGCCTTGATCTCTTGCCGCACCGGTGAGGGATTGTACTCGTTGGAGGAGCGACTCGCGGGACTTGGCCGGGGAGGAAGGCGCGGATGTACCACGCGATCCTCCCCGCAGGTTCAGCGACAGGTCTCCTCCGCTGTTCGCTGCGGCCGCTACGGCCGCAGACGGCGCCGGTGGAGGACCCGAAATGCTGGTGATGCTGCCCCCGGTGGCTATATCAAAATAAAAAATACTTGGAACATGTTAAATATAATATTTAAGCCTTACTCATGCATGGTTATCCAAGTTTGTAATACTAATCCCAAAATTATAGATAATCTGTTGCTTAATCCGGATTAAAAGTTACGTTAAACAAGCGAAGCCTAAGTAAACAAACTGTTTCTTGTTAATAAACTCTGTGTAAGTTATTGGCTTAGAGAACTTTGGTCTTACCCTGGGAGGTCGGCCTTTGATTCTGCGGCTTCGGCTGGCTGGTGGTGGCCGGGCGGCCGGTGTAGGGGTCCACCTCGCCCTCATCACACTCGGACTGCAGGTCTCCCGAGCTGAATCTGCGCAACGCCTCCGCTGAACTACTCGCCCCACGCCACCGCCACGCCGCGCCAACACACAGGGACACGCAGAGGAAGGACAAAACCGACACACACAATGTAGCCACTCACGGTCACCTAACCTTAACAACTTGCCAGCCAACGTGAACACTGCCAGTAAAGCTAACATAATCAGAATTAGCTCCTACAGTGCTGACAACTGAGACTTATTCGTTATCTGATTTAATCGGAATGAACATAACTGTTAAGAAAAATAAAAGATATCCCAGCTGTAACAATGGTTCTTGTTAAGCAGCAACATCGAATCACGACAATGACATCGAGAGGAAGCGCCATGCACTGAATGCAGGGAGTTCAGAACTGTTATTTGTTATAGGACTAGGGTCCCAACAAGTAGCAGCAGTGATATGGTCACATACAATCACAGTCGTGGCTGATGAGTGGTGCTACACGGCATGTAGAGTGGAGCGGAGCCGGGGGGGAGGGGGAGCGAGCGGCGAGGGGGGGAGGGAGCGGGTCGAGTGCCGGCGGGGGTGGAAGCAGCGCGGTGAAGCGGTTCTGGCTTTTTACGGTGTCATAAATTTTGTTTTATCCTTAAATTATAAAACTGAGCTTCATATAAAAATGTGATTTTACCCAAATTGTGTTAAAAAAGTAAACTATCTATCTACAGTCTACTCTAAAGAAAAGAAGGGCAGTAGAAAGTACGTAGACTAGATAGAAACAACTCCAAAATAAAGTTACTTAAGCCATTCTAATTATGGCAACCCTGTCACTAAAATAGCTCATTACTATTGCTGGATAAATCATAAAAAATCTGACACCCGTTCCACAAAAGGGTACACTTATATCATTCATCACGAGGTAACTGAAAAACTGTTAAAGCTTTAAGGAGGTACAAAGATTAATCATGCATTTACATCAAGACAGAAGATTGGTAGGGGACAGATAACATGCGAACTAAGAACATACCTTCGTTTCAGGTAATTGACATTGCTGGTGAAGGAGGTCCGAAAGCTTGAGAAAGACAGGGTTGATGTGGTCGCGGCCTGCGGGCCACAGATCCCAGGGCACCCCGAACGGTCTATTTTGCCGCCTCCTTTCAAAAAACCAAGCAATTAATAACACTGCTAAAGTTTCATAAAGTAGGTCAAATAATTTATGAAGGCAATCCTGAAAATAAGAATGTCGAAATGTTTTCACATAGTTCAAATGTGTTAGGAGCTACATGTGTAGCGTAATTTTATCACAGAAAGTACATGCCGCAATTCCGGCCCGTGACAATGACAATTCCGAGTTCCGTCAAAAAAGCCCAATCACCTTCTTACCCAAGCTAGTGTTACTCGTGAACCGTCGAATTGGGACAAGGGAATATTGTTTTAGATTTTTAACGTAAAAACATTCTCGTAGAAGTACTCATAACATCACGCCTGAATTTTCCCGATGGGTAAGGCAGAGTTGTGCTTTTAAGTACACGCACATTTGGCCAGTTATTTAAAAGAATTCGTTGTTTGAAAAATCAATCCGTCAGAAAACACGGAGAATAATGTGTTAGAAATATTTAATATGAGCTTATGCCCGCGGCTTCGCCCGCGTGAAGGTCGATAATTGTCCCACAGGATCATACTACCGGGATAAAAAGAATGTGTTAATCCAGGTTATAAACTATCTGTTCGAGTAACAAACATCCATCCATCCATCCTCACAAACTTTCGCATTTAAAATATTAGTAAAATTTCCAGAATTCTATGAACTACTAGTTTCGCAGCATATTCCTGTTAGTTTCAGCAATGGCATTTTAATATGCCTGCATACCTAGCCAGTGGAGAACATTTGTCACTGTAATAAAATACATTATACTAGTTTACAACCTCTGCTATTACTGCATAGATTTCGAATGTCATGCGCTATACATTATAGCCACAATTAGCTAAAGTTTAGATGGTCCCACATTATTGAACTTAAAGGGCGATTGACACTCTCACTGACCCATCGTACTGCTGGCCGCGGGAATAATTCAGACCCTAACTGTATACTTTTATCGTTAAATGAAAAATGTATGTACTGTTGACGTACCTCTTTTAAATAAATAAAATAAATTCAAAGTAAAACTGCGACGAAACCCGGAAAATTGTCTTATGCCTCCTTCAAACGTTTCTCCACTCTGCTCGCTATAACCTCGCGTTTGTTTGTTTCAAAAGAAGCTAAGTATCATGTAAATGCTCTAAGAGTCTTTACTCTTTAGCATGACAAAAACACACAAGTGGTACAAAAGAGACGAGTGGGACTTAAGTAGGTGCTACTCTACCCCTTTTTACTCACACGCCCCTTGCATGCAGCCGACGTGGAATTTGCAGGTTGTTATGTTGAATGAAATGACACCCGTTTTATTTTTATGTTCCGGATGAATAAGCTCAGATTTAATTTATAATAACGGCTCGTGAAAGTGATAAAGTTTTTATTACAAATTCCAGGCTTTACATTTTTATAACAAGATTGTTGGTCTTAAAAGCTCGCGGTTATTACACCAAACGCTAAACGCACTATAGGTAGAGCAGGAATAAGTGGTCCATTCCATGGTTTAACAATTTAAAACAAACACATTTGTAAGGAGAATAGAAGCACAAGCTTCTAAGTAAATACCGTAACCAGATTTACTATAAACCCAGAATACTTGATCTACGAAAACACGATTTTCATGGATCCGGAATAGCGGTAGGAACAAGCTTTGGGTAAATGTGAACCGAAGCGTAAAGCCGATTTCCTTCACCGGTGAAACAGCAAATACGACCTAACCCTCCTTTGCAAAAAGATCACTTTAGATCTTCCTACATCAGATGTTTACCCGACTTATTCTTTATACAACAGAAATTTCGTTCTGCGTAGGTACGATACAAGGTAAATATGTACATAAACTTACCTCGGGATATCTACAAGCAAGTGTCGCAGATGTCAACTGTGTTAATGGAATAAGCGCGGCTAGGTGAACAGCCTGTGAGGTGGAGGAGGATCTACCTGCCGACAAAACATTTGGAAACATTTCAAATGGATCACACTTTACAGTAAAATATTTGTTTAGTTTTAGGGGCTCCATTCTCTGATCCTTATATTTATTTATTGATATAACGTATTATAAAACAGGTCTTGGAACCGGTAATCCTTTCCACCATTCAAAGGTTTATAGGTAAGGGTCTGCCTTTCTTCCCAAGAGTGTGGTTAAAGGCGACAAAATGAACAACAGCATCCTTCATTTAGATCCCCAACCCGAACATCTTACCATTGTAGAGAACTGAAAGGGTATACACGACCGCTGGTTGTGGTCACGGGCTGGTAGACTAACATGCGGGTAGTTACCTTGAATAAGATACCTAAAAGAAAATTAAGTGAAATATCATACAAAAGGTGAACGGAGTAAAATTTTCTCATTAAACAGAAACCCGAAACATTTGGAACAGAAAAATAACTACTTTAGCTTTTTACTTTATCTACAAAGACAGTCTATTTTTTTTATTTTACTTTTCTATCGCTGTTATTCTTACATTTTCTCGTCTTTCGACAGAAAATTTACAGGCGAGGGTGTTATTGGGCCGAGAACTGCAATAACAAATCCCCACGCGATTCAAACGACGTTTTGTAATACACTTTCGAAGAAATAAAACATTAGAACAGAAATTATTAGGAAACTATGAAAAGGAAATTAACCTTTTTGCCGCGCTTTGCTTTGGCCCGGTTGAAGAAGTAGCAAAGGTATGATGCCGCTAAAAAGCCTAATATGAAAAATAGAAAATGTTAATTTGTTCATAAAAATAAATATTTGTTTTAATACTCGTAGAAGACATTTTTATTTTCGCATTGGTGTGGAAAAATATTAAAAATTCACGCGTGTGAAATTCATCGATCGTAATGCAACAAGAACCAGTTTTCGAAAAAGTGTATTGAAAAAGTATTATACCACAATTTAAAAATGTTATTTCAGGTTTCGAATTTCTGAAAGTCGGGAGATAAAACTCTAACATGACGTGATATTCTCCGTACCTACATACCGAAAATATGTAGGACAGAATAAGTTAGTGTAATTACTTACCTCTCACATGTAATAATTACTTATGTATAAGTTTAATTACTTAGGAAAGGTGAGTAATAACACTTATACAATGTATATGTACTAACATTTTCCAATGTGACATGGGGAAAATAGAAGGTAAGATATAACAAAAGTTAAACAAAAAAAAGCCCTATCATTATTGTACAAGATATTAGCATGCCCTCCAATTTGTATTTCTGTCATGAACTTGGGTAATGTTACTCGTGGAATAATTTATTCGTTGGGCTCCGCTGAGGGCCGAAATGTCAACCGTTATCTCCAAGTTTAACGTATCTAATGTTTTGCGTATTCTGCGGTGGATTAAACCATCCCTTTGCGGCGTGCGTGTTAGTTACACGAAAAAGGTAATTAAAGTTTATGTTGTTATCAACACTTCACACTGCCAACATGTACAGATTTGATAGTAACGGTTGTGGACGAAGTGATCCTATAGGCTCTCGGCAAAATCCGTACTTCTGTAATTTAATCGGAAAAGTTTATGACGTGCGTGCGAAAGCGCTTAATTAGATGGCCGAATTATGCTATAACACGTCTTCAAAGAACTTTGATTGAAATGGGTAATGTTTTGGTTTGTTTGCTGGTGAATTAGTAACGTTTGCAGTGTTTCAAAAGGGTCCCGGGTGGCATTTGTAGATAGTTGACAGTCGTTAGGTAGTCAGTGGCCTAAAAAGTCTGACAACCAGTCTTACCAAGGGGTATCGTATTACCCAGTACTAACTGGGTTGTGGAGGTCAAATAGGCAGTCGCTCCATGTGAAATACTGGTATTCAGCTGCATCCGGTTAGACTAGATGCCGACCCCAATACAGTTGGGAAAAGGCTAGGCAGATGATGCAGTGTTTCAAAAGACCATAGATTTAGGAAATAATTCGTTGCAATAGAAGTAATACTGCAAAAGACCGGAGTAACAATTCTACTGTAGGTACATGAAAAATAAACTTGGCCAATTTATCTACAAGCTACTAAAACTAGAAGTTCTAAGAAAAATGGACGGCATTGCGGGTCTACCCTCTGTAGCAGCTATAACATTTTTTATTGGAGCCTAATGTCACCCTGTATGGGGAATACAAATCGCTAGTTTTCTTTGTTTATTACACCTACGCTCGTCGCATTTGACACGATATGCGATCCATAACGTGGACAATAGCCATGGCTAAGTAGGGTGGCAGCCTGATGGTATCATAGTCAATAATATAGCTGACATTGTGTTCTAATGGTAACGTATAAATAGAGTTTCACTTTCTAGTTTTATTTAATGATGACTTTATAAAGATAATAAAGCACGCCAGTAATCCCCGAAGGATAAGGCAGAGGTGTACCCAATAGTACACCCAAATTTTACCAGTTATGTTTAAGTCCCATTTAATAGGGTGCGAGCCTATTGCCATCAATCGGGCACAAAACTAGACTCCGTGGCTGCTACTGAGAAATTCCTGATGTAAAAACCCAATAACATTTTGCTCGACCTGGAATCGAACCCAGGACCTTATGCTCAGCAATGCGCGTGCGACCACTAGACTCAATAAATTGGTTAGAAACGTAAAATAGATAGTAATTTATGTTCAAATATACGAAAACTTGGGTTTACCTTCCATGCCTACAATTTCATTGTTTTCAATTACACTTCGCTGACGGAAACTACTAATTGGACGGTTTGAGTAAACGTTTCACAAGTTTTTAACATAATATTTGTACTCTCACTCGACAGTTTTGTGCCATTGCGCTTAGTCACGTCGGGGTACTGGCGGGCGGCCAACGTTCATTCCTCCGGCAACCATCGCGACGCCTGTTACGCAACCAACCCACCCCGTAACCTATTATTGGGCCATTCACTTACCTATATTCGGACGTTTCTACTTTCCCCTAGATTGAATTTGAAAATTTACAGGTTTTGTTCTCATGATTTGCTACGGCGTAGCGGCGTAGACCTAAAATATAGCCTCGAAATGGTAAGGAACACAGTATTTCACGAATATAAACGGTAAATTCAAGGGTCGGAAACCTCTAAGGGACAAAAAGCGAGGGGTTTGCAGCTGCTAATGTAAGGGCAATGTTTAGGAGGCGCTACATCAACCGTGACCTCAGAGGGCGCGTTATTGCCCTTCAGCTCTACGAATCGTGTTAAATAGCGCGAGTGATAAGTTCAACTCAGGTTTTTGTTAAATAAAATAGTGTAGGTTTTCTAACCTTTAGTGTTTAGTTCGAATGTAGGATCATCAGGTAAAATAAACAGTTTATAAATTATTATGTATTACATAAATAAATAACTTTACTAATTTTAGCTACGAAATAACAGATAAGCTGTTGCTGTTTTACTGCACACCTCATTATCATTTATGAAATCGCTGGAGAAGCAATAGATTTTTAAAAGAATGACAATACAAAATACCTATATAAAATATACATGTATACTGAACAAAGGCATTATTATTTGTCCTGTGACTGCAGCAACAACGCAACTGCAAACAATAGGTACAAACTCGCATAGTCTAGATGTCTCGAGTCCTGACTAGGTATTCAAAACTCTGTGAAACTTTCCAGTTGTGTAGCAGAATTCATGCAAATTAGACATGTGAAACTACAAACTATTTTTTAATAAACATGATACCGAATAAAATGAAAACGCCTACGGGAGCAAAAGTTATACTTGGATAAACGAAATCAGTGTTTTTCTTATAAACGACGGTTGACGGCCACTAGAGAACAAGGAAATAAACAAAAGAAAACAATATTTGTAAGGAAAAATAAAACAAAAAACTGTCAGCTTTAGCATTCTCAAAGTTCACGCGACCATTAATAATGATTTTGAAATTAAGGCACTCCAGAATAAAAGGGTCAGAAATGTTAAAAAGGTTCACCTGGAAAAGGTCTCCAAAAATATGTAAAGGCCTGGCTCGCTCTAAATAACACTAATTTATTATGATTATTAGGCTCATTTGCATAATCCCGTATGTCTGTTTGTACAGCTTGCTATTTTGTGTATAAAAGATTCGGTAATAAAAAATGACATTCAAAGATAAAAAGTGAGAAATAAATGTGTCGGCACACTATCAAATAATCGCGTGTATAAACAGAGGCTGCTAGGTAGGGGCTGGCGGGCAGCCAACCCGTGACGTGCTAACGTTACGCAAGGATCGATCCTAGGAGCCGGTACCTAATGCTGGCACATTCACAAACAAACAGCTACGTGATTCAGCATTAAGTTAGCACGCTAACAATAGCTACTGTAGTAATACGTACCTCTATTCTACTATATTTCAAGTCCGAAAAACACGAGCGCTTCGTGAAAACATGAAGTTACTCTACTCAGTAACGATATTTCATGCCGACGGTATACAAACTACAGCGCTATAAGTAATGTTACGTTCGCGTGCACCACTCTTTGCTATTCATTATGTAGCAGGAGTTGCGAGAATCTGTGTCGGTACAAATCTGAACATAATAGGAAATAATTGAAAGCACGTCCGAAAACATTTTATAAGGTAATAAAGTGATGAAGTTCGATCGTTAACTGCTCCTAATGCCGTCATTAAGCATGTAGAAAGCGATGTCTCATGTGGCCGCTGTGGGTTATGTTCAAACTAATAAAACGTAACAGCTAGTTCGGAAGACTGGGTAATTGCCCACTAAACGCTGTCGATCGCCGACCGATATCTTTCTCAACTAAATAGAAGATATCCTTCGTTAAACGCCCTTACTGCAGATAGATATACCTAACGTCTTTTACGAGTACTTTCCTTGAAAGTTCGTAACATGGAATGAAAATAAAATATCACGTCCGAATACTCTTCTAACAGAATAAAGTAATGCATAAAATTGCTTTTTCTCTCCTCCCTGGAGGTTACGTAAAATAACTTTCCCTCACTCTATCGTCAATCCTCTGGAGTATTGGCGAGTCCATCGGTTATAACTATATTATATGCATACTAATATAGTTATGAGCTGAATCCCCTTTTTGCACATTAGTAGAGCAAATAAAACTGTTATCTACCCCCTACAAACGTTGGCCATTGTTTTTAACGTCCCCATTTTATTTCTAAAAATAAAAGTTGGCGCAGAAACACAGCTTCGTTGTTTTGTAAAAAACCCACAACTTGAATTGATTGGAAAGCTTGCAAAAATATGATATCCAACCTCCTCTCGAAGTTTTCCGGAAATTGAAATGTTCATTCAACATTTTCTCGTCTCTTGGGGGTGTTTTTCTATAGACAGCGATTTTCTTTCTATAGAATAATCGTCTATGAAAGTATCTCCTCGATTTTATGTCTCGTATTGTCAATTTCATCGTATTGTTAACGCATAATCAGCTTAATTGTAATGTACATAATGACTATGAAAATATACGTTATTAGATGTGCCTATGTTTGTCTTGTTGAATTAGGTTTTCCAATCAGGTGGGTACACAATTAACGAAGGACATTGACTGTAGATACTACTAAGCGTTCGGACTAATTATTATACATAGATAAATAAATAAGCCAAATAATAAATGAATTAAAAGCATACATTTAAAAACACCCTTTCATTTTATTTGCAAGTAGTTCAATGTTTCCGACACCGTTCACCTCACTCTAATTGTTTTAATCATTTTCGGTTATTATTTAATATACCGTTAATTACAGTTTTAATTCGTTTAGGCAACAGTTCCGCCCTTCGAGGTCAAAACCCGTCCTATATACCGACTCTAAGTTGACTGTGTCGTAATACTTCCAATCTAGACGCACATATCTGGAGATTAATGAATGAATTGATGTGTCTGGATGCGTTTTTAATTTATACCTTTTTACTATTTAATAGATACAAATGGTTTTTTATGATTACTTACGGATTATAGGGATAAGTCCGATGATGCGTGGAATCCGCTTATAGAGCACTGGTTGCGCGTGTAACTGTATGAAATGTGGGCTGTTAGGGGTGCCTCCTGAAACACTGAGGAAAATCGGCGGGACGGCGCACGCCACACGAGATATTGATTTTGGGCGGCAACGTGCCCCCGCCGCGCTAGCGACATCTTTACCTGACACAAACATGAAGCACGAACCTTCTAGAGCTACCTTCACTCGCCGATAGATGGCGCTACAACCTTGACCGTAATGTGTAACCCTCTGTTATTGTTTATATCCTATCCGCTATTATGTTATATTTAAATAACAATAGCGTTTGCCATTTCACTGATTAAGTGTAGAGATTACCTCAAATAACCTACTTTAAGCCTCCTAGTTTATGTTGGTAACTTGGGAAGTCTACTGACAATTGTAGTAATAATAATAATTTCAGCATGAATAAGAACTACCTACGTTTATGTGATTGCGAACATATTATTTTCTTTGTGTCGTCATAAGAACTGCGTCTGTGCAGTAACGACTTGTCTCGTTGTACAGACTTCAGAATTCATAAAGTTGCAGTAAACTCACATTGATAGTTATTTCAGATTAAATCTGTGTCTATTTACTGTGTGAAACCATTTTTGCTTTAATGGCTTTTATTGCCTCGATGATCTAGAGGGCTCAATCCTTGCTGAACATCCTGGGTTTGATTCCCAGGCCAGGCAAAGTGTTATTAGGTTTTTCCATCAGGAATTTCTCAGTAGCAGCCAAAGAGTCTGGATTTGTGCCCAACAGCCCGGATAATGGCAATAGGCTCGGCCCCTTTTACACGGAACTTCAACATAACTGGCGAAATGTGGGGATTATAGGCATGATTGTAGGTGTTAGCTTTAAATAATAAATATATTTCTAAAAGGTGCGATTTCAGGTGCTCGTCGTCCTCATTTAATAGGCCCTTAAAAGCCTCCTTATAAAACCTTCTGTGCCATACTTAACGGTCATAAGGGAATATTGCCAATAATAATATCGTTACACTTTCAACGGTTATCTTGAAGAACCTGCCCAAGTGACACTATTCATAAAAACTAAGTGGAATCCCTAAAGCATATCAACTATTATTATTATCGTCCTAGAATGCACAGAAAAACTAGATTGCCAGTGCTAATATTATTAATAGATACTAAAAAAACGAATAAAATATAAACACCAAAAAATAAATAAATCCACGAAAGTGTCGGCGTGCGCGTTGAATTCTAATATGTGTGCTACGCCGCCCGGCTGGCTTCGTAGGTTCGTAGCAATAATATCGGTATAACAATAATTCTCGAAAACAATGCTACATTTCTTTCTTTTAGCGCTCAGAAACTTGCAAGTTTATGTTTTTACGAGATACATAAAACGCGGTTCAGTTCAGCCAAGGTTTTTCTGCTAGCCCCGAGTTCGTATGCGAAAGGAAGAAATAAAAAGGTAGGCTGGAGTATTATCGGCGGGATCTGTGTGGTATACCTGTGCGTTGTGTGTATGTGTGTGTGTGTGGTGCAGGTGTGGGCGTGTGTCGTAACGCCTGCCGCCGCCGACGCGCGACGCAACGTTGCGTAGCAGCTGTACGTTCACACTGGAGCTACTTTACTATTATGCGTGGAAGTTTTTTTGTGTAAACTATTATTCTTTGTTCTATTAACCCTATATTTGCTGTTGTTACTTTACTATGACAATTAGTTAAATCGCTGCCACTACACGACTTCCTAGCAATGCAATCTAAAGGAATCAGAAAAAAGGAAAGGAAAGGAGTCAGTAAGAGTCTGACACTCCCTCCCGCTCCACCCAGAGCGGGAGGACTCATTTGATGATTTTCCATCCGTAAAAAAGAAAAAAAAATGTTCAACCACGGTTGCACCTATCATCGCAAAGTTTACAAAGTAATCCAAATAAAGTATATACGGGACGGTTAACGAATCAGTCGTTAACCGTCCCGTATATATTATATTATAATTATATTTCTTTGTTGGTCTTCTTAGACTATACAAGAAAGGTGACCTGTATTATGAGGTCACGTTTGTTGTTTCGTCTACAAAAAAAGCAATCAAAATCAAATTATTTGTTAATTTCCGATACTCTCTCCTACCAATTGACATATTGAGGATACCTCTGTGTATTTACAAAATGATTAAGACACAATGGCCGTAGCGTCCGGTGTGAACACGGCCGCTCACAGAAAGTAAAGTTGGTGAGGCAGTGGCGGCGCAGTGTTGCTCCGAGCGGCGCACAGACCGGTCCGCCATGTCGCGCTGACAGCCCGCGCACCTACTGTCAAACTGACAACTACTCACTGACAACCTGCGACTGACAAGTGAACAATGTGGCCAGTGCTCAGCCTCCTCGCCGGCGCCCTCCTGGCGGCCGCGCACGCACAGGTAACCAAGTGCACATTAACACAAAACACAACGCATTATCATGCATCATGCACATTATTATCAACACTGTCTGCACCTCCAACAACCTGTATCTATTCTCTATACCTTAACATAACACATCCACGGGTTTTTGTTGCGTTAATAACTAAATGTCGTCATCGAAACACAATGGAATCACCAAAAAGTTATTAACGGACCTTTGGGTCGGACTCAAAGTCATTTGGATTCGTGTCTTAAAAGTTGTTGCAGCTGGGCGACTAAATCTAATTAAGTTTCCTGTACGCCTGCAATCCTGCAAAGTCCTTGCAAAAGTGTGTGTTATCTGAAGTTATATCATTGGCACAGAACCAGAACTGTACATAAATGTTACCTAATTGGTGTTGACCGACTAACGAAAGTACTTTAAATGCCGAACCATTAGCATAGCCTTGACAAAATTGATAGCCAGATATTTACTACTAATAAAGTTTACATTGTTTATGTGTATTTGTACAAAACTTGTTCTACATATACTCAAGACATAAAATGTAAATAAGATTACATAAAACAATTGTAAGTTACCTAGAGCTCTGTAATTTCATTCCGAGAACTAGTTATTAGATGATTCATTGGCAAAAGAAATAGAAATCAAAGAGATTCATTTGTGCAGTATAATTGAGTTAGTACATTGCGTTGATAACTGTTGTAATACGATGTTATGTACGTGAACGTAACTCATTGTAACCCACATCTCGCATCAAAGAGTTCGCACCATGCCACTACGTGTTTAATCAAATGCCATAAGCAAATATGGGGCACAATGTATGTATAGTTTACTTATGTAGGTATGTGATGAGGTACTATGTAAATGAGTTAGAGGAAGGTTGATCAGCTGCCGGCTGTATAAATAGCTGCTTAATTTAATACGCCTCTGCTTCAACATTGTTTTTATATCATGCTTGTCGTTATATATTTTGTGATGTCCTTCGATACGTTTCTTAGAACAGAAAAATATATATCTGTGGTGATGAATGAGTAATGTTGCGGGTGCGGTCCTTCAGTTGGTACCTAGTTAGTATTATGCTTTTGGCTTATTGACTTATTGCGGGTCTATCTGACCTACACTATTACTATAGTGTAGGTCGGATAGACCCACAATTAGTGAACTGTCTGCTGAAATACTATACAGCAGAGAGTATTAGTAGTCCATGATAAATCATAATTACAAGCTCATTTCATGTATTCTATTAACCCATTGAAAAAATCTGAAACATTCAGATCCATGAGACAGCTTGATATCGAGAATCTTAACACAGATAATGTGTAGTCAGGTAAGCTGTCGAACGCAATAAGACACAAATAATATGCTCTGTTAGGTTACTATACGTAACTACTCCGCTTTATATACCCGCCTAATTTCTGCGATTCCTAACAAACTCAGCCTGTTCCCATGCTGACCGGCCTCCTCCTAAAATGTGCTTGATTCTTGATTCATAGGTCAGCGAATAATAACCCTTGCGTACAGTTTATTTTAATTAGCATCCTGTATCCAAAATGTCAAACAGTAAATGAAAAGCGGAAATGCAGCCCTACATTATCGCTAAATATTCATGTACCTCGTAGGATCTATACCGAAGTACATAATTATATTCATAGCTATTAAATGAACGACTAACTACAGATGGTGAACCTGCAGGGAGAATAGTAGATAATGCTAAGTCTAAACCATTAAAGTATGGATGGTATAGTGAAATGACATAAAAACACGCCTGTAATCCCCTAATAGTACAGCTCCATTTCGCCAGTTATGTTTAAGTCCTGTGTAATAGGGGGCAAACCTATTGCCATCAACCGGGCACAAATCCAGACTCCGTAATTCCTGATAGAAAAACCCAATAACATAACACATAACTTTGCCCGACCTGGGAATCGAACCCAGGACCTCATGCTCAGCAGTTGCGCTTGCGACCACTAGACCAACGAGGCAGTCTATAGCGAAGTGCACTAAGAAAAACTGAAACTCTGAGCGGGTTTAACTGGTGATTGAAGTATGTATGCCAACACAGGTCGCGGATAACCGCTAGTCAATTATATTTCGATACTGACTGCTGTATCAAATTACCCATTCTCCAAAGTCCTTAGTTACGGAGCTCTACTTGATTTCCAACCTCAAACAATCGGTTTTCTTAATAATAGATCATAGTAGTAAACTGGACACCAAGTTACGACACAGTGCTAGTACACAAGTTTTGCATTAAGTAGTAACTGGTCATAACCCAGTTAAACTAATAGTTAACTGAGCACAATGCCTTCGGTAACTTTGAGTTAATGTTCCATATGCAAAATTGCATCAAGTTTTACTATTTACTTGTATTTACGCAGTACATGGTATGCATACATTTACATAATATTTTTCACACTATGTCAGTTGCGTGATAGCGTGAGCAAGGCGCTAATAATGACAAACTCACACTTCCCAAACCTGCTCCAATTCTCCTCTAGAAAGAAAGATTTCTCTCCAAGAAACATTAGGAATTATTAAGAAACTAGATCTTTCCTCCCTCATTTCATTGTTTACTGATCTTGTTACGTGATTATTATTTATTGTATATATTTATTTAGACTAGCACATTCTTTATGTATGTATATTGATATTTAATTGGTACACCACAGACTACCTGCAGTATTGTTTCTTCCTCTTCCTGTTTTCAATCCAAAGGTTGTCTTGAAAAGATCATCGCTTTTAGCGATAAGACCGCCCATTGTGTCACTCTATGTGAAATGTTTTTCTTTTATGAATGTTACTTGTATTGTATGGTGTACATAATAAAGAAAATTCTATTCTATTATATATCTTAAACGTTAGTGTACCAAATAATTATAGTTACATAGCCTCAAGTTATAGTACATTTGCGATCCTATGAAATGTGAGACAAAACAATCCCGAATTTATGTTTAGTCCTATCTCGTATCGTTATAATTAAAATCAAACACTTGCAATTAAATTGAATAAAATAACCTTTATCCATGTTCTACACACAATATCGGATAAAGCAAACATGTAATAAGTACACATATTCTAAACGAACCCTGCCTCCAATTTAGGCCATATTAGGTTCTGCATGGCACGCCAATGCCAGGCGTCTGGCGGCGCGGGCGCAAGGTCACAGCGGCCTACGCATCCAACGCCTCGACCAATACTCGACTATTAAAGAGTTTTGACTTTTAAATGCTAAGAATTACTGCCCTTTTATGTGGCAATTAACTGGACCAAGCAAAAAGCAATTTTTTTAGGATATGTGGTAATAGCCGTGTTCTAAATATTTGATCGAGACGGAATTTTTTTGCTAGAGCAGGATGCTTTACCCATATGGGTTCAAATAACTCATTAATCGAAGTTCATTAACATGATTTTGTCTAAGAATCTAGTGTTATTCATCGGGACTATTCCATTATGTTGATCCATAAAGCTTAAGTGCAAAGTCTGAAGGTGCAAACACAGTGTCGTAGGCGCTGCATACCAAAACTACGATTGTTCATTCATTCAAGGAACCAACGGTGAGTCAAATCGCAAATATTGACTCATACGGCGTACAAAATACATACTTACATAAATTAATTTTAATACTGAATCACTATTTACTTTAAAATACGAAATTAAACAGGTTTTGCAGTTGGTAGAGCACTCTACATGCCACAACGATAAAAATTAAGGGTGTTTAAAATCCTCGCTTGTTAAAAAAATCTGTGCATGAGGTTATTTGTACAGTATACAGGGTGTAAACAGACCCTTCACGAAGCCGTCTAGTATTCTGTACATCAAACTAAGTAACTTTACGCAAAAATTATTGCTGGGAAACGACTTTTTTTTTGGGGTGAAAAATCACGTTTTACTGTAGGACTCGATGTAACGCACTCAAGCATTGTGCTGGTGGATGGGTTGAATAGTACGGGGTCTTGGAGGTGTTTAAAGTAAAAATCTTACAATAAAAACAAGTTGGAACTTTGACCCCCAATATCTCCGTAACTAGAAGGTTCCTAGATATTGTCTAGAACAAAAAAAATATCGCAATGACGGGGAGAACAAGTGCCTTTCGCTTTCGTTAAGGGTCTTTTTACACCCTTTATGATTTTTTATACCATGAACCTCAGTCATAATTTAGCGAATCATTCAGTTAAAATGAACTTTTGATACGAAGACTTTCTTCTGTTCAAACTATGTCAATCACTTGCTATCAACCATAACAATAGGTCAAATCAAAGTAATGGCTATATTTACTATAGCTCATTTGATCTTGTGGTTTTCGCAGACAAACAAAAGCCGAAAATCTTTAAAAGTAGTTCATGGGATTTCTAATATATTTCAAACAAAGAACATATGATTATTATAAGAAAGCTTCCGGTCCATGGTCAATAATGATGTGATCAAGTTGAAAAATAACTAAAAAAGGATTATAACACGAAGGATGATACTTAATATAAGGTACCTATTGTTGCAAGACACTATTTTATTATCATTGAAGCAATGATATTGTCATAACTATGATGACTAAGTGAGTACTATTATTAAAATCCTTCTGGCGTATTGCATATTTTTGTTAGATCGTCACAAAAATAGCTTCATAGCAAAGATCCTTTGCAATGTGGAAGTGTTAAAGAATTTATTTAATTACTTACTTTAATAATTTTGGTTTTCACGATTTTATCTACAAAGTCATCTTGATGATTTTAAAGAAGAAATCAGTTCATATTTTTGTTAAACAAGGTTTTTATTCCACTCACAGCCTCCAAAGAAATATAAGTAGGCAATATACTCGTATGTACACATACAATATACATATATATCTGATTCAGCTACATACATATTCTGTATTCGGTTTTTTTTTTTTTTTTAACGTTGCCCCACACTAGGAATTTCTCCTGTATCGTGGGTGCGTTTACAAACATTTAAAACTCACATACACAAACAGCCAGACCCGGAACAACTACCTGTAGATCATACAAATATTTCCTCCGTGCGGGGATCGAACTCGTGTCACGCAGCGCAGCAGCCAATAGCTCAGCCACTGCGCCAACCGTGCCATCCAGTGTTGAATCATTGGTTTTTACCGCAGCAGCAGGATTGGGACTGGCGCTCGAATTCTATGACTTATCCTTCTGACAAGGGCTTGACAGTACTCGTGAATTTAAAACAATAAGAGGATTCTATTCAAAAGGATAAACGATACCTTGACGAAGCAAAACTCAATGTTCATGTTAGATTGTTACGTCCCACCTACCTATTTATAGTATAATTAAAACCATTTATTAATACAATCCAGTTCCAATTGTATGCTAATGACAAGTTACGCTAATAGATGGTTTTATGCTCTCAACAGGAATTATGTACAAACAATCAATATTTCAACCATTTGGAATCCACTGAGTGGTTTGTGGATTGCGTTCCTCGTACAAAAATCTGTCATATATGCTATCTCCCCAAATGTCTTTTCATTGATAGGATTTTTCATCAATTCGTTGAGCTCCTTGACTTCTAAATTGAGCTAGCTAAGTACACGATTTTTGACAAATACGTACCCAGGCGTGGTCCATTTTCGTCCATGACAAATGTTGCATTTCGATACCGATGATGACCGCGATGTCATGAAGTATACTGGTTTAAGAGCAAACAACATCGGAGGTATGTTTACATCGGCTACATTCAGTAATACATGACATCACATCAGTGTGAACAAATGGGACATGACTGCGCGCGCGCCGAGCTAGTGCAACGCGCATCGCATATCTATGTGGCACTCAAGGCGATTTGACAATTAACACAGCATTTTTACACATACGTTACTGGTTTAATGTATGGTTAGTAGGTTTTTTATGGTTTTGTTTGGATGTTTATATCAGCTGTCGTGTCGTTGTAACGGTACCTTTGTTTTTTCTTTATTAAAAACAATAAGAAATCCTTAAGCCTATAGACAAGCGACAAACATAGATAAAGACTTAAAAATAACATTATTGTGTCTGCGATCTTGAAGAGAACCTTAAATATGCCAGAAACAAACTTTTTACTTTCAGGGCTCCGTTAATACTGGCCCCGTAACTGAAAACCGCAACTTCAATAAACTGTTAACTAAACGTACAGGGTTTTCAATAACAAAGGCAGAATATTGTACAGGAATAACAAATATAAATCTTAATACCTAAAGCAAAAAGACAAAACCCTGAATTTATTCTCTAGTTGGAATCACATCCTACCGAGTAATAAGTAGAGCATACACGATCACTATTACGAATACTATTACAAATATTACACAATGCATTGCTTACGTTTTGCAACTGTGACGCCTTGCATGACTGCATGCATTCAGTAGCACACGTGTGAGGTGTCCCGAAAACTTGGCACTCATGAAAGGGCACACAACCGCGCACGAATCCAGACTCGGAGCTGTTACTGAGAAAGTCCTGATCATCATCATCTGCCTAGTCTTTTCCCAAATAAATTGGAGACGGCTTCCAGTCTAACCGGATGTTGCTGAATACCAGTATTTTTCATGGAGCGACTACCTATCTGACCTCCACCTATCCTATCCTCCTCCTGTCTTTCCCCCTCCTGATGTAAAACTTAATAACACTATGCCCGATCTGGGAATCGAACCAAAAACCTCATAGGTACCTGGCGAAATGTGGGTGTAATGTGGGTACATCTAGGCCTTACCCTTCGGAGATTACAGGCGTGATGTTTTGATGCATTCCTGAAAGGGAAAACACCTAATGAGTTGGTTGTTTGTACTCTAAAATACATTACGTTTGCGTGATTGAGCCGAGAGGCAACACGCGGCCTCTACGACACCAGCCGAGGTCGCATCTTCCTCTATTCATTACCTTGTTTAATTTATGCTTGGCTACATTAATGCTCGGTTTAACTAGGTAATGAAACGAAATGATATAATGTTTAAAATTATCAGAGCATTTAACTGTTACATAAACATATTTATTTTCATATCTATCATTTTAGCAATGAGTTGCTGACATAATAACAAGGCTGGTTCCCACGAGCTTACTTATACTCGGTTAATTGTCTGATAGATCTTGTCGAGTATTTTCGGTGAATATGCTGTAGTGGGCGCTAAGACATTCGCCACGCATGCGCGGTGCAGGCAACGCTCTGATTGCCCCGTGGGCTGATCGAGCCTCGATAACGACGCTCGCGGAAGTATCCATTGCCCCAGCGCCCCAGCCGCACCACGTTCGGTATATTAAAGCGTAACATCATCCTTTCTATCTATCAAATTCATAATGTTTCGCAATTTCCAGGAAAGCTATTATGAGTTTATTATTATTCATTCTGCTTGAAAACTTTGCGAGGATACTCCACAATGGAGTAATTTATTTTTAAACAGAACCTTGGTTGGGCAAAGATGTATTGTTATCAATATTTGTCAGGAAACATGACAACACTGCGCTAAAATGTTAAAAACACAAGATGTCCACGAGATTGGTCACGATTGGCATCTTACGTCACGGCTTGTCCAACTTGTTTCTCGGACAAGCGAACATATCGCATTTACAGGCGTGACTGTGACACATTGTCGTCGTCCGAAATCTTTGAAAAGCGAGGTGTTACAAAAGCCCTGTCTAATTTTGGGACAGTGCACAGAGGTAGGCATACCTATTGAGTATTACTTTTGATAATTTAATATTAGCATGAAGCGGTCCACGGCACGAAGGTCTTTGAACAAAAAACAAATGAAGGTCTTTGAAGATGTTGTTTTGTCTATGATATTGTTTAAATCGGGAATTCAACTCTTGCTTTGTATACGTATTTCACATTTTACACAATTTGGTGTCTTTGTGTTGTCGTCGAACCCATAAACAAGATTATCATTAATAACGTTAATATCCGGTCCTGTTCAATAGAATTATATTGCGAACCAAAGCTTCATTACTCGGCACAAAGCACATATTTTATGCGCTGACCTATAAAATGACAACATCATTAATCGTAACTAGTCGTTACCATCAATCATACCTGTGAGTGTCGAAAGATTCTGAAACAATCACTTACGACAATTTGGCATTACAGTGGTAAGTATTTACATAGAATTTTTATGCAATTTGTCGTACAGTTGATATCTTCGGATATGGGTAACGACGACTAGTCGTTTGTCAAATGACGTGTCATTATTTACGCCGATCGGTAGCTACCTGTCACACCGGCAATCATCATTGACCACTTCCTACTCAGTACTCACCAAGTGTTGTAGGCACAAACAATACCCTTTCCGTGGGAAGTCGCAAATTGGTGGAGCCGTTCTGCCTACTTTTATATTTTTAAGACCCCATTCTGTTAATGATTATTTTATGGGCCGGCCGTAGGTTAACTGGCCTTTTCTTAGAAACCTCATCATCATCAACCTCTTCGTCTTAAATTGTCGTTGTTTTCAGATTATCCGGATGCGAAGCGTTTTGGGTATAACTTACTCTATTTCATCTTTTTTTTTGGATGTCATAATAAGTAGATAAAGTAGGTACTCAATCCGCCCAATTGATAGATTGCTAAATAAATTATGCATTCATATTTAGTAATCATTTTGTAACAGTGACTAATCAGTCGAAATAAAGCTGCACCTTCATATAGCCAGGACGTAAATGAATGAGGCTGAACTTAAATAGCCTGTGGTTTTTATCCTTGGCCAGGCTTTAGGCATTACTTTACTCTATGCTTTAGGCTCTTGTTAATCCGTCGACATTTACCTGGGTCACGTACGACTGGACGAATATATGCCGACAGCCATGACGTATAAAAATAAAGCACTCCAGCTTAAGCGGGGATAATGAACTGATCCTTACCCCCACTTCTGCTTGAGTGTCTATTGTGTTCCTTGCTATTCCTCCATTATTTCCTACTTATTTCCTCCCTTTTCACTGGAAAATGGTGGAAAGCGATTACTGGATTTAAAATTCGGAAAAACTTAAGGAAATTGAGAGACCGACTATTTTTTGGAGAAAGCTTTTATATAAAAGGAAATTAAGCCTTCTCTCAAGGGTTTCAATTATATAAATTCCGGGTTTACGAAAATTGGCGGTCCTTGTAAGCCTGAAACATTTTTACCATCTTGCATTAATGGATAACATTGACTGTTAACTAGTTATATTTACGCCAGTGTCAAAAGAAACATCAAGAATTAAGTACCTTCAAACTAATGTTAAGGTAAATACGAAACCAGAATAAGTCATTAGCACATTGCTCGAATCGTACTCACACTGCACTCCAAACAAACATTACTTAGGAAGAACTTGAAAAAAAACCAGAAACACAATAATTTAAAAATAAATAGTATGTGAGTTACCTAAGCAGTAAAGCACACCCACTATGCTCTGAGGCTGCGGTGACGTAGTCTCAGCAGATATATTGGGGCCGTCGGAACCGGTCGGCCCACTGTGCATTGCATCAAATACTATACATATGGGAATGAGAACTTCGCAGCCGATACGTATTATATAACTTTGCGTGCCAATTATGTGCGCTACTTTTTTCTTAAATGTTTAAGTTCTGACCTTTAGGCGTGAAGCTTTTTGCTATTGCGGTTATATTTTCTGGAGATAAATAAAACCATTGACGAATCATTCAAAAAAAGAATGCTCGAAACTAAGAAAACAAAGGCCAAATTATTATCAATGAAAAACATAAAAAAAATGCAAATCCAGCATCTCGACTTTCGAGATGCAAGAGGTTAGATTGACGGGAAACTATAAAAGGCTACCTTGTTTAGCCAGCAAGCTGTTCCTCGAATCCCAAGTATAGACTACGCGTAACTAATGACGCTCCAAGAACAGTTTTAGCCTTCCAATTACGATGCTTATGAATATGTACCTATATAATTTTGTTCATAATTATATAACCTTAATAGAGAGAACACTTCTTTATTTATAACTCAATAACTACTTCATTTCCATTACCGAGATCTTCAATTATCATAAAGGTGGATACAAAGTCTGCTACGCAAATATAGTGGTGCTTTTGATGGTGTTGAAGAAGAAATGGTCCAGTCATGCGATAACATAACGCCCATCAGCGAAACCCATCAATTTGAAACAAACGGTTCTGTATCACAGATTTACAACTAATCTGTGAAGTACTCCGGATGTGCGTGACTTTTTGTACTTACTTCCACGCTATTAGAAATAGAAGGTAACATCTTCAAGTTATTGTAATTATAATTTTGAATACCGAGTGTGCTGACCGTTAAGCAAATAGCGGTGAATCTCCATAAACGGCTTCTTCTGCAACACACGCCATTATTATTAGCGTCCATTCTTGTATCATTAGATATAAGATACAATACTCAATTGCCTCTAATTACCTCACATTATTTCCGGCCCATATATTCGGAGCTCGTTCATTTGTGTATAACAAATTACTTCCACGTCGATGTGCGAATGGGCGCTAATAAAGTATATGATGATCAGTTTTAATAAATCATTGGAGAGTTACCTAATAGGAGGGTTGTAAATTCACCAAAAGCAAATATGGCAAACAAAACTGAAAATGTAGAATCGCAACAGCGGAAATTGCAGTTGCGTTAGTTAAAGTTGCGCATATTTGATGAGCTTTATTTGTTCTGTGTACGAAGCAGTGGTGGAGGATGCTGATGGTACCACCCTCCCCTTTCCACCGAAATTCATCAAAATGCAATTTGGAAACAGCCGGGCATGCAGCCCCTGAAATCTAATTCTCGGTACGCGTGCCGCCTACGTTCATCAAATTGTTTGTTACTACGCTCGGCTGGATGTTGCGACTGTCACTACTAATATAGTTTACTAAAACTACTTCTACAAACATGTTAAAACTAGCAGTGACTTACTATTTATTTACTGAGAAGCAATGCAAGTTTGCAAGCGAATGTACTTAGCTGGTAAAAAAAAAAAAACAAATAATATTGAAACGATTTTATGAAAACACATTATTACAAGGGTACTACAGTTGAGAACAAATTATTAATGAGACTGAAAAGATAACTTTAGACTGGTTGCTCAACTGTAAATTATAACAAACAAATTCTAACGATACAATGAGCAATTAACTTTTATCAGTTTTCAACTTACGCCCAGACCTCAGGATAATACTAAAGTCCTGAGGTCAAACAAAAATGAATGTCTCGACATAGAACATAAAACACTGACCCGATGACCAAATGACTTGAAATGACGAAAGGCTTATATTAGTGGGGTGATGAATGGAAGCACGATCATGCCTTTACAATCTCAGCGAGTAATGCGGGTGGCGATTGTTAGACTTCGATTGTAAGTGTAAGATAGTGGCCTTCGAGCTTTCGGCTATTGTGTAGCGTAACAGGTCCTATATAATTATGTATAGCTTTGGTACTTACTCACTTTGTTTGATATTCATTCTCCTGTTCTTATACCAATTTATTTGGGATTGGTGCAGCATGTTACTATTAGTAGTGATCTCATGTTCACCCCCTTTCTAGCCATATCATATTTCATCTACTCATTTCGTTTGATAATTTTTCTTTATCGTGTGGTTAGTGCCTTTTCTTTTCTTTCTTTTTATGGGCCTCTGTCTTGGCTTTGCATGCCGTTGAGAAATATCTCCCAGGCATGCTGATTTCCTCACGATATTTTCTTTCACCGAAGCAAGTGATACAATATGCACATGAATCTGAAAAATCATAAGTAAACGAAAAGTCTTCGGTTCGAACTCGAGACCTATGATTTGGCACTCCGACGGTCACATCACTGGACTATCACTTCACATATCTCTCTCGTTTGATAATGATGTTAATATTGGAAAAGTTCGTAATATTTTAGCTCTAAAATCCCACCCATACTCGATACAAACAGAACCCGTTGCGCTACCGCTTATTTAATAAAACCATCTTCGGTATTAGAGCCATACGCTAGTAGCCTGTCCAATAAATACTCACCGTGGCAAAGTTTAAATCCTATAAATTCTTTAGTGCTTTCAAATAAGGAAATTCACCGTGTATGCAGTGGGAAGATAACATGACATTCCTCAAATACCAACCAATAACAAAGGTTCATTTTACGTGGCTGATGCGTAGGGTGCAGTATCTAAAATATTACTCGTAAATTCCTAACGGAAGACAGACCCTTCATAAGTCTGTAAGGGGTCTGATGCTGGAATGCGGAGTTTGCCTACTGTTCCACTGTGGCTCCAGTAGTAGGGTAATTGAATCTACTTGCGGCTAGCTCATTTATCTCGTACAAATTGCATGATAAATGTGTGATATTAATTACGATGCGTAGCTCGGAGTTGGTTTTAAAATAGGTGGACACCTTCTATACCTTCTACACCTTATAGGTGGACATATTCTAGTAATGTACAAGTTGTATTACAAACTTAAAGACACACAATAAAGACACAATTCCGCGCTAATTTGTTGTGGTCAACTTCACCGTATTTTCGCTTGAAGCTTTTTTCGCCTTTTCCTGTAACTCTGTGTGGTCTCTTTTTCTTCTCAACATCAAAAAAACCACAAACAGTGGTATTTTAGTATCGCTACATGAACTTCCAAACAGTGTTTATACACCAGGCGGGCAGGTAGGTATCGATCTTAAAATTCTATAAATAGTTACCTAACTTGGGGCAATGCTCAATTTTTAAAAAGAAAATACGAAAATGACGTAAACATATTCATTAGGAATTCCGTATATGGAGCACCCGTTTGACCGGCTCCCCATGTTGAAAATCCGCCGGAATTTATGATACGAACACAAAAGATTGCATCATGGAGAACTTCTTGGTAATATTAGGCGGTGCGTATTGTTCCACGGTGTTTTTAAGAAACCCATGTTGCGAAGTGACCTGAGTCCCGGCGGTCACTCGTCCGTTGACCTCGCCAGCCCGACAACATCCACATTGACAATTGCCGACGTTATTTTACGAGAACTATCGGCGTCTTGAACTGTTCACGATTGCCTTATTTCCAATCAAATTTGCATACATTCTTTTACCGAGGCCTATGAAGACATAATAGTAGATATAAATGCTAAATAAACGCAGGCACGTTCTCGAGAATAGAACAGGAAATCAAAAGAGTTGCAGCTGCAGTTATGTGGCCAATTAAAGTAATGTACTTCTAATAAACATAAAACTATTTAGTGCAATTAAGTACTTACCTTTCTTAAGCAATTAAACCGAGTTATAGTATCAAGACAATTAATGAAGAGGGATAATGTTTCCCCCCACACGTTTTAATAGTCTTCGGTGGATATGATTTCACGGTTCATGCTAAGCCTTGAATGAACAAAAATGCCCATTTAGATGCTACACGACGTACGGTAAAATCTCTACTATTGAGCATATTGCGTCGAGAGTTAATACAAAAACAATCTTTTCCAGAATTCCTTACTGGAATATGTTCGAATCTAAGGAAAAACAAATCAAATCATAGTCTCGTGCGAGTATGTAATAAAATCGTAAGTACGATACACCTAGATAGAATTACAAGAATAAAAGTCATGCAACTTAAGAACTTTATAAAAGACACCTTGTTTTACGATGTTTACTTCAAAAGCAGTGGTTAAATAACATTTCAATGTGACATATTCATTGTGCTTTTAAATAAAATCTGTACCTATTTCAAAATATTGCCTGACAATTGTCTCGTTAATCTTTTTGTCTTAGAGCTCAAAAACATTCCGTACAAAAAAATGTCCAATAAACAACGCATTTTCACGGCAATTCGTTATTACGTCCAATGTATTGGAACGTCAAACTTGTCAAACAACAATATCAACCCGTTTTTGACCTTGATGGCGATGACTGGTACACTTCATGTTTGTTTTTTGCTAATCAACTAGCTATTACATCTCTAAACCTATAAATAACAGGGGAGATCTTGAGGCGGATCGTGAGCTCTGCAAACAACAGCAATCAATGCAATCATCCTCTTAAATCTCCAGAGAAAGCCCTTGGGTCCTCTGAGTTCCTTGTGTTTCCTGCGAATGATAAATGGCTAAGCATCTCTCGAAATGCTTAGGAAAATGAGCATGCATTCGTGGTAATTTTACAGACCATTATATTGCGAGGAAAACAAAGCAATGCAACAAGCTGTTGGAGACATAAAAAACAATTTAGAAATCACAGTTGCAGGCGTAAAGAAAAAATGAGTTGTAGTGTGATGGAAAACAGTATTGTAGACAAGGAAAATCAAACTGCTCGGTCACGCTACGACACACGCAATAATGAATGCTTCATAAATATGACACAATAATCTTATGACAAGACAGGTGCAAAAACTGTGACCGTCCTCAAGGTCTGCCTGAAAACAAACGATTGTATTAATGTATGATTTACTTCGATTCTAAATCTAGTAATCTTCACTAGCACAGATAATTCTAGGAAGCTATCAAGTCGGGTCGTGGCCACGCGATCGTGCGCGCGTGTCACCCTGAGGGCCTGAGGGCGCGACCCTTTATGGCCTGTCGGTTTACATGGCCGAGCCGTCATGCGACTTCGCTCGCGACTTCCTTCATTCTCTAAGATCATTAGATAATTATAACCTATATGCAAATATGCTTTTGTAATACATCTCCCCGTAGGTAGATCTCCGACACGCCTCACTTCGCGGGCTCATGTTCCACTATGACCATACTCTATTCATTATCAATTACATTCTCGCCCATAAGAGCTCAACTAATACAAAACTTATCACTAAAGTTTTATAAGGCATTCAAACAAGACCGAACGTCAGAGGATAACATCTTTATATTTTTCACGCTCGTGCTATTTTCATATCTCTCCATACGTGTGCAGAAATATGGGAATGATAATAAAATTGCACGTACGATCTGTGCCCTGCCCATAACTCTTGTCGTCAGTACAAAAAGTCAGTTTTATAGCATAAAATATGGATAATATTTTATTTTATCGTACTGAAATTGAATCAGATCAACCGTAATCGATATGATGCAAAGAGCTCCTCTGGGTTTACATTATTTATGACTTCCAGGTTGCCATTTATAATCTCAATTCCAATTGGCTGTGTTTTCATGTCCTATATTTTATTGTGATTTCGTTTCGTTTCATAAACGCAGAATACGATAGGTATAAAAATTTAATGATTACAAAACTAACGACATGACGACGCGCGAGTCGCGACGTTTAGAATGGTTATCATCATTTAACAAAAGACTGCAGCAGAAAGGCATTCCCTATCGCACCATCAGGCCGGTACTCTCGGTACTCGGCAGCCCTACAGCTGGTAAGGCCGCGAACCGTCCACGATACAAAGAGCAGTGATTTGTTGTCGGAGATTTTACATTGTGGTGCCCGTGTCGTAACGGTTTGTTGGTTTATTTGTCGATGTACCCACGTAGCTATATTTGAGGTCACAATTCGAAATTAACTAGCGCTCTAACATCAAATGTTATTGAAACCTTTGCATTGCCTATTAAAATAAATTATATTTGAGGTTTTCAAACGGGTCTACGCGACGTGAGAATCATTTAGGTTTTCAAACGGGTCTACGCAACGTGCGAATCATTTCCTGAAGTAATTTCAACTGACTGACATGTCTGAAGCTTAACGGTGAAACTATAGAACATAATTTTCCTTTTTTCTGGCAATAAGTCAAGCTAATGATGCCACCTATCCTTAGGAGCATGTAGCCATTGTGAACATATAAATCACAGAAACAATGCGAGTCCTACATGCCGATGGATCGCGTGCAGCGCCTTACAAGGCGACTCTGATGGTAACGATGACTACAGGAAGTCCTTGTATATCGTTCCTTATGAGTAAACCGAACAAGTTATCAGTGATAAATTAAATACACTCAAAGCCTTAATCGTTCTTTGCGTCACGTATCATAAGAAGATGTATAATATTTTCATTCATGTTTCCATAATTCACGTTATGAATTGAATTGCAATCTAATTGTCATTGTTTTTAGCGGTAAGGAGGGTTTCCCCATTTGTTGCTTTAATTAAAATACCATAACATTATTGTAGTTTATCTATTGTCTACTTGGCATAGTTTTCAAATTCCTTTATTTCTTTGTTACAGAATGCAGACAGCACGGGAGAGTTCTCGCCGGTGGTCACGGCGACATGCAAAACTGGCGTCATGGCGATCAACGTACAATTCAACCAGCCTTTCAATGGTGTTACACATGCCAGAGAATTCAGGTGAGCCTACGTTAACACAGGTATTTTCATGTTACTGACTGGCAACTTTAAACATGCGGCCCGAATAGTTAGTCGTCACTAACTATTCTAAGGTTTCGACGGTTGCGCGGTGCGTTGTATTTTCGGTTCTTGCATTTAGCAAGATTTATTGAAAAAAAAAAAAACATTTCAACCCTAAGTCAAACAGCAAAAAATGCCGAATGCATTTCATGATTCCAATATATCTTTTTCCAATTGCCCGCAAAGTAATGTTAGACGATCAGGGATTAGCGCCTAGAACTCGAATTTACTTTAACAGTAACTGTGCTCATGTCTTCTAATATCTAGGTTCAGCAATATTTCAGACTTTGGTGCAAACTACTTCCGTTATTGAAAATGGAATTGCATTCCGTTTGAAATCGATACTTTGTTGCAGACACTAATCTATATTATTATTTATTGCTTTAAGTATAACGATTTATCGCGCTCCATAAGTGTAAATGGGATCAGTATGGCTGTTCTATGAATTATGAAGAGATTGGTTTGCTTAGGTTGGTACACTGCTTTTTCGTGTGACACTTTGAGTCCATGTAGTGGTGGGCTTTGAGTACGTGTACTTATACACGTATAGGTGTGTGCTTACAGTAATAGATTAAGACTAAAGATACGATGACTTGCCCATACGATGGTGTGACTGATGATGGTCTTATTACAGCTACACTTTAGCTTGTAGGGTGACTGATTTTAGCGAAACACAAGCCGTGTCTACGATGGAATTTGTGTCGTCAAAAATTATGAACTGTCATTCAAACCCACCAAATTGCATGCTTCTAGACCCGGCTTAGGCTGTGCATAGTCTGTTGGAGGATGAATTTAAGATTTTAATTTTATTAAAATGGAACATTTAAAAAAGCTGGATTATTTTAAAGTAAATAATAAAGTTCCCCACTTACGTGCACGTTTCAGAACACCGGCGTGCATGGCGCTGGGTAACGGCAGCGAGACGCTGAACTTCGATATCAACCTCATGGCCGCTCAGGGAGCACCCGACTACTGTGGGGTGTTCTGGAACAACGTGAGTGCCATTATCTATATATAAACTACTAAAAGTGAAGATCTGAAATTATTAGCTAATAAATTGACTAAGGGCGAATTTCAGTAGGTACTGAAACTGAACGCGATCAACACATATAAACCGAGTTCAAGATCTTTCAGTGTGATCATCATCATTGTCGAAATAGAAAAGGTTTTTTTTCTTACTTCCCATCTCTACAGCTGATTTGAGACATAAACTAAATATTACATCATCTATTCTGAAATTCCATATTCACTTTAGATCAAATTAAAATCTTCTAAACCTTTGAAAGTAAAATAAGTAGATAGATTATTAGTACAAGTTAATATTACCTACTGATATGATATATAGCAATTGCTTCAAAAAGCAAACGCCAAAGCAATTTCAAACACTTACCTGCTAACAGATAATCAGAAAAACATTTACCTTCATTTACACACCGAACGTTAAATCCCCTTACATTCTTATCGCAACATGACTAACCCATACGGTTCGAAAGCTCTACGCCCATTACCCTGTACTTAGCCAACATTACACATGCACATTTCAGCGCACAGACGAGCGGTCGTTGCCGCTGGCGGTCCGTGTGCACCGAACCTTGGAACTGGCTGATGACAAGTTCTACGTCATCACTTGCGGGAAGGCAGGCTTCAGAAACGCTCGGTACTTACAACTTTTTTTACATTTTGTAGGCACCTAGATCCGTCTATAAGGAAAAATCGACGCTTATTTATCTTGGGTTAAGTTTCTGAGCAGATGGTTTATATTGAACTGCCTTTGGAATTCAAAAGAAACCTAAAAAAAAAGAAAATGATTACCATTTAATTTTAAGTTACGAATGATTCGTGTTGTGTAGTTTGGATTGTAACAAACGCCTCTCGGTGTAATGAATTTATATTAATTGGACTTAGTTTATTCATAACTATGTACATTATAAATAACCAATGTCTATTTTTGTTATATTTTTACAGAAACGAAACTTCGCTTGTATCGCTGCGAATGTTAGACTCGCAAGGTCGAAAAGTATTGAATGCAGCGTTTGGTCTACCGTACACGCTTAGAGCCGAAATCAGCAAGCCTGATGGTTAGATCTTTATCATTGTTTCGTAAATTGTTATTCACATTAAGAATGTATTACAACAGAAGCGTAATGCATAATATTTATGATTACAGGAACCCACGGAATACGATTGAAGAATTGTTTTGCTTTTAACATGCGAAATAATACCGCTGATCTTTTGGACAATAGAGGGTAAATATAAAACAACAAACACTGTATTTTGGATGGACTGTTGTGTATTTCACTTAGCATAAGATTTAAACACGGGTGATGTTTACAGATGTCCTGTGAAACAACAGTCGATTGTGGTGAGATCTGAGACGGGTGCGGCCGAGCTCGCGATAGCGTCCATGTTCCGGTTTCCGGACTCCTCGCAAGTCAACTATCAGTGCGACATCGCTATTTGTAAAGGTAAACATTTACTTTGAACGCTCGACGCTTCGGAAAACATTCATAGGTACATGGGGGAACGAAAACAGATTTTATATACGGTGATGAATAAGTTAACTAATTCAAAATTCATCAACATATTTACTAGAATACATAACTAACAAAACCAACCTAAAAAAAATCAACCATTCTGCAGTCCTCGTACAGCAGCCCTTGGATTGACTCAGCGACTTGAATTTTCAGTATTAAGATTCTGAGCAGTTGTCTATGATTACCCTAGCTAGTGTTTCATTGACATTGAGAATCCCATTACTAATACTTGGACTGTATAATTTCAGGTCAGTGTTCAGTAATAGACTGCACTACGGAGGCTCGCTACGAGAAAGGGGATGAGGAAAGTACGGTCACCGCGTCCACGGGAATCTTCGTGCTCGATCCCAACGATAATGGAGGTAAACAAAGACTCGAACTAATTTTATCCATTAATATATATTCTATCGATAATTAACTATTAGGAAAGAACCTGTTCAAACCTGTTGAAAGTCTGACAACCAGCCTTACCAAGGGGTATCGTATTACCCAGTACTAACTGGGTTGTGGAGGTCAGATAGGCAGTCGCTCTATGTAAAATACTGGTATTCAGCTGCATCCAGTTAGACTGGAAGCCGACCCCAATATAGTTGGGAAAAGGCTAGGCAGATGATGATGAGTAAGGAACCTGTTTCCCCTAAAAAATACTTAAAGCGAAAATTCAAGGATCAACGATTACATACCTACTTAGGTTTTGAACAATGGGCAATGTTTTGTAGGTAATGTATCAATATAGGTACCTACCTACTACCGCGCTCTCTGACGGTCGACCACTTTTCACCCTTATGCATGCCCAGAGTAATAAGGTTGATAAGTGGTCGGCCGTCGTTGAACCCGGTAGTACCTACACCATACCAAATGGCATCACCTTGGTGGTGGCCAAAGTAGTGCCATTTGGTATTGTGTCACAGGATATAAAGGTTTTTTTAACTGTTTATTTGTAAGGACAATGCGAAACACAGAATGTAAATATATTTTAATTTAATAAAATAATAAATCCCGTCGTGACATGGCACACATTGTAGTACCTACCTACAACAGAAAGGTACTCTTTCGCAGACAGACATTCAGTCAACTGTTTCATGTACCTATGCTTTCGCTTCTAACGAGAACAACAAAGGGTAGGTAGCTAGGTACCACCTAAATCTACGCAATTTATCTACTAATAAATCAATGCCACGTAATATTACACAACTCGGCAGGAAAATAAAGGTCAGATAGGAATCAGGGTAATAAAGTTTTGGTGACCTTGTACGGTTGAACAACCTAGGCTACGTTACGTATTAAATCATGTTCGGTCTAATAAATAACTTTCCATCTTGAAAAATAGTGATAAATGATGACGACGACATGCAAAAAAAAATCATTAATTGTCATTTTTCAAGATGGACAATTATGTCGTTCAGAAATAATTGTACTACTACAGTAGGTATTTCGCCTGAGTTACTAGGCAGGCATGGTGTATTGCATACAACAAAGAATAGCCACTAAAGGCGCACATACGTGAATCTTTTGAGTCGTGGCCTTAATCATCTTGAATTTTTATTATAATTTCCACACACCATTATTTCGCAAGGCTACACAGCGTTTTCCTGATAATGACGTCAAGTGCTAAACGAACCATGTGTAACACAGTCAGTATATTGTAAATCTCTTTTAATTTTTCTAGTGGCAGCACTAACGTGTTCGGACGGCAGCGTGCGTCCGCTGTGGCTGCTGTACCTCGCCATCGCGCTCGGCGTCATGTTCATCGTGATGCTGCTCGTCAACTGCTTCCTCTGCACCGCCATGACCTGCTCGTGTGCGAGGACCGACGTGAGTACAAATAATTGACTAAAGTATTTTTATTTGATGTATCTGTTTAAAACTAGAAATGTTCGAAGTCAATCACATCTCAGTCGTATTATAGTATAATTGGTAAACAGTGTTTTGTTTATGGCGTTTATCCAGAGTATTGCGTTAGTTGGATGTAGGCGATGTGTAGAGGCTCCAAAGAAATCACCCTTGACAGCGCGTAGTGCATCGTGCGTAGCGTGTAGTGGCAAACACTACACAAGTACCGGTAATTGGTGCCGTACAAATACTTAATTACCAACTTCAACAGCTCTTTACTGCTAAAAACTAAATTATTAGGAACGGGAAAAGGACTAGATTGAGGTATTTGTTATTAACGAAATATTAATATTGGCAGGTGATTGAAAAGGACCCGTCCGTGGTGGAGGACTACGACCCGTACCGCAGCTGGCACGGCAGTCAATACGGAAGCAGGTACCCGTCCTCGACTATTCACTCGGCGAGGTATGTACACTCGGCCTGCTACTGCCACACTATGCTGACACTAAATAGGTTCCTGGTATCCAGGTGACGTGGAGGAGGCTTAGCTATTCTGCATTATGCACCATTATGCAGGCTTAATTCTCGCACCAACACTAAATATTAAATTGCATTAATAAACATAAGGCGTGCTACACACTTGTTCGTATCGGCATGGTTCGATAATATTATGTACGTAACTCGAATTGCGGCTCAAAGCCAAATAATAAGTCATATAATAATATGCAGTGACTTCTTCGGCTTCAGCTTAGTTGTTCACCAAAAAGTTGGTATTGCCGAATAAAACGTTTAAACTCGAACACCTGTGTAGCACCCATAACTACAGAATATGCACCTAATATTCATATCTTCATGCACTATTTAATAATCCTACTAATTTTGTCAATAACCACATATCAACCATGTACCTATTATATGTTTTATAGGTCAGTTTCGGACAACAGTGACCACTACGCGATAGTGCAATCAAGGCCGGGCAGTCGACATTCCGGCATGCACCGAAATAGGCATTAATCAGGTATAAATACTACGTTCACCTTTTCAAATTCCTTGGTTGTCTTTTGTTTAAATATTGTCTAAAACCGAAGAACACGAGTTCACAAACTGATAAACTACCCACGTTGTGATATTTATAGCTCTGTGAATAAGAGCGTTCTCTCTTCCATCTATCAATGATAAATGGATATCGGGAAACGCATCTGAGCATTAAGCTAGTGCGAGAATACTGGTCATGTCCCGAAAGAAATATCTATTCCGATTATCTGCCTACCATCCTGGAATCAATACCGTACCTACACGTTTAACAAGTATTGGCTGTATACGATGATGTTGAAAAGACACCATACAATAGTCAGGTACATAAATATACCGATATGTATTCCAATCACTCATCCTAACAACTATGTGATAACAACTTTGTGTGCAATTTTGCAAAGATAAGGTTACTTTACCTGAGTTTTCTTTCTAATTACAGAAAATGAGGTGATCTAGATCCTGTGATGCAAGCGGATGCAATAACGATTCCTACAAGCGTTGGTACATAATCATCATAGTCGATTTACCAAAACAGGCGTTATGTACGGATACGATCAATAGGTATCTACAGATAACTACGCAATCTAACTATATAATTCATAATTATTACAATATTCCTAACAATATTATTTGAATTAAATAATGGTGCTTTGAATCTCAAATAGTAAACAATACACTAGGCAAGCGATGTTACCTTTACGGAAGAAATGCGTTCAACTCTTCATGATGAATTTAACTTGTGCCATTTTTATATGCATGTACCTTATGTGGTTTGTAAGATTGTAGGCAATATTTTATGATTTATTTTTAATTATTTCAGTTTGTAGGTATACCTGAATCGATACAACGAATCCGTCCAAATTCATGTGTCAATTATTTAAATTCATTAATTAGATATGTAAAGTAACAGAATAAATAGTTAAGGCCCTAAGTGTAAGTAAAACTTTAATCGATGTACATTTATCTGTAAAACAATTCAAGTTAGCATTTACTGTGCTTTTGCGATGCAAAACTTTCTGGCTTTGAACTGTTGTGAGATCAATGTAGAACAATGAATTAAATATGAAAGATACCATACCTATTCATACCCTTGGCAAAAATATATTTTTTGTACGACGCGACGTGAGTATAAACAAAGAGACAGGATCTATATTTTTGCTACAAACATTTATAACTAGAAATATAAGATTGTTCTAGTAGCAGCAAAGTATATCTAATACAACCGATTACCTACTGATAAAATTATAGATATTAAAATAGTGCTTATTTGACTCTATTGCATCAAATCGGTTACAATCTCTATCGAACCCTTAGCTGTAGATAATAATTTAAAGTTTTAAACGAATACCACATCATCACTGTGAAATAATATTTAAAATAATAGTTTGTATATTACCTAAACGTAATTAGGATTTTAAAGAAGTGAATTTTTAATTTTAAGTGAACGATTTTTGTGTGGTAGTACTCAGAAACGGATACTATATTTTTTGAGCGCGAGTTTTTAGTTTTATGAAATAAAATGAATTAAAAAGAAATGGAAAAGTGTCTGTGTGAATATACTATAAGTTCCAAACTTACGTAATAAGTGTGTATTTGGGTGTGAAACCAATAAATTCTTTTAACACTATCGATGTTGTATGTTTTCATTCATATTCTGTTGAAACTTTAGCTAGGTTTTTGCCTAGCTAAAGTTTATATCTTTATACCTTATATTATGCTTTATTTATGCTCGTTACAGACAGTACAGTACAGCAGAAAAAAAACCCGACTGAAAAAACTAAAAAGCATAAAACAAGCACATTTTAAATTTAACAAAAGTTAGAAGCAGGCATTTGAACATAAAATTATGAAAATGGAATGGGCCCCGCTATTATGGTTTTTAATTTTTTTCAGTTGGGTTTCTTAGTTTTTTCTATTACTTTTTTATTTACAGCTTTTTAGTTTAGTAATAACGTGAAAGAATTCGCAGACGATTTAACTTTTTTATTATATGCGGCGTCCCACGGCTATGCAACACTAAAGGAAAGTACCTTAATATTTATAGGAAACAAAATTTTATATAAAATGTTAATTTTCATGGTCTTCCTTTTATTTTAGAAAGTATGTTATTAATTAGGAAAAAAATAATCCTTATGATTAACCCCTTCGACCATTATCATGAAATACATGTTTTTTTTTCACATTATTGGCGGATTGGATTCCCGATTTAGGCAGGCGATAGTTTAAAAATCTTTGAAAGCAGTTCTAATTATTTTTTAAATCACAATGACGTTTTCTTTCAGTAAAACTTCCCATATACAATATTTAAGGTACTTTCCTTCCGTGTGGCACAGCCGTGGGACGCCTTGTATACTATTTTCTACCTTTTTTACACGATTTGTCACTTCGAATTACTTTTAAACTTATAAGTTCATCATTTTGATACCCCCACTCGATGGTATTGGAAGAAATAACGAAACACTAAAGTATATTCGAAAATGGTTGTTTTTACAACTAAATCGTTAATCGTTATATATCCTAAACTGTTATTTAAAATAAAAAAATTATGAAAGGAACCTAAAAATCGTGTTTAAATACCTATTCCTATACCCCATTTGGCGTAGTTCGTAGTTTTTCTTTTTTCATTTTGACAATATGGCGTCTGGTTATCGCTGAGGTGAATTTAAATTATTGTCATGTCTTTAGTGACCCTCGCAAGGTTAAGACGAATGGTTTGTTTTAAGAATCATCAAAATCGGACTACACCTTTGGTCTCTATAACGCCACATAGGAACAAACATACATACATAGACTGATTAACACATATTAGGTACTCCTTTGCGTCGCCTTATATCTTCAAGAGATCAAATGTAAACCGTCTACACATTTTTATTGTAGGCGTATTTGATACTCGAAATAAAGTTAAACAAGGTAAGTATAACATCTGTATACTAGGTAGATAGGTAGGTAATCACGAAACACCAGATGAATTTTGCACACAGATCATATTTATTGATGTGTCTAACACACTTCCGTGAATTCATTTAGATAAAGATTATATCAGTTACATACCATTTATAAATATTTCAGTATTTACTATAGAACATTTTAAAAAGTATATAATTTAAATCCGTTGCCAAACTTTCTTCTGGCCTATAATTTACTTTGATAAAACTTACTTTAGGTGCCAACGTCACAATAAATGTCCACTTATACATTAGAATATATATTTATATATTAATCAAAAATGCTCCTAAGTTACGCACACTTGAAAAGAACTATAAAATTGGACTAGAAAGTTCATGGTCATGTGCAACACTAACTATAAAACATTAAGATATCTAAAAATATTTCATTTATTGGTAACTAATCGAGTTGCTTGCAACTTATGGTGCTCAATAAAAAATCCAAAACAAAAATACAGGGTGTAAACAGACCCTTCACGAAGCCGTCAACCAAGCATTATGTACATCAAACTAAGTCACCCTACGCAAAAAATATTGCTGGGAAACGACATTTTTTTTTTGGGTGAAAAATCACGTTTTACGGTAAAACTCAATGTATCGCACTCAAAACTTGGTGCTGATGGATGCTTTAAATAGTAAACGGATCATGGAGGTAATTAAAGTTAAAACCTTAAAAAGTAGTATTTAAAAAAAAACTTGTGAAAAAGTTGGAACTATGACCCCCAATATCTCCGTAACTAGAAGGTTCCCAGGTATGGTCCAAAACAAAAAAATATCGTAATAACAAGGAAAACAAGTGCCTTTCGGCTTCGTTAAGGGTCTATTTACACCCTTTATAGGTACATACACTTATCAATATTATCATATAATTAAATCGTTCTACAAACTAAACGTCTGTTGATATCATAGTTCTAAGTCCTAATACAGATCCAGCTTTCTATGGCACATCGTATAGGTATTTTATGAATAGAGGGTTTAAAATTGCTATTATGGGGCATAAAATTGTGTCATGAACTCAGTAACTCGGTGTCGCAAAAAATTATTTAATTATACATTTATATATCCTAAATTACCCCTTTCAACCTACTTAAAAGCTATATACATACATAGATCAAGTAAATATAACAATTAACTGCCTTTCGCCATTTATATACCTAAATATTTTTTGAAGTGCGGTGGGGGGATCATTTATTGTTTTTGTTTCTCTGGTTCTCTTTTCTCTAACATGCTTTTGGCCACTTGTTCGTAAAGAGATCGTTTGTATATCCGCGGTTGACCATCGCGCAGTCCGTGCGGGTACGTGCCGAAAGAGGAGTCAGTGTCGAACCAGCTCGTTCTGGGCTGAAACATGATGAAAATATTATAAATAAGTTTCTTAGAGGACAAGAGAAAGTTGATGATGGTTCTTCGAAGACCGTTACGGTGGTCTAGAGGCTGCAGGCACTGCTGCTGAGTGTAGGTTCCTGGATTCAGTTCCATTCGATAATCAGCAGCCTAGTTTGGATTTTTTACCGCCCGTTACTGTAAGTACCAGTTACCAGTACCAGCTAGAACCGAAGCATAGCCGGCTATGCTTCGGTTTGCATAAAAAGTTTTTTTACTTTTTTCGTTCGATTATGTATGTTGTTTGCGTACATTATGTATGTTGAAAAAAGAAAGAAAAGTATATTGTGTATCGTTAAGTAGCATAATCATCAAAAGGCAAGCTGTTTAACGAATGATTTCCGCTGTAATACCTAACGCATGTAAGTTGGTTACAACTTTATTTTAATTTGGGTGAACAAAGAAACAGCACTAAAAGTCCCGTAGATGTAAGTAATTAAAGTAGATAATTAAATTACGAGTCTTTCTAATCGGATTTCGAGCATTATCCGTGGATAAAGAATTTGATACTGCGCCCTTCGACCGGCTTAGCTATATGTACTAAAAACTATAAGTACGATTAACATCCTGTAGCGAACCTTTTGGTGGTATAATAACAATGAAGCCATACATAAAGATCTGTCGCATTCTCTAATCTTTGATCGAACATATTGATTATTGGCGCAAGTTTTAAGGTCAAACGGATGGCACATTAAGTGATAGTGTTATCAGCGCTCAATGACCGTTAAATAAACATATTCATATCGAGTACACATCAATATGCGTCAATACTGCGAATTTGATTCATTGGCGGCAACGCGCAGCCAAGTTCTGTTTGATAACAAACACCAGTCGTAAGAGAGATGTTTCAATATTAATAAAGTAAGTACCTAACCTTCCTCAAATCTTGATTAGGGATAATGGAATTAAAATCCTCTATATTTTCTTTAATGTCGTTTTCCTGTCCTTCAAACTCCGCAGTGAATGTAATCACGTGCAACCTTTATGTCGCTACACTCGCTACCTTCATCACCGTAGGTCACATTAATTCAACATTCATTTATTTTTGAACGCGTGGGACGGTAGGCTTGCGTCAAAGCTTCAGTTGGAAGCTTTCGTGTGACGCAGGTGTGGCGTCATAAAGCACACATGTCGCGAACAATCAGGTTCATTGACTGAACAGGGGTTGACAGGGTTTCCTTACTTGATAATAAAATAGAAGAGAATTATAATAAACTAGCGGCCCGTCCCGGCTTTGCCCAGGTGGTTTTTTAAACATTTTGGGATAAAATATAGCCTATGTTACTCAGGGATAATGTAGCTTTCTAATGGTGAAAAAATTTTTGAAATCGGCTCAGTAGTTTTTGAGTTTATTCATTACAAACATACACACACACACAAAAATACAAATCTTTCCACTTTATATTATTAGTAAGATGAATGATAATGTTTGCATGTGGGTGTTTTGCGAATTGTTTACTGAATTTTATTCATTACACAATAACTATTACTTATATTGTCAAGCAATGGATATCCAGACGTTGGTAGATCTATATTTTTGTGTGGCAATAAACCATTGGCACCGCACCGCTACGATCATTGTATACTTCTCAGACAGCGTTCGTGACAAAGATAGCAGTCTGGCTCTCGGATTTCCTTTCTAAATATCAGAGAAAGCTTTAAACCGGCTTTTTTTATTGAAACTTTTACTCTTCGCCACTAAAAAGAAGGAACAGGTCCAAACGCATCAGGTTCATTCGCAACTCACCTCCAGTTTAAAGTTAAGGATATGTGCAGCGGTCTGGTATTTGCGCACGGTTGCCACGCGAGACACCGGGAAGTAGCCGGGGTGGCTCGCTGTCACCTCGTAGTGACCCGGGGTTAGCAGGCGGTAGTAGTCACCGTATGCTCCTAAAATCAAATGACACATTGATGTTATTATGGCAATAGCATTGCCTCTTATAAAGCTTCGGTTAAAACTGTAAGGACAAATTGCGGACGCGGCTCCGGACATCGAATACTGACACATTTTGTATTGCAGAATCTGGTATTGTGGGGTGTACTCACAACATTAGGTACTGCTATTAATGAAGGTGTTGTACATATAAGTTCACCATTTAGTCATTTTCCTAGCAACTAACCGGGACTGCGAACTGACGATAGGTATTGACAACATGCTATTGAAAAGCATGTTAAAATATGCGAAGTTTAGTTTATATTAAGATCTTATGACAGTTCTTTAGATAACACATTTCTTCCATAATATCTTATTGGAAAACATACCTACTTATGATAACAGTTCTTTTTACAAATCAAAAAGGTCTAAGGTCACTGTCTAGTCTTAGGGGCTATCCATAAATTACATCATTGTTCCACTCAAGTTGTTCCGTAACTTAAGACGAGTTTAATTAGCAGTCAATACATGGACATCCCTGGATTAAGACATCGTGTTTGCACTTTCAAAATCATAACATAACTCTCGTAACAGTGAATCAATGAGACAATACATTATTTATTGCATTTTGTAACCAGCCTAAGGTACCTACTACCTACGAGTTGAGAGAGCATGGATCAATGGTGTGTTATTCGATTTATTGTAATTTTTGTTTACTAAACTGAAACGTGCTCGTGTTTTCATAAGATGTTTATTGTTATTTGATGTTTATTGTTGTTTATTGTTAGTTCCGTAGCATAACGTGTTGACGTTTAAAGGACGCCTACGCAGCGCTAGATGTGGCAGGTATCAAACTGCCAAAGGGAGATATCCGCTGGACAATTCATTCGGTCTAACAAATCCTAGCCAACGTCCATTAGCTGAGCCAAGTACCTAAATGCTAGCGTGCACATAACGACTGATACACAATACTATTTCCGACCTTCAAATGCCCATTTATTTACGTATTTAATAAATTGTTTGCCAACTTTACACGCATTTCTATTCAAGAAGAGTAATGATGCTCTTTTGTATTCAATCGTATCGTCAACCTATTTTCAAAGAGTTACGAAATAAAGTTAATGCGTTGTTGTATGTAATCCGCATACTTTGTTGATGTGTACTTCTTAGCTGTACCTACTCGCTTAAGTAAATAGGTACATTACTGTACTAAAAATAATACTCGAAAGGGCTAAGCCCTACATAAACACGGTGCATCACATTTTAGCGATAAAATATACTCATTTAGGTAGAAATAGTAACAAACTGCGTAAACTGTGCGTATTGTTTGATAGATAACCTAAATGAATATCGAATGCATTGTTATATAATTTAGTAAAAGATGATCATTCATTAAGAATTAGGGTACTGTCTAGTCTACCAGTATTCCTAGAGAGCAGGGTCTACATACGTATTACCTATTACAGCATCCACAATGGTATCAAAGATTCATCATCAATCAGTTACAACTCTCATTGAAACGCGTGACTATCCTTGGTCACTTAGTTACTGGGTACAAACAATTATTTGACATCCCACTACGACATATAGGGAGCGAGAACCAATTTAAATAAATAGGAACATTCAGAGACACGCAGCCTAGGGACCGCGACGAACTAATAAAGTGCAGCGGCCGTAGAACAAATGATCTCAAATGAGTCAAGACGTCAAGATGTCGCAGACTCGCAGCAAGGAAACACTTAGTTACACCAATCAGTATCAATTACCGAACTGAATGCAAACAACCATTAATTTCCTTGCACCGGAATAAGAGTTCGTTTATATTCTAGTTGTAATTGTACCGCATTGTTCTACGCTTGTTGTTCAATTGTGATAACAGCAATTGCCACAGTTGGAATTGTAACTAATGTTGAATGAATTTTCAATGGGTATTACGGTAGATTAAAAAATATAAATACGGTAAATTAATAAATTTAGTTGATTCGTTTTGATAGACTCTAGAGAACAATAGAACATGCTGATACAATAAAAATCTGCCTACTTTTGAAGTTCGACGCCATGCTCTTAGCTCTGACCATAACTTCAGAAGTGATTAGGTATAGGTTATACCTAAGTATCAACCTCTTATCGACCCGGATATAGCCAGAGAAACAATGTTCATGTTGATGTTGAGCAGCATCCGTAGTTTGATCTAACAGTACCTAAATTTTTCCAGACGCATGTACTAGCTATCTCTTTAGTTGCGGGTGTCTATCATTTCGATACAGAAATATTATTAAAAACTAGCCCTAGAACTAGATATTACCGCCCATTCGTGCAGATTTGATTAAATCTAGATAAATTGCGTGAATATTTTTTACAGTTTAATCAATACACATGTAGCTCTTATGATTATTTAAATTAATACTGTATACGGTTTAACATAATTGCACAAAGCAATCACCAAAATTAGACACAGTGCCTATAACCTGAAATAAAACGTGCAGCTGAAAAATTATTAGAAATGAATTATTAACGGAATTTATGAAATCTAATCTTACCTGTGGTGACATCATGACGAATTGGTCGTGGCACAGGTCCAGTGATATTAACGACGGATATTATAGCGTTCTGTATGAAGCCAGAGTCGTCGGAAACTATTCCTTTGACGCCCGTGTGTGCCTTCCATATGTATGCCAGCAAAGCTTCGCGGTTCCTCTCCCACTCAGTCGCAAGGGCATTCGCAGGTGGGTATTTGTCACAGCCCAGCTCGAGGGTGATTTCGAACGCGTTTGTCGCAAGATAGTTGAAATCTTGCATACCTGGAAAATTCTCAATTTTATTATACTTATGAACTGAATTAAGAGTCAATCGCAAAAGGAACATTGCTGCTGACTTGCGTTAGACTAAAATGGGCTTTTCACAATGAACCAATTTTCACCTCAAAGGTAAGAAATGTGATATTTTGGGTCTTGCCCTAGGCCTGACGTCTGAGATTACCTCTCCTATATTATGTGTGTGTAACCATTATTTATCACCCCCTAAACAACCTATCTATCGTTGTCTCTTTCTCGGGCAGCAAGTAAATAAGAGCTTGATGACAGCAGGCGCAGAAATGAACTAACCACGATGAACACTGTCGACCGATATTCGATATTCAATAAGTAATTTGGAGACGAAAACGTGAGTGCTTACGTCAGCACTAATTTCTGTTCTCCTTTCGGTCTATTGTTAGATAAACTGACATGCATCGCTAATTCACTAATCGTTTTTAAAATGTTGCCATACAAAAACAATCACTCAACGACGTTCGCGTGCGAGTTACAATTGTTATGATTAAAAGTCATTAAACAATGCAGCTAAAATTAGCATTGCTAAGCTATCCGTGTCTCATGGTCAACATCAGTTAAATGCCAAAGTATAGGTAGGTACATATAAAGAAGGTACGTATAAAGTCAACTGACCCATTGCTTTTGCTTCCTGCTTCTTTGAGTTCCTACGTTATTAAAGGTGTAATATTTAAAGGGCAAAAAGTTTACTATCTCTTTTTTCTGTTACTTAATCGATCGCATAAGCTCTAGTGTGCTCTGTGTCTGGTTATTGTTAATATATTGTGATAAATACACTTAGAAAGAAGAAAATACACAACGAACCTACGGTTTTTGTAATTGCGAGCGCGAGAAGAATAGAAGAGTAAAGTTATGGGTAAAATAATCTATTCCAATCCAAGCACAAATGAGTCTATCAATTATTTAAAGCTATCACATTTTAATACACAGTGATATAAAAATACGTAGGTAGGAAATCTATAATCTATACATATAATAAAATTGTAGAAAAGTGGTGTCTGTACAATGGAAATATATAAAAAAAAAGTAGCAGGGGTTGTTATTATATCGATGCCGAACCCGAAATTGTAATTAATTTTATTTTTGTCTGTTTGTCTGTTTGTCTGTTTGTCTGTTTGTCTGTGTGTTTGTGCACGCTAATATCAGAAACGGCTTATTCGATTTAGATACGGTTTTCACTAATATATTGTAGTAAGCTTCACTTAACATTTAGTGTTTATTTCATGTCAATCGGTTCATAAATAAAAAAGTTATGTCAATTTAAAGAATCACGGCGAACATTTTTAACGTACAGAGTACGTACTACACGCCTCGCGCCTGAGCGTCCGTGGCTATATAAAGCGCGCTGAGAGCCGCGCCGCTGCCCCCCTGGCTGGAGGCCTTTAACTTAGAGGCATCCACAGGCAGAAGCAGAAGCCAGCCTCCTCTAGGCTGAACTGCGAGATGCCATATCAAAAAAAAAAAAAAAAAAAAACGCCGCTGCCATAAGGATTCTGTTATTCGTAGCGAACGCACGTATCCTGGGAGAGTATAGGCGAATAGTTGTATTCGATTATTGCGATTCACTTGAATACTGACTGTTTGCATATTTCATTTATTTATATTTTAGGGTTTGTAGGTTAGGTTCTTTTTCTTATTTTTCTTTAAAATATTGTAAGTATTTGGTATAGGTTAGGCGGTTCTTTCCTTGATTTTTAGGTATTTACTTAATTTTTATTTAGGGTTTGTAAATAAATATTGGAAGCATTTGTTATAGGTTAGGCAAATCGCAATAGACCAGCTAAACTATAAGAGATACAAAAATGGTACCATAGCAAAAATTGTTCCACGTGGTGAGCATTTTTTGTTGAAAGAATAAATTTGAAGATCTGGAACACCTGATGTGGAACTCCAAGAGCCCAGCTACACCATAACACCTATAGGAATGACGTCTTAGCAAAAGTTGTTCAATCTGATGAGCACCCTCTATTGACTTATAAAAATCGAAGTTCTGGAACACCTATTGTGGAACTCCAAGAGCCCAGCTACACCATAACACATAAAGGAATGACGTCTTAGCAAAAATTGTTCAATCTGATGAGCACTCTCTGTTGATTTATAAAAATCGAAGATCTGGAACACCTGTTGTGGAACTCCAAGAGCCCAGCTACACCATAACACATATAGGAATGACGTCTTAGCAAAAGTTGTTCAATCTGATGAGCACCCTCTGTTGACTTATAAAAATCGAAGTTCTGGAACACCTATTGTGGAACTCCAAGAGCCCAGCTACACCATAACACATATCGGAATGACGTCTTAGCAAAAATTGTTCAATCTGATGAGCACTCTCTGTTGATTTATAAAAATCGAAGATCTGGAACACCTGTTGTGAAACTCCAAGAGCCCAGCTCCGCCATAACACATATAGGAATGACGTCTTAGCAAAAGTTGTTCGGTCTGCTGGGCATTCCCTGTTGACTTATAAAAATCGAAGATCAGAAACATCTGAGTGGAAATCAAAGCTAACACTAATTTCACTGTATAATTATAAAATAAAATAAGCTGGGGGTACCTCCACGCGATGAAGGCGGTAACAGTTTAAGACTGATTTTCGATGAAGACGGTATATCATTGAAAATTTGACTCTACTGGACCAAACTCCCATTTATTTATTTATTTTATCGAATAAATATGCCTTCGGGCTTATGTTATTTGAGTGTTTAATTTCCTTTTCCACTTATCTTCGTGACACGGTAGCCTACCCGGTAACGCAGGGGAGCAGTCACTTAGATTTTAATTGATCAGGTATCTTCACAATAAAACTATAACCATGCCTAGAAAGAGGTCAAATCTTTCCCAATTTTCCAAAGGAGCTAAAAAATTGAGGATCATAAGATCCCAACAATCTACCGAAGTACGTCAGGAGAGACTTGATGCTGTTCGAGAACATCAGGCTGCAACTCGCTCCGTGGAAACCCCTTCGGATCGCGAAGCACGCCTGCGTTCTCAGCGTATTTACGCATATACATCCAGGTCTCTAGAGACAAGTGCGGAACGTGATGCACGACTGACCGCTGATCGTGCAAGTCATGCATTGTCTCGCGAATCGGAGACGTTCAAGGATAGAGAATTACGCTTGAGTTCCAAGCCTATCTACGCATCGACTTCTGACTTACAAAAATGAAAGATATGAAACGTCTCGAATCGTCTCGCGCATTCCGTTGTTTTCCCGTCCCCGGGCTCTTAGAATTCGACATCAGACGTTTCAGATCTTCGATTTTGACGACCCCGTTGTCGCTGGCATAAGCAACAGGATCCGCGTACGAAGTCGCGGGCAGAAGCTAGTTAGGAATATATTAGCTGTAACCTGTTTTTTTTTCTATCGAAATCATAACGAACTATTTACCAATCTTATAAACTAGCAGGATGTATGTAAACGTATATAGAGAAAACACGTAGTCTGCCTTATAAGATAGAAAATATTTATCAGAACATCATTTTATTGATCTACTTACAATGAAAAAAGTGAAAATAATGTTGTTCTAAGATTCAAAAGTTTTTTTTTACATTTTCTCATAAAAGCTGCCAGAAACTTTGTATTAATTACCAAACTTTTTAAGCCTATGTTAACAGAACACGAAACTGTTCTGCTCACTAACCTATAAAAAAATAAGAGAAATTTCGTTATAGACTCAAAAGTAAAAATCAAATTTAAGGTCCGCGCACATTATGTCGGGCCGCAGGGGTCGGGTCGCAGCGCAAAAATCCGCTCAAATTGCTCGTATGTATTTTATATGAACTATCGCACACTATGCGGCCCGCTGCCCGTGTGCGCGAACCTTTATTGTTCATATTTTTCTCATTAAAGCTGACAGGAACTAATTAATGAGTTTATAAACCATATTTTTTAAGCGTCTTTTAACAGAACATGAAACTGGCCACTTTCTATGAAAAAACAAATGAACTGCCATATAAATTCAAGAATTAAAAAATATATATTTTAAAGGCATCTTTCCAATTTTTCTGATCAAGAATGCCAGTAAGAAAATATCGACCAATCTTTTTCACGCCTTTTGTGAAAGTTAAATACTTATATTAGCATACTTAAACTTTTTAGTACTCACCTCCTTTCAGACTGTACCAAGCAGCTCCATTAGTAACTCCTCCTTGCTTGCCAAAGTTGTATGTAGCCGATTCATCGGAGCTGGTCGTATGGCAACCGCGACGGGTAGCCGAAGCCATGTCTGAGTGGGCGGACGCGTACGTCATAGCTAGCTCCCTACAAATACATAACACTCCCTTAAATAGACTTTCCTGTTTGAAATCTTGTGTTATTTAGGGTACATTTAATTTCTCAAAAAATAAGTAACAAAAATTCTAGTAATAACTGGAAAACACAATTTAAAATGAATAAGTATTAAGGTATGAAAAAATATGCCCAGAAATATCACAGAAATAAACAATGTTTGTGTGATGATTAATACAAATAAATTACAATAAATATTCAAAAGTTAGTACATAGTGTTACTAAGAAATAATTCTGTAAATAGGTACCTGAATGTATCATCATCAGGGCTAGCAGAATACTCAGAAACCGGTGCACCACTCCGACTCTCATCATATGGATAATTGGCCACAAGGTCCCCACCGTGCATGGCAGCACTCAACACAAATGGTACGGACATGATCCAGCGCATAACAGCCCGGGTTTCAGGCTCCAACTAAAATTAGTAGGAAATTGACATATTTTGATGCATAGGGAGAGGAATACTTGACAACTCAAGCATTAACTTTAAACACAGAGTTATTATAGCACCTGCCTTTACATAAAAAAGTACAGTAACCATTTAGTCCTTCCAAGTGTAATATCTCTATGTAAATAAATTAAATATTTTTACAAATGTAATCTCACCGGTGCAGCAAGACGGGTCAAATCTTTCAACAAATGGTTGTTATGGTTGATGCCCTGGCGTTCATATTCAAATGTTATGGCATCCAAATCTGGGAAATTCCTATTTAAATCCACTGAATGGTTATTTGTACGCCCGAGGAGGTAATCTAGGGTACCCTGTAAATATCAGTGCGTTATAATAATATTCTGTCAACAACAAAATATTTTCTAATATGATATTATTAGGTATGGTGTTTTAGCCACTTACAGTTTCCGTCGATAATTGCCATCCATCTGGATTCATAGATGGTAGTAAGTGAATCCGTGTAGAATGAATAAGGGCACGGATTGCACGGTCACGACTGTTGTACTGATCACAAAGATAATGGGCTAGGCCCAGAAGCAATTCACGTCCCAGAACCTCATTTCCATGGATATTTCCAACATATTTCACTTCAGGTTTATCTGTTTATAAATAAATAAATGGAGGTATTACTCGAAATATTTAAAACATAACACGAAAAAACTAGGAGTAAAGTAAAAATAAGAATATTATGGTGTTATTTTTACTTACAAGGCTGATGAAATCCAGGTGTGTCTGAAAACTCAATAACATACAGTGGAACACCACAAACTGATGGTTCAGACAAAGCGTAAACTCTCGTGATATTAGGGCATCTGGCGTGAACTTCTTCTAGCACCACGGGTAGTTGCTCATTATTATGGTGTCTCCAAACAAACTCAGCTGACGTCGAAATTAAAAAAGCGAGGCACAAAAACAGATAAGATGCCATATTTTACTTTTTTTAAATTATACACTAAATTACTGAACGTTCTTTTCGTAAATGATAATGAACGATACACAACACACGACTACACGTCCAGCTGCCGAAACAACTAAACAAGTATCGATCGATTTTCCCGCCAGCACGCACACAACCATAAATATTGATGACGCAAATCCACCACACTCAGTAGAGAGGTGCAACAAAAATCGACTAAAAACTAATGAAATTAGAGTTTTTGATTGATTCTAGTTTAAAAAAAAAGAGTAAAATGGCACACATTATTATGCCACAGTATGAATTCGTCGAAATTCAAGTTATTCATAAACGAAATTTTTAATAAAAAATTAATTGTATTTTTAATCTTTAAAAAATTATGGTTGTATCCTAAACATTGAAATGTTTGTTAATTTGTATGTTATATCGATTTTAATTTCTTATATTGTTAAATTGTATACCCTAATGGTTAGATTTTTGAGTAACGATGACCTAACTATAAGAGCATCACCAAAAATCACACAAATAAATACTTTGACTTTGAAAAAAAAAACAAAAGGAAATTTTAAAAAAAGTCGCGTGTGGAGATTTTTTTTTCCTTCTTCACATCTCTAGGAACTCAATAAAAAAGTCCCATAAAAATCCGACCAATACTTTGTTTCACAATTTTGTCTCACTCGAATATGAAGTAACGAAGTATATAACGAAGCTTCTTTCTTTGCTCTCTGTCGCCGCTCCCGGAGAAGATTCGGAGAGTATATACTGTCTATGGTATTATAGAATTTGGAATCAAGGCTTTTGAGTTCTGTCAACTATAAAAATATGGTGTTACAAAAATAGAAAAAAAGTTACAGTAGTTAGTCCTACAGTGTACCTTTTTATTTTGGCGCTTTAATTATATTAACTGGAGGGCTCTATTGGTAAACATTACGAAATTGACTGAACTAATTGTGGCGTTAGTTCTGAAGCCACGCGCCAAAAGTAGGTAGCATAAAGTACCTACTATTCAGGCAAAGATTTCTTGTCGCTTGAATGGTTGTGACTCGGGAACGTACAAGATTATTGTATTAGTTCATTGTTTATTACTGTTGTACGCACGACGACCAACCAAGCAATACAATATCAGAATAAGCGGATCTCTCATCTTACGGGTAATCTATACAAAGCGAGGCCATCTTATGGTGGAATGCATAGCTTGATGTGTCGCCGTGTGTACAATTTAGATGTAAGCTTTTTTTTTAAATCGAATCACCTTCACAGGGTGGTGGGTAGGACCTATACCTCAGTGGCGTAGCGTGGGGGGTGCCGGGGGGGCCATGGCCCCGGGCGGCACATTTCAGGGGGCGGCAGAGAGCAAGAGCCAGGCCGCGGCAAACGGATGCAGGCGGTCATAATTATCAGATCAAGTAATTACTAAAGTCATCGGGACTACGTTGCAAAAACAAGGACAACCAAGAAGTGGAGCATTTTCCTTAATATATGCCGCTGGCCCAGGGCGGCTTTTCATACAAGCCTCACGTCTATTCCGGTCTGCCGCCCTGTATTTTCTAGATACAAGCACTTAATTCTTCTAGCCTGCCGCCTCCCTTTTTATATCTGTATTTATGGTAAAAAGAAAATTGAACCTATCTGGGATGCTAAAATTTTCTAGCTCGCTTCGCTCGCTCTTACAGCTAAGTTTTCTTAATCTTAAATTAAATTTTTTCCATATCTTTAATACATTCGTAGAAAAAGTATGTTAAATTCCATTTGTTTGATTCGTGAAAAGAAAATCTGTTTCCTATCCGAGGCGGGGTGCTAAAATTTTCGAGCTCGCTTCGCTCGCTCTTGCATCCTACTTACTCTCAAATCTAAAGCTTTAATGCATAATTCGATAAAAAAGCTTATTTATCTATATGAATAGTTAAAATAAAATGTAATTTATCAGATGTGCTAAAAAAAATTGAGCTCGCTGTTTTTGTTAATTTCCCGAACGGCAAACCTTATACACTAGGTATTAGCTATATTAGCAATTGAACATGACAAACCTACATACATATGAACAAATGATCATCATCATCATTCTCTTGCCCTTCTTATCCCAATTCATTAGGGATAGGTAAGCGCAGAATGTCTTCCTCTTCCATACCTCTCTAACTCTTTATAAATCGTCATCTTATCAGAAACCTCCTTTCTTGAATGAAATTGTGTATAAAAAAGATTTTACTTTGAAAAATAAACTTATAGATTTTTTTTTTAAATAATTAAAACAAATGCTTTTGTATTTTGTCTCAAATTCAAATTCATTTATTTCGTGAACACAGGGTATATACAGGGTGTCTTTCCTACGTTTCTTGACTAATTATGAAATTAGAGGGGGCGGCCAAAATTACATTCGGCCCCGGGCGGCAAAATCCCACTGCAGTATACCTAACATTTAAAATTGGCTGAAGGGCCTTTCTGGATATACGTATAAATGATAAATGATGTTTATTTTCCAAATAGGTTTTTACAAACACTTTTACACGTCTTTTTTTTAAACTAGATGAGGCTGGTGTTTCATGCCTGACTACTCTGTGAAGAAACAGCCGAAACAAACAAAGAGGTCATAGTCTCTTTTAAAGTCCAGACATAATCTTGGACAGCTCACATCAGCACTATGCAGTAGTATGCAGCTTTATAAATGTCACAGTATCGAAGTAAGAGTGTTCCTGATAATTAGGTCTACTTTTTCTAAAAGCTGAGGAAAACTCAAATATTATTATGCTTATGTTTCCAAAGATGAGAGGAACGTTGGCTATAGGTACGTAAATTTTGATCCTAATTTGATTTTGAAAAGTCTATCCAACATCATTAAAATTTTGAATTTTATCCTCAATGAACGTCGGAAAAGATTCGTCAAAATGTTGGTGACCCTAGGAGGTGAAGAGATTTTTTTCCGGTAATTTTAATATTTGGTGCTATCGAGATAAATTAAGAAATGTTAGTCTGTCTGTCAGTGGTTTCAGGAAGGAACATTTATTAGGTTGTCCAAAATGATGATAACATTAGCACTGCTATGTATTGAATATGTATTTATTATATCTTAATCAAAATGCACGAACACATTCTTCGTTCTACGGTGATACACATACAATTCTCCAACAAAAATCGCTGTGGAGACCATTAGCCCGATTGCGTATACGATGAAGACACCCTGAAACATAATAACAACGTTAGGTAGCCCTTTAATATCGCAATACACTGGTGGACCTTATGTAAGATGCACATTGTCTATCTTACTGTTGTGCGGTCCTGTGGCGATACACACATAATAACATGTTGTCTAATAAAGATGTAGATTTCAACTAAGAAAAGAGAGTAGGATTTGCAACATGTTGTATGAGAATGTTTCGCCAGTGCGAACGCACGGTTAGGTCTAAAGTTTATAGAGAAAATAAGGTTAATAATCTTTTCTTTACGTAGCTGGGTTTATCTTATGTAGTTGTCACGTACCACAATATTGTCAAGATTCAAAGGCTTCGTACTACCGACATCATTCTTGCTCCTCGATAGTCTCACTTCTACTTGTACTTTATAATTCAAGTGCTTGAGCGCCACCTGCAATTAAAGCTGCTAGCTGTTGCTCGCGACTTCGTTTGTGTGGAAATTTTGATGTGTAGGTATGTGTGAGAAAAAAAGATAGCCTATGTCCTTCCCCAGGATATAATCTATCTCCTTGTCAAATATCATTACGATCCGATCAGCTGTTTAGCCGTGAAAAGGTTACAAACAAACATACAGAGTTACTAGAGGAGAGATATTTTCGAACCTGAGTTTCCCAAGCCAGCAACAGTCCAGATTGGTGCAGGCGCCCCACCAGTTGGCTGACTTTCTCCGTGTATGGGGAGCTCTTCCTCATCATCACCACGCACTGCTCGTAGTAAAAGTCTTCCAGCATCAGCATCATGTCTAGGACAGCTTCTTGCGTTACGTACTCGCCTATAGCGAAGTTACCTACAGTAATCTATACATATAATAAAATCGTAAAAATCCAATTTTATGTTCCTTATAGGCTTCTTCACAACTTAGGCTATATATTATCACGCTACTCGCTTAAGGGGGTGAGCAATAATGCATTATGTCAGTATCCTTCATTTGTTTGACGTTTCAGTCATGACAAGCACCAGAATGGCTATTTAAAGCTTATGTCAACAGAGAAAACAGCCTAGCGGGTTCTTGAACGTTCTGTAAGCTACTGGTCGCAAGTTCAAACCCCACTATTACTTTCACTTTTTTGTAATTTGTTTGAATATTTTTTTGATGCTTTTAGATTTACATTTTTTTTTGTATTGACATCGTTTGCATTTCCGTTTTTCTCCTTTTTTCTTCAAACGTTTCTCCAAAAAGTAATAGAGAAGTATGGAAGATGACATACTGCGCCGACCCCGAAAAAATTGGGATAACGGCAGGAGAATGATGATGATGATTTCTACAAAAAGTTCTTGCTTTACTAGAAGTCTGTTACCTTCTCGATTTGCAAAATATCAATAATCAATCGCAGTTTGGAATTTTATTTTGGAATTTTATTGTTCTTTTATAGATTGGTATAGTGTTCAGAAGCGAGCAGGGTCCTGGGTTAGATTCCCGGTCGGGCAATGTGTTATTGAGTTTTTCCACCAGCAAATTCTCAGTGGCAACTACGAAGTCTGGTTTTGTGCCCGGTTGATGGTGTATCGGCACTATAAAAAGTACTACAGCAACATATAACAAAAAGTACTACAGCACCATCTATGACGCAGGTGATGAACTAAACATCGAAATACGTCTAAATTCTGCCTGGGTCAAATAAATCGCCCAAATAAAGTTATCCGCGACTTAAGACTATATAGAAGTACCCGACAACAACTGTTGGGCAGTTATAGCCCACCAGACATTACACCCGTCTGGTCGGACTATCCTCCCTTTTCTATGGGGGATGAAGAACCTTACAACCTGTTCTTTATACAAAATGGCAATAGGCTCGCTAAATATTTCATAGGAGTTAAACATAACTGACAAAATGTGGGTGTACTACTAGGTACTATATACACTCATCTGTTTTCTCATTAAAATATGTATTAAAAAACAGATAGGTAATTTTATAACAAACACGATGGTATAACGTTTTGTTTTTTTAATTAGCCTATTCTGTCCCACTGCTGGACAAAGGCTTTCCCCATTTCCTTTCCAACTCTCCCGGTGTTTTGCCTTCTATGGCCAATCAGTCAGGAACGAGTCCACATCGTCACACCAGCGTTTGTTGGGTCTGCCTCGGTGACGATGACAGTCTTCAGGTACCTACTGTATGACCATTCTGGCCCATCTGTCCTGACCCATTCTGGAAATGTGACCCGCTCAGTCCCATTTGAACCTCTTACACTTATCGCCAACATCGGCGATGCCTGTCTTGGAGCGCATTGTGGTGTTGCGTATTCAATCGGTGATTTTGATGTTTAAAATCCATCGCTCTTTGGCAAACCTTGAGTTTGGACTTTTCAGCCTCCGTCAAAGATCATGTCTGGGTACCATAGGTTAGGATAGGCAGGATACACAGGTCGACAAGTTTACGCTTAAATGTGATTGGAAAGTATAACGTTGTCAAAGTAAAAGCGGTCAAGCCTAGCGTCTGTCGCAGTTTTAAATATTCTTGACTTAATGATTAGGCAACCCATTCGTTATAATTTTATGTAATCTTTTTTTTTAGCCTTTATTGTCCCACTGCTGTTGGCAAAAACCTCCCCCATTGCCTTCCATTCTTCTCTCCGTGCGGTTTTCTTCGTCCAATCTGTCACAAACGCTTCTAAGTCGTCACACCAGCGTTTTCTAGACCTCCCTCGGCGACGACGCCCGTCTTCTGGCACCCACTGCGTGGCGACTCTGGCCCACCGGTCCTGATGCATTCTACAGACGTGGCCCGCCCAATCCCACTCCAAACTAGCAATCTTATCGCCCACATCAGCGATTCCAGTTTTTGAGCGTATTGTGGTATTTCGAATTCTGTCGCTGAGCTTAATACCCAATACGCTACGTTCCATCGCCCTTTGGCCAACCTTGAGTTTGGACTTTTGCGACTCGGTCAGGGACCAAGTTTGAGCATTACGGTGCTCAAACTTGGTCCCTGACCGGTTAGGATGGGCAGAATGCACATGTCGATGAGATTGTGCTTCAGGGATAAAGGTAGGTCACCCTTCATGAGCGACTTCATGGACCAGTAGCTCTTCCAGGCGTTCTCGACTCGGCAACTCTCAAACTCAAATGTACTCATCGACGTTATAGTGAATTTCTTGCCCATCTACCTCAACCCTACTTTTTACGCTATTGGTGATGACTTTCGTTTTTTTTTTATGTATATTCAACATATTATTTTTTCTATACTAAGCAGGCTTTATTTACAATTGTGGAGTGAAGAGAAATAACGAAAATAACTAATTTTAACTGAGATTATAACTGTTTCACTCGCAGCACGTCTTTAACGTTTAGATGTGGCTGCCTAGCATTTTAACTTCAGAGCAAAATATTAAAAAAATAAAAGAAAAATATATAAAAGCGAAAGGTCACTCACTCATCACGAAATATCCAAACCGCTTGACGTAAAAAGATGAAATTAGGCAGGGAGGTAGTTTAGTATAGTATAATTGGTAGACGTCCGCTAAGAACGGATTTTGCGACAGGGCCGGATTAAGGGGGTCTAAGGGCTCTTGCAAGTTTGTATGAAAGTCCTTCATTTTTTGTGCTACAAACTTGAAATTTGGCAGGGAGGTAATAAATAGTCAGTAAAAGTTTGCTAAGAACGGATTTTGCGGCAGGGCTGGATTAAGGAGGTCTAAGGGGTCTCGCAAAAAGTCTCTTAATGTTGTAAATTAAAAGCAAAATCTCACGACATCTCACCAAGGGGAGAGGGGGGGGGGTTGAAAAATCGCCAAAATTGCCTCACGTAATTAATGGACGCCCCCTAACCCAAGCATCTCCTTGCTTAAAAGGTGATCTCCAAATCATGTGTGTCATAACTTTATGTATTTAATTGAAATAAACATTCTTTTTTTTTAACACTTTGCCCGACCCGGGAATCGATCCCAGGACCTCATACTTAGTAGTCACGCTTGCGACCACTCGAGGCAGTCTTACACATACATACCAAAATTTCCACGCGAACGAAGTCGCGGGCAACAGCTAGTTTGTAATATATCAGTTTATTTTATAAGCGCTTTATAGAAATAATCACTTCTATAACATGAGATCAACATTGGGATATTTTATTGTCGCCCCTTTGTCTCTATCATGATGGTGAAGGCTATACAGAGTACTTGAGACTTGGTCCAAACATTGATCCTTTCTGTCACAGATTTATATTAGTTATTGAACTTCATTTATTATTTACCTGCTGGTAACTTCTCAATGCTGTATGCCATACTTCGTGTTAAACTTTTTTCTTTTAATACATCGAAAGAATAAATGCGAAATTGTCCCACTAACTGTTTCACCAGCGGCTGGAATCGAATAATTGGATTATTTCAAAGCATACTGAATCACCGTCTTTTAATGGGATTAATTTTGAAATTTTTTATTTATTTATCTAGTAGGTAGGTACTTTAAGCTCACAAACGCCTCTGTGAGGCGGTATTATTGCCATTTTCTGCCAGTCAATCTTTGAGTGATGTAGAGAGAAACACTTATAATTGCAATTCTGAAATTTCTCCTTCTGCCTAACCCTTAAAAAATCAGGTTTATTTGTATACTTACTTCGGTAGACAGAGTTAGCGAAAATATCCAAGCATCATGTGTGGCGCCCCATTCTATATTTCTGTCCACAATATCTTGTGCTGTGTCGATAGACGGCTCGTATTTAGGCACGGTAAACGTGGAGGCAAGACCAGCTCCGTAAGCACTGCTCAGAATCAACCCCGCTATCAGCAACCAACCGGTTACACTTCTCATCTTCCATGAACCACTTGCAGTGTTCTCGTGTTGGGACTGAAAGATTTGCAATCTCGAATTAAGAAATTACGTAGGTATGGAAGGAAGGGAGACCGCCGCTAAAATGGTTACCACGTATAAATCCCGTACCCTCCACATAGAAATTTTTCATCGGTTATTAAAGACAAAATGTTCTAAATACATGATAACCGTATCGGCGTCGGTGTCCCTTGCACCCTGTATATGAGTCCTCCATGAAACAATGATATTTATTTTTAATACTGCATAATTACTTTAATGTATGTGAGTTGCATGCAAGGAGCCCCTTCGAGTGACATATCTAATCACTATACGCCCGGTGCACCGTGGGTAGTCAGCGAGCCCCCACGCTGACTGCTTAATCTTTTCACCACGACGGTAATCCAAAGTCCTTTTATAAAACCAGCTTTATGCGCAGTCTCGATCAACATCGAACTTGATTGTTAAATCGATTCGATTATGATCGACGATTTTCATAAAGCTGTGTACTTTTGTTTGAAATGTTAATAGAACGCTACGTTAAACATTTGCATCGCAAACAAATGCGTGGGCATCAACTTGCAATTGTACCCCATAAAACGTGTGTACCTATAAGTATAAATCTACCGACTGTACCGTACAAATAGTCCAATAGCAGTACTATTATAGTAAGTTAGCTTAATTTAACTCATATGGATTTTGTTATTTCCATTTCATTTCACACCGCCTACTTATTATAATTTGTATTTAAACATTTAAGAATCAAATACATAACATATAATTCTGCTTGACTTTGGATAAAATGTACTTAGTCGGTACCTATTGTATTGTATTGTATAACGGGCTGGTTTCCGCAACTCCACGTCAAAGCGCGTATTTTGCGTGCGGAAAGTAAGTTGTTACCTACTTGTCCGATCATCATCCCAAAGGTTTTAAGAAAGGGGTACGAAGTTGTAGCACATCCTTGCGCTGTTAAAATTCCAGTTGATGCATAAATGTAAGTTAATGCTACAGCAATCCACATATACCAAGTGAACGGCATCAAAGGCATCTCCCAACTGGATAATAATCTGAAATCCATAAGGAAAACATTATTTTCTACAAAATTCGCTGAAGTAGTATTGAATGAAAGTAACTCCGTCTTCCTTCTATGTCCATCTCTGATCTCACCTTGGTGCTGGAGCTATGCAAGTGATAGCAGTTCTTACACCAGCTACTGAAAAATCCATCACACGCCACTCTTCATACCAAGAATAGAGGGCAGCTGAAAATCAATTTGTTGTATGAGACATGTGATATGATAGGTTTCTTGAAAAATAATATCTGTGTTTGCTTTACTTACTTATTCCTACCTCTGCGCGATCTTCTACGACGCTGCCAATAACTCCAATGCCACCAGTTTCGTTCGGAAAGATTTCTCCCCATTGATCTACATCTTCTTTTACAATTTCAACAGTGCAGTTTATCCATCTGAGTTTAAAATAAAATACTTTTAATAACGTTTATTCTAATTTGACCGATCCGCTTTCTTCAACTCGATTTCGTACCTGCAAAGTTCATCGACTATCCTAATCTCCACGCCATCTCTTCCTGAAGGTTCAATAGCCGTGTCCACATCCAACAACACGTAAGGTTTGTAAGTAAAACAAGCCACCTTTAACGTTTTCCCATATAAATTAGTCATATCATGAGGAAATAGATTTGCTTTGTTTACAAATTCTTGTGAACAAGAATCCCATCGATCCAGATATTTTGGCCGGTCGGTTTCTCCATCTGGACCAACGAATTGATGGGTTATTAAATCGAAACTTTTGCAGTCTGAGTTATTGCTTGCAACGTTTTCAATCATCAACATATTTGCAACAAAAGTGCTTCCTTTAATCGAAAACATCAATGAAGGTAGGTCCATATCATAATTTTCGTTGTATTCCTCATCATATGGCAAGAAAATAATTTTCCTATCACTTCTTCTTACTGTTCCTGTATGAACAACTGTCTCAAAAGCTGTCATAAAATTTTGCGGGTTTTGCATACGCACTATGTAATCGGAACACCCCATTTCTGACACATTATATACCTGCTCCACCAGATCTTTTTCATTTGGGATTAAATAAATGAAACTTATTGGCAAGGAGTATGTCAATGGTACCTCCGAAATAATCGTTACACAGTATGCTGACTCTAAGTACTGTGTAATAATTGTATTTAGAAGTAGCTCTAAGGGCAATAACGTCGACGATGTCGGGAATAGCATCTTTGGGCCAGACCTAGTAAAGAATGACGCTAATTGTTAATCGGACTCAAGCCTACAAATACTAGGTACCTACAAGTCTAGCGCATTTAAATATTTTAGGATTCCATGAATAACAGAACGAAACACCAAATTGATTCTATGAAATGTTACATAATAGGTACTGCAGTGACGGTAGTGCGGAATAGAAAATTAAATGCCCGAATTACAATATTAATTATACCTACGCTCACTAAGTTCACCGATAAAAATTATTCGATTGTTCTTCAATATTCTCTTTGCTACTTGCATGCTTTGGTAAGATGACACATAGTCATACATATAAATGAATATACTTACCTACCTAACATAACATAACAATCTTATATAGGTAATCTTCGAAAGGTTAGACAAGTTTAGGCAAGGAGATGAGCCTAATAGTACACCCTCACATTTCGCCAGTTATATTTAAGTCCCATGCAATGTTTTGGGGGCGAGCCTATTTCAATCTACAGGGCACGAATCCAAACCAATATACCTATCTAATTGTATTTTATTTCTTCAATATAAAGTTGTTGGGCACTTCAAACGGGACTTACATATAACAGCTCTTACAGCTTTACAAACCAAATCTCAATTTTTTAAACAAAATATTACGCAGAACCCACAGCTATTGTTTCATCGAACTCGCAAACATTAAATAAACACTTGAAAACTGTTTATATTTGAAACCGATCACTTAAATATTCTGAAAGAGCATTTCGTTATACGACAGCTATTTACCATCATTAGTTTTGTTTACTATCATATACCATCATAAACGGTTTCAAGGAAAATTTATGGTACTTAATTGGAGTCGTAACAAAGAGGTTTTTATATGATACATTACCTATACTTAAAGCTCCTACAGTGTCAACATAGACTAAAACAAAGGTTGATAAATGGCCTGAAGATTAAACAAAATAAAACGAATGTAGATGACTTTGTGTTTTGTCGGCTGCACTGAACAGAAACCACTAAAGCTAATGGATATTTTGTTATTGTTGCGCGACAAGACACACGCGGTTAGCGCCACCTTTGATTTTAGAACGTGTAAGCTGCCTTGATACTTGAGATACTTGTATATTTCGATGGATGCTTGGTTTCGAACAACACCCTAATCATCACCAAACAGTTGTGATTAAAAGCTGCAACAGAATAAATAGGTAATTTTTATGAGGACTTGGTTATGAAAAAGGCTAGACAGACGAAGATGAAAAGTTCAAGGTAAAGTAAAATAACTTAACAAGTGCAGGTACTACCGGGGGTTATAATATAGCCACCTATATCAAGGAACAGTAGAAATTATAATAAACATTCAGCAAATAACGGAACTGCAGTTTTGTTTACTGTTAGACCACGCTGTGTGTGTTATTTAATATTTAAACAGATACGTCAGCAAACGTAACATGAACTAATCAAAATATTGACTGATAGATATTTCAAGGTTTTCTTGCCCATGTTCATGCTAATTCATTTCTTTTCAATGCCAAACTAGGCAAGGTTTAAAGAATTGTTAGAATAAAAAATACAGTGAAAGCAACAGGTAGTACTTAGTGTTTTTTAGTGGTACATGTATTGCAAAATTATTTCTTAAAAATGTAGCTTAAATATAGAATGAAATCTAGAAGATGCCTACATATTGCTGAGAATAAATGTATGCAGAATGAAGACTGTTTGATCGCAGTCCAAAGTGTGTGTGGTCGGGAGCTTCCTTGCCGCCGACGGCTAATTAGGGAACTCCCGAAAAAACTGACTACTTCACACGCACCGACTGCGGTTACTAAAAATATGAATCACACATTCACACCACAACTTCAGAACTGAATATTTTCTATCCATAATGAGGAGTAGATTTTGCATTGTAATCAAGAAGTACTGCATACCTATCAATGCGCATGTAAGTACCTACTTACACAATTTATATGTACATTTTCATTTTATATTTCAATAAAATAAATGACATGTATAGAATCTTTGATGTAAATATGAACTGAAATTATGAACGTGTCATCTTTTTTATTTAATAAAAAGTGCTACGGAGCTGCTACGGCGTAGCACCTCTTCCATTCCAAATAATTATTGTATGACCGAATTTATATTTATTTCGTCTGAATATAATCATTTATATTTGTGAACTCATAATCTCTTTTTATCTTTATCTAGTTTCAGAAGTGACGACAACGGAATTTCACCAAGTGAGAGACCAGTAATCATTAGATGTTTTCAAGATCTTGGATCTTGATAACATCTATGGGCGTCATCACAATATCATCATCTGCGTAGCCTTTTCCCAACTATATTGGGGTCGGCGTCCAGGCTAACCAGGTTGCAGCTGAACAATAGTATTTTACAGTTTTTACCAATATTTTGTCACCCATCCACAGACCAACCTAGGCTAGCGCGGCGTGACCTGAAGATTGATCCGAGAAGTTTTTATTCTTTAGCCACGACCTCCTCCGCTACGTCATTTCATCACAATATGCTGTACGAATAATATTATTTTGTCCTTTCGTGATTTCACAGAATTTGTATAATGGAGCATCATAAAATTCGTAGCCAATTTCCTAATGAAAAAGTATACAGTACCAACCATTCTTTGTTATATAGCCTAGCGTTATAGGACACCCAATCAATTATGTTTATACAACTTTCTCAATTGATTATAAAATCCGAGTTACAGTTAAAAATTTATTTTCGCTCTTATTATGACAAATTAATGGTTAAATTGGCTTGAACATGCTCTGATGTTTGTACCTTTTTCCACAAAATAACAAATTCAATATGAGCTCATGACCGGGGTGGACGTATCAATGCTGGCTAAAATATTTTGAGCTTAATTTCGGTGAAGGAAGATCTAAAATGCAATGTGGTAAAATTAGACGTATATCACAAATCCCTAAATTCGTGTCCATAATGTGCAGGTTGTATAAACAGTAACATTAGCCGGTGCGGTGACAAGCGCCAGAGTGCTGCCCTGATGCGTAATACGATACATCTGTGTGTTATTTTGCTTGACTTTTTTCAACATTTGTTTTATCGAAAAGTTTTTGAGTGAAAATAAAAAGTGAGTCAGTAACCGCAACCTTTATTTCTGCATAAACACGTTTAAAACAAACATTCATAAATGGATCATAACATAAACAAAATTAGAAGTAAGTAATTAATCCTTCTTTCTAAGCTTAGCGCTAGATATTTCGATAGCCTGCAGCCAATGTTTGATCTCCTCAGGGCACTCGGGCTTCTTATCAGCTCCGGGAATACCTTGGAACAGCCTGTTTGCGTCCACATTGATGAGGTTCTGTCGTGACATGACTACGGCACGAACGAAGCCATCGTTTAGCGTGATGAACTTCTGTTCAACAAACAGTGTTTTATCGTCCCAATAGGCCAGCTGAAACAATTGAAACAGGGTTACAGGCTTGTACAGCTTACGGTGTATAAACTGGTGCTGGCTGGAGCGAACCTACAGCCATTGAAAAATTTACACGGACTGCTTAAGTAGACTTTATCAACTGCTTGAAATGACACTGTCCACCTGCTTAAGCAATCGTTTTCAACCGCTAGATTAGTTGGCAATTCTACTGCAGTTCCAATCAACTATAAAATAGGTGGTAGACGTAAAGCCGCCGGACGGAGGGGCTAGCTGCGCTAGACCAGTCGACAACTGCAACTGCTTGAACTTTGCCATACTGCTGAAGCTGATCCGCCCGGCCGGAGCGCTGGCGATTGCTAAACGGTCTAGTGTATTCCTATGAATAGAAGATTGTAGTTCGTTATGCAGCAGCTTGAAGCGACCGGCCGTAACTGCTTTAAGCTGCTTCCCTTTGGTGTTTCCTAAGTCAAACCCTGATTCTAAATAGACAAATCTGAGTAAGTACAACAAAATTTTGTGTTTGAATGCGTTGATATTTTAAAAATTACTGGTAATTAACATATGCGGCTTTACCAGAGAATTTAAATATTCACAAATTTTGCAGGATACGTCATAGTCTTGCCTCATATAATTAACATGTAATTAACCTGCAGTAAGAACCTTGATCTCAGGTAAACTCACCTTAGTTTCAACCTTATAAGCAGTGAATATGGGGATAGTTCTCCTGTAGCGAATGCTGGAAGCGCCCTGCAGAGCATGGCCGTCAACCGCCTTGATATTGTCGTAGATTCCGGTGCGGTCGTAGAAATGGAATCTGGCGAAATCCAACTCTCGAACATAACGAGCATTGTTCATATGTCTGAGGAAAATGTCCACATCTTGTGTCGTGCAGAAACCTGAAATGGAAAACAGTTAGATATGTTATAAAATGTAAAACTGACCATAATTACGGTACTCTGTATCGTTTTAAACTGTTTTCATTAAAATTGTTGGTTGGGACTACTTTGATGAATTCGAAGACGATTAATTTTTTCGACCCCATCGATAAAAAATGTTGTTGTTTTTTTTGATCGTAAGCACATATGTATAACTCATTTGGAAAACCCCGTGTAGTGTAGCAACGTTATACTGTATACATATACCTAATACGTAAAGATACGTCGAATTGTTTTTTTGTTTTCACAAAAATGAGTTTTTTTTAATGAAAACTTTTTTTATAGGTACCTAGGTATGTTGGCTTAGGATATATGCTAAATAGCTTTGTCATACATATTTAAAGATAGATACGTAATATTAATAACAGTCTACTTTTTCACAACTACTTAATACTTTGGGGACCTATTCATTAGAAATACAATTTTATTTCATACAATTAAACGTGAAATAACGATCAAATATAGTCACGGAGGTAGTAAATTGCACTTCATTATTATACGCATATTAAAATCACTAACTTACCATAAATAGTGGTAGTATCATTAACACCGCATTTCTTTTGGAACAATCTGCCAATTCCTATGGTGAAAGCTATCCTTAGGAAGTAGTTAACATCCCAGAATACGTAAGCAAGAGTTATGAGTGACACTATAATACAATACATTGTTAATAATTGTAAATTAAAACTAACTGCTTATATAAATTATAACAACAAAAAGTGACCGTAGGGTCACTCTAAATGCTCAAACTAAACTAACTTCAGTATAAAAGTTTTAAAGTATTATGTATTCCTATGGAAATATTCCTAGCCAAACATAACGTTAGTATGACAAAGACAACAATAATACTTACCTGTTTAAAAATAACGCTATCTTTGTTTTACTTATTGCTTGCTGTTATGTCAGAGAGAGACAGCGCATCACTTCAATTATGCTGAATGGTTGTTGAGCAACTTGAACATCGTGTGTAAGGTGGTGACTATACAAGTTCAAGAGCGAGTGTGGTTATCTCCGAGTCACTGACCATTGCAACAGCGGAGTGAAGCTAGCTGCATTATTTGGAACTGCTATGCTGCCCAAGTGCCCATATCCCAGAAAGGACAGAGACTGGTCTTTAAAAATATGATAGCAAGTAGAATCACGAATCACCAGAGATTGTTTGAACGCTAAGCTAAGAGGAAAAAACAATTCAAATAAACCGCCTAGTGCATCCAGTCTGTGAAATTTAAGATACCTATATATAATATACTTCGCTATTTTAGCTAACTAATTAACATGAAAACGTTAACTGTGACAAATACTGCACAGACGACACCTGTGTCACTTGTTTTATAATTATCTGCTGCAGTTAATATTAATCATTAACTATAGTAAAATTAAAATGTGCATCACTTTAAACCAGGTGCACCACAAGGCTCGTTTCTTGGTCTTGTCTAAATAAAAAGCTAAAGCACAAAAAACTATCTTTATTTGCTAGATTTCACATCCTTCTTTAGCTTCAAACTGCTAATCTCCATGCTACGAAGCCAGTGTTCGATGTACTCGGGGCAAGTAGGCTGAACTTGCGATCCAGGCAGACCTGAGAGTAGTGCATCTGTCGAGTCTCCATTTCTACCTATGGCGTGCTGGCGGGATAATAGTATCGATCGAACTTTACCGTCGCGTAAAGTAATCACTTCATGTTCCAAAAATAGGGAGCGGTCATCCCAGTAAACCAGCTGAAAATAAAATGAATTGTCATTTTTTTTAAATATCTTGCACGTAAAGTATTACTGCTGAAACTCAATTAACGTTATCTACTAAGAATTTTTGCGTCATCTACATTTATTTTATATTTGAAACATGGTTTTGACTTTAACAAAATATGTATGAAATAGCAATTTAAACGACTTATCACAATGTTCACTCCAAAGGAACTTGTTAATAGTTACCTACTGTATGCGTAAATCTTTACCTTGGTATTAATTTTATAAAGTCCAAACAAAGGCACTGGACTGTCAGTTAGTGTGAAAGTGCATCCTTGTAAAGACTTGATGCCAAGCTGTCCACTTCTGCGATAGATACCGGTTCTCTCATAAAAGTGATATCTCGCGAAATCGAGATCCCGAAGTAGCCTGGCTATTCGAATGTGTCTGAAGCTTATGTCGCAGTCTTGAAACGTACAAATACCTGAGAAATTGAAATATTATGTTTGATTTTGTATTGTAATTCAACCTGTCGATATGCGTAGAAAAAAAAAACCAATTCAAACTTATCAAAAATGTATCGTATTCGACCAAAAGACGCTGGACCCCTAGGCCTCTCCAAGCATCACCAACAACCTTAGGGTGTCGCTGACGATCAGAATTTTTGTTGTGTTTCAAGCCATCAAGAAATTAGCCAGCCAGTAGGAAACAACCCTAGGATACCTACCGGTCCTCCGTAAGTATTCATACAATACATCACGTAGAAATACATTACTTGTATAATAACGAACGTGCTTCAACTCACCGTATATCGTAGTAATTTCGTCCAAAGAATATTGGCGTTGATACAACCGTCCAGTCAGAACAGAGATGAGCGTCCTCGTCAGGTAATTAATATCACAGACTACATTTAAAAATATAAAAAGTAATACAGCGTACACGAACATTTTACTACAAAAGATTTCTCAAGTTTTGTTAGTAACTGCCTTGGTGCAGTTGTGGAGCAGTGGAGTCCATTGTATGTTAAATAGCTGACGTCTACTCGTCTTGACCTTTTGAATACAGTCAGTCAGAATTTGTTTGTTTGCTACAGAAATCAGATCGCTTTGAAGGCACTTCCTCTCTTTAATGTAATGAAGGAAATGGAACTCTTAGGTTTTTTTTTTTTTCTTGTTAATAGTTTTTCAGTCAATCAACAAACTGGGCCTATCACAGATCTGTAATGGACACAGAAATCTCCCAAATTACGCTACTGCATCCGGTTCTCTGCCTTCCACAATCCACATGCAGACTGTGAGTCTGTTCTTAATACTATTCGTGTCTACGTAACAACATCTGGTCCTAAAAACATCAGTCAGATAGCAACGTCCAGCCAACTACTACTTCTTCTTGCCAACTCCCAGGCTATTCGTGTCGGTATCATTGAGATCAAAACATTTTATAATAGTCATACTCATTTCTACTTGTTTATGATATTACGTCTGTCATGTAAGTTTCAATGAGTTCGGTGGTAATTAAAATCACTTTGACTTAAAACAATTAGCAGCACACTCTTTGTTTTGTAATGTTAGTTCATTTTGGTATTCACTATAGGTACATAGTCTTTTACGTCTCATCTCCTTCTAAATGAGGACTTTATTTTATCAATTTCTGGAGTATGGAAATCCTACATGCAGACGAACTTTTTTTTAAAGTTCGACCTCGTAGAGCATTGGTCCTCTCTGACAGTTAAATATGTGTTCCTACCCATTCCTACCAGTTTCTATTTTCTTAGTTTTGAGATTATTTTATATTTTTTTCACTATTTTTATTTTAACTAATCTAAGTACCCCACACCTATAGTAAATCGCACTAATTTCTAAATAGTGTTTCACTACAATGTAGACCAATTATTTCGCGTCTCTCAATCTTTATTTGTAGGATTGTCAAGCATTTGTAACTGACAACAAAAATTGCCGCTGGCTTGAGGGCTCCCAATGCCACCGCGCATTGTTTGATTTAGTACTCAGTTACGGAGTTACGTCCACTTGCCTTGCTTTCGGGATTTTGATTTCTTCAGTAAACCTACTCGCATTCTCAAGTAATTTTTTCACCACCTCAAGCAAGGTGAGAACAAAAATAAAACAAGAGTGTTTAACCATACAATTTAATAAGTAATAACAACAGCCCTTTAAACAAAAGTAGACAATAAGTATAAAGCTTAGGTACATAATGATTCTTTGGCGTTAAATATTGTAGCAGTTTCGACATAAAATAATAAATATAAGGCTACGCTAATGATACAAGCATTGATGATGTAGTACCTATTCTAATGATGGTTGCACTGCCTACAGTCAGGGGAGCAAGGGTTGCAGGACGGCGGTGGGGCATGTGGATGCTGCAGGGGTAGAAGTAGTGGGCCCGACAGCGTAGGAAGAGCCGGCATCGGTATGAGCCAATCAGAGCCACACACCCTGCCCATGACCAATGCTGGCAATATTGGAGCGCGAGGCCCCACCGGACGGAATGCTGACCACCTCGCTTCTACTTCCTCAGAACTGGACACGGAGGCCTCGTAACCACTGCTCGAGCTGAGTCCTGGTATTTTGTCTCGTTGATCCTGTAAAACGATCCTCCATTGTAAAAATGCCAAACGGTACAATTTAACTTTATAATTCTTCCTTAAAAGTTAAATTCAGTAGAATAGGAATAAAATATCTATTTGTGTGCATTCACAGGGATATATTATAAGATGATGATCGACTATCTCAACTACCCTAAGAAATACCTGTAAAAGAAGACCATAGTTATGACGATGCGTCAGTAAACATGATCTACGTACTCGTGTAGCGTTGAAATGTTCGACAGCTCGCAGCAGGTCGTGGTTGCAGCGCCGCAGCACCAGCTCAAGCACGGAGCGCTTCTTGCCAGGGAACAGCTTGCGCAGCATCTCTAGACCAGCCGTGCTCACCGCGTTCTCACTCTCTGAACCTTCTTCTCCCACCCTAAAATATCAGATCGAGGTTATTTTTTGAAGACTGTTCTTGTGGCAAAGTTTGCTACGGCAACTGGCATAGCCCTCAGATAAAGCAGAGGAGATGCTAAGCCAATCCGACTTGACCACATACATAAAAAGTGCTTTTGTTATATTGAAGAGAATTAAAAATGAAAGCAGTAATTGCCGATCACCTAGTTGAAATGAAACTCACCGTAATGATGCAGATGCTGAAGAATTTCCAGCAGAATCGGGAGAAACGGTGCAACAGTCAGGCATTGAGTCACTCGTCTCGCTGTCGATGTGGATGGGCTGTTGTGCAGAAATATTGGTACAGACAGGACATAAAAGGTCATTAATGATGGGGCTTAAATGCCTCAAAAGATAAAGGAAAATTAAAATAATGGCGTACAGGTACTGTAACTCAACTTAGAATTGGACAACTGCGGCAGGGAATAGCTTACTTGAGTAAAGAAAACTTTACGACTAATAAAAACTGAGTGGTCAATCCCTTACAGTATGGTCATCAGCAACAGAATCCGGCTCGGGTCCAGGACTTGGGCAAGGGCCGGTGACTCTCATCCCATATATCCGGCCCGGAGGAAGCGAGTCTAGGGCCGTTCCGCTTTCTACGGAAGCCAAGTGTAAGGCTATCTTATCTTCTGCAGCTTGCTGTCGTTTTAATGCCACCTGGTAAAAAAATAAAAGTCTGATGTCAAAGCATTGATTTCGTTTCCCTGTCATCCAAACTAATTATTGAGCCCGCCACTATATAGAATTTGTACACTTGAGTAGATAACTGATAGACAAAAACAACAACAGAAGTTGAAGGGGGGAATGATAAATAGATCGACAGGAAATGTAAATTAATTTAGCGGAAAATCAATGACAAACACTTGGTGTTTATATTTGTTGTGTGCGACCACCCCAGGGACCGCGCCGGCCGAGCAGCGAGCCGGGCGCCACCGGCCCGGGGCCTACGGTTTCATTGCTAACGTAAACAGAACTCAATCTCTGGCAAATCAAATAAAACGCTGACTGGAATTTATATGAGCCCTATTGTTTTTGGTTTAACCTAAACTACTGAGAAGAAAACGCGAAAAAAAAACTAAAATGTTATCTCAACAAAACTAGGTTCAGAAAACAATTAAGAGGTAACAAAGGTGAATAGGGATAGGATATGGCAGTAAGGTGGTGTTCTCGTCGAATTTTCAGGCAGACAGTCCCGTTCAAACATCATTTCATTTCGTCAATATTTTTGTCTGGCAGATTGGACAATAAGCGCAATAAATAGCAGGACAAAAAGCCCTGCACAAATTTCATTAATGCGAATCTAACATAACATTGCAGCTGCAGCATCCCGAGTATGATTAATCGAACCGCGTTTATCCCAGATTTGAGATGCAAGTGGTGGGACATCGACAGCGATGCATTACTGTGTAAACCGATCGATGGTTCATCCGGCGTCTACAGTAAACACGTGCCACTTGTTTAAATAAACCGAGACGCTGCATTAGCTGGTCTCGATTTCACTACATTAAAACACATTAACTCCTCTAAATTGCGTGTTATTTCTGTACTAAATAAGGTATTAGTGGGGAATTTCCTTGTAGCTTCGGATCGATTCATATTTTGTTTGTTAGTAACACCCGAATCTGTAATAGTCTCAAGATTTGATGTTTTTTAATCAGTTTTGTTCTTTGAGCACGGTTTGGTCATCCATTGGAACAAGACCTTTGAGACCGGGGTGTCCTAAATGATCCTTTAGTAGGGTTTTAAGAATAGTGAAATATTATAATGAAAGATCAATCAACTAAACCCTTCGAGTCTGACAAATGGCAGACAGATAAGTTTGCTATCATTAAACGCTTTTACACCTACATTAAGTTGAATATCGTTTAAACTACGATGATTCTCCATTAAGGGAATCATCTTGTACACGTTTCCTCGACATGTTAATATGACTATTCTTAGTAGAGACCTTCCTACAATAGAAGTGGTAATGCTTGATGCTACGGGTCCTGAAATAGGGACATTAAATTATAACTACCATAAGTAAAGGTATCGATCATCAACTGAGACTGATTCTTTCGATTTGAAAGTTCGAAGCCCGACGGCAAAGTAAACTGATAATTTCGTTTTGGACGATTTTCCTTAGGTCATGGTGGATGGCAATAGTTCCTAAAATGACCTACTATTTAAACATAAACATCTATCTTTAGGTGGCCCACCACTTACAAGTTACAGTCGGTCGCACGCTACCGATTCCGTCGGCATCCGACCATCATAAGAACCATGGTTGTACCAATAGATGAAATAAAAACGTGTGACCAAAAAAAAAGAATAGGTACTTCATTTAAAAAACAAGCTTAATTATTATTATACATATTTATAACCGAAGCAAAGCTCACACCTAGACAACACGTTAAACCTACAAGCGAAACCTAATCCTTAGTTTAGTATAATTAAGATCTTACAATAGTATGCTAGGTAGGTATTGTATTGATATCGCTAATTCAACTATGACTGCAGAACAGAAGATACAGTACACCACGGACACAACTTTTGTACAAGTTTTAAGCGAAGTTACCAGAGCAGAACCCTATCCTATCTACCCATACGGAGGTAGTACCACGAGTCATACTTTTATACTTAATTAATAGATTGTCATTAGTGACGGTATTTTCATATAAGCCCGAAAGCTTTGCTTGCCCTTAACCTACTACTCTTCATAATGATAACTACTACTCTTATGGGCTTGCCGTATTGTTGGTCCCTAGGTACGCCACTGTGCCGTAGATAATAAATATTCAATCCTCCATCTTAACGCTAGAATCAAGATCAGTTTGTTTAAAAAGATCTCGAATTTTACGCCCACATTTTATGTAACTTTTGTTTTTTCCCGTGATTCCTTTCGTTATTTTCATCAATTGTTATTGGCATGGTGGTTGGTTAATGTGACATTGTATATCTAGTATCTAGCTACTTTAAAATCACATTTGACGTGGTGTCTGGATAATGATCTCAATAAAAACATGTTTCAAACAAATGTTGTTGTTCCACTGTATAATTCAAATAGTCTAAGTAGGCACCCACTGGTATCTTAGGTTCTTGCATATCACTAGTGAAAATGATTAAATACTAAACAGACCCTTCACGAAGCCGTCAACCAAGCATTATGTACAACAAACTAAGTAACCCTACGCAAAAATGGTTGCTGGGAAACGACTTTGATTTTTGGAGTGACAAATCACGTTTTAAGATAAAACTCAATGTAACGCACTCAAAACATTGTGCTAGTGGATGCATTTAATACTACGGGGGTCGTGGAGGTATTTTAAGTAAAGCTACAACATTAAAATCTTGTACCTATTTAAAAAAAAAAAGTAAAACAGTTGGAACTTTAACCCACAATATCTCCGAACTAGAAGGTTCCCAGGTATGGTTCTGAACAAAAAAAGAGATCACAATAACGGGGAGAACAAGTGCCTTTCGGCTTCGTTAAGGGTCTAGTTACACCCTTTATGTAAAGTAAAAGACTGCTAGCAAGCAAACAAAGCAATTTTAAACATCCTTGTGGCTGTGTAGTCCCATATAATGTGCTACCTAGCCACCACCACCAGGTTTTGGAAAGAAGTTTCAGGAATTAGATAGGTACTGCAGAAGCACTTAAGCAGATTAATTTAACAACCTAATGAAAAACTAAGTAAATAAGGTTTAAGAAGTGTAAAACATTATGTGTATACCTTTATACATACCTGAGCGGCCATAATCCGTTGCCTCTCCTTAATCAGACCACACTTGGGGCACTGGCAGAGTCGGTAGGCACAGGCTTTCTTGTGGCCTCTTAGACTTGAGATCAGGCCATGGTTTCGACACCGTGCACACTTTGGGACCCGGGCACGCCCACTATTCATCATTAGAACCACTCAATGTTGTGTCTATCAAAAGTTTTTGAATGAGGTCGAAACGTAACTGCAATAAGGAGGTTTTTAAGTATAAATAGATTCTCACTGCAGTGTGTAGCACATAATTTATCCAGTTGATACTACTTACTTCGCGATGGAAAAAAAAAAGACTATCAAATTAAACAATATCAAGTAAAGATAATCATTACTAATCTGTGTATTAAAATCTTCGGTCCTCAAAAACAAGGTATCATAGCACTGTTCCACAAAATTAACTGAACACAATCCGCAGAGCAAAGCCGCCCGCCCATATAACACTCCGCCCTGAAACTAATATCGATATGAAAACTAGACGTCGAGATGATAGATGCGTGTGAAATTGGGAGGAGTAGCAACTGACTGTATCTGAGATGAGGTACACGGGAACATAAACTCCATCATCTTAGGAACAAGTGTCAAGTTGGTGATTCTTTTTGTATCGACGTCGCAACATCCCGCTCTTCCCGAACCGCCCTTCTCCACAGATCGACCAATGGGAACGTGCTCCCGTTAGGATTGGTTACAAACTTAGAAAAACATCGGAAGCTGATCCTTTATGATTGTGTTTCATTTAAACAAGCAACAGCATAAATGTTATAGTGTAGTGTGCGAACTTTCAGTTTTTGTTCAGTGAAAACCTACCGTAACAAGAATAATAAAACTGCTATGCTACTAGTTATAGCTAGGTATGCTTGTATGTAAATACTTTGATGTATCTATATACTATTTATATAAAGATATGACTACTATATGTGATGTGAATTTTTGTTCAACTGCATCCGCTTAGACCCGGGAGACGACGCCGACATACATAGTTGAGAAAAGGCTAGGCTTATGTTGATGGCAATATATTATAGGTGATAGGTGGTGGTAATTTGTGATGTGAATGTAATTATGTTCAATGTGTATTACGAAGATCTGGGGATCTAGGTTAACATGTTTTTACATAGAAACTGTGATCCACCAACGTCCATTTCCTTTAGTTTCCTTAAGTTAAGTAGCGAGTTAAAGTCCCCTGTGGATGAATATCATAACTCTTTGAAGTAGACAAGTGCGCCTACCGGCTACCAATATTTTGACTTCGGTTCGATTCACAGGTCGGGAAGACCCTAAACCGATTGCGAAGCCAGGTGGGCCGCTGCAGATACAACTAGGTCCGGTGGGGGTATTCCGATGAAGCCATGTATGACTGCAGTGTCTCAAAGCAAATTATGGCTCACCTCCTATCTTGCACTATGTGTGGTGCACTTTGAGGGACTTGTCCGAGGCCACCACCAACGCCGTTGAGGTGGCAGAGTTCTGGACAAAACAAATTTAATTTAAAAAAAAGGGGAAATCATCGTCACGACGAAGAAGAAGACAGGTCGGGAAAAGTGCTATTGGGTTTTTCTATCAGGAAATTGTCAGTAGCAGTCTTGTAGTCCTGGAAAGAGAAGGATCGGTCGTCCGGCGGCGTCGAGATGGGTACCAAGACGCCATTGTTGCCATCGCGGGAATATCCTGGAAGAGGCTGGCACAAGAACTTCGAGCTTGGCACAAGCAAAGAGAGGCCTATACCCAGCCGTGCGTGAAGTCGGGCTGTGGATGACGATGAGTCTCGTAGTCTGGATTTATGCCCGGTTGATGGCAACAAGCTCGCTCCCTATTACATGGGACTTAAATATTCCTAACTGGCGAAATGTGGGAGTAATGTCAGTAGGTACCTACCTCAATTTTCATATCTATAAAAAAATCCGGAGAAAATTCCGGACTTTTTCCATTTGAATTGTACTGCATAATACCGTTTTTTTTTCTTTAGAAAAGTGTACCTACGCAAAAAAAAGATAATATATTAGCTATGGTATTACCCAGTACTAACTGGGTTGTGGAGGTCACATAGGCAGTTGTTCCATGAAAAATACTGGTATTCAGATGCATCTGGTTAGACTGGAAGCCGACCCCTACGTAGCTGGGATAAAAACTACTCACATTATTATGCACTTCATACCTACTACATTTTGACGGCACGGTTGGCATAGTGGCTGAGCGACTGGCTGCTGCGCTGCGTGTCGTGGGTTCGATCCCCGTACGCAACAAATATTTGAATGGCCTACAGGTAGGTTGTTGTTCCGGATCTGCTGTTTGCGTACGTGAGTTTAAATGTTTGTAAATGCACCCACGATACAGGAGAAATGCCTAGTGGGGGGCAACGTTTTTTAAGTGCTAGTGCACTACTATCTAATAAGCCATTGCAATTTCATACTTTTTGACTCGATCTCCACCATCCAGCTGCTACGAGGCACACTGCAAAGATCTAATCTAAGGAATGTAACTCATATCATAATATCACGCACGCCTATAATCCCCGAAGGGTTAGGCCGAGGCGTACCTAATAGTAAACCCATATAATAGGCAGCGTGCGAGCCTATTGCCATCGGCCGGACACAAATCGAGACTGCTTGGCTGCTACTGAAAAAATACTGATGGAAAAACTATATAACACTTTATTTAACCTAGCTGGGAATCGAACCCAGGACCTCATGCTCAGCAGCAGTCCAAACTGAATATAATTCATTCATGCATGATTTGGGTGTTAGATAGATAGAATTAATACTCTATGTCATACAGCATAACAAACTACAAAAAATAAGGACTTTTAAGAGTTGCATAGTGTGAGTGTTTTTATTTAGTGTTATAAATCTGTTTGTGTATCGCACGATATTGGTTATGTGTTGCTCGTGTTATTTCAGGGAAATCCCTACCGTATTTAATCAATGAAACGAAATCAGTGTACTACTTAGTATCTTTATTTTAATATCTTAAACAAATAAACTTTTCAAATGCATATTGAGAAAAATACTAACTAACATAGGACAATAGGAGATATTTCCTATGATAGCCCAAATGCCCTTTTGCAGTTATACATATTTTGCTAGTCAAAATGATGAACTAGGTATACATATAGGGTAACTGGTAATTAGTGACCGATACTTAAACAAATGATTGTAGTCGTGATAACAAACAACTTTCCCAAAGAAACATTTTTTTATACTCATTCACTCGCGCCTGTGACCTACCGTCTGTTAGCCGATTGACTTTGCATAACGTCACTGTGTCACGCAGCTAACAGCTGATAGGTCACATGCGAGCACGCGCGTTAATTTCATACGGCTGCTGTGTTATTGTGATAAAAGTGAATGACTATAAAAAAAAGGTTTATTTGGGAAAGTTGTTATCATGAGTACAATAACGTGTATAAGTATAGGTCACTAATTACCAGTCACCCTATAAAAACATTACACTTTTGCAAAATGGTTTAATTTTAAAAGAGCTATTGTTTTGCTTATTGTTTTACTGTTTCATAATGTTCATGAAACAAAGAGTCACTATCATTTAGAACTTTTCTTCTTTTCATGCTGTTTAGCTGCTTTCTTCTTCATTATTTGCAGCCTCTTATCAGCAGAAATAATGTTGATGCTTGGAGTCACAACCTTTGAGGGTGATGATGATGATGAACTGCTTGAGGATATCTTCACCGGTGTTGTGGAACCAGATATATTGGATGGTGACTTGGGACCAGCTGAAGTCTTGATGTAATTACCAGTAATCCCTTGTGATGTCAAACAAGTGGCACACTGCCAGCCAGGTGTTATGTCGTTGTCACTGATAGCAGGTTTGTGGCAATCCTGAAAGTAATTTTAAACAAGTTAATTATTTGAATCTTTGAGGATAACACAATATGACAAGTTGATAACAGGCACAATTGCCTGGATGTGTCATGTTACACATGAAGAATAGAGATAGATCATTAGGTAGTGTGTTTTCAGTGTATGTTGTCCTGTTGGTCTTTTTTCAGTAACCAATATAGAATATTTAATGATCTAAACAGAAAGTGATGTCAATGAGTGGCCAACTCAGCAATAACTACATGAAGGGAAGATAGCATTTTTGAAACATGTGTAATATGTCCTTAAGTACCAGAAGTTTGTACCCGATTGATGGCAATAGGGTCGCTCCTATGACATGAGACTTAAAAATAACTGGCGAAATGTGGGTGTTCTATGACATACACCTCTGCCTAACCCTTTGGTTATTACAGATGTGATGTTATGTTACCAGAAAATCCATAAAGCTGTAGAATCTATTTGGTAGAAACATGAAAGGATATATTACAAGAAACATTTTTACCTGATGATACAGAGCACGACAGGCATCACATTCTACTAAGCGGTTGCCAACTTGAACTGAAATCTGTCTGCAAACGGCACAAGTCAAATCTTCTTCCAATAAATCAAGAGACAAGTCTCCATCCATAACAGAGCCATCATCATTTTCACGCTCCGGTATTTGTAGTTGCTGTGGACTTTGTTGAGGCAACGCTACGGTGGCAGGTTTATTTGACTTATCTGCCTTGTGCTTAGATCTAGGAGATTCCAACTTTTCCTCAGCCAAGTACTTCTTAGGCAAAACGTTGCCAAGGGTTTTAGAACTTCCATAGCCACTTTGACGAATGTGTTCGTCTAAAGTAAGCCGTAGTTGTTCAGTAGAATCGGATGCGCTTGAATGTAAATATTTTAGGCACAGCTTTATCGAAGGATCAAAATCAATAGAAGACATTGCTCGATTTGTTCAGATGAGCTGAACGCTAGAAAGTTATAAAATGCCACTAATCAATTTACAATTTATTCATTTTCATCATAAAACCATCGCAACACACCACAGTTTTGGTTTTCATTTTCTTTATTCATTGCTTGATTGCTTGACATTTGACATTGACATTTGAATTACTTGTTTTAAGGGGACCATAGACGATTGATTTCTAATGTCATTCTGATATTATTGCCTCGTAAACATTGTCCCATACATAACTTATTCGAGTTGTGTTTGTAACGAACGCACTAATTAACTGCATATTATCTGTATACACAATGACATAACTGTGTCAACAGTCAACACTGTCAGTGTCAATGATATCAACATTATTTTAAAATCGTGTTGATGACAAAATTTTATATTATATCATTCATTGTACTGAGAAAAATTGTGTTGGTTCGTAGAAATGAATTACCACTTATTAGCTTTCGTTTTGTTAGGGTTTTGCAGCATCTGTAGAAGCGATATACAAGATGGACCAGACCCTTGGAACTACGAAAGTATGCAAGTACCAGATAAATCACATGAAGCAGATTTACCTCCAGATCTTAGAGCACCTTTAAAGAAAGAAAGACAAAAAGAAAGTAAATTGGTCTTTGGAGAATGGTGGTTTAAAAGATTACTTGCAATAATGCTAAAAAGCGGCCAATTTAAGGTTAATTATGCATGTTGATACTTATCGTTTTTAAATGTAAACATTGCTCTGAAATATTTAGTTTTAATTCGTACTAGCCGATATTCCCAAATAACAGTATTGTAAAAGAACTGTGTAAAATAAAGATCCCTGTAAACCTATCTATCAAACATAAGTACTTACTTACTACATTTCTTACAATCTTTGAAATTTCCCAAATTTTGATTGTTATTTCAAACCTATGAAAATTATAATATTTACTTGTATAAAATTACAGAGAAGTGAAGATGGTACTGTTGATATATCACTACAAATGAGGTTTGATGCTGATAGATGGGATGTATTAGACGAGTGTTTGAAGTCAGAGTCTACATTGTCTGATGATAAGTTCAGACGTACTGTGGGATATGTTGAAGATGCCATTTACAAACCAACCATTACTGATCAAATTGTATTAGCATGGAGTGATTACATTCAAGTTTATCTTATGGAATATAAGGTAACATTATACCATATTTTTTTCCTTACCTTGGTAATGAACTATCTTTTAAAATTCTATAAAACTGTTATTGATATTATTATACCTATGTTGAATTCAGAATATCTAAGTATAGATGGCTCAGCCATATTATTGTCATACTAATGCTTTATAAATTATAAACTTTTCAGATGTACATCACTTTACTACTTGGTTTATTTGGAGCTGTTGGAATAGTAATTTGGCTATGGAGACACATGTCTCACAAGCATGTCGTCATCATTATATTTGCCTTGTTATATATTTATGAAGGATTCATATCCTACAAAGTGAGTATCCCTGAAATGCCAAAAAAAAACATTAGTTATCTATAAAGTACTACCCTGTGCTATTCCACTGCCTGATTCTAAAATGGAATTGGGACTAGCAAAGTAACAGTATTATAAAATGCATTTATATTTTTATATCAAGGTTGGAAAAAGACCTATACTAATACATAATCTTACTAATATTATAAAGAGGAAAGATTTGTATTTTTGTGTGTGTGTGTGTTTGTATGTTTGTAATGAATAAACTCAAAAAATACTTTGCTGATTTAAAAAACTTTTTCACCATTACAAACAAAATGTTTAAAAAATAAATGTCCACCCGTTCAAAGCCGGAACGGGCCGCTAGTTGAGTATAAAGCTAAATCAAGGTTATGGCTGTTCACTATTGTAATTTGCCAGAAGCTTCGTCTTAGTGAAAGAAAATTATCCCATGGGAATATACTACTAAGATAAGGCTCATGGGAAGATATTATGGTCTACCCATGCTCCATATTTCAGTCAAATCTGTTTAGCTATTTCGGTGCAACTGATTAACGAACATCTAAACATACAGACTTTCACATTCGTAATATTAGTAAATAAAAGAATAGTAAGAAAGAGAAACAAAGGAATAGTCTTTTTTCAAGCTCTGATGGATATCTCAAATATAAAAATATGAAATATTTTCATACTGTTTTAAAATAAATCCATAACTATGAATCATCATTATCCTGCCCTTAGATGCCCCATGGGTATGGTTTAATTATTATTTAACTTTTCTCCATAATAATACAGAAATATATTTCAGGAAGCTGAACAACAGGAGTATGATAAATTTGTTTCAGCTATTAATACTTGCAAATGGTTTTTCTGGACATCAGAATGCACAGTACCACCACCAGACCCAATTTTATTCATGAAGCACATGAACCCATTAAAAATTGCCATCAGGATGTTTACGTCTTTGATATCTGAACCAGTTATTGCTATTAACTCTACTATAAAGATAATTATTCATGGTGTCACTGGTAAGAGAAATTTGTTTTATAATTCTAAACTACCATGAAAGTTTGTCATTTGTGATTGTGATTCATTAAAGAAGAATTATTAATGAATGAATGAAGTATTAATGAAGTTACAGATGTAACCCATGGCATTATTTTTAAATTATATTAATAGTCTGTGGTGAAAATCAGTAAATTTTCAGTTTTTTATTTTCATATTTTTAAATTAAATATTCTTATTCTTTTTTCTGGTGATTGCTAATTAATTTAATTGTCTTTTCCAGATGGATTATGGTTCCCCTTCGATAAGATTGTGTATGGGTTTTCAATCCTAGTCATAAATATTTCTTTGATATATCTGCTGGTCATGATTGTGTTCAATTTTATATTTAATATTCCATTCAGTTTAAATTTCCTCGGTGTCGTGAGTATTGGTGTTCGACAAAATAGAAGATCAATGTTTGCAACAAATACAAATGAGCAACCAGCACAAGTCGGAGCTGATACAGACAGAATAAGTGGTGATAGATTAGATAGGCTTTTAAATGTTTGTTCACTAGCTTTAACAAATGTTAATAATGTTCAAAATAGAACTAATTTACGATTGACAAATCATGACAATCGTCCAAGGTTACAAAGGTCATCTAGCACTGGACGATTACCTAATTGTTCGTCAGACAATAATAATGAGCAGCTGGCTAGAAACTACAACATTAGAAGAAGACACAATCTTGCAAGTGGCGATCATTGATAAAATTAATAAATAACTTAACTGCGACGGTGGTCGAGTGGTCGCAAGGGCGACTGCTACGTATGAGGTCCTGGGCTCGATTCCCGGGTCGGGCAAAGTGTCACTGGGTTTTTCCATCAGAATCTCAGCAGCAGCCATGGGATCTGGATTTTTGCCCGGTTGATGGCAATAGGCTTGCCCATGCACATGGGACTTAAACATAACCCGTGAAATGTAGGTGTACTACTAGGTACATCCCTACCTAACCCTTCGGGGAATACAAGCGTGATGTTATGTATGTAAAATTGAAATGTATTGGGCTGACAACAAAATATCAACCTTGCCTCAGTTGAAATAAAGTTGGAAATTAATCTCTATTCATCCGAGAGAGCCTCAAAGCAGCCAGAAGTATTAATTTCGGTATTTTTTGTTACAATAACATGTCGCTTAAAGTAAAACGTTAAAGAGCTTTATATCGCGTCACTTCAAAACACACAATATATTTACATTAGATGTGAATTACAAAAAATAAATGAAAATAATATAATAAGAGCACAAAGTATGGGACGCCGCCGTCCGCATCCTTTCGCATCGACCGTAACGAACGAGTTACTCTGTGCTCTTTTTGCAAAAATGACAAACCGTCGATCAATGTGTCGTGAGCCTACGTGACAATTGTCAAGTCTAGAGTGATATTACGCCATGATCATCGTAAAACCAGTTTTATTTTAATGTAATTAATACTCCACTGTGATAATTATTATTTGTAATGTTAAGCTTTATATTTAGTTATTAATTAACCAGCCAATTTTTTTAAAACAAAGAAGTAACTCTTGTTTGATGCTGGAATTTAAATAACTCATTACAATAAACAACTAACTTTTAATGTGTAACCAATCCTGAATTCGCGTAAAAATGCTGCCATATAATGTTCACATAACAGCATGCGAAACTCAACAAAATACAGGTAACAGCTGTTTCACAGTACACAATGAATAATGTTCGCGGTTCCAGGTTTGGTAATAGTAAGGAGTTATTCTCATCTTGTATAAAAAGTTTACAATAAAATAATGATGCAGGTTTTAATATTTTTGTACTTATAATTAATGAACTTTTATGAATTTGCTTATTTTTATGTATAGGCAGAGAGCCAACGACTAAGGGTCGGTACAGACAGAAAGGAAAAATCCTTGCGCGGGCTCGAGCCTCTGGTCGCAATTCACACCAAGAGCAGAAATGTGCTTCGAGACGGTGCGACATTGAGGGAAGGCTCGAGACCGCGCGCAGCACATTGTATAGAATACTCTTTATTATGTGGACCAGACAAATGACAGGTAGATATTACTATTATTTAAAAAAAATAAACTAATCTATCGATATTCTTATGTTTTCGTCGTATTGCTATGATGCAAAAATGTTGGTCATTAGCTTTGTATCTATTACGTGTCGCTTTTAAGAAATAAAACCAGTAAATAATATTTTTACAAGTATTTTATTTTCGTGATGCCTTAGTGAGAAGTGTCACAAACAAGATCAATTTAAAATATTTTAATACATAATTGGAAACATATAAGCATAAATAATTCTTACGGTATCAAGGAGATATTAAGCAAATTCTAGTCTTGATTTGAAATAAACGCTTACACCTATACTGCTATTGGTCAACAAACATTCGCAACCTCAGTATAAATAACATTTAAAAAGAAACAATACAATTATGTACAATACAACTAGAACATACGACTCCCAACTAGGTGATCAGAGAATGCACTGACTCAATGTTTATCATTACACTCTCTGACCGACCTGATCAAACTTTCATCGTGATACAACGAGGCGTTCCTATCCGACTATCCTAATACTTAATGTAACCCAAAGCAAGTATGTAACTCCGACTGATGGACGATGAAAAAAAGCACACTAACTTTTGCTTGGAAATCGTCAAATGTTTGTTGTTTGCGATTGAAACTATAATAAATATCAGGAAACTTAAGCAATACTTTATACTAGGTACATAGTCATTATTATTTCTAGTAAAATTTGGATTTCTATGCTTTCTAGATATAATCGGTTAGATTGCAAAAGGGATGCTGATAATTATCCTATTACCTAACTTCCTATATTATTATTGCCGTGACATACATTGGGCACCATTTTCGAAGATTATAAGGAAAAGAGCAGACAAAGATAGCAATCTCATAAGAAACGTATTGTTTATGTTTGAATGCAGTAAATATAATGTAGAAATTTGTATCAAAAAATCTATAATAGATGTTAATTCATCCTAATTAAAAGCATGTGCTATATTATAATGCAACTCGGAGCTTAAAATTAATGTACCACCGAGACTTCAGAACAGTTAATGGTTGAAATGATTACCTATCATATTGACCATGACCACTCAATGTACCTTTACAATATAAAACACTATTTTTGATTATGCTATGTTGATCCTTCGTTGATTACAGAATTTCTCTAAAATCTAGCTACCAGAACTACGATCCTAAATCCGTACTAGTTACAAGTAATGTTAAGTCGATTAATTAGAAACGAGAGGACGAGAGAATTGAAATGATCGCTTGGATAGACAGCAGATAAATACAGACGCTGGCACTATGATACCATGAAATAGAGATACCAAAATTATAATTTTCCCGGTAAGTTGAGCTCATCCACGAAAAACTGTTGACTGATTATTGGCAAAGGGCCCGCGGCCCATAGTTTTTTTCACAAGGTCTCTCCAACAAACTAAAATGGTACAACTTACGGTTGTCGACGTAACTTCACTAACTACTCACTCTAATCTAGTCCAACCTGAGATTTGAGATTTTAAAACATTGCATGTAAAGGAGAATCTATACCTTTGAACAATTTACATAGAGTCACTTAGCGTTACCGTTATATGCATTACATTTTTTTTACTTGAGCTCATGACTGATGGCTCCATTCCAGGTGTCAAGATATAATATTCCCATCACACAGTGGGTAGGATAGCATGTATTTTAAACAAAAATACCCCTATTTTGGGAAAGTGAAACACTTCACTAGTAACAGAAGTAAGAACATGGGAAGACCCTAGCAAACCCTAAAGCGGTGAATATCTAGAAGACAGAGGGGTATGCCGAGAAGTGCTATTTTTTAAGCACCTATGCGGTTAATCGCAAAGTTGACAATTATAACGCTCATTTCAGGTAATCAAGTGTTAAGGAAATAAGAAAATACCAAGAGTACAAAAAATAGATACACCTACTACACTGTTAACTTACGTCAATCAACACGAAACAACTTTGGTCCAGCTATAACAATTCAGTGTTTAACAATTTTTTTATCTCTATAAATACAATATTTTATAGATTCTGCCAATAAGCAAATATTCGTAATTAAAACGTGCGAATACATTATCAACTTATGTGCATAATATTGAAATGTCTTTAGAAATACATTCAAACAGAATAGAATATTAATAATAATCCTAAATAGTACTGATATAGAAATAATCACTTCTGCAGATTATTTTTTTCTTGGTTATTTTGTGAACTTACAGTACAATTACAGTTAAATTGTAAATAAATGCCCTGCTGACCAATTAAATGTGACTGAGCTTTTAAGTACATAAATTATGAAGTATGGAATGAAAAACATAATAGTTACATCACAGGATATATATAAACTGCTAAGATCAATATGCGAATGATACGGCTACAAGCCGAAACGGGGCTACATATTCTTTAATCCGGCTGGAATTACCAAGCAGTGAATACGAGTGTCCCTGGCGAGGTTCACCCGATTGATAACACAACCCGATGGATAATATGAGTAACAAACGATGATTGGACCCAGGTGTAGCGTCGCTTAAGGCTCTAGCCGTATAGCACTAGCATTTTAGCCACTATAAATCTTCATTGCATACAGATACTTCAATATATATTATTCGTACAATAATAATCGACTAGATACTTATATATCATGGACAAATCTATATAACTGGATATGTGAGTGATATTAAATAAAGTGCATTATATAACTAGCGACAGCTACATTTAAATATTATGTCTAGATAAATATTTAACCGTGAACATTGTCCATCTTTAACAAATAATATTTAACCTATAAAATCTAAAATAAACGTGGTACAAATCGATAATGTCATCGCGAGATCAATCTTTGTGGATACTACAGTACCTATCTAAGTAATAGTATATTATATTGTCGAATATTTTTAATACAGTGCTTATTCTATTTATTTAATGTAATGTGTTGTTGAACCAAAAAAAGAAATGACCAAAATTGGTGCCTTTTTATTTTTCGCGGCCGCTAACGAAACGAAATACATATTGGAGACGATAGCAATACAAACAGAATTTTGTACGGCGGTATAGCGCGAAACTCAGTCCTGACTAAGTAAAATCAGTTTGTCCAGGCTGATGTTCACGACAGCTCATCAGAACTAAATACGAAACTATAATAAGTAGTATAGCAAAGTGGTCGAAGGAACCATGATCTAAAGGGTTTGGAAGATTTTTGTATGAAGCCTGACCGGCCTAACATCCGCCATTTTTTTTTAAACGTGGCTTTAGAACATTTTGTCTCATACAAAACTTATTTGTATTGATACCAGCTATCGATTAATAAAAGTTTTATGCATGACCGCAACTTTGAAAAAAAAAATGGCGGAAGTTAGGCCGGTCATTTAATTCAAATTCCTTTTGGAGGAGAGTAACTCTGCAGTATTCGTTTTTTGATAAAGCTTTGGCCGGAGCCAGGAATCGAACCTGATATTTTTATTTAACAAAAACAGCACCCTGTATTATTTCACTAATCGAAAGCAGCCGCAAAAAAAATAAAAAAGCTCCATTGTACGAAATGTACAATGGAGCTTTTTTATTTTTTTTTTGGTCTTTTACTCCTGCAATCTAGCAAAATTTTCTTACCACAAAAAATATTTCATTCACATATTATTTTTACATTAGACATAAAATGTTAGCATAGACATAAGTTACTGACTTTATGGAGGCCGCGGTTATAATGGGCTCCACTAAAGGCTGATTTTTTGGCGCGCTACTTTCCTCAGAAACATGAGGATTCATACTTTATGCCTCTTGTCATAACGTACATAATATTCTTAAGTCACTGTTACTCTCTCATGCAACAATATTTTAAAACAATGTGTATAGTCAAATTCCGCTTCTTAAACCAGAAACACTGTTTAGTGGAATTTAATTAAACCATGGATTCTCATGTAGCTGCTACTGTTTGGCACTGAAACAACTTCCCATAATGACATTACCTACCTATCGTTTACAATAATACCAAATAAGTATATAATATTCAATTCTAGATCTATAACAATCATGCCACCACATACAACCATTCCCTAAAAAATGGTTGAAACAGATAACATTGATATTTGAATAACAAATAAATGTCCTTGAAATTATTGGTAAACATAACACTGAAACAGATTTTAAGGACCTTACCTTCCCATGTCACTTTAATTTATTAATGTCATGTTAGTAAAAATAACAAGACATTTTATACTTAAACGTTATGCAATGTAATGCTTGTCACATTATGAATGTGTTTCATACGCAAAATTGTTTCATATAACAGCTCAGTATGTATAATTCATTAACAGTAAGTCCTAAAAGACTTCATTTCGTTGTATTTCACACTAACAATATATGGAATATTTCTCATTTCTTTGTCATGTCAGTCATTATTAAATTATTAGTAACTAACAATTAGCAAAATATTTAGGTTTTCAATGACTTCTAAGCTCCATTACAATCGGAACTAATATTGTTTAAAAGGCATTGTAATTACTATACTATGCTATCGCTTTTAAATGTGATACTGGCAATACTTATATTCTAAATCTGGTAAATAACTCGGCTGGGACATGGATTTAATGACTAGGATCAAAATGACTAGGAATTATTGTTATACAATTGGTGGGATTAGATATTATTGGAGTTTTTTGATATATTTACATAATCCGACATTTCTCTCTTCCACTGGCAGATGCTTCTCCTCCATCTTTTACAACTTTATCTTTCTTTTTTTTCCCTTTGCCGTCCACTTGAAGTGACACATTTCTGTTCTTCTCCATATTTAATAGTTCCTGCAATGATAGTTTAATATAATAATAATCAGAAATGCATGAAGGCTGATGAGGCAGGTTGTTGAGTGCTTAGTAGGTTATTTGTATCATTTCAGTAACCTCTGTGCTGCCAGCGACGATGCAGTAGCGAAGTTCTGGGCTAACAATATGTAAATATTGTTGTGTCAGTGACACAAAGAAGAAGAAGTATTATTTCAAAATATATTTCAGCAATTATCTGCAAAAGTGTTTAACTTTCAGTTAACAAAATTATATACCTGAAAAAGTTGGGTAACGTTGTGGTTTGTTTTAGCTGATGTCTCCATGAATGAAATGCCCCATTCTTGAGCTTGGGCTTGTCCTTCTGATGCTGAAACTTCCCGTATCTCTGGACTTTCATCACATTTGTTACCTGCCAGCATCACTGGTATATTTGGAAGCTCTGTACCTTTTATTTCCTTTATTGTTTGCCATATTGGCTTCAGTTCTTCTAATGATTGTCGACTGCTCACGGAGTAAACCAATATAAATGCATGTCCCTGTAAATAAAACAAGAGTAAATTAAATTTACGAAGGTCGTCGATATTGGAAATCGAGTTATGGAACACCCTACACCTAGCAAGGCGCGGTGCAGGTAGGTGGAGTAAAGCTGTGACTGAGTGATCCAAGGACTGGAAAGAGAAGTTTTGGTCGTCCATCAGCGAGATGAGCAGACGACATTGTTGCCATCGCATCCTGGATGAGACTGGCACAAAAGCGTAGAGCTTGGTACAAGCAAAGAGAGACCTATACCCGGAAGTGGGTGAAGTCGGGCTGTGGATGATAATGAAATTAAATTTTAATAATAATGACTTTATGCCTAAAATCCTTGAATAAGAATACTCTAGATAAGGATCCCAAACAAACTCTACAATACATTAAGAGCCAACATTCATATGGGTGCTTTCAAATAAGAACAAAAATATGAATTCTAGGCGCTAATACAGAAACTAGTGTATTCTGGATCAAAGCGAAAATCCCACTAAGACTTCTGGAAAAATTCTACTTATGTGCAGTATTCTAATTTCATTAAATATAGTTTTACCTTGCTAATTGATAGCCTTTGCATAGCAGGGAATTGATGTGATCCAGTTGTATCAGTTATCTGTAATGTACATATTGTCTTGTTGCTGCTTATAACCTGAAAAAAGAAACATTTTATTATTATGGAGCCATTCAACAATATCATTTGAGGAATTTTCTTTATGATTTATTTCGAAGAAGTAACTCTATGTGTTACCTTTTCATACTTTAACAGCTGAACAGATTGCACTCAACTTACGACCAAAATGTTTGGAGCAAAAGTGCCTTTTTTTTAGTGGTCACGAATTAAACTTTATACTATTAGAAGAAAAGAATTTTGAATGGCGGCAAAGCTAGCCACTAGCTAGCGAGGTTGTTAGCTCATCATAATAAATCCGAAATTATGAGAACCATGATCTTGATTTTGGAGGAGAATACGGGTAAGGTTTAGAATCGTGTCCTCCGAATTGGGAGGTGTGGGAGGTGGGAGGGGGAGGGGGACGTTGTAGATTTACCCCCCACTTCCCCCCTGCCGGAGGCGCAGTTTTTTTTTATAATTTTTTTAAAATCTCAATTTGGTTTTATGTTTGCTTAATGTTTTTGACATTATAAACCTGATTTATAGGGGGGAGGGTTGAGTTAGTTGTTGCCAGTCAACGTGGCGCAGTCGAGGGAAGCCCGGTCGACAGAGACCCGCGCACGGGGCTCCTTCTTCTGAATGGTTTACAAAAAAAATAACCACGAAGGGGATGGCGGGGTCGAGTGAGCGAGCGAAGCGAGCGATTAGACCCCGCCATCCCCTTCTAACCTAACCTGTCCGAGCCGGGGTGCCCCAGGTCCCGAGTTCGCTTCGCTCGCTCTTGCACTCAATGAAACTCGAAAATATTGACTTTAATAATTACTTGAATTTATAAACATAATTTATAGCTTCCACGATTTTTAAAAAAGGATCTTTTCGATATTTCATTCAAAATCATATATTTTACGCATTTTGAGATGATTTTGACAGATGTAACGTCAAAAACGTTAGACTTTAGTTAAATATTCGGTCCGTTTCACGTTTAGTTAGTGATTTACCAATATTTTCAGAAAAAAAAATTAAATATTTCCAGCAGCTAAAATCGCATGGGGGCGCTTCAGATAAACCCCCTTGACCCCCACACAGTGACAGAATCCTCGAATTCAGAGGACGCGATTCTAAACCCAACCCGAGAATGCAACCCTCGTTTTAGTTTCTTGAAGAAGTTTTTGCCAAAGTATGGAATCAAACCTGTTTTCTTTTCAACAGCTACTACTGGGTGATAAATGTTTGTACTAAAAATCTAATTGGGTGATCTGATTAAAACGAAAATTGGCAAGAAAACTATTCAAAGGAAGTTATAATATCTGCCATTATTGGTTTTTCAAAAGAACTCCTCAAAAGGGGAGTAAGAAGAAGTGTAGGGTCGAAGTTGGTATGAAAAAGTAACCTATGTGTTTGGATCAACTCGAAACTCAGACAAACAATTTATCAAAAACTAGCTGTTCCCCGCGACCTTCGTCCGCGTAAAATTATTAGAAATACAATTTCCCCCGTTTTTGCAACATTTTTCATTGCTGCTCCGCTCCTATTGGCCATAGCGTGATGTTATATAGCCTATAGCCTTCCTCGATAAATGGACTACCCAACACTGAAAGAATCATTCAAATCGGACCAGTAGTTCCAGAGATTAGCGCGTTCAAACAAACAAACAAACACTGCAGCTTTATAATATTAGTATAGATAAGGAATTAAGTGTCCTATGGATTTTCAAAAGTTAACCCCTTAGAAATCTTGAAAAAGTCCATAGGGGAGGATTATACTGTGAAACTTGATTACTCGAAACACACAGCAGTCCACTACTGTCCTATGTCCCCACCACACTATGTACATTGATTCTCATCAACTCTCATTCAATTAGTACTAGCCACCCTGCAGAGATTGTCGCTCCACCTAGCTTGAGGTAGTTCCACCTTATGCTTGCTGAGTCCCGCATTAACTTGTTCATATTGATTACTGGGTTTTTGGTTCACAGAAAGTGGACCTCCTCTTTTTGTCAGGATAATGGCATAATTCAGATCAAAGTGAATTATGTGCAGAACTGATAAAAATACGATGAGTCTGTTTCAAACAAACAATCGTTCTTACAAGGGAAAGATAAATGATATACTGGAAATTAATTTCCACTTTCTTATTAGAATGACAATAGTACTTTTAGATTTCATGAAATTCTTCCACAAATACACAAAACAATCAGCTTGTTTCTTATTCTTATTCAATACTCGTAGATAACGTGTATACAATCAAATGCGTAAAGTTAATGAACATAAATAATGTTACCTGTCTATAGGTATCCTCGATGGTAGGTATGTAAGATTCCCTGAATGTTCCCTTTACGAATCGAAGCACTAGAGAACTTTTGCCAACACCACCCGCACCAAAAACTACAACACGATAATCATTACTTTGCTCCGGCATTACTTAGTTTTAGCAATAGAATATCCTTTGAAATCAATTCAAAATGCCAAATACTGTTTAGGGTGCTGTAACAACTCTAAAACATTTTGCATACAACAATATTGTTTCCGGATTAAATTATATTCGCTCCAGCATGTAGCAATGCTCCCATGCTAATTTCCCATCTTTTCATAGAATTATTATAATTTCCTGGTTTGGATTTACAACGCCCCAATGCAAAAAGCAAACCAACCAATACAAATTATTCCATAGCACTCTAGACACACAGACTAACAATAATTTTGAGTCAAGATGACAGATCCAAGATACAGTGCATTTGAAATCAATCAAGATCATACTGACCCTTAGTCGATTTTTTTTTTAAATCGAGTCATGTAATATCTCCTCTGCGTCTGTACTCTGTGCGTGTTAAATAAATAAATATAATTAGGTGCTTTTTATGTCTGCAGAAAAGCCCGAGTTTCTTTCTGATTATAATAAATGTTTTGAATGCAGCATAGAGGAAATGCAGCCAAGTATAAAAACATTTTATACATAGAGGAATAAGCTTAGAAATCGCATAGCTGGGGTTACCCTCAGCCAAAGTACATTGGCCACTTGACCATACACGTTATTAAAACTAAATTCATTCGCCGATCGCCACCATTGTGTAACGTTATATGTTTTATTTATTGTGGCTAGAAATAAAAATAAAATTGAAATGAAGTCGTTTATCTTGGTTTTTTCGCATGATCCTTATTAGCGACACTATAGAATGTTGTAATAATACAGTGTTTTTTTAATCAATTTGTTCGATTCCTGACTAGGAATATTGATTTTTCAAAAATCTAATGATGCAGTTTTAGTTTTCGTCAAAATCGGGCTCGAGACTCCTTTGAGTATTTTTCGCTATTCAGTTTTGGATTTTGCCATCCACGCCCACTTGAAAAGTTCTGTATACAATTTAATATACAATTTGTTAAAAAAAAACCCTGTCCGATCCGAACGGAGCATATAGGTATACCAATGACATTGCCTAATAGAATAAGAAACATAAAATATTCATGAAGGTAAAAATATTAATGAATTTTAAAATACAAAACAATACAATAGTAATTTATTTCTCTCAAAAAGGTACAATTTTGAACATAGTATCTAGGTTACAACAGATTCAAAACCTTTGTGAGAGCTGGAATCTATACTGGATTCGAAACCTGTATGACAGATATCCAGGCAAATGCATGATTTTTGTCCCAAATTACCACCGCTTCCCTAAATTCTAACTAACTTTTAAAACGTGACAACACCTTCGGCATAAGTATGTTCCGATCGTCAATTGTTTTTTATGACGTCACTACCCTAGAAGTGACCGCTTGCGCCAGTGTGTTGCCATATAAGTTTCCTCATTTTAGCCCATTTTACTTAATTTTCATGGGGTAGTTTTTTTTACTTGTTCTCCAAAAAGGATTACATAAATAGAATCTAATCTCGATACCTAATAGTACCCACACGGATCGGACAGAGTTTTTATTAACATATTGTATATTATTATGTAAGTGTTTGTAAGGAAACACACATAGTGTGTTTTATTGCTTCGTGTGCATTTTAGCAAAGCAATAGGATGCATGCCTCTAAGTGTAATTGTCAAATTCCCGTAGTGTGCTGGACGTGTTTACTACGCCACGCGCAAAAAGTAAATCTTATTCGATGATTCGCTCTTGGCTTCCTCCATATCTTATTCTTTTATGACTTTAAAGTAAGTAATTAACTGAATCATTTAGACGCTTAAATATGATTCGCGACAGTAACAAGTATGGGGTTACAGAGTTATAATAATTAAAATCATCAATACAACCCTCTAAGTTCATTGCTCCCTTTGAACTTTTCTCGTTTGGAAACTTAGTTACTTTGATAACTATTGTTTTATATAAATTAGAAGCATTATTTGAGTTTTTGTAAGTGTGAGTACCATGTAGACTTTCTATTATGGTTAGTAGGGCTTATCCTAATCTTTATGGTTTTAACTGTAGCTTTGTTTTATTTTCCTATCTCTACACTGTGCTCACATATAGAAGCAACAATATTGTACCCAGGACTATGTAATATATAACTTGATTTGAAAAGAGTGTCCATGGAGTTTCTTGCCCATTCTTCTCCATGAGATCTACTATTTTCGAATGGGCAACTACAGTCCATTCACAGTTATTATGCCTGTGGCGGGACTGTAGGTAGCTTATTTTTGACTATGCAAAAGTGCCTGTCATGGGTCTATTTGAAATAAATGCTTTGAGTTGAGTTGAGTTGAGTTGAACGACTTTTTCAAGAAATAGCCTGACATAGACTGGCCTGCAAATGACAAAAACCGTAAGAAAATTTGAATTTCGCGGGTTACCTTAGCACACTCTTATGACTTGGACTACTATGCTAGCTGGAGCGATGATCTTGGGAAGGTAGCTGGCTGGTACCTAATACTGCTGGCCACAGAGCATCATATTTAATACTGGTACTGCTGGCTACTACTTCCCTGAAGAAAAAGAGTGGCACAGGAACATGCTCAGAGCATGGCTCAAAGACAATCAAATTGAAGAGCTTGAGCTCTTGAACATTGGCATTGGACTGAATTAAGGCTGCTAGTGTAAATCTGGGGTTATTTCTAAACAATCGATTCAAAACTGAATCGATTGGAAATCTCATTCTGGTTTGCTGGCTCGTACATACACACCGAAGTGACATTCGTATCATAAAAAAAAATTACAAATGGCTTCCGTTTTTAACTTACGCCTATCGTAATCCTCTGTTGGTATGGTTTTTTAATAAGGTTCGATAGTTTTTTCTTATTTCCATTGTTTCTTTAGTTTCCATAACTGTAAAACGTTTTCCATGTAGAATTACAAATTGATCTTAACTAATTTGACCTTCGCCAACTACGTGCCGGTAACTTTCGTATCTCAGTATTAGACTTCATTTAGACTTATTTTTAAGTAAATTTTATCGGATTGTGTTTAACTGATGAGCATTTAGTCATTTTACATCTTAATAATAAGTATAATATTTGATTATGTTTCCTAATTTGTAAAAACTATCGACCTACTGCTTACCGTCATAAATATTTTTTCTCTTTCAGGCTACTAATATATCGTGACGAACGCGTTCGATCGAATAATTACATCGTTTATTTGAAGCAATGGGTATACAAGATCTTCAAACGTTTTTAGAAAACGAGGGTGTTGGGGTTGATTTATTCCGAATAGCTAGAAATCATGCCGGCGGGTTCCGCTTGGTTCTCGACGCGGAAGGATGTTTAGATCGCTTATACGGAGGATACTTCTCAGGTAAGTGTATAATACGCTAAAAATATATAGTCTCCCATTGCCTTACTATAAAAAAAATACATAAATATTTGTTAAAAATTGTGCACCTGATGAAGTTTTCCTGAAATCTATTACTATTGTAAATATTCCTCAATTTGATTCTAAATTAGCTAAAACTTGGCTAATTCTTACGTTTCAAAGTAAAAAGAAGTTATCAAATCATAAATCATTACAGATTGGGCATGTGGAGGCCAGTGGGCACGCTGTGTCCAATTTTTGACTACCCTTGCCCAGGCTCTTGCTGAACATCAAGTTGCTCTATGTGTGTGTTTCAATGGTGCACATCCTACTCCACCTGCATTGCCTCAGCATTGGATACAAACCCAAGCTACATATCGCCAGAGAGTCAACTCTGTAAGTGTTCAATCTGCTAAATTGTAATTTAATAGTTTTAAGATTTTCCCCCATTGGCTTTGTTGGTGCAGAGGTGCTATGCTGCTCTAAGTGAACACCAAAATTATTGAGAAATTTAATAAGCTTTCACTGACGAGGAAAACAAATATTATTTTTCAAATAAACTTGAATCTTTTTTGTTACTACTCATAGAAATCTCATGTCTCATCATAAATTATAATTATATTTTATAAAATGGGTTTTTATTCCACTAACAAAGTTAACATTTGTGGGCTTAAAGTATTTAGTAAATAAATCTTGTGTATATGTTGGAAGGGACAACAACGCACAAACAGTTACCACATATTCATTACATCATTCTGAACGCCCTACAGAAATTTTTCATCAATAATAAAAAAACAGCTGTCCCTACAAATGCAGATGTAATAAATGAAACATTTCTATGTGGGAGGTTCAGAATGATGTACTGGATTCATAGTACTTGGTTTGTGCATCGGTTTCCCTTTCGCCCTGTATATTAAATGACATACATACCCATGTAAGATGATGTGTATTTGTAAGACTCCTACAGCCTTAACTGCTAAACAAGCAATAAATTGTAGTTTGTCACAAAGCGGTGTACTAACAAAGGATTTTGCAAAAATAGGGTGAAAACGCTTAAATAAAAATCTTATTTCTTGAGTTCATAAACTTGAAAAACTCTGCATTTACAATTTATGCTCAAGTTTTTCGAAAAATTTGAAAGGGAGTAATCTATGTTTCGATTTACTTTAAATTGGAATAAATAATTCTTATATTAAATATTTAAAGGAAACATGCCAAGCAATTTTTTTAAAATCAAAACTTCTTTTTGAGTTAAAATCGGGAGTACAGTTTGTATGAAAAATCTTATTTGCTCAGTTTAGAAACTTTAAACGTGGCACAAATACTTCTTTAGGAAAATAAAAAAGATTATCATAAATTAACCAAAACGATCCTTTAAAGAGGGTGGAATCATCCCCTTTCCCATCCACCCCTTAAAGTGGGTGAAATATGGTTCAATACCCCCTATTGAACTGAAGCTAAGGCGCCTAGTGGCCAAAAATACGGCAATCTCAGAAATCCTAACATCATGAAGCATAGTAGTATATATGGGCAAGCCAAGTTTTTAGGCTTCTATGATAGAACCGCCACTAGCTTGTACACCTTAATATCTGTGTAGTATTGTGCATACAATAGTTTTTCTTGTTTTTACCTATTAGGCATATCTCCTTAACTCACCCTGAATACATTGACACTTCTTTAAGAAAATATAACTGGATTTTCTCTTATTGGGCTTACAACTAATTCTCAGCTAGTCTTAAAATTTTATACAGGTGCTGCGCCACATTGTAACAAAAGGCACTCCCCCTCCTAAAGTATGGTGGGTACCACCAATGGGTCTACATTCCTGCCTCAGAACAGCACTAAGATATCTAAACATCCCAATAGTAAGTAGAAAACTTGATAACTTGATATAAACTATTAAACTAAACTTGCTTTAACTTCCTATTAAACTATTCAATTTATACAAATAATTTTGTAATTGCTTTTCAATAGATGGTATCTTCTGATGATCATTGTCAAGAAGTGGTTGGTCTTTGCCGGGAGAAAACATATGCTGGACTTGTTGGCTGCTCTGGAGAATACTTAGTATTTCAACCTCCAAGATACTTTAGCTCTTCACAACTGAAGCTTACATACAGGGTAAGATCCACAAGTATCTATGATGCAAAAAAAAAAATACTGTTTGTTATAGCCAGAGAATTCGACTGTTAAGTTTTTCGTTTTTATTTCAAATACATGACTATAAATTTTGACTGATCACATTTTTTTGAATGTTATTATGTATTTGTTCATTGCAGTCATCATTGGAAACAAAAGAGTACATGGTGCATGAGCTGCCACAAGTGTTAGAGGTACCGCAAGACCGGCTTTGCCTTATGGCCGCTCTACTTGGTGGGACTATCCTCTCCGAGCAAAGCTTAGTTGATTTCTATAAACGTTTGGGAATCACACAAAAAAAGGTGCGCAATCATTTTAATACTGCAATATAGTCATATTAAGTTTTGTTTTTCTTTTCTTGATAGAAAGATTATTTTAATTTTGCTTATCTATACTAATATTATAAAGCTGCAGGGTTTGTTTGTTTGTTTGTTTGAACGCGCTAATCTCTGGAACTACTGGTCCGATTTGAATGATTCTTTCAGTGTTGGGTAGTCCATTTATCGAGGAAGGCTATAGGCTATATATCATCACGCTACGACCAATAGGAGCGTAGCAGCAATGAAAAATTTTGCAAAAACGGGGAAAATTGTATTTTTAATAACTTGACGCGGACGAAGGTCGCGGGGAACAGCTAGTATCATATAAAATTCAAAGTCCTGACTGACTGATATATCAACAGCCCAAACCGCTGGTCCTATAGGCATGAAATTTGGAGGATGTATTATTTGTGAAGAGTAGGTACCCTCTAAGAAAGGGTTTTTCGAAATCCCACCCCTAAGAGGGTGAAATGGGGGGTTGAATTTTTTGTGAAACTTTATATTCTCTGGGTCGATTGACTCGCAAAATTGGTGTACACACTCTTCAATTAAAATTATGAGACACGTGTATCACAGTTTTTTCAAAATCATCTCCCAACAGAGTCGAATAGGGCTTCGAAACTCACATAGACGGTCGCATGGCTCCGTTACTATTATAAATACGAAAAAGTTTGTGAGGATGTATGTATGGATGTTTGTTACTCTTTCACGCAAAAACTACTGAAGCATTTGGATGAAATTTGGCACATAGATAGTATATAACCTGGATTAACACATACCAGGATATTTTTTATCCCGGTAGTACGATCCCGTGGAACAATTACGCGGGCGAAGCCGCGGGCATAAGCTAGTGGAAAATATAAAACTACTTTAAGGTGAATTTTTGAGCATTGCCTGGATTTTTTTTGATTGGAGGTTACAGAAAAATGCGATTCCGTGCTGCTAGACGAGATGCATCCCTAAGTTGTTTTAACACGCTTTTATTAGCTTCACCAGTAACTATGTAAACAAACCTTAGAAGTTAAATTTGACCCACTTCCCAGTTTCTGAAATGCTGAAATTTTGCATAAATGTTTAGTTTGGGTAAACACAATGCATGGTTAGCTAAGTGACGTCATTCTAAATCCAATATGGCGGACTAGTTATTTTTTATGCATTTCCATGATATGGGTATCAAATGAAAGGGTTTGCTGAGAAGAATACATGAAAGCGTGTTTTTTTATAAAAAAAAAATACAGCCATATCACATTGCTAAATTCCCATAATTCATTTGAAAAGTACAAATGTTAAATGTTAATGGTTTTATGAATTATCTCTGCCGGGGCTGCGGGACTGTTCGAAAGAGATACCGCTGCCCTGGAACACAAAGGGCTAAGAAGGAACATGTATGGGTTTTAGTCAGTACATGTCTGACACTCCTTTCCGCTCCGCCCAGAGCGGGACTGATGTGATAATTTCCCATACATAAATAAAAAATAAAAAATTGTCTAAGGCTTTTAAATCGTATACGATACTAGCTGTTTCCCGCGACCTTCGTCCGCGTGAAATTATTATAAAAATAAAATTTTCCCCGTCTTTGGCACATTTTTCATTGATGCTCCGCTCCTATAGGTCGCAGCGTGCTGTTATATAGCCTACAACCTTCCTCGTTAAATGGGCTATCTAACACTAAAATAATTTTTCAATTCGAAGCAGTAGTTCATGAGATTAGCGCGTTCAACCAAACAAACTCTTCAGCTTTATAATATTAGCCACCCCCAACGTAGTTTGGGAAAAGGCTTGACATCATTATAATCATGTTATTCCATTATTTAAATTCAAAGTTTGTCAACATTCTTGATTAGGCTTTTTTTAAAGGCGGCAGAATTACTATTGGTCCTCAGTAGGAAGAGGTATGGATACTGCGTCACTAAATTTCCCCACTGAGAAACTTATAGCGAAACAGGTGTATTGGGTAAGGTTGGGTTGGTGATTTATTAAGGGTTAGACATCACCTAACCTGGTGTTGCTAAACTTGACGTTAGTGTAAACGTGCATAAGCAATACTTATTTATAAGAAGTGATTTGTTATCAAAAATGATGTTTATAACAAGTGTAAAATATTTTCAGCAGCAGGTTCCTCCAGAAGGTTTAGTAAAAGCCATTTGTCAATATGTCCGAGAATTGCCTTCGTCTGATGTAGATGCTGCATGCATTGATGTATTTGGTGACCTTAATGATCTCCGAGCTGCCAAACTGAAACAAGCTGTACAATATTATTTGAATGGTACTAAAGATGGATTTTTGAAGTACAGAACTGCATCTGGTGAGACAATATTCGTGAAAATATTAATTTCATTTGTCATGTTTTCTTAGTCAGTTTTAAAAATAAACAGTATATTGACATTTTAATTTCAGGCCGTCGTCCTAAGAGTAACAAAAAAAATCAAAAAGCTGATATTAGCCCACAGACAACTCCTTCCGACTTAGACACATCTAAACTGGCAGCTGAATCGTCCGAACACGAGGTTTATATTTTATTCTAACAAGTATAAAATTGCTATAGTCATCCACGCCTTTTACATCGTCATCAATATCATTGGCATCCATTGGCAAATCGTCAGATATTTTTGCATGATCACTAGTTCTAAATTTAAATAACTATTGTCTAAGTGCAAGTGACCTATTTTTTAATGAGTTGTTTTTATTCTCCCCACACCTTTTTGTATTTTATCCCCCTTGTTATTTACACTAAGCACTTCAGATAGTTAGAAAAACTGCAAACTCAATAAATTGCAGCAAAAAGGCTTGGACGACTACAAATTGGCAACGGCAAATGCATCAATTAACGCCGACTTTAGTATGGAAGAAAGACCTTCTGAGATACAGCAGGGACTTGCGGCGGTATCATTGGAGTCTGGTGACGCGGGCGCAGCCAAGCAGCAAACTGTCCATCCGGCTGATAAAAATGAAAAACCACAAACTGCTCCTAAAGAGGTCTGAAATATGTTTATGTGTGTTCTTGACTCTTTTAGGTTTGATAAATGTAAATACAACTTATGTGGTTCAAGTTAAGCATTAATTGGTGTGAAATGAGCCACTTAATCATGTGGCTCATTTACCTTTATAAGTTTCCCTAAGCTTGTCTAGTGTACATTTAAAAATAGCCATAACAACCTTTGATGAACCTTTCGCTCCAGCTGATTTTAGTGTGTGCGTATGGTTCGATACGAGAGGTGGACGCTGCTCGACACTATTTTTATTTATTAATATAATTTGTTGGCACGTTGTACATAAGCATTTGTTGTATGTTTATAGGGGCGCCCGAATTTGAAGCCGGTACCAAACGAAGACAATTGTCCCCCGGCGCCTGCTGAAGTATTACGTACATGTGCCGAGCGCCACGCGCGCGGTCTCATGCACCCTCAGATGTTGTCGATCCTGACACACCGTCAAGTAACCTTGCCGGTGCTTATGGAGGATGATAATCACCGCGAAATACCGTCGATACATCATTTCTTTAGACCTATCAGGCAAAATGTGTATGCAATTTTGTATAACATGCATCATCACCGCTTTATGGCACAAAAAGCCAAAGGTAACCTACTAATCTATAACATTGTATACCGAATTATGAAACGTTGATGGTTGACGGTGCTTGTTTTTTTTTTAGAGGAAGGCTCAACAAGTTCTTTGAATATCGATCGCCCTTGTACTGTTCAAATATCCGAATGGATATATTCCCGCGTGAACCCTGGGAAGAGTCCTGAAACGGTGCCGGGAATCGTTCTAGAATGGCCTGTACCAACAGTGCAAAGGCTTTGGTTCGGGTGAGCTTATATCTTTAGGTATTTTGCTCATCATTAGTCTACCTTCGTTTATGGATATACCTGCAAAGATACTGAATGTAATTAATATTATGTAATTTAGATTTAAAAAAAGTTTTCTAAATTGTTTTTCCTATATTGCAACTCCTTACTTTTGAATAGGAATAAAATAAGTTGTTTTTATTCGACTTGTTACAGAACTGCCCAAGATGATAAATGTCGCCGTATGAGAGCATTCCTCTCTTGCATGCGCTCGGATACTCCATTGATGTTAAATACGTCATACGTGCCGCAACATTTGCTTATTTTAGCTACTGTCTTAAGGTGAGACACTGCACTTTTACTATGAATATTTCTTTATTTAACCAATAGGCAGCATACTACTGGGCAAGTAACTTACTGCTTACATCGTAATATCGGAGATGTCCGTAGGCGTCTATTACCAGTATTCAAATCGCACGAGTCCTTTTTGATCTTTATTAGCATTGCGGTGGAAATTAACTTGTGCAACAAGCGTGTGTCTGTGTATCCAGATCGCGCAATGTGGGAAGCTTTTTTGAAACACCGATGTTAGTTTAGGTCTTTCTGCAGTTGTGCCCAATAGGACCTCCACACCAATTTATTTTCAATGTATTAAGTGAGACTTTCTTTTGTAAGAACAGTTTAAAACTTATTTTTCACCTTGATCAATAATTTACAGATTTATAATGACATCTCAAATTCAAATTTTGAGGCGCCAGGAGTTGGATGCATTTTTAGCTACAGCTTTTTCAAATGATCTCATGAATGCACTTCAATTGCAAGAAATGACCGTAAGTGTGAAAAGTGTCAGTAACGTTCTATAATTTTATATCCCTATGGCCGACAAACATAAAAGTGTTGTGACGTCACTTCGCAAATATCGACGACGTCACCCGAAGAGTTACTTGAGAATGTTATATGAAGATTTTGCTCTGCGACATCGCACCGCTGTTATGTGTGTCGGCACTTATTGATCAGCGCTGTAATGTGAAGCGAATAATGTAATGAATATTTTAGGTGAACGGTATAAACTCTCGTGGCGTGCAATTGGGTGCGCTAGTGATGGCGGGAGCGGAAGCGGCTCTGCTAGCCAACGACGCGTGCGGCGCGCCCGTACCGTGGCTGGTGGCGGCGCCGTGGCTGTACTTCGACGGCAAGCTGCTGCAGCGCAACCTGCACCGGGCTAACCACTGCAAGCACCTCGCTCAGCTCTGCGATAACCATCTGGATACGGTGGTGAAGGTCAGTCACCATTGAATTCGACAAAATCCTATTATTTTCTATACAACAAGTATCTGAAAAGTGTGGTCGAACAACAAATTGAACAACTTTCTGAATGGGACCAACATCGTAGTCGTGGAAAATTAAGCAGCTGTCCCATCATCGTTAGAGCTAACAAATACTGGGTGGGATTTTGAGATGAGGCAGTAAGGGCAGGTACCTTGCGGGCCTGTGGACGGTGAGTAATGGGTTAGCTCACCGTCCGTCCGTCTTATGACGACAGGCCGTGTCGACGGCGCGTTCGTGTTCCACGCGCGCCTCAAAGAGATGTCAGCAACTAGGAAGGGGCCCGCAAGGGCCGATGCCTGCCGGGGCTGCGGGACTGTTCGAAAGAGATACCGTGGCCCTGGAACACAAAGGGCAATGAAGGAACATGGATGGGTTTTAGTCAGTAAGAGTCTGACACTCCCTCCCACTCCACCCAGAGCGGGAGAAGTCATTTGATGATTTCCCATCCGTAAAAAAAAAAAAAAAGGGCAGTTACCTTAACCATTGTAGCTATAGGAAAATGTTGTTAAAGAGACTATCCATAACTTTTGATAAATTACCATCATCATTCACAGAATGGAGAAGTACTCGAGCCTTAGTTTTTACCATAGAGTTTTTGATCCTTATAGAAAACAATCGATTGCTATAAAGATAAGTTTTTGTGACGATTGCCCATTTTCTTCCTGACTTTTTTCCAAAATCTATGAATAAGGATAGAAATTCATCAAAAAGCCAATACTGCCTATTGGTCTACAAGGCCCAAAATAGACACAACTGGAACGTAATTGGCTAAATAAAAAATATCGTAACTATACAGTCTTGATCAAAATGGGCGTAAATCCAACATAAGTGAAATATATCTCAAATCATAGCTCATAATAAGTGCTCCAATTCATACTATTGCGGCAAGTACCAAAGGTGCGGGAGACCAGTGGTAGAGCCAAATGAAATAACACCGATTTGTTTGTTGTTAACAACACATTTCGTGGTAATAAGCTTATCCCCAATAAAAAGGAACTTAACATAACTAATTGTCGAAATGTGGGTGAACTGTACACATCTGCGTACCACCTCAGAGCATACAGGCGTATTGTTATATTATGATGTTGAGTAAACAATAAACATCCAAGCAATTGCAGCAATCACGACAGATTTGCTGTCTATTATTTAAGAGTTCCGTTCCATATCTCCGAACTCCATGATCACACATCATCATCACAATATTTCTATGGGACCAACTTGGGAGTATACTCTTTCAAACAAAAAAAGAATTTTACAAATCGGTTCGGGAGTCTTCGAGTAATCGGTGAACATACATAAAAAAAGATTCCGACGAATTGAGAAACTCTCCTCCTTTTTTGAAAGTCGGTTAAAAATTATAAAAAGGCAACATTTTCAGATGCCTCTATTTCTCAGGCGACTTAGATACTTGTGGTTTTAGTATTAAGTGGAGTTCTAATTATAAGCTACTATTTGAAAGCTATTTAAATGCTGTTGGTGTTACGCCTAGATTTCATAGAAAATTGCCCATGGCCCTTTTCCAAAGCTCGCCTTTATAGGGAAGAAGTAGTAAAAAGGATATAAATGCGAAAGTGTGTGGATTTGATGATTGGTTCATCTTTAATGTTATAATTAAAATACATGTAGACCAATGTTCGCCTGGAAAAATCCCTGCAGGCGAGTGAAACCGCTGGCGAAAACTAGTAATTTATGCTCTTTCTGTAAGTGATGCAAGAATTTGTTCGTGTGCGTGTACAGGTGGAGCGCATGCGCAAAGCGATCCTGGAGGGCCTGGAGGTGGAGTTCGCGATGCCGCCGCTGCCGCTAGTGGCGGGCGTCGTGGGCGGCTCGCTCGGCGGCTGGGCGCGCGGGCGCGGCCGCGGTGCGCGGCTCGAGATCGCCGGTGTTGTAGTTGGCCAGTGGGGTGGCGGTAGCTACCCAACGCGCACGCCGCGCTACCCGCAGGTGAGTCTTATCTACATGTTTTTTTCATTACGAATTTTCGTACGTGGTCGACAATCCTAACCTTCAGAAGATTTACAGGCAATATTTTATTATAAATGGATGTAAACATTATATGAGTGTTAAATAACTCGTTGCAGGTGAGCTACGTGGGCTACACGCCGCCTCCGCGCAACGCGTACGGCGGGCGCGGATGGCGCGGGTCGCGCGGAGGGCGCGTGCGCGGTCGCGGGCGCGGGGCCGGGTCGGCGCCGCCCGCAGGCCGCGCCGCGCGCCGCTCCCGCCGCGAGCAGGACGAGCCCGCTAAGCCCGCCACTCTCACTGTTAACGGGTAAGATATTAAAGCCAAAAAAGTTACCTCGTGGTACTGGGCACAGTGCGTTAAACAAACTTGCGCGTGAAATCATAAAATGATGAATCTCCATTGGTTTTTCAGGAAGACTGTGAGACCTGAGGATGTGAGCCAGCAAGAAGAGGGCAGCCCACACGAGGACCCCTCTGCCCCCGACACCGATGCTGACAGTTAGTATCACTTTTTCCTGCAGGTCATTCTGCACATTGCAGAATTTGCTGATTTTTTTTGAGTCATACGCAAAAAAATAACAGTTGAATCATTAGATTCAATGAAGAGGCCCGAGTGAAAACGCTGTCTGATTATCTTATATATTCCCTTTATATCTATAAAATTCACGACATAATATTATCAAAGGAATTTTTCGTTTATAGGTGCCCAGCCTCAAAAAATTAAGACTGTTAAAAATGCCAAGAAGAATATGGGCAAAGGAAAGAAAAAGAGCTCCAGCCAGAAGTCTGATCCTGCTCAAACGCTGGAATCTAACGGCCCACTCGATAAGACTAAGGTGACTGCAGAGTAAATTACAGCAACCGCACAATGACGACAACCAAATTACGGAATTTACAACCAAGCTTTCCTACTCAATTTCTTTTTTTTTTATCCTCATAAGAAGTTAAGGTGACAGCCAGACTTATTTAATATGATGATATATTTTAGGTGGCGGAGCAAAGCCACAATTCTGAAAAGGAGCACATTGGTCAAGGTGATGCACCAGTTTCAAACTAAAGTATTCATTTCGTAAAGGTAACTTCGTTATTGTTTAATTTTTATTTAGTATTGATTGATTTGAAATCAACTTAGTTTAGTTTTTTCGTGGCTTGTGTTTTAATAGTTCAGTAATATTAATTTAATTTTTTGAGGAAAGCTTGCTATACCTATAATTCATACAGGAAAAAAGGCTAACAACATTTTTGCAATACATAACGGTTTAAAATCGTATCGGTAAATAACATACATAATACACAATCAAAATACATAATGTGTTTAAACACTTCTTGGGAAAATACGTCGGAATGCGATTATTTTAGCACGTATTTGTGAGGTTGCATAATAATATATTCCTAAACGGGATAATAACTAAATCTATTTTCGAGATTTGGTTATAGCTTGGATGGTGAGTATCCACCTTTTTAAAAAGTATACGTGCCTGAAGATCTAAAAGACTTCCCTATTTTGAGACTGATTTTGTATTAATTTAATTGACACAATAAGTGTTCAATTAATAATATTATTAAAGACAAGTGACATAATATTGAGGCACATTTTATGCCCCAATAAACCCTAATAAGACGAATATGGCTCGATTATTTTGTATATTACTATAATGAGACCAATAAATACTGATTTAAACTGAAAAACAAGATCTATATTTCTAGATAAATAATGTGACCAAAGGGAATTAGGTTCTATTAATTGAGGTAGCAAATGTCTCTTAGAGTAAATAATAAGGACCGAAGAGCACCCATTATTTGACAAGTGATATTTAAAGTATAATTATATATTACTAAATTGACCTGTTGATTGTTAAGTCATGTTTTATTAAAAAGTGAGTGATGACTTAGTACTTCATATGTTTAATTTTTAGGCATATGAAGTACTAAGTCAATATTATTTATTTACACATAGTATATTTACAATTTACCAAATCATAATTTTTTTACTTTTAAGATGGTTTGGTCTATGAAATCTCTTCAAAATAATTGTTTAAGAGTTCTCATGGAATATTAAATTAAAATTTCAATAAACAAGCTGTAACTGTTCACTCATTTGCATCACTATTAGAAATTAATTTCAAAAACCTTGTAGTCGATTGCATAGACTAAACCAAAATACTTTCAGACTTGTTTTTGGGATCTCTTGAGTCATTGTTTAGGCGTTATTGATGTGTGTGTGAGTGTTGTTGTGTTAAAATAAAACATGTCTGAATTACCTTTATATAAGACGATCTCTGCGGTGAATATAAAGGTACAACAGGCGATATCAATGTGGGAACTGTGATTACAAAATGTTAATTGTTAAATGTTCCAGTCAAGGGCGAAACGGAAATGGAACACTAATGTTAGTATAAAAAGTGCATTTATTGAATGATATGTGGTGCTTACAAAATTGTGGGACTGCCTGAAACGAGTCTGAAACTCATAGATTTAAGTCTAACGATAAACGTTTATTAAAACTGAACGAGCATTCGCATTTTGATACTTCCACGTAATATAGGGTATTATTTCGATAGGAAATCGTAGATTTGTTATTAGTGATATATTTATATGCATTTTTGGGAATTTCAACATTGCGAATGTTCTTCAATTTATATGTATTTTTGTAAATTTGTTATATTGTTATACTTAAATTTAGCTGGAATGAGAAACATGGATATAAGGACAGTCTTACTAAATAACTCGAGTGGTGGAATAACTGTCGCAATTGGTTACGTAAATTTACATTCCATTCAGATCTTTCCAACGGTAATTGCACAGTTCACGCCAGTCGGGAATGGAACTAAATGAAGACTTTACAATTTTGAACGCTTTAAACCCTGGCCAGAACTAAACAAAATATGTTGCCACAATAACATATAAATAAATATAATTGAACGAATTGAAAAATCAACTCATGATCAGAACTCGAGTGCTGTGCACACATGCAACAGCCACTACGCTGTTCCAAGACACTAAATGCAAATCAAAGTATATGCCTCTGACTTCGTAACGTCGCCACAATGTGGCAGGGGCGCTGGACTGTCGTCCTTCGCCCTGCAGCTCGAGCGTTCAACTTGCATGTGAACGCTCACATTGCAAAGTATTCGCAAGCTGTCGCCCAGAGCGATATGCACTTTATATTATACATTTAAACATTTATATAATTATTGCTTGCTTATTAAATAGACACCATGTTAGCGTTTAGAATTTTAACTTCAATGTATTTTGATTTGTTTAAGAATTATGTATAACAATGGTAAAAGCATGTGAAAAATAATAATCGTATAATACGGGAGAAAATGTTTTCTGATTATATAATGTTAAATGTCACCACAAAAGGTTAATTTTTTAAATGTTACCGAAACCTTATAAATTGGATTGTTAAGATCATCTTCGTTATTCTCCATTTTCATGCTATAAATTATCACATACTTTTAAAAAACTAGTTGTTCAAAGGAAGGCAGTAGATTTTATTTATCTCTTTTAAATCCATTATTCACTATAGTTTTAGATTATTCTCAACAATATAATAACTTTTACTATCTACATTTATAAATTTTGTTTGGTGACAATGGTCATGATTATCAACATATAATAATCAAAATATATTAGAATACTTGTCATGTTAAACATACATTTTTCGTAATTGAAGTAGCAAACGTGGAACCGTGGCTTTTTGAAAACACTTATAACTTAGAACCTACGTACGTAAACCCGCAATGTAAAATTTTAAAATGGTTCATTACTTTAGACTATGAACATAAAAAAAAGTTTGGATGAAATTTAAATTGTAAAGAGTTGTATTTGTCTTCAAATAAAACGTTCCATTACTATACCAAGATATTTTATTTCATTCCTTTAATTGTAACCTTTTATGTACCTCAGTGATGGTGGTTTCTTCTAAATTAGCGAGATGATTAATGACTACCTGAGCCGCATCCTTAATATCGTTGTAATGATGAAGCAGTTGCACTTGGACATATTTTTTCTCACTGAGCATTTGATCAAGTGCAGTTTCCGTCTCAATCAGTTTGTTGTAGTGTTCTTTCATGCTTCTGGACATTGCTCAAATAATTGTTCCTGTTGAATAATAATTATTGTTCTTGTCAAATCAATAAACCAAAATCATCTCGGGTTGAGTTGTGTGAAAGTCACAGTCCCTTGCATGGATTTGGATATGGACATTGGATCATATAAGAAATCGAAATCGAGCGTGAAATTTTCGCTTCGGTCGCCTTGCATTATACAACTCTCTCAATAATTTCGAAACTTTTGTACGTAAGTCGGCAAAATAAGTTCTGTGTCTGAATGGTCAAAAAAAAACCTAACCATTTACCTAATTAGCTTTGGAAAAACGCAGTTACAATATTTTTTTTAACATTCAGTTCATTATTCGCCGCGCACTTTTATTTCCCTATCATGAGTCTGTAGATACAAAAATATGGTTGGATCTCTGCATTGATCTTGGGAATAGGTATTCAAAGAAAAGGGCCTCGCTGATGCGACTTTGCCTACGCCTAGATTAGTCCATGCTACGCCACTGGGCCACTCCCAAGTTGCGGCGGAATATCCTGTCTTCCGATTTCCGCATCGAAAAATATGTAAAATAACAACAAGAATTTAGTTATTATTGGGTTATTTACAAAAAGATTACTGATTAATATTGGTTCCTGAGCCTGAGAAACCCTCTTGGCCTCCCTTTCTACGGGGTGTAAACAGACCCTTCACCAAGCCGTCAACCAAGCATTCTGTACATCAAACTAAGTAACTTTACGCAAAAATTTTTGCTGGGAAACGAAATTTTTTTTTGGGGTCAAAAATCACATTTTATGGTAAAACTCAATATAATGCGCTCAAAACATATTGCTGATGGATGCTTTGAATAGTAAACGGACCATGGAGGTAATTGGAGTAAAGTAAGAACCTTAAAAAGTAGTATTTCAAAAAAATCTTGTGAAAAAATTGGAACTTTGACCCCCAATATCTCCGTAACTAGAAGGTTCCCAGGTATGGTCCAGAACAAAAAAATGATCCCAATGATGGGCAGAATATGTGGTTTTCGTTTTCGTTAAGGGTCTTTTTACACCCTTTATATGTTCCTTCACCAATGTTGCGTAATTTTGCTATTTGTTTTCCAGATATTCGTGATCAAAAAATTACGCAACATGGAGGCAACAATGTTACGACTGTTTCCAATGAATACGCGGCTTCAGGGACCAGAAATCTGGGCTCTAGGAGTGGCAGCTTTCAACGCGTGGCGCGCAACGGTAGCGGGTTCGATGCCCGGCCCGCTCCCACTAAGGGTGTACATGGTTAGGTTAAATATTGAGGTTTTGGTCGGCTTCAAAAAGTTTTGGGTCGGCAACTTCAACTGCGAGTTAAAGACGCTACTAGCGCGTTCGTCACATCAATGCGAATGGATGCGTACGGCCGCGGCGCGGCGTCCCATACTTTGTGCTCTTTTTGTATAGACAAACCGTCGAACGTCCTCAATCAATGTGTCGTGACCCTAGTCACTTGATTAGGTCCCGTACAATGAGATAAACATCAACGATGCTGAATATCCCATTATTATTTTTTATCTTTTATGCAATCTGGAAGTAGCCCCTTTCCCTCAGGGGTCCTATTGTGTCCTATTAATATCTAAAACTCTTGAAATAATTCGTTTTGGCGGTCTCTCATCACGCTCCACCAGTCTATCTATCAGGTAATGTAGGGACTATCAAGTTTTCGTTTGGGTCTGAGCCCAGATTCCGTGGTTGTATGTTACTGTAAACATGTTTTGCATTCGTACTGTACCTAAGCAATCGTTCTAGACCTTTATTTCGTTTAAGTTACCCTAAAGCGCACAAGTCTCATCTGTGATTTGACCCTTCTTCTTTCTTTATCGTTATGCACTAACGCATAACCTGGGGTCAGAGTTTTTATGCCGCTCATGGGCTTCTGACTTGGCTTTACATGCCATCGAGAAATATCTCTCAGGCATGCTGGTTTCCCCACGTTGTTTTCCCTCACCGAAGCAAGTGATACGCACATGAATCCGAAAAATCAGAGGTACGTGCCTTGGATGCGAACTCGAGACCTATGACTTAGCAGTCCGATGGTCACACCACACCAATAGGCTATCACTGCTATCTAACCCTAACAGTAGGGGAAGTGCTGCTTAATTTTGGGAATGAATTTATATACCAAAAAAAACATAGTTGCAAATTGTTTCGATGCGGCGTGGCATTGACATGATGTAACTTAAAGTCACCCCCACTACTGGAGCAGCTATTATTGATATGATTTTCAGCTGGTCCTTTGGTTTATAGCGGTTGAATTATTATTTTAAACTCATCACTTCCATCCTATCCTTATCAAATACAAATAGCTCCAACCATGGAGCCAAATAATCTTGTTTGCAACTTTTTTTAAAGGTTAAAGGTTTAGGGCAGGGTTATAGGTAAAACAAAAGTATGTAGGTACATAAGATAATAAATTTTATTCAAGATCATTGATGTCAACTGGTTCACTGACACCCATAGCACAAGCTAGCATACTGTTTATATGTCTGCCTTCTTCAGCTTTAAAAACATATCCACTTGATTTATCCACTAATTTTCTAATATTTAGTAAACTCTCTGCTTTACATAAATTAACCAATTGAAAAGTAACTAAACTATAATCTTCAATTATGGAGACAAAAGCACTGTTTAATTTCTTGTATTTACTTGTAAATGCATCAGTGTCTAGACTGTCAAGCAAATAATTCAAATCAAGCACTTCTGTATAGAAATCTATCCCGAACTGCAACTTATCCATATGTTTCTTTAATAAATCAGCCTTTGTTAATAAATTGATATGAGGCAATCCAAGTTTTAACATAGCATTTAATGATAACATTAGAGCTGCAATAAATTTTCCGGCATCAGAACAATGGTGTGAATCCACTAAATGCACAACACATAATTGTATGTTTCCATTATTGGCAAGTACAGAAAAAATGTTGCTCAAACTTTTATGATGACAATACAGTTCTACTTGTCCTGGTAAATCAAATATAAAATTTGTGTAATTGTCACCTTGGATTTGATTCAGCAACCACTCAATATTTTTCTCTAAAAACTCCATACAGTATAGCAGGGCTCCATTAGGACCAAGATTGTGTTGATCCATCACTTCCTCAAGAGCAATTAATTGTCTGATGTCAATATCTGGTTTGTAAGATGTTATATCATTGGCTGGATCTAAATTGATGACTACAACATTTCTTCCCAGTTTCCGCAATAGTTCTGCCATTTTGCAACAATAAGTTGTTTTTCCAGCACCTGGAGGTCCCAAAACCAGTTGACCATAATATTTTTGTACAGACTTAAATCTTTTAGCACTTAATGCAGCCATTTTAAGATTCTGTTGCTTTGCTTCTTAAATCTAATATTATGTCTTTACAGGCTTTGACTGTTTCAATGTCATATGATTTAAGATTTATAAAAATACAAAGTGGCTTTGTAATTTGTATTGCTTCCGCCAAGTATCTCGCTGCAACTTGCTGCTCTTCTCCTGTAGCACCAAAAATAACTTTTGTTGTATAAATATCATTAGTAGCTAAAGGACTATGAACTTGATCTTTATGTATCATTAACATGCTTCCAATCTTCTGATACTGAGATACAATAAGCATTATTTTATCAGAATACTCGGCATAGACTATTTCTGTAGGAACCTCATCTATATCTGCAGCTATGGATTTGAACAACTGCTGTTCACTTTCATTTGGTATTTGTTTTATAGTTAAACTTTTCATAATATCTAGAAGTTCCATATTCACAGATATCTAAAAGAGAAAAGTTAATTTAATCTCTGGTAATTTTTCTGTTTAAATAAATTAAATTGAGTTTCAAGGTTCTTTTATAGCATGCTGTTGTTGTTACAAAAATAATTAAGAAAAGAAAAAAATAAGATTAACTTAGGCTGCAATCTTATTTATTTTTATAATACTGCAAAAATAGGAATTGATCCCATTCATAAAACAAAATAAGCAAGGAGCAATATTTGAAAAGAATGTTAGTTAATTATTGTTTTTTTGAATATATACTCAGCATTAAATTGTCTAATAAATATATGTCTGGAATACTCAGCATGTGAATGATTCAAAATTTCAGAACAGCCATGGCTCCAATTAATCAATGCTTGAAAATCACTAGCTGTTGAGACTACTATACTGTTTAAAACTACACAGCAGATTTGATACCATTATATTATTTAGATAATTTATTCTGTTTGTGTATAACACATTATTAATTAACAAACCGAATTAAAATCTCAATGTTTTGTCTGCTGGTTAAAACTGTAAGTAAGTACAGTATAAACTTGAAAGGACAATAATTATGGCTATAAGAGCTGAGCAAGCTAAATAACAGTACTTTTTAACTGGACAAGTTGAATACCGCTATATCAAAAATAATTCTTTACTAAGAAAACAATGACATGCATGAAAGATAACATTACTTGTCCGTTTTGAAGCCAGCTCCGTCAGCTTTAATTATTGTTTGTTTGCACATTTACATACCTTTCGACTTTACTTTCTGATGTATTCTTCTAGTCGTTTATCTTGTTGGCAATGAACCAAAGATCTAGATCATCTAACCCGCCTGCAGCTTTCAAAGTTATTTCGATTAAATTTTAGCTTATGACTTGTTTCATTTGCTTGAGGTTGCGTTTTTGTTGACAGATTAAATGAGAAATGACAGTGACACTTGAAATTGTAATCATGACATGGCATGCAGGCATGGCAAACGATAGTTGCGTACAATCCACGGGGTTGGCTGCGGGCTTTTTTTGTGTGTATGGCATCTCGCAAGTCGCAGGTCAACCTTGGAGGTTGTCGTCGAGTTTAAGGCCTCCAGCCAGAGGCAAAAAACTTAAAAACTAAGCGACTACACGCTAAGGACACCCCTTGTGGGGAACGGGCCTCGACTTAGGGCCTCGCTGGTGGAAGACAGCAAGGAACAGGCTGGATCGGAACAATTGGCTGCGTCCTATTGAACCAAGCATTAAACAGTTCTGTTCAAACTTTATCGCGGCTTGGAAGTTAGCTGCTAGTGTGAGAAGTTAAGTTGTAATGCAAAAAAAACAGCCAATTGCGAGTCGGACTCGCGCATGAAGGGTTCCGTACCATCGTAAAAGGCGAATCCCCTTTAATTTTTAATTTCGTTTTTATTATTTGTTGTTATAGCTTTCTTATAGGTTTTCCTGTAATCTATAGGCAAAGAAATATTTTTTGTATTTTTTTCAAAATGCCTTATAGTTTCGAAGTTAAGGGAGAGGGAATGGTCAATTTTCGTCTATTTTCTTAAATAACTTTAAAACTGTTTATCTTAAAATAAAAAAATATATATTTGAGATGCTCACAAGGAGCCCTTTTATTTGATATGTAACACGATATAGTTTGCAATTTTTTTTCTTTTCTAGTTAACCCCCCCCCCCCCCGTCCATCACGTCGTTTCCACGTCCGTCTATGGGTCACCGACTTACATAAATTGCTCAGTGGGTCGTCTCAGGGGCCGAAGTAAGTACGTTTAATATAAACCACTTGCAGCGTCAATCTTTTAGGAAAGGTACAGGCCCCGCTCTGGGGCATAATTTAATTATGAAAATATGTACTGTAATTTAATGTTTTATAAAATAAATACAATCGTTATCGTACATATTGTCATTAATACGGGTCTACGCTGTTTCGCAGGTCACTTGTCACATTGTGCATTTATTTATTTGTATAATAATTAGTCAAGTATAAGTACAAGAAAATGAAATTATCAGCCCGCCAAATTCAAATTTTCTTACGAATGTTGTTACAGGATTATAAAAATTAAAATCATCAATACAACCCTCGAAGTTCATTTAATTCCTATTAATGACTATTTTATGAAAAAGTGGGTTAAATGAACTAAGAGGGTTTTTATTGAATAAAACTCTGTAAAGCCATATTTGTTACGATCGCGAATTATAATTTAATTAACATACAACCCGATACTGACCTGAAAATTGCAAAAAATGTCAGAAAATTTAAATTTTGCGAGCTACCCTGGCGCTTTCAACTTAATTCATGAATGACGAATGAATACCATCCATTCGTTGTGACGAAACACTAGCACTTTTTGTTTGTTGTCGTAGGACAATATTGCATGCATACATGCTAATAATTGTTAATTTATTGTTGTTTTGCTTCGTGTGAGTTTCTAGCATAGGGTGTCTCTTTGGTGGGAAAATAATCCCAATGAATGTCACTGTGACACGATTGGATGTGACTCGTTTGGAACCTAACGTTTCTGTGTGATCGTCAAACTCCCGTAGTGTGCTATAAATGTTTAACTCGCTTCCCGTAAAAATGTCTGAAAATTTTGGTCAGCGATTCGCTCTTCGCTTCTTCCATAAGTTATTCTTTTATGACTTCAGCCTACTATGCGCAATGAAATAATTCGATAGAACCTGGCAGCCCTGAATTTTTACATTGACAACTTTCAATTTTGTCTTATTCTTTCTGGTAACATTATCTAAGCTGTCTGACAGATTTGTTTTCTCTTGGCTTGTCAAATTGTGACAAGATGGTACTGTATAGTTTTTATATTTTAAAAATCTAAATTAATCTCTTAAATTAGATAACATTTCCATCTATTCTTGAAATAATCACTTGTGAATTAACTATGTAGAATTAAAATTACGCATATTAGTGATCTTCTGATGGGTTTCCAATCATAACCTGTAAATGTTGATTTCAGACGAAGGGTACTTCGAGCTTTGGTAAGCGTCGTAATAAGACACACACCTTGTGCAGAAGGTGTGGCAGGTCTTCGTACCACATCCAAAAATCCAAATGTGCACAGTGTGGATACCCCGCAGCTAAGCTGCGTTCCTGTAAGTACACATACATATACCGGCCTTACTAAGTTTTAGTGTTATGTGGAACAATATAGGTTATTACATCGATTAAATTGATTCTTGAACATATTCTTGTGGTAATAACCATAAATTCTTGAATTATAAACATTGTTATTGTACCCACACGTTGTATGTCGGCTGCATCTGAGGCTTTGTCTGATAGTAGTTACTGTTGCATCTAAAACGTATGATTTGTTCTTCCGATACTATATCTATGTTTAAACTAGGGTATGTACATATTTATAGAAAAAAAATTAAGGGTCTCGTTGCCCCTTTGGCAGTGACCTGCATAAAAAACCTAAATTAGATATTTGGTCTGATAATGATAAAACTATAGTATTACGGTAGCCATACCTAACAGGTATACCCGTCAGGTAAACTTTAGCTGCCTCTTGAGGAAACCTGCATAGTTGTGCAATATACATGCCCCAATTCATGTTGTTGTGAGTTCCTTAAATAATTATATTGTTGTGCATGGTAGTTGTCAACACAAAGTCAGGGAAAGTTGATATTGTTGCTTATATCTGAAATACAGATCTACCCTGGAATTCTCTCTTTTAACAGTTATTATTTGTGAAAAATTAAAAAATACTGGTATTCAGCTGAGTCTGCTTGACTGGAAGTCAACTCCCAAGTTGGGAAAAGGCTTGATAAATGATGTTGATATTTGTGCGGTGAATCCTACTCTGATTGAAGAGATATTTCCAATTTAGAATGTTTCTTTGTATAACGTAGGTACACTAAGATGAAATCTGATTATGATAAATGTCTTATTAACATTTGTTTGATCATGTAAATTCATACATTTCATTCCAAATTATGTCTCAAAAGTTGCTTGTCGATTACTGTGCAGAGCTGAGTTGAAATAAGACAATCATCTGAGTGTAAATAGGCCTTGGCCTAGAAATATCTACTGACTAATTGCACAGGCATTGATCTGTCATTTTGTCGATTCTTTTATTGACAAAACCCGGTGCTACAGTGGCGAAGCTTTGCGTGTTGTTTTGAAAAATTTGGCTTGTAAGCCCAGCTAGCTTTCAAGCCATGCTTCGCCACTACTGTGCACTGATCCCAAACTCTTCCCCTACTCTATTGGAGAGGCAGCCTTACACCTTGATTTACAAAGCCAATTGAATTTTTGAACCTGTTCAGAAAATATTTGTGTATAAAGGGAGTAAAAAGACCCTTAACGAAGCCAAAAGGCACTTGTTCTCCCCATCATTGCGATCATTTTTTTTATTCTGGACCATACCTTGGAACCTTCTAGTTATGGATATATTGGAGGTCAAAGTTAGATTTCCAATTTTTTTCACAAGTTTTTTTAAAATACTAATTTTTAAGTTTGTAAATTTAATTACCGCGATGACCTGTTTACTATTCAAAGCATCCATCAGCACCAAGTTTTGAGTGTGTTATGAGTTTTACTGTAAAACGTGATTATTCACCCCAAAAAAAAAGTCTTTTCAATAATTTATGTGTAGGGTGACTTAGTTTGACATAATGCTTGGTTGACGGCTTCGTGAAGGGTCCGTTTACACACCCTACGTACACACACGTTTACGTATTAAGTTCCCCTAAATACATTACAATACAACAGAATCGTTATTCACCTGCATGAGCTGACTAGTTGCTGTTAATACAAGTGTAACATGTCAAACTTGGTGATTGTCTTTTACCTTCAAGATTCTGAAAAAAAATCTTATTGCCCCTCCATAACTAACAGACTAATCTCAATGATAACAGCTAACATGATATTTGTTAGAATATTAATGCTTATCCCAAAATATTATTTTTTACAGACCACTGGTCAGTGAAGGCTAAGCGCAGGAAGACCACCGGAACTGGCCGCATGCGTCACCTGAAGATTGTGAGGAGGCGTTTCCGCAATGGCTTCAAGGAGGGCAAACCCACACCCAAGAAAGCTGTAGCCTCGTCGTAAACTTAGTGCTAAACTAATAAAAAAAACACATCCACTTCCATCTTTTATTTATTTAATACTAAGGGACTCATGGCTAAATAATAACAGCTGCTCAGGTCAATTTTTAGGTAAAGCCAGTTGCCTAGGTTGTTCCGTGGGTGGGTGACCGCGCGTTACTTACGGAGCTTCCTCCGTGCCTCTGAAAGCACGTTAAGCCATTGGTAGCGGCTGTCATTTGTAGATGTTTGACAGTCGTTACTGTAATCAGTGGCCCGGAAGTCTGACAACTATTCTTACCAAAGGGTATCGTATTACCCAGTACTAACTGTGTGGTGGAGGTCAGATAGGCAGTCGCTCCATAAAATACTGGTATTAGCTGCATCCGGTGAGCCTGGAAGCCGACCCCAACATAGGAAAAGGCTAGGCAGATGATGATTCAATTTCCACACGTCATAATCTTGCCATACAAGGCATTAAAACAGTGTGTTAGATGTCTGTTGTGTCACTGACGCATTGAATAAAAATCGGCCAAGTGCGAGTCGGCCTCGCGCACAAAGGGTTCCGTAGCACCAGATAATATTTTCAATGCCCATTTATATGTCAATTTGAATTCAATAGAAAACTAAACTTGTTTTTCATATTATTTGTTATTGTTGTCACTGCTGTAATTTCACGAAAAAGTCCCAAATATCAAATCTTATACAAACCAAGTTCTACAAACCCTTTTTTTTTCTGAATTTTCCTCTACAGGGGGATTTTTACATGTGCGTGTGAACGACTAGAAGCAAATATCAATCACTAACTTAAGAAAAAAAAGTATTTTAGGATTTTTTAATTTCAACTTCTCGGATTCGACGATCGACTCTTTCTCGAAGTTAGATATATCTAACTGGACCATTTGTCCCAGGTAGACATTATCGTCTACCTCTACAACTTCGTGTGAACAGTCTCCGATCTTGATAGGAGTGGGAGTTATATGGGCATTCAACATGACTGGTTTTGGTTCATGTTCATTTTAAGACCCACTCTTTCGGAAGCTCTATTGAGGTCATCTAGCATTGTACTGAGGTCCTCCATGGTGTCAACCATGACCACTATTCCGTCGGCAAACCGAAGGTGAAGGATGTACTCGCCATTGACGTTGATGCTTAGCCCTCTCCAGTGCAGAACCTGACATCCTCCAGAGCAGCGGTGAACAGTTTCGGAGATCTCTCTGCCGCACACCTCGCTGCAAGAGGATAGGTTCCGAAGTCTGGTCCTGAAGCCGGACTGACATGGTGACGTTTTTGTACAAACACTTCAACACCTCGATGTACCGATAGTCGATTTGGCGCCGTTGGAGAAACTGCATTACAGCCCAAGTCTCAATCGAATCGAAGGCTTTCTCGTAGTCCACAAACGCTAAACAGAGAGACAGGTTTATACTCTTCGGTCTTCTGTATAACCTGCCGCAGCGTATGTATATGTTGTCTACGGTGCTAAAGCTATTTAAGAATCCGGTTTGTTCGGGAGGCTGAAACCATCGTCGGTCTTCAGTTTAGTGAGCTGGCTCTGCCCAATAGCCAGATCTCTTGCAAATACCTTGGAGCCTTTATTCCGCTCAATTGCGTTTAAGTTCAAGGATTTAGAGATTCGGTTATTAAGCTGCCGGTATTTCCACGCCTCGTCTAAAGACTGTAGGATCATCTCACGCCGCTCCTACATGTGCTTGAGAGTATGATCAGAGAGTTTTTTGTTCTTATGTGCTCGACTTGTTTTGAAGAACTTAGACCCAGTCGTATGGACAGTTTCCACGAACCCATCGATGTATTCGTCCACTGAGCTTCCTAGGAACTCGATACGATTCTGGAGTTCAAGCTGTAAGCTCTCGGGGTTTTGGATCTGGATCTTTGCTGGACGAAGCGTAGACCTCATCAGTCAAGAACTTTCAAGCTTGATATTGATGTTCAATGTGCCTCTTACCATGCGGTGATCGCTCCCTGTTTTAACCGAATTGAATCACAGAGACATCATTGAACATATGCTTCTTGGTTGACATGATGAAGTCAATCTCATTTTTAGTTGCACCATCGGGGCTCAGGTAAGACCACTTCCTGTGCTCACGCTTTTTGAAGAAGGAGTTCATCATATAGAGGCCCTCTTTCTCCATAAAAATAGCCAGTTGGTGACCCCGGTGGTTCCGACTTCCAACCCCAAATTGTCCCATCTGTATGACCTTCAATGAATACCTTGAGGATATTCTGAGTATAAGGTACGCCATCCTGGTCGACACACTCGATCTTCACGAAGGACTTGTGGAGTTGTGGACGATAAACCCAACACCATTCTGGGACTTCCTCTTCGAGTTCCGTTATCTTCTCGTCGGTCCGTTCTGAGTATAAGGTACGCCATCCTGGTCGACACACTCGATCTTCACGAAGGACTTGTGGACGATAAACCCAACACCACTCTGGGACTTCCTCTTCGAGTTCCGTTATCTTCTCGTCGGTCCGGAGTGTGCGCGTGTTGTATGTTGCTAGGTCAAGTCGTCGGTATAGGCAGCCGGATCCCTTCCGGAGATTCTTCGCATCCCTTGCCACGCCGTAACCTCGACCGCTACCATAGTCGCGGATAGACGGGCTGCCGGGTACTGGGGGCCATTTCTGTGTTGCGCTCAGCAATTGAATTTCGCGAGCTACCCTGGCGCTTCCACCATAAGGTCGCAGTTAGACGGCGCGAAAAAATTAAGGACACCGTGCGGTGGGCGCAATAAATTGGAAACAAAACCGGCCAAGTGCGAGTTGGACTCGCACACCGAGGGTTCCGTATAAACTAAATACATACAGGTATTTTGTTTGTAGGTAATTGCAAACCTCCACGCGTTTCTGAGATCAAGGGTCTTGATAGTCAGACGGATAACAAACTGATCCTATAAGAGTTCCATTTTTTCCTTTTGAGGTACGGAACCCTAAAAATGTATTATAGACCGACCGCTTTAATGAGTCCTCCGCCTTGCCATGTATACAATGTACTCTGTGGCCTTGCCCCATCAAAGACACATTAAGCGTCCACAAAATCCTAACAATATTCCACAGATCATGTGCTTTAAAATAATCCACGTGGGTATTACGATACTAATTGCACCAATACGTGATTAACCTTCAGAATATCCCATATAAATTGATACCTTCGCGAGGACTCATTAAAGCGATCTTTAGTAACTTCTAGTCTTTTCAACTCGCCTCTGCACTTATACCTTCATGGTGGCGTGGTGGCAAATTCTGAAGAAATTGAAAGTTGATAGGTAGAACTTTTCAACTTAAACATAATACATTATTTTTCGAAAATGGTTGTTTTTGGTTACAATAACAAATAATTTTGTTATCAGCCGACTTAAAAAAGGAGGAGGTTCCTTTTTTTTAATGTTCGCAGAGTAAGTTCGCGCGGTTGGCGCGGTGGTCCTTTATATAACACTAGCACTTTGCCCGCGACTTCGTCCGCGTGGGTTACGTACTTCTTAGTGCTCCCCTACATTATAATAGGAAGCCGTGTATAAAATTTCACATTCCTAGCCCCAGTAGTTTCGGCTGTACGTTGATATGTCAGTCAGTCAGTTCTCCTTTTATATATACAGATTAAAGTGTAGGTATTGTAGCGAAATAAAATCCAGATCGCCACTTTTAAAACACTATAATTTCAAAAAAATAAATAAAAAAAACTATTAAATTTAAAAAAAGTAAGATTTTATGGTATAATAAATAAGTGAGCTTCTTAATTACTTACTGATGATTATTTTGCCATGTTTCAAAGTTTTTTGAGGAATACTTTGAAATATAAACTTATTTTTGCTATCATGCCGACTACGGAACCCGTTACATTGCGCGTGGTTTGACACGCACTTGTCCGTTTTTTTAATAAATTTCTAGTAAGGAAATAGGGGCCTATTTTAACTACTTAATAACAAAAAAACTATAGATAGGTACTAATGTTGCAAGTTTCTTAGGTAGGTACCTCCTACGTACTACTTTAGAAATGAAAGTAATATAATGGACTTGTGCGTGCTGCTTGGATTCCCAGTCAGGCTTAAGTTAATAAATAAAGACACTCTGCTTTTGTAATAGAATCATCTGATGACGTAGAGGCGCCAACGGTACGGGGGAGGCGCGGGCGCGCACCGTGTTTTCGTTGCCGTCACAGCATTGAGCAGGCAAGGCAATTCACCGTCAGGCAGTCAGTCGTTCGATTGTCGGCAGAGCGCACTCCGCGTCGCAGCCCGTTCCAAGTGTACTCTCGATTAAACATCGCATAATCTAACCCAATATCGCTATTGGGTGATAACATTATCATGTGCTATGACGCGACGATATATTTTAAAGTTCTCTCAAGATAAGCGACTGTGTAGTGATTAAAATTATATTGTGCACGGTTAGAGAATGTGTGCGCACTGACGTTCTCGCTAAAGGAAAACTTATTACCGTTACGTAGTGCTCTTTTACTATGTCGTTATTTAAGAAGAAGGCTCCTAAATACACGCCGCCACCAGTGCCACAGTCTCCCACCGAGGACCCTCACCAGCAGGCCAACGGAGTGGATAACAACAATGGATCACAGAAGTCACAGTTGGTGTTCCACTGTCAACAGGCACACGGCAGCCCCCTCGGACTCATCTCTGGATTTTCTAACGTCAAGGAGCTTTATCAGAAGATAGCAGAATGTTACGACTTTCCACCAGACGAGGTAAGACTAATTATTTCCTAATAAGCCGTAGGTGAGTAATTAGTTTTAAAAACTTGTATTGGAAGAGCAACATTCCTCATGAACAAGTTTCTGAGTCATTGTTGGTTGGATGAATGGAATACCTGGAACCACGGTTGTGGTGACTGGTGACTCGCACAGTCGTGATGATGGGCTCAGCAAGATATCTGTAATACGAACCGAATTATTAACACTTATCATCATTAATATCATTTTATTTTCAACATAAATCAGGATGATTTAAATGTAGGTACCTAAACAACAGAACATTATAAGAAGGTACATAAATTTGCCTTCACAAGCATTTCATGGACAGCCGCTAAGTACCTAGCACACTGATAAGAGCACATAATATGCCATAAGGAATGCGTCATTGATATTCAAATAAGTTCCTAGCTTCTTTTTAAGGTTTCACAATCAGTAGCACAACATTAGGAAAAATTTATTTAAAATTAGCTTTCGGTCATCTTTCTCATCTAATAAGGCTCTAATAGCGTAGTGGTAGAAAGACCGAGCAAAGAGTCGCACGCGTCAGGCGCCGGCGGGTTCGATTTCCGCATCTGGGACACTAATTGTATTGGTTATTCTGAACTGAATGCTTGTAACACAGTTAAGTTACACACAATGGTGGCCTTGCTGTAGTCATGACTACAGTGAGTAGGTACCTAATAATGAGTGTGACGCTTCTTATAATTAGGTAAGTACATTGTACGACTCTTACTGCTCCCATCAACTTCTTTAGCCCTTTAATGGGTGAAATTGAAAAAGCCCTTTCTAAAGTTTCTGAGATGAGTCCATTACATTAAGTATCTACAACTACACTTATCAGAAATCGCGTTGGTATTGCAAAGGCGATAACTCTTTAGGATACGATAAAAATGCACCTACCTAACCTACCTATCATTTATATAGTCCCTATACTGGAGTTCTGGCTCGAGACTTTGGAGGGATCACTGCTACGGATCATTTACATAATATCCATGTATAGGTTGGCTAACTAGACGTATTGGTAATACTACTTTTTGCATATACACATTCCGCACATACACACACATAATCAGCCTTCAGGATTCCCAATGCTGAGATACAGGCGGCTTCTCCCTGAGATGGAACTTTTTGCATAAATAAATTATAATGAATGCATTTAAAAGAAGCATATGCTACGCCACTAGCCGGGTAGGAAAGGCAGTTAACTTAATACCTAGCTAGTTGGTAAGTATAATGTAGCTGTCATCATCATCAGTCTACAGCAGTCCACTGCTGGACTAAGGCCTATTAAATCGCACGCCACTTTACTCGATTCTCGACAACTGTCATCCAGTGGCTATCAGCCAGTTCAGCCACCCTGCGGAGAGCGTCGTTCCACCGATCACCTAGCCTGAGGGCGACCCACCTTACACTTGTCGCGTCGCGGTCTCCACTCTAGAACTCGTGTATCCCAAAGGTCATCGGTTCTACGGCTAATGTCCGGTCCATTGCTACTTCAATATACTTATTATTCTGTGAGCTATGTCGACAAGTTTGGTTCCCTGTCGGATCACCTCGTTCTGGATTCGATCCCTCAGAGAGACTCCAAGCATAACTCGCTGAGCTATCTTGAATTTACGGTCCAACCGTACCGTGAATTCAAGCGCGCATTCGCGTTTCGGTCTCGAAAGTCATAACAGGCAGGACGCATTGAAGACATAATTCTTTAAGTTCTGTGTAATACGCGACGAGAAGACTCGATGAAGCATCCCAAACGCTGCCCAGTCGAGCTGAATTATTCTTCTATTACCTTCCCGCTTAAAATTGTGGGTAAAGTTTAGAATCGAGTCCTCTGAATTGGGGAGTGAGGCGTGGTGTGGGGGAGGGGGGTGTCTTGTAGAGTCGCACCCAACTTCCCCCCCCCCTGCCGGAGGTACATAGTTTATGTTTTCGTAATGTTTTTGACATTATAAACCTGACTTATGGGGGGAGGGAAGGTCCCCCGCGCTCGGCACTTAACTTGGCGCAGTCGAGGAAAGCCTGGTCAACACACACTGGACACTCCGTTGACACTCACATAATAACTTTATACACTTACTTGCTAATAATTTTATACACACACAAATATTAACTTTAAAAAAAACGTAAACGGAATGACGTAAAGTATATCTGTCAACAGAATGGCCGACCTAGCGATTCATTTTACGCATTTTGAGATAATTTTGACAGGTGCAACGTCAAAAACGTTAGAATTTAGTTAAATGTACGTTCCGTTTCACGTTTAGTTAGTGATTTACCAATATTTTTAGAAAATAATTTTAAATACTACGACGCTGCTCCGGCAGCAAAAATGGCATGGGAGCGCTTTAGATAAACCCCACAGTGACAGAATCCGCAAATTCAGAGGACTCGATTGGGTTTTGAATCGAAACAAAAGTTGTTCTTACTAAACTGAAGAGTTTACACGAGGTAAACATGGGTATTCTCGGACAACCTTGAGAAGACCGCTATTGACAACAATAGGTCCTAGATGTTTGTGCGTGGAATTATAGCTTTAGCCATTACGATATTACTATGATCAGATCAATACCCAGTGTGAAAGCAGAGCAAACAAACAAACACAAATTCCATAGATATAGGAAGGAAACAAAGGATAAGGAAAACAAGCTTGAAGTCATCGCCAATCCTGAGTCATGTTATTGTTTGAAAATATTTTCTAGAATGGACATTCAGTAATTATTGTAACATCAATTTGTAAATAAAACAACTAGAATCGATTTTACCTCAGAGCTGACTTCAGAAATTAGGAATCAATCATGGTCAGAATTAGATTACATAAGTACCTACCTACTTGCTTACTCACGAATCTTCTTATGTACTTAGGTACGTTACATCACTGGCTTGTCATCATCAAGCACAGGCAGCACTAAAACTCAACAGTCATTTTGACTCCTTGGCCGAGTTTGTAATTTCTGAACTGATTGATAGTCATTTCAGAATGTCGGGCATGATCACAATACCTCATGGAAGTAAGAACTGATGTAAAAACGGTACCTTCCATATAAGTATTAATTATGATGAACTATGTTAGTCCTCTTTTTTTTTTGGATGGGAAATCATCAAAATTAAATAACCTGCTCTGGATGAAGTGGGAGGGAGTGTCAGACTTTTACTGACTAAAACCCATCCATGTTCCTTCTTTGCCCTTTGTGTTCCAGGGCCACGGTATCTCTTTCGAATAGTCCCGCAGCCCCGGCAAGATATGTTAGTCCTCACTCGATATTTTTTGTGGGTTGTTTGAGACTGTGAGTCAATGTAATTATTATGATAATATTATCAATCAGTTCATTGGATGACTATTTGGTAGTCCGGTACCGGTACCGGCGCAAAATTTGTGTTCAAAACAAAATGGAATTGATGACTCGTCATTCGAGGTATTTATTCTCTGTCTGTAATGTGACCTCATGCGAGTCAAGTCAATGACACAATTTTAACTTTCGATATTATTGATAGTACCTAAGTAAGAACCTTCTTAGTTGTTTTGTTTTTTTTTTTCATTTATCAGTAAGCAGGTGGATCGGAATCGAATGACTTAGTTATAGGCACTTACCTTGATTGATAAGATTTAATTTAATCGTTAATTTAAAAGAAAGTACCTGCCGTGTTGCATTTGAAATCATTTTGCCAATGCATGAGCCGTGATGCTCAAGGGTTAATTCTTTAAAGGGTTAGCCTTTTATTTAGACCAGTAAGTAGGACGGTTACATCTTGTATGGGTAAACACTTTCTTACACAAAAAGGGGTTAACCCCATAAATCGATATTCGAAGGGTTACCCCTTTATTTTGGTTTTGTGGTCTCTTAGTACTTAAGTAGTTCTTCTTCTCCTATTGAGGCTGAAATTATAGTCTTGTGCAAATTAATTTAGATCATAGAATTCTTAATACTAATGCGTTCAAATAATTAAATGGATATTAGACAAATGACTCAATAATGTCGTAACCTAATGATTAGCTAATGTAGGTCTAGCTGTCATTACAAATTTACATATTTAAAATCGGTAAATAACGACCTCATACTTTCTACAAATTCTTGTAAATCAATATTATGATATTGCTGATTATGTTATCTATTAAAATATCTTGCCGACTTGGTCCAACGGCCGTTTTGTTCACGCCTTAAAGGTCGGCAGCGAAAATGGCACGGACGCTAATTCCCTGATATTTCACGGCTTGTGAAAACGCTCAAGGCTTATTCGTTGTCATGGCCTAGTCGTGAGAATGAAGATAATAGAGTTTACACCATTTTAGTCAGACTGTAAGCGGTAGTATACATACCTATGCATTATAAGTAGGTAGCTGGTTATGTAAAGTAAAAGAGTACCGGACAAGCACTTAATTCTTGTAATTTACACGGTTACCTATAGAAAGTATGTTAGATTTCAAGTAGATAGATACGTACCTCCCTGTGTCTGTCATATTTTTTTACTAATTGTACTCCAAAAACATGACACACCTACCTAGGTTAGAAAATTTAGTGATCTACGATGTAACAACGAAAGCAACTCTATTAATTACATTATACGGTAACTAAAAGTGCGTTAGGTAATATGTAGGTGGTAGAAATAACGTGGCAGGGAAAACAAAGTTAGACATTCTTCTATCTAATCTTAGATAGTGCATCACCAATTCATTATAATATCTGTCGCCCGCAAGGCGCCTGTATTGTTGAACATGGGACTAAACTGTTATATTCGTCCGAGTAGGTTCATGGCCTAACTAAAACAATAGTTTTTGTAATTCTGGTTCTGAATATTCATAAAAAGGTGATAATTTATCAGTCAAGTCATCATCATAGTTATATGGTGTAGCTCATGTTACTCGGTATCTTGGTACCTACCTATTGAGTTAACTAACAAATAAATAATTTATCAGAAAAAATATTCTCTACAACTTTTCACGTTTTGTAGCAATTACAATACGTGAAATGTTTAGTAAAGATAAATCTGTGTAACTATGTAGGTAAGTATGAAAATGTCACAGTGTGCGGATGTACGCACGGCTGAGCAGCCAGGAAGTGGATCAGCCCAGGGGCGCAGTCTCTCGTTGATATGAACGCGGCAAGTGACTGCAGATACGCTTCGCCGCCGTATGTGTGCCTGTTCGATGGCCTACTACACGTGGGTCAAGGACCGGAGCGCGGTCATACCTGCAACGCATGCCTTGTCATGCAAGCATTTCGCACTTACACTGTCGCAATTCAATCAATAGTGCGTTTTGCTTATATGTAAAACAAATTTTATTTAAGGTACATTACTACATTCGGTTCTGAAGCTGAAACACAGTTTACCACTCAACGTGCTATGTTATCTACAATCTGATAAGTGGTTCCCGATTATCAGCAAACATGTTCTATGGATAATTTAATAAACTTCAATTTAGGATAATCGCATAATTTAATTAGGAGAAGTTCGTCTTACGCATTGTATCAACACAACATGGCCGCTTCGAAGATAGTTTGTTATTTTAAATGTTTAATAGCAATTAGGACTAAATATACAATCAATAAAATGGTTTGCATTGCCCTCTAAAGAATGTTAAATGTAATAAATTCAAGGTACCTGCTCGTATTAGAGATTAATAATCTCGAAAGAAAAATAGCTTTCAGTCACGCACCGAAGTTAGGCGTGGTTAATTAGGTTAGTTGTATTACAATATTACCAATATAGTGCTATGTCCATTAAAGCTAACGGTGTATTTCTTTGGTTTCAGATTCTCTTTTGCACGCTGAATACTCACAAAGTGGATATGAAGAAACTTCTGGGTGGACAAATAGGATTAGAAGATTTCATATTTGCACATAGAAAAGGACGTCCTAAAGAAATCGAAATAGTTAAAACTGAAGATGCTCTGGGATTAACAATCACAGATAATGGTGCTGGATACGCTTTTATAAAGAGGATAAAGGAAGGCTCTATTGTAGCCAATATACCACACATCGAGGTACGAAAATATTTTAGATATTGTCTTACCTATACCATGCTACTTTTCGTAGAAATAATTAAACATATTTTTGATGTGCTTCCAATGATCAAATATTATGTTGACCAACCATTTATTCATATATTAAATAGTACCTTCACTAATAATGTAATCAGGAATCATTGGAATGCGATTATTATAATAAATCTTGTAAGTTCATATCTTTTACATAGATAATGATTTTTCTGACTATTAATAACCAAGCCTAGGTATGATACACACTTACACCACAAATGACTAAATAAATTCTGGAAACAACTTTTTCAATTCAATATTTAAAAACATCGTATACATGTTGTCGTTCCGTGATAAATAGTTATTTCGGAGAAAGCGACTTTGCTTATCAAATGTCAAGGTCAGATTTTCTCCCCTTATTTTACCCCATAATCAAACCCAAACCACGAAATAGATATTTTGCAGGTACCTATAAACTAACGAAGAGTTACAATTACGGGTTTATAAAATTAATCAATCAAATAAAATTTATTAATCGTTCGAGTTAGGTCGTTCAAAGGGTTAGCCGTTTAATCGGTTACCCTAATAAAATGGTAGTGTATTAAAAGAAAATGTACCATGTCAAGTTTCAATCTTAGCCGCAATTTATACAGAAACGGTGTAAAGTGAAGGCGCGGCGTAGGCGCAGCGCAGGCATGATGCCGCTTCAAAATGTTTCATACAAAATGCACGTAGGCGACGTGTCGTGAATTAGACTCGTTCTTTCATTTCGTTATAAATTCCACGCCTGCGCCGCGCCTTCTCCTTACGCCGATTCTGTATAATTCGCACCTTATAAACCCTTGTTGCTTGTAAAATTGTAATTTTTTTCAATCAAATAAAATTTATTAATCGTTCGAGTTAGGTCGTTCAAAGGGTTAGCCGTTTAATCGGTTACCCTAATAAAATGGTAGTGTATTAAAAGAAAATGTACCATGTCAAGTTTCAATCTTAGCCGCAATTTATACAGAAACGGTGTAAAGTGAAGGCGCGGCGTAGGCGCAGCGCAGGCATGATGCCGCTTCAAAATGTTTCATACAAAATGCACGTAGGCGACGTGTCGTGAATTAGACTCGTTCTTTCATTTCGTTATAAATTCCACGCCTGCGCCGCGCCTTCTCCTTACGCCGATTCTGTATAATTCGCACCTTATAAACCCTTGTTGCTTGTAAAATTGTAATTTTGAATGGGTGAAAATAATTGTGCTGGTAACTTATTGTATGATGAACAATTCCATTGTAATTTTGTGCTATTTTCTGTCTTGGAGGTAGTACCTAATCTTGATAAATCGAACTAAAATCAAACTATCTATCTAGTGGAACTGACGTCAGTCACCCTAAGTTAATTAGATCATAACGTACATTTCTATTTAAAATACATTAACAAATGCAAAAGTTGGGGGAAGTTTCTTACCAGTGATTTAGATAACACGCGGTAGCCCAGACTAGTTGATAAGTACATACATTATGAAATATGGAGTTGTTAGTTCATAAAGCGTTAGTATCCCGTCCCCAGCTAATCGTGTAATATGCAGCTGGTATACATCGTCGTTTACTCAAATAGCTGCCATCCGTTTTGTAATTGTCAACATTCGGGAACCTATAGTTAAAAATAGTTTTGTATCTATCTGCTCATCTGCTGTTTATGGTTTAAATAATTGACCTTTTTACCGTACTATCTTGTACAGTATAAAGGTCAATTGTAAAGTGTATAGTGCATACATAAATTACTTTTTGATTTAGAATTCAAAAACACGGAGCTTATCAAACTAGTACGGTGATGGTTTGGTGTAAATAGTGGGCGTTATCCTGCTGCGATATGGAAGCTCGGTTTTTATCGCAATACTAACTGAACGTGCGTTAGGTACCTATCTTGCGTAAGCGAGATTTCATAAAGATGCTGGCAGAGTGTGGTCGTTGGCCTTGTTAAGAAATTCACCGGAAATTACCGATTGTAGTATTAAACTTGTTCACTTTAAATTCAGGTTGGAGACCACATCGAGAAGCTGGATGGAGAAAATATGGTCGGCAAAAGACATTACGAAGTTGCTAAGATATTAAAAGATATTCCGAAGGGAACTACTTTTACGATTCGATTGGTGGAACCCCTTAAAAGTGGATTCGGAAGTATTGGGCCCAAGTCAGGCGGTGCAAAATCTGGAAGAAAACAAACTTATGGTTCCGGCAAAGAAACATTGCGGTTTAAGGCTAACGGTCAGGCTACAATAGAAAATGATGTAAGTTATCATTGACCTACTACTAAAACACTTGCACACATGGGTTTCACAGCTCATCAAACACATTGGTAATGATAAAGTACCATTAATCGCTTTACGATACCCTTACAAATCAGGTGCCCATTAGCAGTTGAAGGTTGTTTGTTGTTTCCTATTTAGTGGTCCGTTGTTGTAATGAATCAGGGTAAAAATGTAGAGCATAAAACACAACAGAAGAACCACCTTGACATCGACTGAAAGGACAATTTTAAGTTGCCAGCTTTTATAATAAAACGCTCGAGGCTATCGTGAATTCGTGACTAATGAAGTATGTCCAAATATTGAGAATGTAGGAGGCAAAGTTGTTTTAAAGTAGATCAAATACCTTACATGTGTCTGTTATTAATACAGTTTTAGATTCATAGTAAGGCAGGATTCCGTCATCTTGAAATCACGTTGGCAAGTTAGACGGAATCAAAGATGACGTAACTAGTTAACAATAGAATTGGAATTTAATTGAAAGATAGGTAAACAACGTAGGTACACAATACATCTTTGAAGTATCGTTACATTCCATAGATTGCTCCATTTCATAAATATATTATGGCAGAGTAAAATTGACGGAAATTTAATTGAATTTTATAAATTTTTCAGCACGACGATAGATCGAAAGCGGGTATCGAGAAAATCAACAGCCTATTGGAATCATTCATGGGCATCAACGACTCCGAACTAGCATCGCAGATGTGGGATCTTGCCGAAGGGAAAGCCAACTCTATGCAACTAGCAGACGCCATCGACAATAGTGACTTACAAGAATTTGGATTCACAGACGAGTTCATAATTGAATTATGGGGTGTTATTACTGACGCTAGATCTGGTAGACTCAGCTAGAAACTGTTACATTTATTTAGTTTAGGTAACACGGAAGTTTTAAATGTAGATAAAACTGTCTTAATGATAATAAACTATTAATTTTAGACTCTTGGAATAACGGTAAGCGACCTACTTTCGGGCTGCTGCATTCAACTAATTCTAAACTTTACTATAACTGCTTTGTTTCGATCTACTCGTATGTATGAAACATATGAAATGATTTTATATTTTGGTAGACTGTGGTTCTGATATTATTAGAATTTATACTTAGTACTTTGATTATTAATCTTTGGTTATTCTTGGAACGGAGTAACATGAATATAACCGGTCCGTTATTGAAATAGTTGAAAGTTGCGACCAAGTAAAACCAAAATAAATATTACGACTTTTATTAGTCCCACAGTCCCGCTGCGCTATCCACATCACGAGTTCACGTGGTGAATTATTCTCACTCATTGTAAGATAAGCGTTGATTATCACAAAAGTAAATTACTTAATGCAAGGCGTATATATATAAAATTGACGCGCATTATCACCAACTGAAATGAATGTTCTAATAAAACCGAAATGGACAATTAGTCATCATGATGTGAAATGTAATTATATTACAAATGATATCTACCATATTACAAAATGGTATCTACCATATTTGTTGCGTTAGTTTTAACTTTTAGATGATGTTTTGCTCTATTATCCTGGTAGTGCCTTATAAGAAATCTATGTTTATCAGTCTGACTGAATATCTATTAGTGAATTGAGCCTATTATCGCTGGACGTCAAGATTCTTCAGTCTAAAAGTACTATCTAAGTAAGTGTACCTACCGATCGATGTTGGTTTATAATTCGTATTGAATTAGTTATATTAGTCTGTGCTGTATATTCCTAAGAATGTTCAATATAGTTAGATTTATCATTATTCGAGTAGAAACGAGGCAATTGTGGGTACAAAACATATTTTATTACAAACTTATGTACAAAGATAGGATACCGATTGGGGTAGCCATGTATTTTTTTTGGGTATTTAAATTTTTGCTGACATCATGATTGTACTTTTAAAATAAAAACTATTGCGAGGCCACAGGTGCTGCAGATTTATGAATATAATTTATCTGCCAAAGAAAGCTCCCTAGGGAGCTCACTTAATGTTTTCTTGTATTATAAGCAGTGATCGGAGTACCTAGGTAGATTGAACTGGGGTCATTGATCCGAAACGTATATATTACTATGGACATTCCTCCGGAATTGGTGGATTATTGGTGTGTTTGTTTTTATTATTCAACAGATAAATAATGAATTAATTTAGTTTTGATACCTTCCTTTAAATTTTGAATTGAGTAGTAATAATATCACTACCAACATTAACAATATTTAATTGAATCCGGAAATACCGGAATTACTTTCCGGAAAAATGGCTTATCCATGTTATTCTTTCTGTGTGCATTTATGATACAAGTACCAAAAATCAATCTACCTACTCCGATCACTGATTATAAGTAAGACTTTGTAGGTGGCGTTCTGTAATATCTGGCCACGCCCATGAAAAAAAAGCGTGAGTTTATGTATGTTAAAAGTTAATGTATTCCGTTACAAAGACACAGTCGTATCTATTGTAATAATATACATACAGGTGCTGTCATTAAAATGTAGATAGTAATATCGTTATCTGCTAATAGCTAAGATATTAATGAACGAGTCATTCATCAAGTAGGTACCTAGTTAGAGAGTAAATTAAAGAGTATCATCAGCATTGATTGCGAGCCTGTTTTTGTGAAAAAAAAAAAGTAAAAAATGACATTTATTTTTCTAGGAAGAGGCATTATCATAGCATCATCGAGGAATCCTCATCCTAAGACATGCCATGTGGCAACGACAACCCTTATACCTAGACAATCTCGGTGGCGTATATTTATTCGTTCATCATTATTTTGATTATAACAACCGTGGTTGGATAGGACTTTACCTACTTTGGTAAAATTTCATTGTGACTAATTTTATTCCTTGTCTTGTCAAATTGGTACAGTATTTGTTTGTATTGTGCTATGTGGTATTATTATTTTTGACTAGGCGATGAAAAGAATAAGGTATTTCATATCATAATTCAGGTAAAAAAGATTTCTATTGACTTTAAACATAATTACTTTGTTGTAAATGTGACTAAGTAGATTTTAAATGAGTAGGTACCTAATTGTATTTTTACAAAAGTTGAATGTTTTTTCGATACTAAGTATACAATATTATGTACAGTCATTAGATAGAATGTATTTATAATAGAGACGCTTATCGATTAAATTGCTATTATTAAGTTCTATTTAATAAAAATGTTAAGGTACTTAAGTACCTACTACATATTATTTATAGAAAATAAAAATATTTTTCTGTATTTTGACATATTGTTTTAATTTATTTATTGCTTAAGTGTTTTAAAATGTATCAAACAGATAAACACAGAGAAAAGAAAACCAATCAAATAGGTACCTACAACCCCACATGAAGTCGAATCCTAATTCCTTAATTAACGAAAGCGATCATCGTGTTTCACGAGTAAAGTAGTAGTAATTGAAATAATAAGTAAAGAGTGTTGACATGAAGACATAAAAGTCAGTTTTAAAGGGTAAACCTTTAATTTGGTAACCCTTTTTGATGACATTGTAATAGCTTGGAGTCCTGTGGCGACATCTGTACCGCCACATGCGAAACAAACTGACGTACGCATTTTATCGATTGCGAGATCACGAGAGAGAGCGCGATACACATATCTATTCTTTTTACAGTTAGCTCTGACTCTGACAGCTGCAAGTCTGCAACAACTGCAATGAGAATAAAGATAACTGTCTTGACAGACTTGTCCGTGGAAGCAACCCAAAGGCAAACTTATAGTTATGTTAGGACAAAATATATATTAGACTGCTATACCAACACCAAGTCAGAGGTAAAATAACTGAAATTATTGCAGTTATCGTCCGTATCCGCTCTCTAAATACACGCTATGGAATTAGTCAAAAGTTAATGTAAAGATGTAATTATTAAATTTTAAAATAATTGATTTGTTTGTTAGATTTCGGTGTCGAAAATATAGTATTTTTGCATACTAGGTTTATTTTTTTTCAATAATATACAGGGTGTAAACAGACCTTTCACGAAGCCGTTAACCAAGCATTCTGTGCATCAAACTAAGTCGTTTCCCGGCAATATTTTTTGTGTAGGGTTACACAAAAAATATTGCCGGGAAACGACTTTATTTTTTGGGGTGAAAAATAACCTTTTACGGTAAAACTCAATGTAACGCATTCAAAACATTGTGCTTATGGATGCATTTAATAGTAAACGGGTCATGGAGGTATTTTAAGTAAAGTTATAACCTTCAAAATTTGTAGGTATTAAAAAAAAAAATGGGAAAAAGTTGGAACTTTGACCCCCAATAACTTCGTAACTAGAAGGTTCCCAGGTATAGTCTAGAACAAAAAAATGGTCGCAATAGCGGGGAGAACAAGTGCCTTTCGGCTTCGTTAAGGGTCTATTTACACCCTTTATAGTACGCAGACCCAGAATATAGTACACAATAATATAACTATACATGTATAGTTGGGAACCCAGTATCCGCGCGTATGAAACAGGACGAGCCACCGTCGACGCGTCGTCGGGCAGCAATCTTTTGTCTTGTCAGAAACTAGCGCGGTCCTCAAGTCACGAAAAACTGGGCTTATGCATTAGAAACTTGAATATAATACCTAATGCCCCTGCAAAGAATGCGGTAATAATTCGTGCTGGCTTTTAAGCCAGCACGACTTATTACCGCAAATCTTTAGCAATTCTTTAGAATTCCGAAGCATTACTATTAGGACCTGAAATTGATGATATTTTAGGGTTGAACTTCATCTATCAGCACGGAATCGCGCATTCCATTTTCTGTCGCTCAGAACTATTCAGAAACAGAACGTGCCGCCGAGCCATGGAGTTTCTTGCCCATTCTTCTCCATAGAGCATAGAAGTCTACGCCTTGGAATGGGCAACTACAGTACTTTCACAAGTTATTATGCCTTGAGTCTGTGACTGTAGCTTCGCTTTCTTTGTTTTTTGTCACATTCAAAAGTGCCTCTAATGGTCTAATTGAAATAAATGTTTTGAGTTTGAGCGCATCGTCGATGCTGCCGAGTGCTATAGTATTCCCGCTGTTTCTCGCTCTAGGAAATAACGGTTTTGAGCGACAGAAAAGGATAGGAGCATGGAAAAGTGCGATTCCGTGCTTTTAGATGAGGTTCAACCCTAAAACGTTTAAGAGCAGACGTTAATCTATTAGATCAGAACCTATTACAGTTATCTAACCGGGTTTCCGGGGTAGGAAATCTACGAATTAATTAATCTATGAATGAATTTGCATAATCATAGGTATTGCTTACATAGTGCGATAAAAACTTCGATGATTGATGCATTAAAATCTCGATTGTTTGAAAGATCGGTAATCTGGTAGGTAGGTCTTAGGTACCACTTAAGTATGGTACGTATTTGTTGTAAAATAATTATTACCGCTGATTAAGTAGCAACACTTACAGCTATAACGAAAAACACGTATTTTAATCACCTCAGGCTCAGGGTGGGTTTTATCTAACGCTTGCATTAATTAAATATTTCTCGCCAAACAAGAATATCAGGCTGGATGAATGCTTGTATTAAAAATAAGTTATACGTGTGTATCTACCTACCTATATATTATTAAGTTGCAAACATTTCTTGTCTTGAATGCCTACGAGCCCCCTGTTGACCTCGAGATAGTGAAACAAACAACTTCTCAAAATCTCATCAGTCAGTCTCTTTATCTCCTTTATCGTGGTTGGTAACACAACGCTTGCACAATAAAAAAACAACTTGTCAAATTTGAATAAAAATAGGTAGGTAGGTGGTTCCTAATACTACTTTTTCATTTAACTACCATGATAAACAAGTACTTACTTTAGTTAGGATTTGTTGACGCGTTCTTGAGACTGAGTGTTAATTTGTGAATGATCATAAACAAATTAATTTGAGTGAACGGAACGTGTTTTTGAACGTGACATCGGCTGTTTTTATAATTAGATTTTTTACTGTGATAATTAACATGTTTATGTGGTTGATAAGGATATCATAAGTTTTATCAAGTGTAATTATTATTTTAGAGCTAACACCATGGCAGCGACAGTGTTAGGGCGATTTTTTGTGATTAAATCGCATGCCTATTCAAATAAAAAAGTATACACCATCGCAAAGGTATGAATAGGTACAACTTACTAAATTATTTTTAAAGTTTCAATTTTGATTTATTTTTTGTTTAAGACAGTAAAATTTATATTATAAGAATTACGAACTCGTTTTGCAGATATTTTCTTGTGCCAACTATAGCACAGTAGTTCGCACAAACAAAATCTACGAGAATGCTAAGGAGGCTGTCAGTGACATACAGGATGGTTCCAAACTCTTGGTTGGTGGCTTCGGACTTTGTGGAATTCCAGAAAATCTCATAGTAGCTGTAAACAACAAAGGTGTTTCTGGCCTTACTGTGGTCTCCAACAACGCAGGTTGAATTAATTTAAATACATTAATTTATTATTATTCCACTTACAACTTAATTGTATGCTGCACTGCTAAGTTAGCTGTTTATAAGCAGTTATTATTGATATTTTTAGGAGTGGAAGACTTTGGTCTTGGAATTTTATTGAAGAGTAAACAAGTGAGAAGAATGATTTCATCATATGTTGGTGAGAATGCTGAATTTGAAAGACAATTTCTGAGTGGAGAACTAGAGGTTTGTACCTTCTTGTATTACATAACTACTGCATAAGAATACCTGGGTCGGTAAACATGTAATTTCTCAATGATTCCAGGTAGAACTAACTCCACAAGGCACTCTGGCAGAACGCATCCGAGCAGGGGGTGCCGGGATACCTGCATTTTTCACACCAACAGGTTTTGGTACTTTGATACATGAAGGTGGATCGCCAATTAAATATACTAAAGATGGAAAGGTAAGCTTTTTACTATAGTACCTATAAACAAAAAGACATAATTTTTTATAAATTAGATTACTATAAAATGCAGTACATAAAAACATTTTTGATTTTAGATTGACATCCCAAGTGCAGCAAGACATGAACAACAGTTCCAAGGAAAGAACTACATCATGGAAGAAGGAATTACTGGTGATTACGCACTTGTCAAAGCATGGAAAGCAGACAGACATGGCAACCTGATATTCAGGAAGAGTGCTCGGAACTTCAACCCAGCAATGTGCAGAGCTGCTAGAATCACCATTGCTGAGGTAGAAGAAATTGTAGACGAAATAGATCCTGATTTTGTACATGTACCATCAATATTTGTACACAGACTTATCAAAGGTGAAAGTTATGAAAAGCGAATTGAAAGAAGGACAGTCAGTAAGCCAGTCCAGCAAGGAAAGGGATCAGACTCAATGAGGGAGAGGATCATTAGAAGAGCTGCTTTGGAATTCAAGGATGGAATGTATGCTAACCTTGGAATTGGTAAGGCTTTTTATATAATTACTAGCAGCCCGTCCCGGCTTTGCACGGATGGACATTTATTTTTTAAACATTTTGAAATTGGCTCAGTAGTTTTTGAGTTTATTCATTACAAACATACACACACACACACAAAAATACAAATCTTTCCTCTTTATAATATTAGTAAGACAAGCAGTACTCTTAACTATTTAAAATTCCTCATACTAGAACTTCAGTTAACAATACATTTATTTATTTGAGAAAACATGTACAATCTATTGCACAGTTAAAATAAACATATTTACAATAAAGAATGATAAAAACATAAATAAAATACTTAAAAATAACAAGCAATATTTCCTCTTAAACATGTATATCTTTTCAGGTATGCCCATGTTGGCAAGTAACTACATACCTCAGAATGTTAAGGTTCTCCTCCAGTCAGAAAATGGTATTCTTGGTCTGGGTCCTTTTCCAACAGATGAAAATGTGGATGCCGACCTTATTAATGCAGGCAAAGAAACTGTCACTGTACTACCAGGTAGGTAATTTTATATTAAAATGGTTTGTTTATTCACTAAGACAAATATTAATGATACTGTTATCATGTGATATCCCACGGCTGGACAAAAGCTATGACTTCCAGTCAATCGATCCAGGGCTAAGGCGGACCACTGGTTGTTGGTTTTGTCCAATGTACAAGATATAAATAAATTAACTTAATTCATTCATTATTTTACAGGTTCATCATTCTTTTCATCGGATGACAGCTTTGGCATGATTCGTGGAGGTCACATTAACTTGACCATTCTTGGAGCAATGCAGGTTTCTCGTTACGGTGATTTAGCTAACTGGATGATTCCTGTAAGTTTAACACAACATAGATACAGCTAATACAAAATCTAGATGTATAAAACCTATTTTTTCGCATAAGGCATCTTTTACTTTTTTAATTTCAGGGTAAAATGGTAAAAGGTATGGGTGGAGCAATGGACTTAGTATCAGCGCCAAGAACCAAGGTTGTCGTAACTATGGAACACACTGCTAAGAACGGAAGTCATAAAATACTCCCCGAGTGCACACTGCCACTGACTGGGAAAAATTGTGTGGACATGATTATAACAGAAAAGGTAATTAGAACTTAACCATAATGCTTAGTAATAAGTGTAGCTCTTTCAATCCATACTAACATAAAAAATATAAAAGTAATGTTTTGTATTAACAACTGAACTGATTTGTATGAAATTTGGTAGACAGGTAGACTATGTTCATGACCTGGGTAATAGCAGTGTTAGGTAATAGAAGGTTTTTGTCATGGTAAAATTATCCTAAGTCCTCGGGGGCGAAGCCACGGGCAAAGTATTTTCTATAATCTCTCCCCATTAATTTAATCCTTTCTGTTTTCAGTGTGTGTTTGAAGTCGACAAAGAAAAGGGGTTAACGTTGACTGAACTGGCGGATGGAGTAACGGTAGAAGAAGTCTTGGTAAGCACCGGCTGCGAAATCAATGTTGCTGACAAAATTAAGAAAATGGGTGATGTGACTCAACCAGAGAAAGATTCTGAATAAGTTTTGTCAAGTACTTTACTGAAAATTAAATACTGAATGGATTTGAAGTGCCTTATTATTGTAAAAGTTAGGTATTATATTTAATACTATTATTAAGAAATCTTGCCAATATACACTGCTTTTATACTTGTATTCAAGTAGATACTTGTAAAAATGAATGTTAATGTTCTTTATAGATATAAGGATTATAAAAGTATGCAGCTGCTCAAAGATATCATACTATTTGACGTGAATATCATACAATAACAAATTTTAATAACGCACAAATGTATAAATATTTTTTAAATCGGTTATTTATTTTAATCAAAATTAAGACTGGTGGTTGGGAGATTTATTTTCGTATCTATTTATCGGATTTTCGATTTTACTTGTTTATCTTAACATTCCGATTGAATTTTATTTTTGTTACGTTTTCAAACTTATTGTTTTCTAGTCTCTAATTAAGTTTTATTTACATATACTCCAAACTAATGCAATTTATAACTTGTTTTTTTCATATAGGTACTTTAACTATTGTTTAGATTTCGACGAGTTTTAATATACATACGTGTAACGTCAAATCCGAGTGTTATTCCACATTAGTTAAGTAACACGCACCCCCCCCTTCCTGTTACATCCCCTTTTACATGGTATATTAGCCTGGAAGCCGACCCCGAGAGCCTTTTATGAGCCTTTTCCCATAGTTGGGAAAAGGCTAGGCAGATGATGATGATGATGAATGATGATTAACTCATCGAGTAAGTCGTTTAAAAATGCTGAATAACAGGCTAATTTGAATAAATGAAATGTGATTTGGGATTTGCGAAGGTGTCTGTGAGACTATTGCTAACTAAAACCACACAGTGTTCTACTACTTTTGGCCGGGGTGCTGAAGTAAGAAAATAGGTTTTTCTTACTCCGGCAGGGTCAGGCCCGTCCCCTCTGCGGCCATTCACGGACGGTTTTTTTGAGAGGCGCCCACAGACCACGGCGCGTCGTCGTCCTGTTTGTTAAGCTGATAGACTCCCCAAATCTGTCACCTGCAGAGGCCATACTATGGCATTCCCGTAGACGCCCTCGTACCCGAGTAGACGCACTTTGAGCGAAAGCTCCCTATTTATAGTTTATACCTAGCGGAGGAACGTACGGTTAATCCCTATCTGTCAGTAACCGCAGAAATAGAAGAATAACGTCCTTAATAATCCTAATTAAATGTGCTGTGTCACGCGCCAGACTCATCATGTTCCTTGTCAAAAGAAGAGTATCCGGTATTGGGAGATGGGTGTGCTGGTGTGGGAGGATAGAGCGGGGAGTTAGAAGTTATGTTCCGAGTTGACCCTGTAGTCATACACACAAACATACTTATCTATGACTATCAAAATCATTAACAACCTCATATTAGCTCATTTCCGTTTTTTTGTCAAGCAATTTTGATTACAATCTTGGTCTATGATATCACCAAATATGCCAAAAATATACTAATGACAGCAGTGTCAAGTTTAATGGATGGTTTTGTTTTTTTTACGATAATAAACATACACAAGTAGATAAACAAACGTTTAGTAGGTATAGGTTTACTTGGTTTCTACAGGTATATGTTGGTTTTAAGATAGAGTTTATCCTTTTATCAAGATGAAAAATTTAAATTCTGTGACGGCCCCTAATCACCCCTTGATGGTGTGGGAATCCTGTTTCTTGTGGCTTCTTTCTATGTTTTCTATATTATGGTCTCTTCTCCTATTCTTTTGTGAGTATGTACACTACCTATACTACTATTATGTTCATCATATTATCAGCTATGTACCTATAGTAGTTATGAAGGTATTGCACACTATTAGAACGTCTCATATCAATCGAGTCCGATACCTGTCCTGGTTGGGCGAATTGTTGGGTTGTTCGATTAGGGTTGAACCTCATCTAGCAGCATGGAATCGCACCTTTCCATGCGGGCGGGCATGCTATCGCACACGGCAACATCGACGATGCGGTCGGCAGCATGCTCTGTTTCTCGCTCTAGCAAATGACGGTTCTGAGCGACAGAAAAAGATAGAGGAACATGGAAAAGTTCGAATCCGTGCTGCTAGATGAGGTGCAACCCGTATGCAATTATTACTATCAGTAACATCCCGGAGTTTGTACTTATGTTCTGTGTAACGAAATAAGCTCACCCCTTACTACATGGGACTTACCTTACCAAACTACATATTTAACCTTCACGGTCAAAATGCATGGAACGGCAGATTGCATTTTCAGGGATTACCTAGTGGTAATGGGTAAGGCATTTAATTATCTTAAATCTCATTGATCTAATACAAATTATCTAGGTGGGTACATCTACGGCGCCGGCAAACTGGTGTGGATGAAGGAACTTCTATTCAGGAATCACTGGCAATGATGATGTGTACTAAGACAGGACTATGAGTGATAAAATCTCCGAATCTTTATGCCAGAAATAAACTGCTTTTTCCAGGTGTCGGTGATATTTTAGTGCTAACAGGGACAGACATAATTAACGCGATCGTTTTGCTCTCCGGAATTATCATGCTACCAACCAATGTGCACATATTGTGCTCAATATCCCATGGCAGGAAGATTGAGTGAGTATGCTTATAGCAGCTTTTTTTTTAAACGTTGCACCTCTATGAATTTCTTCTGTGTATTCTGGGTGCGTTTACAAACATTTAAACTCACGTACACAAACAGCCAGACCCGGAACAACTACCTGTAGGCCATACAAATATTTGTTCCGTGCGGGAATTGAACCCGCGACAGGCAGCGCATTGACGGCCATCGCTCTGCTCTGCCACTGCGCCAACCGTGCTGTCTATTTATGGGCTAATCATTTGTGTTGGTGCAGTAATGCGTCATAATCAGCCTATGAGTTTCACACTGCTGGGACACAGGTCAACTGTCTACGAGATGGAGTGGGCGTAATCGTAATCGTAATCAACCACGTGTCGGTACCCACCGCGGGCTGGTGGATTACTCACAGCAACATTTTACAAATTGTTTTATGCTGCGTTCTTGTAGTAAAACATAGACTAATATACAGTGTGTTTGGCTACCGGTTACCGATACTTTGAGGGCATATTATATACTCATTTCTATCGACCTCATAAGATATTAGCATTTCATTGAACATACCCTAGATCAGGCGATTAAAAAAAAATGGGTGCCGTTCGCGGGAGTATTTGTAAATGTGTATTTGTCAGTAGGAATGAGTATATAATATGGCTTTAAAGTATCGATAACCGGTAGCCAAACACACTGTATATAAAAAGAGAGTAGTAAACCAGCTGGAGGCAGCCAATCATAGAAGCGAGTTTATTCACTTTGAGTAAACTGGCTCCATTTCATTAGACCCAAGCTTCACGTAATAGTTACAGCCGATGGCAAAGCGATCCAACTATCACGCCAAACGTTTGTCATTAATTTGGTATTTGAATTTACCCTATACCTACCTACTCACTTAGGTACCTACAACGAAGTTACTTATTTTATTTACAGTTACAAGTCAAAGGTGGTCTGCTGCCCAATGTGGTTATGCGTCATGTGGATTGTATTAATAAATTTATTGGGAGCAGGGTTATGTATCCATAAGATGTACATTGGCAAAATGGGAACAATTGAAAGAGTACACAGGACTATGAAGCATTACCGGAGCGTTCCAAAATTCAAACATTTTGTAGATAATCTACAGTGGTCTTTGAAGTGTTGTGGGGTACGCTCATCATTATCTATTATTATCTTTTTTCTTAAGTTTAATCGTTATTACCAAATAATAATTAATATTTTCGTTCGAATTTTTCAGCTCCATTCGTATCAAGACTGGTTTGAGCGCGACTGGTATGATAAAATACGTGATTACGAGTGGGATCCTAATGTAGTGAGACGCAATGGGCATAAAAGGCAGGAGATAGAAGTAACTGATAGCGTTCCGTTGAGGTTCGATTTATTACTATATTTTATCATTGATAATACTTGCAAGGAAAAAATAACAAAAATACTTATAACCTGTCCAGTTACAATTATAATTCAAGTTTGGGTGAAGAAACAATGGTCAATAAGGTTTATTCCGGAACTTACTTACATGTTGGATGAATGTAGGTGAGGTCCCGCATTCGATTCCCAGGTTGAGCAAAACATTATAGTAGGGCCACCAAAAAGTACCTGGGGCACTGGGTCACTGAGGACCTCTCTAGTGATTTGGATATTGAGAGGGATCGTAGGGCATTGGCAGAGAGATGCAATATACTGGCGCACAGGTTTGCAAGGTGCACAAGAAATGTTAAAATTACTCTGTTTAAGGCCAGTCATTGTGCTGCGAGACTGTTCGAAAGAGATACCGTGGCCCTGGAACACAAAGGGCAATGAAGGAACATGGATGGGTTTTAGTCAGTAAGAGTCTGACACTCCCTCCCACTCCACCCAGAGCGGGAGAAGTCATTTGATGATTTCCAATCCGTAAAAAAAAAAAAAAACAGGCCAGTCATTGTACACCTGCAGCCTGTGGGTCCGCTATACGCAGAAGGCTTTCAATGCCCTACGGATCCTCTACAATAATGGGTTTAGGATGCTGATAGGGTTGCCGCGATACTGTAGTGCAGCAGACATGTTTGCGGAGGCCAACACCGACTGCTTTAGAGCAATAGTTCGCAAGAGAGTGGCCTCCTTGATGCGTCGTGTGCGGGGCAGCTCCAATGACCTTCTAAACACCATAACAGAAAGGGTTGAGTGTCCTATTGTGGTATGTACTGGAATAAGGTACACAGTTCTGATGGTGTCCTTTTTAATGTAAGTTAGGTAATTGGATAAATTGAATAAGTAGGTATAAGGTACTAACATAGTTTTAAGCTTTACTAACAATTTTATATGGAATTATGTTCTGAAATAAAATTATAAATAAATAAATAATTTGGCCACGAAGTCTGGATTTGTGCCCGGTTGATGGGAATAGGTTCGCTTCCTATTACATGGGACTTAAACTGGCGTAATGCGGGTGTACTAGTACACCTCTGCCTAACACTTCGGGGATAACAGGCGTGATGTTATGTTGTTTTGATTTTGTCGTGTCCACCATACAAGTGTGGAGGGCGATCCACTACAGAAGGAATTATATTATATTATTTATAGGTAGGTACAGTGTATATTGCAATTATTGCAGTTTGCTGTTTGCAGTATGTAGGAACGTCACCCTGGCAGCTCATGGAGGTACCAGTAACGGACTTTCGATTGTTTTCATTCTTCTAGCTGCTGTAAAAGTGGTTCATGCATATCAAATTATCTCCTGGAACTGGGAACTCGCTATATTAACACTCAAGGATGTGGGAATTTGCTGCATCGCATTATAATGGCATCTATGATGGCGCACCTTGTTTTGTTCTTGTCAGTTATTTTTCTGGAGGTGAGTTGCTTAATTAATTCCGTCTATTTAACTTTATTGTAGCTAAACCACATTGTTCTCCATTACAAGTGCTCACACGTATGTATTTCATGTACCAAAAAATACGCACATACGAGCAGGTCTGTATTTAATTTTAAATCGTGATAGATCTGCCATTTTTTTTTACTCGTTGCTTCTTCTTTATCCAACAGCTTTCAATTCTGAGGCTAATATTTCGATCAAATCAAGGTAAGAAAGCCAAAAAATTGGACGACGTGAACGTTAGACATATAATGTCCATGAATGATCGTTTTGCCGCCTCCAGCAACTCTTTAGAAATGAACCCTGAAGATTCTGATTATGAAAATGAAGTTCATCTTAGAGAAATAGAATTATCGGAACCCGATCCCGTTCCAACCAGGTATTTTATAGTCGTTTCCACACACAAACTAAAATCGGTGCATGTTTCGCCAAGTAAGTATCAAGTTCATCCGTCCTTTACGACATTAATATGAGCTCTGCTCCGTAGACTCGGGTAAGAATAAGAAAAGTGTAAGTACATTTAGGCGAAGTAGGTGGCTGTCGACTGTGGATTAAAATTTAACGTTTTCCTTAAGTTTGCCGTATTTCATTACTTCCCAGTATGTGATGCTAATTCTGGCTAGGAATATTAATTAAAAAAAATCCAATGATACATTTTTAGTTTTCATCAAAATCGAGCCCGAGACTCACTTGAAAAATTTACTTTGTATACAGGGCGGTCAAAGAAATGACGTCTAAAAGAATATCGTAGGAAACCTCTCTCCGACTTCTCCAAGGGCTTGCCAAACACCCCCATGTCTGCTCAGTTATTATTTACAGTTTGGAACTTGACGCTTCGATCTTGTCACAAGTAATTTTAAATAATTATTTTTTTCAGAACGGTGGTAGTCAGTCGTGTTGCCGTCGATGACGAAGATTCTGAAAGCCCTTAGGATACAAAGAAATAGGAGGATTACAATAAAGATAATGGTAGATTTATTTAAATAAAGAAATGAAATAATAACATGCATCTTTTTTTTCATCAGCTAGACCCGCCAGCGGGCGAATGACAGTCTTGCAACACGTGGTCCAGTACGTATAGAATCTGTAATACCACAGTGTTTGTCGCAGTCTCGTCTATAAATACAAAAGATCTGGATGCCTACTGAATACCATTGGTACCTATCTCGAAACCAGTTCTAAATTTTTATCAATAACTTGTACGCTGACGCAAGTGTAAGACTTTTACGTCCATAGTCAATGAGATTATCGTCTTTAAAATACTGTATAAATAAGAATTTAAGTAATGTAAAACAGTCCGAACTACTACGTACTATGGTAAAAGACTAGTTTCCAATCCGAATGCAGGAAAAAGTGGTCTCTATTTCTCTATGAGTATTGACAGTGACAGTGAGCGACGATCTGACAGAATCACAGAGAACGTTTTTGACAGACTTTACTTTGTTTGTGCTTGACAGTTAGTGTCAGTCTATCTGTCTCGCAGATTGTCGCATTGATTTTGTGTTTTAATACTACAAGCTAAGGTATATCTTAATTTTTCATGTCAAAATTTGTATACCTATCTCAAAAATACTTTCTGATCACAAAATTACTTGCTTCAATTTATGTGTTTTGTAATACAACCAATTCACAACATAACCTCATTAATTTCAGCGCAATGGTATTCCTGACAGTTGCTAACTGGATCCGTTCCCGTGGTCCTGATGAATTTTGGAGAAAAAGAAGGGTATTTAGGCTTGCTGCACATTATATTGGTCGTCGCAGAAACTGTTACTCAGTAGCAGTGCGTAATGTCCACAGGGCGTTAGTTTACGCAACTAAAGCTCGGAAGTTGAAGAAACAAGACATGATTGATCTCTGGTCGACAAGAATCACTGCTGCTTGTGAACAACACAACATATCACCATATGTATTAAAAGAAGGCTTGGACAGAGCTAATATTATGTTGGATCGTAAATCTTTATCAGATCTAGCCTGCTGGGAACCACGGACATTTGAATGTTTGGCTGCAGTAGCTAAAGAGAAGCTAAATCTTGATGGTGTGATTGACAATGCTGATAAACAGTATCCTACAGGAGTAAATCTAAAACTTAAAGATGTTATGCTAGAGGCATGGTTAAAAGAAAAAAAACAATAACTTAGTTCAACATTATAACTACCTATTATCTAGTTACTTTATTTTAGTTCCACATTAGTTCTGTAAATAATAAATATTGTCTTAATCAGAATAATGTATTTGATTGACTAGTTTCCTAATTCCTTTTTCAGTTTCTTAGTTAATTCGTTTTGTTTTTCTAATATGTACAGGTTTTCTATCTTGCGTCTTTGTTGCCTTTCAACATCCTTTACCACACCTTCATGCATTTTTTCCCTGCAACAAAAGTGCAATGATATATCGTACTAATAATAAATGCAAAAGTTTGTGATGATGAACAACTTCTGACCAGATTTGGATGAAATTTGGCACACATATAGTTTATAACCTAGATTAACACAAAGGATACTTTTTATTCCTATAGTATGATCCCGTGAGTCAATTACCAAACTCCTAGCGAGCATAAGCTAGTTATTCCATGTTTTGTTAGAAGTAAATTCACACAATGTCCTCTTCGACATTGCGTGTTTAAGAGTTAGACAAATATTTCCGGACCGTCTATTTCTGCTGATAATTTGCATGGCTCCTCGCAACAACAATCTCCCGACACAAGAGTATTTATAAATTTAGAGTCTACCTACACCATTACTTTTAGTACCTACTATTAATTGTTTTTATGTGCAGGCATTTCCACTCAAACGTTGGGTTTTGTAATCCTTTAATCTTCTGAAGATAAGGTATTGAAATATATGAAAATATTGACAATTCAATGGTTTACAACCACATTGTTACACAAAAATTATACTATTTCAATCACAGGTATCAGAAACTCGGAAGTAACATGTTGTATTATTTAGTAAATAATAAGTATTGTTAAAATAATTGATAGATTACCTATCTGACTGTTGCTTAATGTGAACGTACGTTACAATTCCAATCGTTCCGGAACAAGAAAGCATCAAAACTAATTTTGAGGTTGATGAAGACATTTTCACTTATTGTACTTGGGCTTGATTGAAAAAAATTCAATCCACATTGTTTAAATGCAGGTATTAACAGACTATTTCAGTTTCATGCAGCAGAAGCACAGTCTATTCATGAATTTCATGTCAGGTTGACAGCATCTGTCAGAGTTTGACGTAATGATGTTTTCAGAATATTCGTTGAGAAATGAATGTTTTACTTAGATTTTTTTGATACTCTGAGATCGGGTGCCACACGCATCTTTTTGCGCTTGAATGAAATTGGTGGGGTTGGGGGGTTATTGGTAAAGGTAAACATTTGAGATGATGACGGAAGGGGCCGGCCGGCTTTAGAAAACCTCGTGGGTGATCCTGGTCTTAAAATGCCTATGCCTACATTACACACACATACCTATACCTGTATTTTAAAGTAGTATGTTTTTTCTTTCGGTATATTTAGATACACTTCAGTAGGTACTTTATTTAAATACGTAAGAGTGAGTGTATTAATTCAGTTTAACAAAAAAGTAAAAATTAAACCATTATGAAATCAGTGTGTAACATAACTTTTATTAGCAGGAACAGGAAATGCAGTTATACCTTTACTATAAAACTTTACTTTAGCTATACCTATGTAATGAAAAATAAAAATCTTTTTACTGGAAGAATATTAAAAAAAACTAATTATTGACAATCTTTTTTAATCAAAGCGAACGTATTTTGACGAACTAAGCTCTATTTATAAATATGTCAGCGATTTCTTCAAGGTCCAAATCATCTGCTATTTCTCTGTTGACATGCACTACCATGAGATTATTTAGTTTTTGTTGGGACATAGGTAGTACTCCTAAAATATGTATTTATTCTCCGTAATGCTGAAAATGACCTTTCGGCGGTGCATGTCGACTGGAATGGGGGAAGTGATAGTGACACTGGGACGCGCCGCACACGCTGATGACTTTTATTTTAGTTATTATGATGCTCATGGGTGCGCCGCAACCACTATTTAACTCTCATGGATGCCCCAGAGCACCCACGGAGTCGGCGCCCCTGGATGACGGTCTTAGTTCTGGCTGTGGCCACGCGCCAAATGCCGTCTACAAGTATTTACACATCTATGGCGCGCTCCACGACCCATATGGATGATAGTAGCGCAAAATTTCCATAAGATGAAACAATAAAATCATAATAAACTCGCAATATAAATTCATATTCAAATAAAACCATTGCGATTTCCAAGCGTGGTGAGTAATGAATGACTGTAAGTGTTGTGACGGCTGACGTTTTCTTTTCTTCTTTCGATCACTCTCGATCATCTATTTATAATTTCTAAACCTGTTCTTTTAAAGGCAAATCAGTATCAATTTTGTATTACTGGCGTTATATGCATTGATGATAATGATTACTTAGGTAGATACTTATCTTATTTTTTTTCAGTATTTATTGGGTTGGGAAATCTGACATTCTCTAATCTTCAAAATACCTATTCTGTTCTATGCTGAAGATGTGGTTGCTCCTGTACAGCATCAGATGTAAAATGAGTTTCAGAAAATGCAAAATAAAAAATCATGTAAAAATAATGTTTTTATTTCAGAATTTGTGCTGATTTCTTTGATGTAAAGATAAAATAGCAACTAATAGATATTGTGTTTTTACAGCTGTAATCAAACGCCTACCCTACATTTATTTAACATGGTACATAAGGTTTTTTCTTATGTGTTTAACTATAAGAACATTTGTACAGTTAGCTTCAATAAGTCTCTACCTAGTTACAAATCTTAAACACGGAACCAATTTCATTAAGGTATGCTGTTAAAATAAGTTGTACTAATATCTTTGTTATCAGTTAACTCTAAAGAATTGATTACATTATATTTTTTATTGATGAGTAGATAGATACCTATTATTACTTTTTTTTTATTGAAACATGATATTTAAAATGATAGGTACCTACCTAAATGTAAAGATGATTTGGTTTTCTTGTTTATGAAGTTGGTCCCTGTCACAAAGTGTTTTCTAAAATCAATAGCTAGGTGCAGCCCAGATCTTTGCCCGACTCTACGTTGGTGTCTATTGAGTCAGCAGCCGACAATTTCTTAGGTAGGTATATCAGCGTTATTCCATCCAATACTGTTACACTGTTGCATGTTTACCTACGTTACAAGTGTGGAATCAGCGCTGATACAGGCTTCCTTGCTTAATTTTTTCGATGTAAATCGATCACCGAACTTACAAAAATATAAATACAAAACTTAAATAAGTATTTACAATAGTTTTTACTACTTTCTAACTATATTACAAGAACTTTGAGTATTCCACTAATAATAAGATTATAATATTATACAAAGTCATGTTCAGTCAGTTACTTACTGAGATTATTGTAACAATATAAATATCTGAATATAACATATATTTAGACGATCCAGATTTCATTTAATAATCTCGAAAAATCCTCTGTTCAAATGCGTAGACTATTTACAACATTTTATGTTAATTGAGTATTTAATAAACAGTTAAACTTACAGTCCAAGATTCAAAATTTAGGTCGTGTAAATCTAAATCTAATAAAACCACAAGTGTTTATAATTTAAATAAACGCAGCTAACTGTTCACCCTGTAACAACTTCACGCTTGAAAAGTTTCACTGATTCCATTTCGACGAATGTTAACATTTCGTTACTTTGTCCACTTTTCATTTAAAGCTTTCTCTCAGAGTCTATGAAAATAGACTACCATAAAGTCTATAGTGGAATGCCTACGTTTTATTTATGGCACAGCTACCTGCAGTTGTCATAGAAACTGGCAGAGCCACGGTTAGGGATTTCAGCAAACTCACGCTTCGGCGTGCACAATTTCGTGCTGAAGTCAACGTTACGCTTCCTGCAACAAAGTAAAGTATGAAGAAATATTAGAAAAGGTAGGATACATTATCAAATTAACCAATACTGTTCTGTATTCAAGGCTGGGTTCAGGTTAATATCTGTTCGAATAATAACTATAATACTAAGTACTATTAAGTGAATAATATGCTAACCCTCTGCTTGGCAGTTCCATTTGGTCGACGAGAACTGACTTGACGTACAGGCGGTCATTACACCACAGTATACAAAGAGATCGCGGTTCCAGTACATTCATGTCATACTCCCACGATAACTCCACCTGAAAATTAAAATATGAAAATTTACTTTTAATTACTGTGAATTGTCGTGAAAAGTTTAGTTAGCAAGTCCATTATTAAATTGCCAGAAAGTCTAAAAATGTTTCCGACACTGTCCAGGCAGGGCATAAGTCAGGAAACAGTGCATTGTGACTGTACATTGGCGTAACTGCGTGTAGATAGGATCACCATCTTCCTGCCCTTGTCCCATGTTACTTGGGGTCGGCGCAACACGTTTTCTTCCATTTTCCTCCGGCAACCGTCACGCTATCAATTACCTACTCCTTTTTCTTTCATATCATTCCTCACACAATCCATCCATCGTTTCCTTATATTCCTCTCCGTTTCCATCCATCAACATTTATATTCATCATTCTTTTAGTCACATGCAATTCATCCCGCCACGTGCTTCGTCGTCGCGTGTAGGTTAGGGGTAGATCGTTTAACATTTCTTAAGGTGCATTTATAATGAATTTACTTTTTTGGAAAAACGTTTGCATGTGTGAGAGCACGTTCACGCACGCTCTAAAAAAACGTCGGTGTGGTGCAATAAACACCCGGGAAGCTTTCAAAATTTTCTTGGATAATTTGAAACAAAGCTTACCTTTCTAACTTTCCCACCTAAGTCCATGGGGTGGGTGACTACTATGGTGTAGGTAGTGCCATGCTCAAGTCTGAAATAAAATAATTGTAGGGTGGTTTAATGAAAACCATGAAAAACTAAATTTAATTATTAACTTGAAGTTGTGGAGTAGCTTACTTCACGTAGTTATTTGGTGTTAGGTCCATTCCTCGAATAACGCCTCTGTCTGACAGCAAAGTTACTTTTAGGAAACCCTGTTGATTATAAAAATGATTGTATTAAACCTTTTATTAGTTTGACAATCTATTTTTTTTTTCTTTGGAAGCTTTACGATAAAATTATAATTCGCTCAATGTACCTGCACCCATGATTCTGCTCCTTTGGGGTTTGCAAGTTGGATAGCCACCCGGTAGTGTCGTTCTGGAACAAATTATTAAATTTATTATAATTCGAATAAATAAATGTAGTAAAACATCTACGAGGGTATAACTCAAAGACTTGGGTATAACTTTCAAAAGATCACGTTTGTAGTATTAAAAAGTAAAGGATGGAAAATTATGTTTTGCTCTTTTTTACACCTACCTTTTTTTCTAAAGTCTTGACGAGCAACATAAGCCCTGTTCTTAATGACATTGCCATAAAAAGGAGCTGTTTTGCATAATGTTAAAACTGAAATTACCAGTTCTAGAATCTTAGGAAATCCATAAGCAAATGTCATGCGACTAAACCACATTCTAAATTGGTAAGTATTGTGTTGTAACATGAGGTTGAAAGCAATCAACCACACGCTGTGATTAGGGAGAAAGGAACCTCATTTTAGATGCTATGTTGAAATGAGTAGTTTACTCGGGGGTCAACCCCAGCTAGTCGTGATGAACCCTTGCTAATGAACAGCCATTGCACAACAACTTGAATGTCCAAAGCATGCACCCATCATGCATTCATGAATATCAAACCTACAAAAGCTATTAATCCCTTACCACTGCTTTGTTGTATCAGTTACCGGAATTGTATTCCTAGGAAATATATACAATTCCGAGCCTACTTAGGAAATGTGTAAAATAATGTTTCAAAGGTTTTTTAATACACACATTTCCTGGAAAATGTATGTATTTCGAAGGAACTGTATGCAGTTCCGAGATGATACTAGTAAATATAACTGTTTATATATCAATACTAACGACAATACGGGAGATCCTTCCCTGTGCTGAGGTAGTACTTGGCTCCGATCGTATCGTGCTCTTCAGACGGAAAGACCTCATTCTCCGACTGATTGTTCTTGTCCGTAATCAAACCGGGAGAACTGTCTGCGTGGAATCTACGAAATCATTCAACGTGAAATTAAAAAAAAAACATTACATAATATACTGGATGGCTAGAGGAGGCAAAACACCGGGAGAGTTTAAAAGCTGGAGTTGAAGCCCTTTGCCCAACAATGGGACAGATAGGCTGATAAAAAAAAAAAACATAAAATCGTGCCTATATTCCCCGAAGGATTAGACAGAGATGTACCAGATAATACACCCACATTTCGCCAATTATGTTTAATAGGGGGTGAGCCTAATGTCACCAACAGGCCATAAATTCAGTCTCCGTGGCTAATACCATAAATTCCAGATGAAAAATCCCAATGACACTTTGCCCGATCTGTGAATCGAACCCAGGACCTTATACCAACGAGGCAAAAACAGTCCTCCATTTAAAGATACAGAGTTGAATGAAAATAAGAACATACCCCATAATTGCGCAGCCGTGACCGCAATGGAAACACTTTCCTGTCTGAAAATGCTGGAATGACGGGCACTGGTGTCCTGAAAATGTTAACAACTTTAATTCTGATACTCCCAGATTGAAAAATATTAATGAATGTTTACGTACCTTAAAAAATAAGTCGCGGAAAGAGAAAGAAGAAGAAGAAGAATTATAAATAAGTAACTTTACTCAAGCTAACCAATTTTCCTTACCTATATAAGAACACTTTCCATTGATAGATTCTGTGAAAAGTTTAATGGCTCTGACATGGTTGCAGGCCACAAGGACCCTTGAAGCCTCTTCGAGTCCTTGCTTCACGAGTGTCAGCGGAACGAGAGGTCCTTCAGTGAGGTCACACCCTGGCTGCTCCTTCCCGTTGTTCGGATAGAAATCCAAATGACCCACGGGTTGTGACATTCCATATCCTGCCATAAACACAAAATCTGTCGCACGCGTGAAATAAACCGTCGATTAATTAGTTACCATGTCACGCGATATATAAATACTCAGATATACTATACAAATGAATGATGAAAACGAAAAGCAAATAAGCTTATGGTACATATTTACATATAATAAATACATATAAAATATATAAATAAGGGTTAGTAGTATGATTAGATGGTAAAGCGACGAAGCTTAATCTTGTTAACAACAAACGTTATATTATTACGTGTTGAACAAATGTACATGAATACGATAGTGCGTGTGGATTATAAGAAGCATACGTGCAGTATCACGAATGTACACAGAGTTACGTCCAAGGCATTACCTAAAAGGAAAATGCTCTTTCCGTCAGTATGTATGACGTCGACGAGTTGCGCGTCAGTCGGGTCTAGTCGCACATGCGTCGGCATTCCTTGGAAGTACGGCTCGGCTGGATCCAGTCCTGTAATTCTTCCTAAGCCCTATGAAACGAGAGGCTGAATCAAAGAAAATATGAAAACGATATACGTAACATCATGTAACGTACGATTTAGTAAAGAATGTTACAGTAATTTGCACTTACCTGTATTCTTTCGCCCGCGTAACCTGCTGTGTGGGCTCCTAGGGAGTGGCCTATAATGTGGACATCTAACGGATCTACTCCGTGCTCTTTCTGTAATGTTATTTATATTTGATATACAATGTATTATTTTGATTAACTACTTACAAGTAATTATTGTTGTGTTCTAGATTTACCTGTAAAGTGTTGATGAAGTGTGCTACTTCCAGTCCTACTAGCCTAGTGTTGGCTGTAGCTTGTGTGTACAATGGTAGACTCCCACCGGCCCAGTCTACTATGACAACATTGAAGTCGCCTGCTTTCACAAGCTCATCTTTCATTTCACTGACCTGAATGACAAAACATTAGGGTTAACTTACTGCATGTTCAATTATATAAAACGATAATTTATAATGTTTGATGGACATATTAGGGATAAAACCACATACCCAGTTCGAGAGTGGTGTATCGATGAATCCGTGAATAATCATCTTTGTAAGTCTCTTTGAATTGAAATTGGACTTCGCTATTGTTTTGTTCACGTTCACGTTTAACAATTGACCATCAGTTGGGTTCTTCTTTGTGTATAAAATGAACCTGAAATTGAAATTTCTCTGTAGTCGTGTGAAAAAAGATTGATTTAGGTGAAATCTTTGCAAAATCGTGACGAAAAATTTGCGGCGATTTGTGACGAACCGTCCACCGTTTCCTTTATTAACTGTACCGACGGTTCAATAGAAGTACCAGTTCAAGACAGCTATACATTACATTTATTATGATGACCGGTTATTATATCCGCGTTTGGATGAATGGGACATTATGTATTACCTAGTATTGATGACAACTCTCGGCAGCGGGAAAACATTGAAGGGTCTGTGAATGAGGTGGTACCAGCTCCTTGTGATGTTCAAGCATCCTAGCTCATCATAGCATCTGGTTTCATTTTCAACTGAAATGATAAAAACAGTCAAATAAACAATCGGAAAGTACAAAAACGTATTCAATTTTTTGTCTAAAGTTTATCTAAAGGGTGTAAAAAGACCCTTAACGAAGCCGAAAGGCACTTGTTCTCCTCGTCATTGTGATAATTTTTTTGTTCTGGACCATACCTGGGAACCTTCTAGTTACGGAGATATTGGGGGTCAAAGTTCCAATTTTTTCAAAAGTTTATTTTTAAATACTACTTTTTAAGGTTCTAACTTTACTTCAATTACCTCCATGGCCCGTTTACTATTCAAAGCCTCCATCAGCAATAAGTTTTGAGCGCATTATATTGAGTTTTACCGTAAAATGTGATTTTTGACCCCAAAAAAAAAATTCGTTTCCCAGCAATAATTTTTGCGTAGAGTTACTTAGTTGGATGTACAGAATGCTTGGTTGACAGCTTCGTGAAGGGTCCGTTTACACCCTGTATGTGATGCATTTTGTCACAGATGAGATGAATACAAAAACCAACATACATGGCAACCAGGGAATGTTGACCTCTATCCGGTCTGAACGCGCCCAGTTGAAGGGGTCCAGGATACCAGCGAAGGCTGGCTGCAAGCCGAGGAGAATGCACCACAGCATGACGCGAAGGTGTCTGTCTGTCAAGTAAAGCCGTCGCATGCTCTGAGGATCTGGAAACAAAGATTATCATAAGATAACGTTGACATGGACTGCTAATAGACCGGTAAAAAGAAAGGTCCTTTATTCCTAGCAAGAATTTCAACCAAATTTGTATAAACCGTTATGGTTTCTCCTTTGACAATTTTTTTATTGCCATGAGCATATTTACTCTTAAACTAGTATTAAAATCAAGGTTAGTAAAACTTGGCAGAAATGTTTGATGTCATTATTGGTGGCAGTTTTTTAACGACGAATTTTGGGTTGTAAGAACGATTGCTATTTGCTATCTACAAACATGGTTGATATGGTTGATAACCATAGCCTATACGTCTGACGTGAAATAAACGTAGCCTATAGTTAATAAAAATAGCCTAGTAACTGACATGGTAATACTCATCATGCTATGGGTATGTACATAATTATGTACGTAGTTCGTACCTAATCTATTATTAGTGTGCTACCTACGATGGTAGTTAACGTGATGATCCCATCGATGACTAATACATCTACACGATCACGGATGCTATTTACTATTAAATTATTCTCTTTGTCACTATTTGCTTGATTTGAGATGCGGGAATTCAAAATGCGAACAACTGCGTACCTACTCATAGCGTTGGTTCCTTGAGCAAGTTAACATGAGTAGGTTGAAGGACTGAATAGTTTAGTTCTTATACCTTCACAAAGGCACTAGCTTATGCCCATGGTTCTGTTTGCGTTGTAGTCGGAAGTTACCCCACGAGGAAGTCCTGTTTTTTTACCCTTGACCATCGGCGATAACGTCGCTTATTTTTAGTGAAAGAACTTTCGTAATCGCAGTAGTAGTTCTGAATATTGTTGTCCCCACATTCAAACTTGCAAACTTTTCCTCTTTAAAATATTAGTGTAGATATAGCCAAGAGCCTGTATAACATGCGTGTATCCCTTCACAAAGCAGAGATAACAAGCAAATGGAAAGTAAAGTATATTCAAAGTAGTTCGTGTCGTGATCCCTGTGCTAGTAATTTACAGTCATGCTCAGATCGCGGCTTCTGATTGGCTTCCCTTGCTTGGGCTCGCGGCTGGCTTCCTTGCCTCGGCCGGGTACGCGGAAGACATCCCCCCTTACTTCTTATGCAATGGGTGGTGTGAGCGGTGGTCTTACGATGTAATGTGTTAACACAAGAGAGGGTAGGATTTATGTTATTTACGTTTGGTCATGTTTTCTGCATTGCTTCATTAAGCGGGGATGATATATCAACTTGGCTATGTTGTAACAGGTCAGGAAAGTGGGAACTTATTATAGGAACAGTTTTAGTTTTCCAAATAATTATGTAGTGTATGAACATCTTTACCACCATGTGGATATTCGTGTATAAATGATGGTCTGAAACTTCAGTTTTAATTTAATTTGAAAATATGGTGGAACTGAATATAAAACAGTTCCAAGTGAAGGGGTGCATTGTCATTGAAAGTCTTATCATCAGTTATCTTATCAAAACTTGAATAATAATTATCCTAATGCATTTCAAATGAGGTTTTGTTTTTTGATTTCTGACAGATAAACGCAAATAGAAACTTGTAACCTTTCTTTAAAAACATCCAATATATACAGGGTGTAAACGGACCCTTCACGAAGCCGTCAACCAAGCATTCTGTACATCCAACTAAGTAACTCTACACAAAAATTATTGCTGGGAAACGAATTTTTATTTTGGGGTCGAAAATCTCATTTTACGGTAAAACTCAATATAATGCGCTCAAAACTTATTGCTGGTGGATGCTTTGAATAGTAAACGGGTCATGGAGGTAATTGAAGTAAAGTTAGAACCTTAAAAAGTAGTATTTAAAAAAAAACTTGTGAAAAATTTGGAACTTTGACCCCTAATATCTCCGAAACTAGAAGGTTCCCCGGTATGGTCCATAACAAAAAAATGATCACTTTCACGAGGAGAACAAGTGCCTTTCGGCTTCGTTAAGGGTTTTTTTACACCCTTTATAGTTATGCACGAAAAATCACTTGCAGAGCTTGTAGCAGGATATTCGATACTTATTTAAGATCCAAGTTTAATCATTGGTTCTTAGTTTATATTATTTGAGATCTTACAAACGCCTCAAACAGGTACAAACTCTTTGAACTATTGACATTACTGATCTTTCTGTCCGAAGCAAGTGTTAATTATACAATACGCTCATGAATCCGAAAAATCAGAGGTGTGTGTCTTGGGTTCGAACTCGAGACCTATGACTTGGCAGTCCAACGGTCACACCACTAGGCTATCTGATATTCAGTAATCTCGAAATCTTTACTTGAAATGGTAATATCAAAGTCAAGTGAAGATTTATGAATACATCAGTTACCTTTCGAAGTAACCTATATTTTCATTGTTCAAGGCGACATACGTTATTAATGTAAAGGTCTATTACGAAAGTATTCATATTTACGAATTCACTTCACGCGCCGCTGCCCGTAATCGTCTCGCTAATATATGCGAGTTGAATCTGAGTGCCTAATGATTGCCAATAACAATACAAATATAATTCAATTGGATGCGGATTAGGAGAGGGGGGATTATTATTATTATGGGGACTTATCTGAAATGCCTATTATACAAGACTAGCCCGCGGCTTCGCCCGCGTGGAGTTCGGGAATTGCCCATGAGATCTTACTTCTGGGATAATAAGTATTCTATATGCTATACCAGGCTATAATCTATCTCTGTGCCAAGTTTCATCACGATCCGTTCAGCCGTTCTGATGTGGTTGTTGCTCACAATCAAACCAAACTTCCATCCAAACAAATTCCATCCAAACTTTCGCATTTATAATAGTTTATGTAAGATATATAATTAGGTACGTAATACATGTAATATTAGTTTTTACTTTTAAAGTTAAATAGATAATAAATAATAGTTAGTGTGAGGAGGTATTTAATTTAATTTGAGTAATACACAAAATAATAATAATTAATGCACTCGCGTTTTTTTTACATGTACTTACTTCTAAATCGCAAATATTAGTTCATAGTAATATCAATTACATTACTTATGTGAAATATTGATAACTTGGTTTGAGATTGGACACCAGTGACGACAATCAAATGATTCATTAGAAATCTACTTATAGACATAATTATTTTATATAATATTTAATATAAATGTCAATAATGTCGCGTATCACGAGCCAACGCGAAAATCGGTGGAATAAACCATATTTACAGACACGTCTACCTCAGAAAAATCCTACCTACTTACTAATAGGTAAATACTCCCGCGCCCCGCACGCCACTAACAACACTACGCGCCACGCGCCCGTCTACGTGAGCTTCAAAGCGCTATTTCACTCTGTTGGGGGGTGATTTTGGAAAAACTGATACACGTCTCATAATTTTAATTGAAGAGTGTGTACACCAATTTTCGAGTCAATCGACCCAGAGAATATTAAATTTCACAGAAAACTAAACCCATTTCACCCTCTTAGGGGTGGATTTAAAAAAAAACCTTTTCTTAGTGGACACCTACTCTTCACAAAAAGTACACGTCTAAATTTCATGTCTCTAGGACCAGCGGTTTGGGTTGTGCGTTAATATATCAGTCAGTCAGTCAGTCAGGACTTTGAATTTTTATATGTATAGATATAACAAGCCTTTATTTGAGACTCACAGAGTAGTCTGCCTATCTACATAGTAGTAAGTGCTAGATCTTGGAGCATTAAACAATAGCCTTAATTTTCAGATATGCACCAACCACTGTTTGTCTCTACACGGCAAGGTTGACTGGCAATAATTCCACCTCTGTAGTATGTCCTTTAATTAAAGTATTAACTAAATCAACACGACGAGTAGAAGTTTAAGAGAGCATCTTTACGAAACTTTAGTCGAGACAAGAATATTTTTTTATCAGTTGAAATTGTGTACAGGAAGACTACTCGTTGACAGCTGGATTCTGGTAAAGAGCTGGGCTAAAATATTTTTAGAACAGTCCCTAGCAATGAATGTTTTGCAGAGACGAGCTATAAATTAAGTTGGTAGAGCTCTGATGCAGAGATGAAAGAGCTCATCGAAATTCGTGTTTCATAATGCCGTTTTATATTTAAATTATTATAAAACTATTAATATGAATTCTGTTGAATCAATGCAAATGTGTGCACTTCCAGAATATTCCAACGGTTACTTCAGGTTTCAGTAGGTTAGGCTCTATCATGAGGAATTATTTCAATGTTAAATACATTACGTTAGTGTGAAGTAACGTCAACTTGTATTATTTAACTAGCAACCCGCCCGGCTTCGCACGGGTGCAATATAAATATAAACCTCCCTCTTGAATCACTCTATCTATTGCTGAAAACTGCATTCAAATCCGTTGCGTAGTTTAAAAAATCTAAGCGTACAAACAGCGGGAGCGACTTTGTTTTTTACTATGTAAAGATAAGTTTAAAATAAAAAATGGTTGGACCGCTAACAGCCTATTACTATTACATCTATTGAACAAGGCAAGTAGAATGTATTGTAAGTAATTGTATAATCCAAATAACTTCATGATATAATTAGATGGGACATTTCACTTTCACTCTTCATTTGATCAAGAATTGGAGCTGATTGCGTTGCCAGATAAACAACCGGAAGACTACAAGCAACTCATCAAATGATTCGATAAAAAACTGAACCGCCATCGCGTTACAAATAAAATAAGGCACTTCCCTCGGCGGGGCTGCGCGGGCGCCGGCTCGCGCGGAAGTAGCACCGCACCGGTGATGCAATGCAGCGCGAACGCATTGTACCTTAACCTGCTAACTCTGATATAACTGTTAATGTCAGTATGCTCGACTTATGGCAACTTTATGTAAGCTGATGGGACTATGAAAGGCCTCCTCCCAACAAATGACAACCTGTAATTTATTATTGTCCTCCACTATCACGCTTGAAGCAATCCAAGAATGGCAAGAATCACTGCATATAATGCAAGGACTGTAAATACAAGGAAAATTAGTACTCAAACTCGTAAATACTTCAAAAAATATATTTTATCATGTTCGTATCATGTAATGTTGTGATTGTATAATATTTTTGCAATTGTCAATGCTTGTATTACATGGTACACAAATATCGGACGGCGACCTTCTTCTGCTGTCGGTATCTTGTTGACCTACATTAAGTGTTGTTGTGGTCAATGTAAATTTAACGAAGCGAATGCAACACCCAAAACCGCCAGTTTAAAGTATTTAAATTATGACGTTTTTATTACCTTTTTTGAGATAAATGCTCATATTTTGTGGAAATAGGAACTCGTGCGGAAAACTTGCGTTAACTTACCAAGGCACTTAATATTTTTGTAAACTAAAAAAATGTGTGTCAAAAGCTTGCTCGTTGAGTATTGTTTTATTATCTAAGTAAACATTTATGTTGTAAAGTTGATTTATTTATGTTGTAAAGTTAATCTCTGTATACAAACATGGCATAATCTAGGAAATACGAACGTAACACTTGATTGATCTCAAATCTGTTGATTATACGGCCGGTTGCAACAGATGTTACACTTCGCCGTGGGACTGTCTTGCAACTCTTTTGCTCGTCGTTGCGAATAGCTTTCGAGAAGACTATTGAGACAGAATGTAGACGTGAGTGAACTATCGTCGTTCACATATCGTTCTCTTATGTTACGCCAGTGGCTGCTTATTTGGGACGCGAAACAGCGGTGCAACCTACGTTCGGTTTGCATATCGAATTCCGTAGTTGCATTGTAACTGATTTCTGCTAAATTATTGCAGCCATTCTACTGGACTTTCAAAGACTTGTTACTCACGCAACGTTGCAAAATCGTCAAATAATCTGACTACAGTGTAATAGAAGACATTCTTCTATAGTCATGTGATTTTGCACTGATGCATTCATTCTTTAATTGCATGGCAATTGTCGATTACATGCCACAAGTAGTAGTAGTAAGGGAAACGGATAATCATGTCGCTGTAATCAGTGGTCCAGTCACCCATAATTATTAAGTATACGCTTTAGCAACTGACTGAGTTGATATGACACCGTTTTTTGTACGTGACTCGAAGTTACCCATGTACTAAGTAACGCCAGATTGTGGTTACTGACTGCCGCACCTTAGGTTAAAGGTGTACACACCCCAATAGTGGAAAACCGTACAAAACATTTTGGTTTCGTAAGTTTGTTGACAAAGGTCGCTAGCGACAAATAATGTTCTGGAATTATAGAGAAATCAAAGTGCTTTAACCGCAGAATATTTGAAAGAGCCCTTTAATAACCCACAGTTTTTTCCTATGGCAATCGAGTTGAGAAATCTGTTGAATAAAGTAAACATAACCTTGACATAAGACTGTTTCAACAGTTACGTAAAAGTTCGGAATGGAGTACTGGAATCTGTCAATAGTTACTCATCGTAAAGTTTATAGTTACATTGACGTAATACGTGTTATAGGTAATATCTGAACCCAAAAAAATAATTAAGTTTTATATTGAAAGGTCAAATCCAACTTCACGGCTTCCGAGTTTATTGTAAGCATCAGGAAATTAATAATATAACCAGGCTTGTAGGTGAACATTTAATTTGTCCGTCAGAGATAGTTTGCACTATATAATCTTTTTAATACGTAACAAATATGATTTAATATTAAATTATGATTTAATATTAAAAATTGATTGGTACGTTTCTAATGCTAAGTAGTTGGTTGAAACAGTTAATATTTTAATATTTATGAGTTGAGATTTGTTTGGAATCGGACGATTTTATCGAGATTCAAGACTAAACATCGCATCGCTTGAGAATGCAGAGCTGATCTAAATACAATATTACCTCATGAAATTTGCTCATAAAATACTATTGCGTATAAGCAATTGTAACTTTGTGTAATAAAATGTACATTGTACAATACCTTAGAAATAATATCTGTTGGATCTTCTACAGTCTGGTAAATATTATGATATGATACTTAATACTCGACCAGTTGGTGAACAAACAAAGTAAAGCAATGCAGAGCTGAAAAAACAAGATAACTATTTTTGGCGCCACGACGCCGCCGTGCCGTGCCGAACACTTTAAAAATTGTTGCGAATTCATGCGAATATTGCGCGTATACACTTAACATTGAATTGAGAAGTATTTTTAGTTTACCAATAAGAAGAATCACCCTGGCACAGCTATTCAATGAAAATCTATGTAATTTATTTTAATACTAACTAATTTATTTTGACCATGGTGTTTGATCGGAATAGATGATCCTCTATAACCGTGGTGTTGCAAAAGTGGGGCATTCGAATTTCGAATATTTTTCACGACTGGCGATTCATCAACACTCTTCATTTAAGAATAGTGGCAGTGCAGCATCGCAATGTCACCCAGTTCACTAGCTATTTAAGTGCATGTTTAGAGTTTTTCCTTTTGATACGATAGAAGTAGTATGGGGACTGAAAGATTATAGAGTTGGGCAATGGTATCCTTTATCGCGCTAGTAGTTATACAAGTTAAGCATGCAAAGTTTGAACATGACGATATTTCTCCGGACTGTTCACTGCACCGTGAAGACAATGGCAAGTACTTCCATTACATACGTGCAAATGCTGCAATAATGTATTGAGTATAAACGTATAAATTCATAGTAATGCGTAATTGCTCATAGATTGGTAATGTCTCGTACGATTGCCGCATTGGCCCGATTCCCTCGATATTTCTTGCGTTTAATAATCATCTTATTACAAATCTGTTTTCATCTCTTTTATGTACAAGCTTATATGTAAAATTGTGAAATTGAAAGGCTTGACCGTCCGGACTAAGAATGTTTATGTCAATACCTGATCATCGGGGCCTTCAACCTGTGCTTCAACTAACCTTTTCAATTTCAACGGGGACGTACCGAGAGTGCGTACCAATTGTGGTAGAATGTACAGTCATGAGCACCAATATGTGAACACTTAACAGCTTTTAAAAGTAATTTTATCCTACTGTTCTGAATTTTCATGTTGTTACGAACATAGTATTCTGGAACTCATATTTTTATGTAAAAGAACCTATTTCCAAGTAACAATCGTTATTTCTCGCGAAAATTGCTTTTCAATTTAGAAAAGTGTATACATATAGGTGCTCGTACTTACGTAGATAGTTTTGATTATCTATTATGAATGTAGGCCTTAAAATTACTTATATATTTTTTAGGCCTAGTTAGTATTAGTACGAGTACGTACATAACATCTAAATGTTGTGGCCTAGCAAAGGAATTTTTTTGCACTAAGCAGATACTACATCGGGGAACGTCATGGTTAGTTTTAACAACCTTGTACATGGTCATTAAATAACTCTTCCGAGTTATTCTCGTATCGGCACATAGTGACGAGAAAGTAGTCTGACGTAGGACAATAATTAATATGCATCCACTTAATGCAGTAAAGACGTAGCTGCGTTCGAACTGAAGTGATTTAAAAACTAGTTCTCGTGGTCTTAGATAACATAACATAACATCGCGCCTGTCCTTCCCAAATGGTTAAACAGAGGTGGACCTAGTAGTACACCCACATTTAGCCAGTGATGTTTAAGTCCCATGTAGGGGGCGAGCTTATTGCCATCAACTGAGCACGAATCCAGATTCCGTGGCTGCTACTGAGAAATTCCTGGCGGTAAAATCCAATTACACTTTAACTGACCTGGAAATCAAACCTAGAACCTCATGCTCAGCAGTTGCGCCGGACACCACCAGACCAATGAGGCAGTAGATAAATAGATATTATAATAATACATTCTTCATTCTAAATGCCATATTATGCAGTCACTACTAGACATTCCCCGAACAAGGATATTCTCGATACCTGCATACAAGACGAGTCGTTGACATCACACGCTACTTTGTTTACACGCATTAAGGAAATGCCGTGCTCTGCATTGTAAATATAGGTATCGATTTAAATACCGCTTTTCTTCGCAATCGATTTAAAAGCAATTGTTTTATTTGCATTTTAAAAGTTCACGTACTTAGTAAGGATCTTAAAGTGCAATCGTTTACTTAAAATTCCGGATATGAATAAAATGGCTACAAAAATAGAATGTCTTGACCATGTTCACTTAAATTTTATTGAGCAGAGAACCTCGTACAACTTCCAGTTTACAAGTTACAGTTATCAAATGATCACATTCTCTTGATTTCACAATTATTGTTGTTACATTAACAAAAGAGAAATGAACGGCCTTGCCGAAAACAATCATAACACAATATTGATAATGTGACTGTTCCTAAATTACCCTAGGCTGATAAAATTTTCGTTTTTCCTAAATCATATTAATATTAGTATATAATATAACATATTATTGTTGTCGGTAGCGTGTCGCGCCCCAACCTTCCGCACGACACCGTGGGGTTCGACTCCAGACTGGCTGCCCCTCCGCCGACTAAGAGAACTGAATTCCTTAACATGAAGAAGTCCAATGCCTCGTATCATAATTAGAACAAGGAAAGGATTGAAAGATATAGTAAATTAGATTAGGGAATTCATAGTTTATGAATATATTGAAAGTGGTTTCAGAAGGGTAAAACAAAACTGGGAGATGCAATGTATAATCATATGCCAACCAATAGTTCTTGTTAATAACCCTTACGCTAGCGTAATAGGTCAGTCGTGACTCACACCATTCTTCACATCTACACCTGGAGCACTCAGAGCAACACCTCCATAAGTGACGTAGGCGGCTTTTCAGCGGCAAAGCGTCGACATCATGCTCCTAGTGAGCATTGTCCCTAGCAGCTCTTTCGAACTGGTGAACGTGACAAGGGCGGCTTTTCAGCGGCAGAACGTCAATCATCATGCTAACTAGTAGACATGGTCCCTAACAGTCCATAGACTGGTTATATAATAGTTGTGGTATCAAACCATTCCAATCCCACCCCATGGATCATGTGCTCTCTTTGTACAACTAGCGTATCTGCAAGGCTCGTGCTCGTGTCAGTCTGACCGAATCATTTATCAGAGATAAAGAACATATTATTCTAAAATCACTATATGGTTGGTCATAATAGGGTTGAGAATCAAAACTCAAAAGGCAAATTGGCTGAACTGTTGGTTAGAGCTAATGAATACATAATTCAAGAATTAACAGATTATAGAGTCAATATCATTACTCAAGAACCATTTTGCAATAGAGTTGGAGATACACTCTATTGAAACCCTATAGACAGCCCCAAAAGCGCCCGCCCTTCACCACTTCCTAGTGTTGGAGCTGAGGAGAAGAAGTGGCGCAACAAACTCCCCAGCAACACGTTTCTGTCTGTGTAGTTTTAAGAACTTCAATTACAACATCAGCCTAGGATAATTATTGTAATAAAGGACTCACCCAGTGCCTCACCAACAAACACACATACATACACACACACTAGATTAGTCTAATCAGGGCTTGTAACCCAACTATAATTAACTTATTCAATAATTATCGCACTCTTACGATAACCCACTTGGACATAGGCTCTCGGTTATCACAACATCTCCTAACTTAACTAAAATAGCTTATATCGCCCGGACCCTATAGCGGTGTAAGACCGACTTCCTGACTTAGCTCGACTCGCCTCTCGTGTCGACTCTTTCGCGATTTCCAACCAACTGCCTTGACTTAGCTCGACTCCGGACTGGCTACCTCTCCGCCGACTAAGAGGACTCAATTCCCAATTTAGGACAGCCCTGCCTCGACTTAGAAAGCTAGGAGGCAGGGAGGGAATGCAAGGTGAAGTTAATATTGGGAATTGACAGTTAAGACATATACATGAATAATATCAAATCTTATAAAACAAAGCTACAATAAGTGATGAAGCTAATAAGACAAGAGGACGCAAATATATGTTGAAATGTTTGGTAAAGGAAACGTTACGCTTGCGCTTAAGAAATTCATAATTTACAGTAACGTTAATTTCATGATTCAAATGTACTACGAACCCATATCTATGGCATGTAACCGGTTACAATAACTGCCTCAGTACGTGACTGTTAGACCTAAGCGCATAGGTCCACTAAGAACACTGCTACGAATTCTAACAGATCACGCTCCCTACGCATATTTTCACATGTCTTTCTCAATCCTAAAACAGAGTACTGAGAAGTCCTGCTGTCATTGAGGAAGGCACGTTTTAGTTGTTCTTCCTACACACGCGTTCATGTTAGTAGCCCTTACGGCAATCTACACCTTGACTATGATAACACACAACCTGCACAAGCGCACCGTAGACTCAGTCTGTAGCAGAACATATTGCGTTTGTTATTGGTGGACGCCGAAGTGGTAATATATCGTCACTTCACATTTCCTTAATCTTCCCCATGTCGTGGTTGCGTGTCTCGCTAAATAGTGTCGATTCAGTAATAGGCCTACCAGTGGCCGGGTTTGTAGTTTGGTTTTATCGAGACACACAGCCGGGTGTTTGACTTTCAGTCCCTAGCGTTCCTTAGAACGGAGTTATCAATGTGGTTTGAGATATTTCGTGATGCCTACCCCACTCCCGAAATGTGCGCCAACAATCCCCACGCAATGTTTCTGAGCTAGACCTTTATAGGAAGCAATATTCATCAGCAACGTTTGGTTGAATTATAGTACGAGTACAAATCGGCATTATAGCCTGACTATCAATATAGTTCATTCTAATTGAAGTGCGAATATCACGGTTCTGCCTTCCTTTTGTGATGGGTCAGATTCAAGTCAATATTCGTCAATAGTCGAGTGTGTTGGTGTACAGTGTACATATCGTATGCATGAAATGTGTGTACAGTGTGCGAAGGCGTTCGCCGTCTCCCTATAACCAAACGCAGATGACAAATATGCGCCAAGGTTCGGATTAGGAGGTGGACACATAACACAAGAAATAATAGATAGTGTGATGATGAAGCGGCTGCTCCGTCTTGCTGAAATAAATTATTATTAGCTCCTCTGCGTTACCCGCTCAACTGTTACTTAAGCTAGGAGTTAATTACAGGTATATAGTAAACACTTACCACGTGTTCGTTGTTCATTGAAGAGGATTAGTCTTCAACTAACTTACATAGTACTGCACACATTACCAGTTTCGTCTCGCCACAGCCTCGCCTTCCGGATCTCGTCACTCACTTTAACTAGACTTATTACTACTACTTATATTTAACTTATAAAATACTAATCGCTATCTTGCGACAGTCCTCTGGGACATGATGATCTTGGTACCAAGATTACGCTAACCTCACGAGCCTAATCTAGGATATCCTAGCACTTTAACCGCTTTAGACCGACTCGACTCGACCAGACTCCACGTGTGGACTCATCGGCGATTTAAAACCAACTGCCTCGAGTTCCCTCCAAGCTTTCTCCTGCCAACCGTCTTTCTCCACACATCCCGCATGGGTCATCCTTCAATTCGTGTTATGGCCTTTTTTTTGTCCAAATGTCTCAATTGTTTTAAGGGCCCTTCGAACGCGCAAGATTTGAGTAAATTGCAAACACATGTTGCAGTATTCAGAAATGCGTTTAGAAGTCAGTTACTTTTATATTTTCTTTAGAATTTGTTGAATGGCCTGTCAACTAGCTTTTATCTCTAGTGCGTCTCCCATTCAGTAAAGAATTTATGGGTTTTCAAGTGATGCAATATGGTTTTTACAATTCAAAAGGAATAAAGGACGCTCCATCGTTAGTTACGGGAACTTGTCAAGCAATAAAGTAGAGGTTTTAATGTTTTGCACATGGCCGTATACCGTGTGATGAATTTGAAATAAGAATCAAGGCTAAGTTATTTGCTTAATAATTAGGAGTACGTGACAGACAGTCACAATAAGAAATCAAAATACATGTTCCCATAAAAAATAAGTGTTTTTAATTTTCCGTAGCGGTTCGGTGTCGGCGTAGCGGTTACGCTTGCGTTAATAGAAGACATCAACGCATTCTGAAATCGTTTGCCGTATCATGTTTACATGCTAACTCAATACATGTAACGCTCATGTTCTAGAATTAGAACTATATACTTTCATTACCTGTATTTTAAGTATACTTAAATATTTTTTTTTAGTTCAAGTTAGTAATAAGTTTTTGTTAATTTCCTCAATAGATCATCATCTGTCCAGTTTTCCAACTATGTTGGGGTCGGCTTCCAGTCTACCCGGGTGCACCTGAATACCAATATTTTATATGGAGAGAACTTGTGGTCAGATAGGCAGTCGCTATCTGACCACAAGTTCTGGGTAACACGATACCCCTTAGTAAGACTAGTTGTCAGACTTTCGGGCCACTGCCTACCTGTAACGACTGTCAAAGATCTACAGATGACAGCCTAAATAATCGTAGATAATGTCTTGAAATTGATATGAAGCTGCATACTATTAGTTCAGTAATAACTTAACATATAAAGTGTTAGTATAGCTGGGCGACAAATCGTCTCCAAAACGTAAACCAACGTGTAAACAGTGTTACAAACTAAATCTAATAAGTTAAAACCAAATCACATAGACAAAACAAAACAACAATACTTGCTCAATGTATACGTATATGTAAACCAACATGTACACAATCACACTTTACGAAAAGAGATTGGCATACCAAAGGTATATATATTACCAATCATATTTATTACTAGCTATGCTTACATACAAATCGATGCATTGCGATCATATTAAACCAATTCACTAGTAGTACAATAGGTTTAGCGGTCGCAAGCGCGACTGCTGAGCATGAGCTCCTGGGTTATCGACCCAGGTCAGGCATAGTGTTATTGAGTTGCGAATTAACTGACGAAATGTGTGTGTCAACCTCTGCCAAACTCTTCGGGGATTACAGGCGTGTTGTTATGTTACTATTAGTACAGCTCACGATTGGCACACGAGTGCGAAAGAGATGGTGTAACGGCGCAGGCGCAAGACTGAGTGCACCGATACTTTCTCCTCTTGCACTTGTCAATGCGGTCACTGTCACTTTGTATATAGCACGAAAGCTCGACCACTCGTACCTATATGTTATTTTTATTAATAATCTGTGTTTCACAAATGAGTTCGAATACCTTCCATTTTACAACCTTCGTTTAATTAGTCCTTTCTTTTTAGTAGAAAACGGAACAGGTTTTGTTTGTTATAAGTAAATAGTATTGTACGATGCCAGTACAGCGGTGTTGGTTAACTAATGTAGATATTGGGCAACTTCGTAAGTTAAATTCATAACTGATAATCAAATTGGTAAGTCGGACTGCGAAGTCATAGGTCTCGAGTTCGAGCCCAAGACCACTGATTTTTCAGATTCATGTGCGTATTGTATAATTATCACTTGCTTCGGTGAAGGAAAACATCGTGAGGAAACCAGCATGCCCGAGAGATATTTCTTAACGGCATGTAAAGCCAAGCCAGAGGCCCACGGGTGGCATAAAAGCTCTGACACCAGGTTAGGCACTAACCACACGATAAAGAAAGAAGAAAGAAAAATATACTAAGTTAAGTTGGCACATAAGTTTATAATTATCTGTGTGATTCTCTTTTGTCTTTAGCAGAGGTCTATACTCATGTTCAGTATTGTCCAGTAATGGAATGCCTTGGACTGTCAATACGTCTTTTTTGTTTCAGTTACGTTCATCTCTGTTCCCGTCCACTCCACATAAGACCCGCGTACACGCAACTGAAATAGTAATACTATTCAAACACGCTTTGAATGTAAATTAGGAGGAAAAACCAGTACAATACATTGATCTTTCGGTGCACTGCCGTTCTATTGAAATATTTTGTAATAAGCTTAAAGGACGTATTGATTAATGTGTGTAATGAATTATGTAAATATTATTACACTGTCATGGCTGCACTTATAGATGTGGGGGTGAGGTCAGGCGATATTAACATGGCGACGTAATTTGCGTCACTTACAATCTGGGTGTGGATGTGGAGCTACGTCACAACTAGTCACAAACTGGTTCACCTCCTATCCTTCTCTCAGTGCCCCAAAACAAGCAATAAAACTGTCCTTTGCAATTAGAAGTTTAACAAACTGTCGTGACAGCGCCAGCGACACGATGAAGGTGAGTATACTACACGTTGATATATTACGTTTTCCCAATTTTCTTTTGACCGGGCTCATAATGTGTCCATTACAGCGCCGACTGCAATAAAACCGAATGCACCGTGTTTTTGTAACTCGCCTTGAGCTGCTTTAATTACGATGGGTATACTTTCGTCAGCCCCTCTTTAATCTATGCAATGCATAGTCATAGTGACGTGACGAATTCGTGAAGGTTCAACTGCTGCAACTTTTTTATGATCATATTAGAGTATGTGGAGCAACGGTCAAAGTCACGCGAAGCATTATGTCATGAATTTTGATGATGTACGTACTCAACTGCTATGTCCCAGTGGCATCATAATATTACGTTTATTTATGTTGTAATCAGTTATTTATGACAAAAACACAATGTAAATGTATGTTCAAATTCCTAACATAAATAAATTCCTCTTGGTAGGCACATATTACGTCAAAACAATTTAAAACCTACTTAATACAAATGTAGGTTTTCTACTTTTTACCCTTTAAATGCTGTACTTATGTAGTGTATGTTTACTTTTTTATGTAAATACTTGTTTGTTTTATGTAAGATATAATTAAAATGAGCATAAAAACAGCAATTAGATGCATTGTCTGCATAAATTATTGGATTACTTGGTCATTGTGTGAAGTTATGTGCAAATTTCGCTTTATTTTTTTAAACCATTCGCAAAGTGGTGCATGTGTTTTCCCATGACGGTTTTAACGCTGCGTACTGGTGCGTTAATAACTCGCGAAATAATAATTGAGGATAAACATTAACACTCGTAGGTTTGTTTCCCAACACTAGTTATACTAGTGTGACGTAGGTAATTTAAAACCTGATAATCGGAAATAAGCTATATTTCATCACGATAACGTGGTTTATGCGAGAAAATTGCAAAATTGTTGATAAGTTAAAGACGACTTTCGAATAGGTCATAGGAGCTCATATGTTATTTAAATTGATTATGATAAAATCTTGTGACGTGTTTGTATGGATGATAAAAGGCATTTATTTTATATTAGTTAAAATCAAGTTATTGAAAAATTATATAATGTTGCAGCTACAATAAATTAGCCACCATAACACAGCCGGAGCTTAGCGACAACTTACTTTCTCCGCACGATTTGGCAGTTTCGCACTATAATTATTCCTCGTTATGCTAGCTTGTGAGATAACAAGATATGTTGACAACAGACATGACTTCGATGGAAAATTAAAGATATTTGTTAATAACGACAGTAAATCAATTCGAAAAAATAAGGAACTATAACATAACATCACGCCTGTAATCCCCGAAGGGTTTGGCAGAGGTGTACCTAATAGTACACCCACATTTCACCAGTTATGTTTTCAGTCCTATGTATTGCGAGCCTATTTCTATCAACCGGGCACAAATTCAGACTCCGTGGCTGCTACTAAGAAATTCCTGATGGAATAACCCAAAAATACTGTCCGATCTGGAAATCGAAGTCAGGACCTCGGGCTCAGCAGTTGCGCTTGCGATCACTAGACCAATGAGGCAGATTAAGAATATTTTTTTACAATTGTCAAAAATTACAGTGTCTCTAAACCTTATCTTACCTTACCTACAGTGTGTTTAGTGTTTATAAAACGTAGAAACAAGCAGTTTACTAAGCTGCACCTGGGTGTGCTTGGTGCTAAAATAATGTGCATATTTGCTCACAATTTGTTGGCACATGTTCGCCTTCAAATGTCTCTGTGCTGCACACAGAACACCTGTTAGCCACTCTAAAAGCTAAACAAAGTACCGTAGAAAATGTGAGAAACTATGAGGAATACTTTAACGAAGATTAGACAGTTATGGACATGCTGATAAATTATATGCCATTAGCTTACCTAATAAGTATTTTGCGTCTTTGTCGTACCAAAGACGCAAAATTATCGTATCTGTATAAATTGTAAATGTCGGATCCGGTCGTTAGTATGAACATGAAATGAATCGGAAGTGCGCCGGTGGTAACATCACGCAACCTACTTACAAGTCTGTCACCACAGCGTGCTTCTACAGAGCCCTGATGTTCAGCACGAGACGAGGGCGACAGTCAATGTTTGATCGTGGTGGAGTTGAGACGTCTTGGAACTGTACCCGATTCGTTGTGCCCCGTGTTACCTATTGTGTTAAGTTGTAATCTCAAGTAATTCGTTAGTTTTGCTAGAAACAGTGTATCGCACCCAGTGTGTTTTCATAGCACGAAACCCATCGTCTGCCCACATGATGTACGAGCCTAACGGAATAAATCCTGACATATCCGACATAATTTTTTTATGTTCCTAATATACTATTCAGATATTCATTTGCATATAAACAGAACCTCAGCATCCCACGATGACATTCCATTGAACCGTTCCGAAAACTGGGTAAGCAAGCTTAGTGAATGTAAACTAGGTAAGCTGCAATTGACTTGGGAATAAATAAAGTGTGTTAACCCCGAGAAATCAATCAGTGCTCGAGACTCGAGTGATGTTGGAATTGGGGTCATCATTTAATAGGGACAGGCTCCGTTCTCGTTGAAAAGACGTGTTTAGTAATGAGGTCACGGGTGCAGAGAAAGCTTCCATCGTGCAGTATGCAGTAATTACAATAAAGTGTGTAAGTATGTTCTTTCCCTTTATGGGGTGAGTGCCCTCTTAAGGAGATAGTTGTATAAATAATTTTGAACCGGAACCTATTAGATCTGTGGTTCACGGTTAAGGTTGGTTGGCTGTCGCATCGCCTCCGAGTGACTCGTTATACAGAATGAACACAAAGATCGCAATATTGACAATTGAATGAATTATCATTTAATCGTTCACCATCTCAACATGCTAATGACTGCAGCATTCGCGTGAAATTAGCATTATTAATGTTTTGATAGCCAAATTATTGATCGATTATTCAAATGAGATCTGTTTAAAATGCGTTTATTGGTTGGTTATGTAATTACTGTTCATGATTTAGAAATATTTCTATTCTATTTATAGTTGGTATATACATAAATGCTAATTCAAATATTTTCGTTTTTATAAAGTGAATAATGAGTTAAATGACAAGAATTCAAGCTTCCTCTTGTTAAACAGTAGGTAGTGCGTTACCAACGTCAGATACCTAGATACTATTCTATTTAGTGAATAATTCTATAAATTTTATCATTATCATTATGTGAGGGACTTTGTCACTGGAGAAACTTGGGGGAGGCCTATGTCTAGCAGTGGACGTCTTCCGGCTGAAATGTTGATGATGATGAGGGAATTTGTTATGTTATGTATCTACATACTACATGCTAGTATGATATTTTGCTAAAAGATGGCGTCAACGCGAATAAATAGTTTATGAAAGACCGAGCATGAGCCAGGTATTACTGTACTACATATAGTAGTCCTCATCTCTGAGTATCACGTTCCCTTCTCCCGATCTAGGATACCTATCATTGCATCTGACTTAGGTAAATGAGGTTTTATTGTAGATATTCGCTGATTATATCCCTCACCGTGTTACGTGGTCTATGCTATACCTACTTTCCAAACACGTAATAGTTTATTGGACTTTTCAACACTGAAAATATTAAATCGAGTAAAAGTGACATCGAGATTTTGTCAACGCTAGCTATTATAAAACTTGATTTAAAATAATTTGACACGATTTTAATATGAAATTGTTATAAAACAGAATTTTTGAATACACTATACAGGGTGTAAACAGACCCTTCACAAAGCTGTTAACCAAGCATTCTGTATATCAAACTAAGTAACCCTACACAAAAATTATTGCTGGGAAACGACTTTTTTTTTTGGGGTGAAAAATAACCTTTTACGGTAAAACTCAATGAAACGCATTCAAAACATTGTGCTTATAGATGCATTGTATAGTAAACGGGTCATGGAGGTATTTAAAGTAAAGTTATAATATTAAAAAATTGTATTTAAAAAAAAAACTTGTGAAAAAGTTGGAACTTTGACCCCGAATAACTCCGTAACTAGAAGGTTCCCAGGTATGGTCTAGAACAAAAAAATGATCGCAATAGCGGGGAGAACAAGTGCCTTTCGGCTTCGTTAAGGGTCTATTTACACCCTTTATTTACCAACTTACTTATAAATTAAAAATGATTATATTTTTAAACATTCATAAGCATGGCATTTTTAATAAATCAAGTGTGTGAACTGAAATATAAAATAAGTCATAATGATCTAATCTATTGTTTTACACCAACTAACTAGAAACTACTGCAAGCCATTAATCTTCTTTCTTACTGATAGGATTAACTCGATGGCATTAAAAACCTGCTCCAGTAATCTTGAATGGAGAAAGTATGGGACTGTTCTCACAGTGCCTACTTCATGCCTCTTATTTATTACATAAACACCCATGGATGAGAAGATTTTCATTAGAGATTGTGTTTTTTTAATTAAGAAATTAACTAAATACTTAAAGCTGTTATGATTTTGACAGACTTATGTAATCGCATTTTTCTATGGTTTTTTAGTCATGGAGGAACTTAGCTTAAGAGTTCCATTTTAAAATCTTAACATTAGAGGTGTGATTGAACATTTCACTTGAACAGCAGAATATTATGATAATATTATAACTTTACATAGCGCATTAGAAGTGCTAATAATAATAATCGGTGTACAGCGAGGACGATAGTTGGAATCAGGGCGATGCCTTCCCAGTGACGAAATATTTATTGAATCAATTAAAAAATATTTTTAACATGGGTAATTTAAAATTGGGTTATTGAACATCAGTAAAATAAATTATTTTGTTAAAATAATTTTTGTCTGGAATAAATTTAACGCAAAAAGTTGACACATTTTCTCGATAGATGGCGTTGTCCCACCCCTCTGAATCGCGCTATGGTTTCGTTACACGAGTTTAATAGGGTGTCTCGCGTGAGTCAGGGTGGGCAAACAAAAAAAACTGTTAACTGTAGTTACAATATTTTTGACAACCTCTCCGAAGTCAAATTCGTGAGGTTTTATGATTTAAAAGACAAGACGTGCTATTCCACGTAAAAGTTATACCAGTGTTCGATAGTTGATGTTGTTCCTAGGTTTCCCATTCCCGGATGCCTAAAAAAGTTTGCGGAAAATATTCCAGACGTTTCCTTGGTATCATCACACCTTGAATTTATACAGGATAATTTTATTCTGCGATATTTTTTTTGCTATAATAAAAATAGAGGAAGGCTCACTCACTGCAGATCCTTTGCTTAAAATATGAATTATAAACGCTACTTACATTATATGCAACTGATTCATGAGTGTTTGATCAAAAATAATTGTATAATACAGCATGTGTAAGTATCAGAAAGGAGTGGTCATATTTAAGGCTGTAGTTAGAGACCATCAAACCAACCAACTTTCTGTGTGGGACCCACAAAGTCAAAAAATAAAACCTTATTAATACACGCTCTACTGTATATTGTGTTTTACTTTTATTTTCTAGGGAATTCCGGACGTTTCGAATTCCCACCATTCCGGACACTGTCCTAGAATTTTGGACTTATGCAATCTTAGTAGTTCCAGGCCCGAGATAAGTTAACAAAGGGAAAATAACAGTTAAAGGTGATTAGGTACATTATTTTCGATTATAGATAATGGTTGAATAAAGAGGTGTGCTGACTTATTAGCCCATAATGGTTTGATGGTTTTTTCCTCTTATTATAATTCCTGTAGCTACCAACTGTCTTTTTTACACATAGCACGAAGTGTAGCCTGGGCGGCACCAAGAACAGTGAAGCAGTAAGTCCTTAGTCCTACTTGTTTACAAAATAAGACATGAGTAAAGAAAATAAATACATGTTACCATTTGTAATGTATGTATGGTACCTGTACGCACACTACACACTTATATTACGTCACATACCATGAGTAACATTGGAGACAGGTACTCTTGGGCAATGGTTTCTTTTCCTCCCAGCTGATTGAATATCGTTCAAAATAAAAAGACGTGGAAGTGCGCCGGCATGCTGTATTACTTCCTCTTCGTGGGTGGTGCGTAATAATATCTATTGTTGATTTCTATAAAAGCAATCTCAAGTGCAATCATTGAAAGAATCGCTGTTCGAAGACAAGCTGTGACAACCTCCATCTACTATTTGGCCAGTAACGAATGCTTTATTAAGACAGTGTTCTTCCTGTGAAAGTTGGCTTACCAGATAGTTAATAATATGAAAGCCTATGAGACGAATAAATTGTCTGCTGAAATAAATAATTAAAGCTTGTATTAATGATAGCGGTGACCAAGCATAACGTAACAGTCAATTGTACGGAAAAAGCTCCGGTTAGGCGAGTCTTAATATCTAGTTTTGCTCGTTCACCTAGATTGGTATTAGTTTTTTTTTCAATTAAAGAATTTAGCACGATTTATAAGGTAGATAGTGATTGATTGATGGGCTTTCCGCCATATCGACGTGAATTACTTGTTATTGTAAAGTATATTACTTACTTGTTCCATTTATCTATCAACATGTTCGTTGTTATTTATTATTCTCAGTCGGAACTATGATTAATAAATTCATTTTGTTTTGCTATTAAAATAATATATAATTTAAAAAAATGTCTTTAGACCAAAACTCAGAAATTCAAACTTAGAACTTTATTGCAAGACTCGCAGTTTTATTAAACTTTAACTGAAGAGAAATCTTTCTATTAATTTAATTGATTCCTGTCCTTGGATAATGTTATTTTAATTTGTTCGTCATTACGCTGTATTTGCATTGGCAACGGGATATCCTCATGATGGTAAACAAACTACCGCATAAAAATGAAAGTGGAAAACCGGAAGTTATCATGAAAATTTAATTGGTATTCAAAGACACTATTTCCATTAAAACATCGTTAATTGCAATTCTGTTCACTATACTATAAACAGACAATGTTTAAAGAAACTTTGAGCATCGCCATTACCCATTCCAATCTAGATAGGGAACCTGTTGAAAAATAAATTAAAACCTAACTGCCTGTTTTAGAAGAAGTGACAGACGTAAAGCGCATTTAAAAGTTAGTTGACGTACTACCCGCCAAGGAACGCGAGAGCTGACTAGAAGTGCAACAGAAAGCACTGAGTGCACCGACCACCGACCTCGTTGGCCGGTCGCTTGCGCATCTGTCACTAGAATAGTAAGCCACGAGGTCACACGTACCGAACTTTATGGAAAACAGGTAAACCAGCGAGATAATAAGTATGCCTAGTGGCTTTCTTTCATCAAGTACAGGTCACGGCACTGATTTAATGAAAACGTGCCGATGAATCTGGTTCAGAGGCAGTTTTATCTCGAGTTGGGCGTTTGGGTCGCGTAAACTCTACTTACAACACTTGAGCCCTGATATTTTCAGGAAGATTTTATCATATTTTACGAGTTATAGAATGGAAAGGAATGTTTATCGATTAAAATTCTATTCTCAATTCCCGTCTTCAGAACAATGACAATGGCAGTAATTACGAATTTGATTTGTTTAAAATTGCAGACAGGCAGTAGACAATATTAATTGTACAATTAACTCGACGAAACAATACAAATTATACATACAAGTTTGATTAATTGCTGTGCTCTTGTTAAAAGCAAAGCATATCCATAATTAGAAATAAAGGAAGTTAGATAAGCCATTTTCAGACATCGAATGCGTGTTATTAAATCATACGAAAAATTAATATACAACTATAATTACTACAAGTGGAATGCAACACATTGTGTGGAACATAGCATTTTATTTAAGAGTTGTAAGTATATAATTTCGTGAGTAAAAAAACACTTAACATGAGTTACACAATTGTCTCCACTCTTGTCATAAGAAAAACGTTTCCGAAGCTACATACAAATTAGTTCATATTAGAGTAGACTGTTATTAACAAATTCGTTAAAAACAGACGTGTACATTCACAACAATACCCGCCATTTGCATGTTTACGCCACTCTGCTGGGAATTTTCTTTTTCTAGATGTTTTATTAAACAGACGATTCTACGGAAAGAAATTAGCTGTGGTGAAAGATACACAGCGAGGAGTAGGTACCAAGCTGTTACGTAATTAACACAAATGTCAAAGAGTGGTTGTAAGTTGAAGCCACATTGTGATAGTAATAGTTGTGTCGGCGTGGGAGGTAATGAATGCAGCTCTGATGCTGTTGTACAGGACTGGGTCAGTTGGCAGTCAGCGAAAGTATTTGTTTTCTCTTGAGAGTCGGTCTGGTTTAGCTTCTCCAGCGGCGACCGTATAGAATTTCTTTTTCCACTAGCACGATGAAAGTTATTAGAAAATTGATTACCTATAGCTTTCAGGTTGGAGGTGAGGATTTGATACGTTAGTCGGATCTTAAAGAAAACTTGCCATTTCAATCACGTTGCGCATAAGGAAAATAACTAAATCATTAAGAATTACCTCTGGTACGTAGTGGAACGTACTATAATAAGAATAAATGTTGAGCATATATAATCTTTAAAGAGGTAAACGTGATATGAACACAAAATAAGGTTCTTATGACTAGAGATCGGACATTCGGATGCATTATACCTAAAGTACGTCATTTTTCGACATAGGGCACAAAAGTATGGAAGCAGTTTCTTAAAATGCCAATTTTTTCCCGGGACAGCGGTATTTCATAAATAATACAGTGTGTGTAAAATGTAGTACTCATAAGGATCATCATTCCCCTGCCCTTTTTATTTGGGGTTGGCGCATCATGACTTCATCTTTCAGACTTCTCTATTACTCTTCATCTCATCAGACACCTCCTTTCTTGCCATATCATCATTCACACAATCCATCCATCAATAATGAATATTAAATCATCCATCAATAATATAATTACTATTATTTAATAAAAATAATAAAATTAGTATTAGATTTTAAATTTTGCTGCTGAATATTCGAATAGGACAAAAATGTAAATGTGACAATTCCTTTGAAGTAAAACAATAAAAATGAAAAAAGAAACAGGAACTTTTTCGTACAGACGCGCGCTCCATACTAGTCAACACTCAAACTTTAGGTAAAAATGCATCCGAATAGCAGATCCCTACTTATGACACAGAGTAGAGCACGTCATACAAGGATTTTTTATTCCACAGAAACACTTGCTTTACTTATTCATGCTAAAGCGTTACTAAATGTCAGTGCAACTTTCATAAATGTAAGAGCGCTGCAGAAAGCAGCCAGTTATCTTATCAGTGCGTGGTTTCAAGCTGTGCGAGCATAAAGGCAGTACCTACGCATTGTTTCTGCTACACTGATTCCAATAGAACTTAGCGTGATTCGTAACGCAATTGCACTATTTGCAGATAATAGGGTAGACAGAGTATAAGAAAAGAATGATGGAACAAGGAACGTTGATGATTGTGTAAACAGTGCGGTAGTATGAAACGATTGGCATGCAATAGGCGTTCGAGCTGAAACCCCGATCATTGCTATGCGCGACGCGGTCTGATAAGCCAAATAATTTATTAACGCATCTAGAAACGTGTCTATCTATGTGCAGACATTGTCACATTGTATGGGAATTTAATTTATGACTTTAGCTAAAATGTTTTCTGTAAGTTGTCATGCGATCGAGATTTTGCACAGCCAACCAGTTACTTTACTATTAATAGCTTGTGGACTTCTAGTTATACAGCTTTTGCTACGTTGGAGGGGTTAACAAGAACATCAGTAATGTTGACCACTCCTTGCTCGTATTCTTTGATTTGTGTATTTACATCTACTTTTATGTCAAGGAAGGAAGTCAAGAGGAGGCTTGCTTTTTTGTGGTAGTTAAGATAAGGTAGAGCTATTACCGTTTACCTTAATTTACAATTATAGAGCAAGGATTTTCATCTTAAGGAAGTTCTAGTTAGTATTTGTTTTTGTATCTATGTGAGTAGGTACATGTATTTGTGTGCGTTTATGTATCTCTGTGTGTGAGGACCATAAAGGTCTAGGAAACTTGGTTTATTTTAACTCTCACTTTACTGAACGTTAAATAATGTTGAGTTGAAGTCGAGAAAACACATTTTGACTTCAATAGTTTTTAGAATGAAGGGCTGGAAAACTCACTGATCGATTGTTATTTAATACAATTCTGGTCCTAGATGGTCGCAAATACCTTTTTTAGCTTAACTATTAGTTGTGCACAAGATTAGTTTCTAATGAAACGAGTGTGATTGTCATGTATCAGTTATTGATGATTCAGATATTGACTTTTTAGTATGCATTAGAACTAAATTGCAAAATGAATTGCATGTACAGGGTTTACCATAATAAATGCGAGACCTCTCGTGTGGTGACTCAGACCATGAAATTGAACACATTTTGTTCTATGACTTTTGGAAATTCATATTTTTTCTTAGTCTTACCATACATTTTGATCAGCTGTTCGCGTCAGTTCCTAGAAAGTCCAATTTTTGTTTTACGAATTTCATGGTCTCGTAGAACAAAAGTTGTTCAGTTTTATGGTTTGAGAGACCACACGGGAGGTCTTGCGTGTATTATGCTACACCTTGTACATCTGTGTGAAAACCGAATGCATTCGTTATGTGTCGGATATCTACACATTTTATCTTAAAAATCACTAACTTACAAGTCCATAAGGCCGTTTACACATAATATTTTGCTATTCAAATATGTCAAATGTCAAGTTGAAATGCTGAAGTTGCGTGAATATATTCGAGAAAAACATCGAACGCAGAGCTAAGCCAGTAGTTCAAGGCAATGTTTTGACAACCTAACGATGCCGAAACCGGCACAAATATGTAAGTTTAAATAAGTTAATAATAAAACTACCGTGTTCCGGACACAACGAATTATCAGCATGTAGGTTGTTATAAGAAAATTGTCTCTTGATGCAACAACGAGGAAACAGCTGCAATGCGTAGCTGTATAGGTTATTATGAGACACAATAGTTTGGGAGCATCGGACTAGAACTCGAACGTAACACTTATGACGGTTATGTCACGTCATATTAAGGTCGTTGGTAATGCGCCGGCATTAGGCCGCGCTTTTCGAGGTCTCACGAGAAAAAGAGGACCGATGGATAACTGTTCTACATTGATAATGTCTTTTTAAATTATTCGTATTGAAAGACCAATTTCGCAGACTATTGTTTGGTTTGTTTGTTATATAATGTGTCAGCACGTGGGAAGTTCAGTTTTGTTTTGTTTTTTATAAAAAAAAAACTATAAGTTGAAAGTACATAAGTACTTACCTAATTAATATTATATCGTGTAGTCGGTTTGTGATTCATTCATATTTGATCAGAACTGCTTATAATAGATATATAGTGAGCTTTAAAGAATTTGGTGTTAACTCAACCTGCCTAAAAATAAAATAGTATTATGAAAAAATAGTTTTCACAAATCAGATTTATGACCCTAAATTCTTCACAATAAGAGCCATTACCATAGGATACGAGTACGAACTTAGTACACTTGTACTTATTACAAATGCGTAACCAATCGTGCTCGGTGCAAGCCACAAGAAACATCGTGTCACTTTTGTTATGGTGTCGGCTAATGCAAAGAACGTGACACAGGGAAGGTTACAATTAAACAAAAATGTAAATAGTCAGATAGCCTCGTTCTAATATCTGCTTTTATAGGTACTTTTGTAATAAGGCTGAAATGACTTGACATTTATCTGTTATCTATAAAATTGATTAATTACGTGAAGGGTGTAACAAGACCCTTAACGAAGCCGAAAGGCACTTGTTTTCCCCGTCATTGCGATATTTTTTTTGGTCTAAACCATACCAGGGAGCTTTCTAGTTACGGAGATATCGGGGGTCAAAGTTCCAACTTTTTCACAATTTCTTTTAATTTTAAAATAAATTGTGAAAAAGTGACATGTTTTTAATGTAAGGTTTTTACTTTAAACACCTCCTCGATCCAACAGCAAAATGTTTTGAGTGCGTTACATTGAGTCCTACTATATTTTTTTTTTCAGACAAAAAAAGTCGTTTCCCCCCAGCAATAATTTTTGCATAAATTTACTTTGTTTGATATACATAATGCTTGGTTGACGGCTTGCTGAAGGGTTCGTTTACCACCTGTATTTTAGAAATGACCCGATAATCGGTGTTAATAATCAAATTATCCAAATCATTTGTCACAAAAGGCGTTGTTGATAATCGTAAAATTAACTGTAAAGTTATAATTAACGTTGTTATATAAATGGCAGACAGTGGACGATTGTCGAGCGGATAGTAAAACTATAATGTGATATTGTTTTCATCACGCTGCGATCGGTGTGTCGCGATTTCTGCAACACCAATGGTACCTACCTGCTTATATCTGCGTAAATTAAAAGCGTAGATTAATGGCTATTGGCCAGGTCAATCTGAGCCAAGGCAATGCACTTATCTGTAGGCGTACGACATTTTTGTAAAAGTCAATCCTTGACGCCATCATAACTTAATCCATTCGTTTTTTTAACGAAAATGGTTTGATTGCCTTGGCATCGTTCCACCATCGTTCAACCATTTCTAACCAGATTTATTGTAAATCAAAAATAGACATGTGTTTCATTCATGTCGTAATATTTTTTCCTCAAAATTTTACGAACAGCACTGTCCTTATGTGTAGTGATAATTTGAATTAAACGCTGTTTGAATCGAACACGAGTCATGCTGAGAATATTCAGGTGGAGTCATTTGACCAAGAATGAAAACAAATGAGTATGATAACAATATTGTATGAGTGTTTAACATATTTTGCAAAACAATCTAGTAATAGGGATAAACAAGCTGCAGCCGAATGGAAAATAAGCTGAAATATCGTGAAATTCCGAACCAGACTTTCCACGAATAGACAATAGACTTATCTGATTAAGATAGAATTGATTACAACCTTATTAGCTACTTTATATCGTTCAATCTTCCAGTTTACACTGTGTGTAAATCGATTGACACGTCATAAAGGAAGGGACATCACTTCTTATTCGCATCACGTTTGGTTTTGCATTACAAAATATACGATGATCGTTGATTGATTCAGTTTATAAACTAGAAGTCGTATATCATTTAATATTTACACAAAGGGAAGTTTCTCTTCGTAAAATGTTACAGGTGTTTGAAAATATTCGCAATAAGTCTCAGCTTAGACATTTGTGGAAGTAATGTGATATAATATAAGTGCTTGACAACTGCATCGGAACTGTTACGGGCAACAGTTGGTTATCATCCGGCAGTTATTATGTTGTTGGCAGCTAAGTAATATTTAAGTTTGACCGTAATGGCTATGTAACGTGCCGCAATGAGTCGGTAAGATCATAGATTACAAGACACGTAACTTGCTGGTAATCGATACTTAACACATGTATTTTGGTTTGGAACATCGATAATTTAGTTTAGTTGAATAACTTATATTTTCCTCTACCTATTTCAAGATTGTTCAGTGTATGTAAATGCGTGCGTTTAGAATTGAATACACTTGTGTGATTTACCAAGTTTGTCGCGTTGTGTCCTTTTGCTACGCCAATTGTTGTGAAAGACAGTGTAATCGAACCGTAACCCGGTTTTATCTTACACGGCTGTGTTCGTCTAATGCCGTAATGAAGAAGCGGAGCATTAAAACGCAGGGACGTAATGTTCTGCAACCGTTGTGCAACTCATTTTACATATTCACCTACTGCACTGCACTGCACAGCTGCCGTATCAAACGATACCGTTGTGTAATTTACTATGAACTTTCACACTTCAACAATTCTTCCTGGGGACCTATTGACAGAATTACGCATTAAAATGTTATTAAAACCGCATTAGGTACAGATTGCAAGCAACAGACAAAAACTATTTTGTACAAGTAACTAGTAGTTAGTGTTATGTTATATTACAACAACCCATCCATCATTATAATACTATGATATTATCATCATGCGAAGTTCATCCTGGAACTCGACGAGTGCGCTTGACTACCGCTTCCTTCTAATTTATTACCAGCTGGAATTGATTTGGTTCAGCAAACACATTAATTTCATAATATGCGGAAAACAGAAATGATTGAATTTCTAGAGCTTGAACCAAAAAATATTATAGAGCTTAGCATAAATTTATCTAGTCTTAACTAAAGGTTAACACAGCACAGGTCATATAACTATGCCTGCTTTAAAATCGATGAAACTCAGGAAACTAATAGTGCTAATAAGCATTAAGTGTAATCAATTATGTTCACAGCTTTCTAATAACAGTTCGTCGGTTGTATCTTCCAATTATTGACTGAGAACATTAATTACAGGCTGTTGTAGTTTCCTGTCATTCAGTTGTGAATGAATGGACGATGAGAAAATTTGAGGTAAAATGCGATGAAGACATTTGTGCAGCGGCACACGTAACGAATGCGTCGCTCGCGTGTGAAATGTCGCATTGGTTAAATCACATGCTTAGCGCCTACTAACTGAAGTACAATGTATTTTAATTATAGCACTTTTATGTATTTTCGAAGGTTCTAGTGATTAGAAAGCGATGCGTTTTGCAAGCGGCTGGTCGCTGCGGGCCCATCGCGCGCCGGTATCGACGGCTACTTGCTTAATGCAACGCACGTGCTTTGCGTGCGGGGCACACACTCCCAAGGATTCACGACAACAAATATTGAGTAACTGCCGACCGTGATAACGATCTATTGATATATTCAATTAAATGCAATCATGCGCATCTGGAAGCTAATCCCTATCTACCTGTTGCGAGATTGTCACCGCATTAATCGTTGCAGATAAAGGCTTTACGGACTCTATCAAGTGATATTCATTTTAATGAGGAAATAGAGAACAGGTATATCATTAAATAGATCTGTGAACTATCACCGGCGTATCTGAAATTAACGTAACGTTCAATTTCAGATCTTGATTGGATATAAAGTATAGAAAGTTGTTTTTCTGTTTATACTTAGTTGTTTAAGTTAGAAGAAAATGTGATACGAATTAAGTAACTTAAGACGCATGTTTTCAATTGCTTGAATTTGAACACTGTTTTAAGCTTTCACGGTTTACAACTAAACTTATACTGACACTTACGGGATATCTTCCGTGACTGTAATATCGGGAACTCAAAATAATGAACAATCACGGAAGATTTGTCGTAAGTTAAGTTAGTTGTCGTTAGTTATAAGTTTTGCTTTAATTTGAATTATGCAAAGACCAATTCTTTCAGTGGATGTTGTAAGGAAGCCTGAGAGATTATAACAAGGGAGATGGGCAACATCCACTTGTGTAACGATTCCATTGTATTGTGACGGTATGGTCCCCTGCCAAGCGTGGCGAATGTCTGTGGCGATTTTGCAAGATTTTTCAGCTGCTTCTTGGCTTGTAGAAGTAGGTAACTTTCTTTTTTTAAATAAACAAAAATAAAAACGAAAGAAAAGGTTATAAACTATGCCTATGTATATGTTGTAACATTTTCTTTGGGTTTTTCTAATTTGTGTTCGAATGCATAATTATTGTGGACCTGTTCTATCTTGTGAATTTCTTTATAAGAGCAAACTGTTGCTCTTTGTACTTTTCGTAGCAAGTTTTACCTAATTGACCTATATTAATTGATGGGGACTACCTCGATGGTCTAGCGGTCGCAATCCCGACTGCGGAGCAATGAGGTCCTCAGTTCGATTCCTGGGTCGGGCAAAGTGGGTTTTTCCATCAGGAGTTTCTCAGTAGCAGCCTCGGAGTCTGGATTCGTGCCCGGCAATAGGCTCGCCCCCTATTTAATGGGACTTAAACATATTTGGCGAAATGTAGGTGTACTATTAGGTACACCTCTGCTTAACACTTCGGAGGTTACAGGCGTGACGTTATGTTAATAGAAGGTCGCCTTTTGAAAAAGTACCGTATGTTTTGTTTGTCTTCCAGCTTACAACTCTAACGCTTATCCCCAACTACATAATATAGTTATTCATTTAGAGTTCCAACTTCGTGATAAGGTAGGTACTGTAAGTTTGTCATTAAATGGCAATGGTAATGGAGGTGGCATTAAATTATTTACTTCAGCAGCCAAAATTAGTTTGAATTTAAATAATTTATTTGGAAAATGTGTATTTACTTATCAATGTGTTGTAAGTTCGGTCTTTAAATGAAAAAAAACTTATACTGTCACTTACGGGATATCTTCCGTGATTGATATCGGAAGCTCAAAATTATGAACAATCACGGAAGATATCCCCTAAGTGACAGAATAGGTTTAGTTTTAAACCGTGAAAGCTTAAAAAAGAGTTTGAAAAAAAAATTTGTAAGTTTCTGCAAGGCTTTTCTTTAAATTGAAGTAACGTACCTGATAATCTTCAGGGGCGATACAGTACCTACTATATATCTATTTGCTGCTTTGAAAGTTAGTAAACAATGCAACAGCATCTATGTAGCATACGGTAACCAGATCGATGATTTTTTTTCCGGAGAAAATTCCGGACATTTGAAGAAAATTCCGGACTTTTTCTTTTAATTTGTGCAGTTTAATTTACCTCAATATATTATGTTTGATAATTTTGTTTTTGTTCTATAGCCTGTATTGTCCCACTGCTGGGCAAAGGCCTGCCCAAGGCCCAGCCTTCCACTCTTCTCTCCGTGTGGTTTATTTTATTTTAATATCAACAACAAAAATCCGCATTTTCCGGATGTTTTAGAATTCCCGCCGCTTTTCGAACACTGAGCTGAAATTCCGGACATGCTCGGAAAATTCCGGACGTACGGCAACCCTAATGTAGCACCAATAGGTGTTACGGTAGACGCGGCCATTAACCTTGTTTTATCGCAGCATACAAATTCCTAGCATTTACTATTCGCAGAATTTTAGACAAATTCAAACAGTGTCCAAATAAGGAAAACAAGTTATTTTGTTAACTTCTTAATATTACTCTAATGTTACGCTTTATACTTTTTATGCAATGAATTAGGTTAGGCGCTCCCTCACCGGAGCCGGTTAGCCTGTAATGTAAAAATCCAATATTCGATTTTGTACAATCGATTGTTACAAATTGTATCCTTACAGGTTGCATACTGTAACGCTCGGTTCTCCTCACTTTCTGATGTAAAGGTCGAATCTGAACTGTTACATTACAGCGATTGCTGTCTTCAGGTAATGAATGAGACTTCGAATACTTTAAGCCTTATCAAAACAACGAAATGTCTTTGCTCTTTGATCATAAGAGCATAACAAACCTAGCTCTTAAATTCAACCAATTTGTTACATTTGTTTGCAAGAATTGATAATTTTTGTTACTTAGAACTTAATGATAAGAGAACAGACCACTTTTGTTTTTATTAAAACAAGTTCTAAATAATGATAGAGACGAGAGAGAGAAGTTCGCATGATAAATAGTAAACAGTTTTTCGCAATGAGACTGATAATGAAGAATGCCGAGTTAACGTAATGATAGTTTTGAGTGATTACGTAGGAACTTGGAAATTGATTGCGGTTCGCATTCAGGCGTAGATGGTTTTTTCATGATTAGCTGTATTGGTTACGAACTCGGAAACAATTCCTCGGAATTATAGGTTCGTGAGTATCTCTTGACATAACGTCGTTGGCGACGCCGCCTTCGTTATTGTTTTTTTTTTTATTTTGACATTGGACTCGAAATCTGGTTTTGTTTTCTTGACATTTGTGCCCTTTACTTCTTACTTCCAAAACGTTATTTGAAGAACACAAGATGTTACTGCTTTTCTTTGGTTTTAATCAAAACTGTGGCAAGGATCCACGTGGATAAACTTACACAAAGGTTTTTCAAATTTAAAATATTACGTGATTTGGTTTGGTCTGATATAAATAAGATTAAGATATATCTTAAATAAATTACTGTACTATGTTCATACTCATAATAAAAGGTGTGAATTTATAACGTCAGCAGGTCCGGAAAAGTGTAATTTCAATGAAACTTTTAGTAAGGACGCCATGCGGTTCTAATTAAAAAGTAATTATCAGTTTTTTGTTATTTATTTTTGTTATTAATTATTTTAATTTATTTCTTTGTACACACAAAGGCACTTTTGTTTTTAAAGTTATTGCAACGAATAATTTATGGCTGTAACACCGAGAACTCGTTACATATTTCACGTTTAGGTGCGCGGTACACATACGCGGAATAATGAATATGTGTAATAACCGAACAGTGAAGCTATTATTTACTAAAAAAACCATACGTATTTCATAATTACAGCCACTATAAATGTACAGTATAGACATTTTCTCGCTCACCCAAGATCCTGCAGTCAGTTTGTTTGCCGGACGCTCCCAGATTTTCCGCTTTTCTCTACTGCTTATTACACCGCTGAAAACTGTCGTGTGTACACACGCGGCTCACATAAACAATCACGGGATGAGACTGACAAAAGCCCGTTACTTAATAGTTTCATATAACAATAAGTCGAATTTACTGTCTTGTAGTTACACTTTGAATGGGAATGGCTTTAAATGGAATCACGTAATTTCGGAGCGTTTCCGAGTGTTGTAATATAGGCGAACGTACGCGCGTGCGCGGTTCGGGAAAGTGCTTCGTGGACTGCCTTGCGGGTCGCCGGCGCGCGCGCTGCCAGACCGGCTGCAGACGCCGCACCACTTTCATTGTACCTAGTGTGCAACCTGACGAACTGCGGGAAGTCACTTCAGGCAAAGACAAGCCTTTATTTCGTAGCAGCAGGGGCCTGTTTCGCGGTTCAAAATTAACATGCAGTTGACCGTACATAGGTATCGAAATTTATTTTGTTGATTGATGGCTAGATGATATTTCAAGATCGTGAAATTTTTTGATTGTGATCTCTAGTGTTACTTTGCAACTGTTAACGCTTAAATGCATCGATAGTCAGGGAGACCGGTGAAATGAAATGGCTATGAATAAGAAAGTCTTCAATGTTTAGATTTCATTTAGCCTAGGTATATGTTGTAGTTGCGCATGTCAGATTTTATGTGATAGAGCTTTTCTAAATGAAAATTGTAAATTGATTGATGTTTCTTTTTGATGTAGGCTTATATTCTTCAAAAACTTCGTAGTGTCTTGAAGTAGACAATGGTTAGCCACTTTTAAGACGCTACGAAGTTTTCCACAAATAGTTTTTGGGCATCCATACCCATAGACCTATGATACGGTACCTAGATTTTTTGTTTTTGGCATGCTATCAGCAATCAGAGTGAATAAATAAACTAAGACCGATAGTCTTCGTAGCCTTGACACAGTGGGAAAAGAAATGAGGTTGTTGTAACGTTTTGGGCAGTTAATTGCGATAATTACATCATGATAGTTATATTCAAAGGTAATGAGATGGTGCTCTTAATTTAAATGTACACTGCTTAAGCAGTTAGTTTAACAGTACATGAAGTTTTATTTTAACTTCTGTCTATTTGTTACAATATTCTTTTTCATAAAACAATATAGAGACTATATGAAAAAATAACCTACATACTTACCACCAATGTGATTAGTATGAATACGAATAGTATGTCTTATCGGTACAGGTACTGTTATTGATTAAGCCCATCTCTTAGGGTCTGCGCAGACGAGGGACTTTTGTCCGTAGACCACGCCTAAAATATTCATGTTTTTATTTCGTTGACAATGAGATTTACGGACAAAAGTCCCTCGTCTGCGCAGGCCCTTATAGTGACTCTTCTTTAAGTCTATGTACAGTTTCCAGCGTTCAATGAGACATTCTGTGTTTGCCCCTTGAATGCATTAACAGGGAAGTTACTTGAATCAGAGTATTTTTTTGGAAGTACTAAACATTCATCCATAGTTGACAGGTTCTCCCATGACGTAGGTACCTGCCTACATTATTTCGACGTGATTCCCAACATGCGCACGATTATAGCGAAATGAAAGGGATAATCCTGAGGAAAATATAAATTAAGGACAAATTGTAACTTTTAATACGTAAAAAGGTAGTAATTAGGGTGTTGAGAAAAACCGGTTATTCCATCAACTTCGCTGTTGTTTGTGGCAGATGGTTTTATCTGTGTTAACTAGCCATTCATCACTCTATCATTAAAAAAAAAACTAGATTAGCTACGTCTTTAACTAAATGAACGTTTCTAACGAAAAAAGTTGCAGACTCTTAACATACCTCTCTAGTTTTATGTTTGTAAATAGGCCCATTGTTCAGCTTCGTTTATTTATACAGCTGAAACTCTACGACCAACGCGAAGGTAATTAATAATCTCGTTCCACAAACAGCAAAGTTTTTCTCACAGGACTGTGCAGACAGCCAGCCAGTAGTATGGTAGCAGGGTTGATTGGTATTTATGTTATGCCACTGAAACCAAGTACCTTTTAGTCTACCGGAGCATACAAAATGTTTTGATGCCAGCGGCGGTCAGTAGAAAAATGGCCATTCTGTTAATATTATCTCTGGATCCCGAATCATTTTACTCCCGGGAGTTATCCAATCTACGAACCAACAAAATCAGACGAAGGCCAACTAGTATCAAAACTTTCATGCGAATGGGTTATATTGAAAAAATTCTGCCAAGTTGAAGTATAAAAGGTGGTCCTGTGGGCCTACAGCTACGATCTTCGTCTAAATCTGCTAGATAGTTAGGTACCCACTTATTGCTCAGCCTCCTTGCCGTTACCAAATCTTTTTCGTAAGATGTTAGGTACAATGTACGTTCTAAATAGATTTCGTAAAGCTCAACCAGGCTATTCCTCTCTATCTATTCTGCAATACATAGCCAGACGTAATTATTATTATGCAAAGAAGACGAGAGATTCATTCGCCAAACTACGCGGTCACACGCGATGCAATTGGTTTAACACTTCCAGTATTTTTGCTATAAATGCCAGTGTTTGTTATATAATATAAGACGTACCTTCCACATATTGCTACAGCTATTATCTGTCTAGCCCAACCAGTTTGCACGCAATGTCCAATAATTTGTTGCAACAATCTGACAAATGGCGCCAAGTCTGCAGTTAAAATTGCAAAATTTTGGTTAGGTCACTCTTTTCAGATCACGCTCTTTTAATGTTGCCAGTTACTGTGTCATAAAATATTAATATACGAATGCATTCATAATTTACGTGAAGTTATGTCAGTACCTATTATGAGGCTGTATTATTTGATGCTGGATGATTTAACAAAATATTGTAACCCGAAATTAGTTACTTAATACAATGTAGGTACCTATTTATGTAAAGCATATCAGCAATTTGCTCAAACAATTACCTACAATGATTATATACTCTGGTCTCTATATCTATGTACTTGCTGTAGATAGCAATATCAACAGTTACCTGCATAGGTACCTAATCTAACTATCAATTTAACTTTCTCCTGTTTTTATTCGTAAGCTTATTAATAGACCCTAACAATTACTTACTTTGAAATGCATGATCGTAATTATAGGATTTACACTTATACTTAGTGGTAAATATATAGGCATGCCCAAATTGCTGTTAAAAGATCATAATGCTTGTTAATACATGATATAACTACTGATGATGATGCTAATTACGTGCCTTATTTAAAACAATTACGTAGGTGCGAACAGCCAAATATGGTTCTTAGGCGCAAACGTCGCGTGATTAAATCATGTTTTAAGCGGTGTTGTGGTAAAAAGTCTAATGTTACGCTGATATTTATAAAGGGTGTAAATAGACCCTTAACGAAGCCGAAAGGCACTTGTTCTATTGCGATCATTTTCTTGTTCTAGACCATACCTGGGAACCTTCTAGTTACGGTGTTATTGGGGGTCAAAGTTCCAACTTTTTCACAAGTTTTTTTTAAATACAAATTTTTAAGGTTATAACTTTATTTTTAAATCTTTTAATACCTCCATGACCCGTTTACTATTCAATGCATCCATTAGCACAATGTTTTGAATGCGTTACATTGTGTTTTACCGTAAAGGGTTATTTTTCAACCCAAAAAAAAAAGTCGTTTCCCAGCAATGATTTTTGTGTAAGGTTACTTACTTTGATGTACAGAATGCTTGGTTAACGGCTTCGTGAAGGGTCTGTTTACACCCTGTATGTTAATCATTGAACCTAATTAATAGTTTTTTTAAATTAAAATTTATTTATTCAAATTGGGCTGGTTATCAGCACTTTTTGAATATTAATATTATCTGATCTACATGAGAGAGTCACACTTCCTAGTGTTCTAGCTGCGAAGACGAAGTGGCGGAACAAACCCCCCAACACTTTTACCCCAGTATTTTACTTGTGTCAAAGTCGCAATTAAAACTTAGGTAACTGTGGCAGCAGGTCAACGATTTCCTGAAGTAGGTAGGCAAATAACTTCATCAGTACCTACATAGTTAACCCCCTTTATCCATAAACGCATTTTACTAAAATGGTGTTACAATCTAATGGCCTCTCACTCCTTAAGCATGAAAACGACAAGGACAGGATTAAAAAAAAAAATGTTTATGGTCAATAACCATAAAGCTCAATCATCACTTTGACCCCATAGTTTATGGATTCCTATGTCTTCAAACTAGGTCTTTTCTTTTTTTTACGCGTTTGGATTTTGGAAAGACAGATGCGCAGCAATAGTTACATAACTTAACATTAATGATACCCAGTGCAACGATTACGGCACCTGCCTACAATTTGCGTTCCATTTGGCTTTTTGATTTATCTAGAGTTCTAGACGCTAATATGCATATGTAATTGATACCTCTTGTCAATTAAGAATAAAAGAGCTGCCATTTTTTTGCAGTGCGAGTTGAATTCCAGTGATTTGGCTAGCTTTAGTAACAGATAAAATGTTGACCTTATGTAACAGCAATTTAACAGTTCATAGAACTTTTCTTCGAAGAAGGTAGGCAGGAATTGCTCGTATCCAGTTAGCTTCCAGAGCTGAGTGATCTTTTAGGAGTCTTACTAACTTAAGAGATACTTGCATCACGGTCCCCACTACTGCACTCTAATAAGGTTCAAGTTACCTACTTTGGTACTTTGCTTACAAGTGGATAATTAGTAGGTACAGGTACGCCTCCAAAAGTTAGTAGAAATTTTTACTTAATTTTCCTCTTGTTGAATTCCATGAAACAGAAAAAAAGTTGTTTTTGAACAACTGTTTTTTCTGATCCGTGTTCTATTCTAAGAAAACTCTCTAGCTGGGCTAATAGGCTAGTAGGTAGGTTCTTACCTACACTTTTTTAAGGTCTACGTTCCTAACTGAAGTAGATAACAGGTTCAACATTAAACAAAAACAAGTTCGTTAACGTTAGCGCTAGACATCTATCGTGTTAGTCGGCGACACCGATGTTTGACGTGAAAAATTATTTTTAGTTAATTAGTTAGGTAACACGACTGTAGATTAATGCATTTCTTGTCACACTTAGGCATTTTCCAGCTGGTGACCATTGAACCACTAGTTATTTGTTAATTACGTTCTATGTAGATACCTAAATACGTAATTAAGTTAGAATTCAATAAGTACCTACACTTCATAGACTGCCTCGTTGGTCTAGTGGCCGCAAGCGCGACTGCTGAGCATAAGATCCTAGGTTCGATTCCCAGGTCAGGCAGTGTTATTGGGTTTTTTCAGTATGAATTTGTCTGTAGCAGACACGGATTTGTGCCTGGTAAATGGCAATAGGCTCGCCCCTTATTACATGAGACTTAAAAAACATAGCTGGCGAAATGTGGGTGAACTATTTGGTAAAACTCTGCCTATCCGGATTACAGGCGTGGTGTTATTTAATGTAAATAAGTACAAGAGAAAAATACGTTTCTTGAGTTCCTGTAGCATTGAGCAAGAAAAATGCTGAGGAGCTACTGATGGCTACGAGATAGAAAATTTGGCAATTAACGTTTTCAGCGTAGCTTAGGAACGTTACTCCTCCTGTGCTACGCTGAAAACGCTCGTAGCACGGTAGCCAAATCTAGCTTGACGGACTGTTGAGTTTCAGCAAAACCGTAAGGATTTAACCAGGAAATAAAACATAGCTAGGTAGGTTTGATAGTGGGTAGGTTTCCACTCCCACATGGCTCAAACTCTGTTGCTATAATTATCTACTCGTGCGTCGTGTGAGTAACAAGATAATGTTGGTAATCTTCACTGTTAGAAAAGAAAGAAAGAAAATATATTTATTTGTCGCAGGGACATGACGTGCATCATACAAAATGACAAACAAAATACAATAAACATAGGTAGGTACAACGCATAACAAATATTTATAATTTCAACAGGACGGGATAAAAAAAAATAGAAAAAAAATACGTTAACATCTTGCACGTCGTGACTGCGACAAGCAGGTTACCACTCAGCATGATGCTGTACTATAAGCCCACAGCACAGCGCTGATTTTTAGTGGTCACCCGTGAAAAAAAAACGTACGGAAGCCAAGACAGCATAAATATTTTTTACATGAATAGGGAAATAAAATAAACAGTTGTTAGACCTGCTGACATCGCTGGAAAACGTATTCCTTGTTAATATGTAATTAAGCTCCCGTAAACGCGTAAAATCACGTAGACGGTGATTTCTCACACCAAAAAAAGGCGCCTTTTATTTATGTGAGAAATCACCGTTTACGGTAGTGCTCAATATAACACACTAAAAACATTGTGCTGGTGGTAGCATTGAATAGTAGATACCGGGTTCATGGAGATATTTATTTAAAGTACAAGTTTTAAATGTATGTTGGAATTTTAACCTTCAATATCTCCGTCGCAAAAAATCGCAACTGGAAGAACAAGTGCTTCTCGGCTTCGAGGATGTTTATAAACCCGTTATACAAGGTAAGATTAGCTAGCGAAACTTCACCGACGTGATGGGCATCGACATTTTACTAAACATGATAAATCAGAGCCAGAAACTGAAAACGAGTTGTTATTTGACTGGAGCTCGCCGGCGGTGTGACCAGCATCATGTCATCCTTTGAACATTCCTTGAGCGAGAAAATGTGGTAAGGGCAGTTGCTTCTCCTGAGTGTCCAAAAATAAAAACCAAACTATACATAAAAAGTTTATTTGTACATTTGAAATTTCAGCCAAGCGTGATCATATTGTCTGTGGTCTCGGCGTGTAGCTGGTGGTTACTCGAGGTGGACGACGCGACCTCGTGGTGCGGTCCCACGAGGCAGTACTGCAAGTTACAGCCCGTGTCTATCGTCGCTCCGGTGTACACCACGCAGTCTTGGAGGACACAACTGAGGACAAGGGACAATTTATGTTTTTGGTAATTTACATACATAACCTCACGCCTTTTTGCAATGGGGGTAGGCAGAAATCGCAGAAAGCCACCTGCTACGATGTTTACATACTCCTTGGTATTTTACTGTATTCTATAATTTGATTCATAGTTTGAGTGCTCTATGTTCCACCTTATGGATAGTACCGCCGCCAATAAATACCACTCAAGAGCTTTGCCAATCCTCGATATAACTGACGAATAATGTTGATTGTGCGTCTGTGCCTAAACTTTATTGGCAGAAATAGGAAAGGCGGTAATTCCCCAGTAGAGGTGTTTCAAACAGCTCTACAGCAGTCCACTGTAGTGCAAAAAAAACGATTGATATGAATTGATTGAGTTGAGTGAGGTCATAATTACACGTTATGTATGTAAAATAATTTTACAACTGTTTTTGAACAATCTCATGCATTCTACCAAACACCCTACTAGCGCCATCTAGTTTTAAATTCGTGAACTATGCAGACAACCTAGACATACTCTTTTTCTTCAAGTTGTGAACTTGTGATAAAGGGGAAGAACCTTTTATACTTTTGACACCATGCAAATATTAATCTATTGTTAATTGAATTGGTTCATCATCTGACTAGCCTTTTACAAACTTTATTGGGGTCGGCTCCCAGTATAACCGGATGCAGCTGAATATTTTACATGGAGTGAATGCCTTCCTAACCTCTACAACCCAGTTAGTACTGGGTAATGTGATACCTCTTTGTATCGTATTACAACTTACTACTGGTTGTCAGGCTTTCGGACCACTGACTACCTGTAACAACTGTCAAAGATCTACAAATGACAGCCAGGACCAATGGCTTAACGTGCTTTCCGAGGCAAGGAGGTTACTCGGTATGTGTGGGCGAGTGCAGCTTAACCTGAAGATTGACCCATATGCCTGTTATCATTTTAGTCACGAGTTCCTTAAAGTTAGTTACATAATAAAAAAAAATATCTTACCCTTCTTTAATAGTCACATTGTTCATTAATATACAGTTGCTCAATCTAACTTTGTTCTCAACTGTACAGTTGGCACCAATGAATGTATTTTTGATGGAAGTCTTCTCACTGACAATACTTTTCTCTCCAACTGTACTAGACTCATCTATCTGCTTTGTTTTCACTTCACTGTCTGGGTGGAATCTATCAGATATGGGAGTTCCAGTCAATTCTTCCCATTTTGACAATATCTAGAATATTAAGAAAATAATATTAATACCATTTATTATTTCCTTTATTCATTTTAATACATATCTTTTACATTTTTAAATATTCATAATATATAAAATAGTATTAAAAAAAACATTTAAAAATAAATGTTAAAAAAAAAAATTAAATTAAATATTAATAATAAATAATTTCAGCTATTATTATAACTAATATTGATTGTTAATTTTAAAGGAATACAGAGAATCATTTAATTAAGTACTGTAGAACTCATAGTAAACTGCATGATTCTGAATGCATCTACACTTAGGTACTATAATTTCCAAACTTTAAGAGGGCAAGAGGGGTTATCTTTTATACCATGAATTGACAAATACTTAATAATATGTGTGGATTTCTTACCTTATTATTAGATAGGTAAAAAGAAGAAAGTGTATTGACTCTTATACCAAACGTGTTCTTACTAGGTATATGAGCGTAGCACCTCAACACGTCATTGTAGAAGACTCCTTTACTTCCCAGTTTATGATCATTGTATGCCGTGAGCTCTCTTATCTTGCTCTCATAACCATTCTCTACTGCAAAGTCAAATATATCTTTTGTGACATCTACATTTTTCTCAGAAGTGCCCTTCTTCTCTGCTGGGTTTTTAGGCTTTGACAATTGTTTTTTCACAATGTGAGGAATAAGCTCTCCTTTGATAGATGTGAACTTATCAGACTCTACAAGATAGTCCATGACCCACTGCTTCATCACATATACATGGGCATCTAACAGTCGGCTGTACATACTTATAGCATCAAACTTCTTCACTAGCATTCTTGGTATTGTTACATTCTCCTCAAAGTCACTGGCGCTGGCCAGGAAGACGAGTCTTTGTGTCTCTTTGTCTATGCAAACAAGATCTCTGTCTGGTTTAGCCTTCGTTTTTGGTCCCGGGAGTTCAATCCACTCTTCTGGGCCATTGTTGAAGAATAAAGTAGTGAGTGCAGCATCATACTTTCTATGAACATTCAATACTTCATTGAGATTGATGTTAGTGATCAGATCCCCTGAGATGACCAGTAAGTCAGTGGTCACTCTGCTACTGATATGTTTCAGTGAGTTTGCAGTGCCCCAGTCCTCATCCGAAGGGATTACTATTAATTCATATTTAATTTTTAATGGACATTTTTCTAGAGCATTCCAAATGTTAGACTTATCTTCATCCAGTACAACAACAAGAGTTTCTGAAAAAAAAAAACAATATTATTGACTGAAATCTTGAACTTTAATAAAATTGTGTATCATGTTTACTGTTTATAGAACAGACTTATAAGAGATTATAAAAAGGATTAAAAAAACAGAATTGTCGCCTCTTATCCAAGTTTAGTAATCCTCTGACCCACCTGTAAATAAATAAAACAAAAACGTACCTTGGAATCCAATTTTCTCAAGCAAGTTCAATGAGTACCACAGCACTGGGTAAGGCCCAACGGGTAGGAGACACTTGGAGACCGAACCACCTACATCAGGCAACCGAGACCCTCTCCCTGCAGCCAGCACAACAGCTTGAAATTCAAGTATTTTATGCATTCTTACAATCTTGCTGAAAATGAAGTATAAAACACCACTTAGTACATGGTTATATTTTCACTTAGATATAGACAATAATAGGTGAATTAGGTTACTGTTGAATTAATTTACCTTTTATGTGGGGCAGTAAACAAAATCAAAATAATTCTCGTACAGTTTTCATCATAACCCCACAAAATTCCGTAATTCCATTGCAATTTACGTCAGAAAGATACGTCAAAATGACAATGACGTTGACACTTTTTGCAACAAACACAGATTAGTTATGTACTAGACAGGTAGTAAACGAGTAGATAGAACGTAATAGTAACTAAGGTATAGTCGCCAGCACATCAAGTTACCGCATACTCAATACTATCAATACTGTCTATACTCCAAATGATTTTTAACCAATTAGGTTCATAATCGAATGAGATGGCAATTGGTAGTAACTTTATGTGCTGGCGATTGTACCAGACAATCATTGTTTACACATAGAGGAATAAGCTATGGAAAAATCAAAGCCGATTACTAAACATTTCTGACACCTTTTGCGGGAGGTGATGTAAACAGATACAGCACACTACAGGAATTTCAAAACCACACGCAGAGATATGCATCCTATTGCTACAAACGCACACGAAGAAAAACAACCACAATAAACACACACATTGACAAATTAGCGTGTATGCATACTAGGGATGTTACGGAGCTTCGATTCCGGAAGTCGGAACTTCCGATTGATATTACACCTCCAGTTCCGTCTTCGATTCCGACACTTTTAAATCGGAAGTTTTAATCGGAGGTCGGATAGCGGCGGCAGAGCGTGGCGGACGCGGTCAACGTGTACGACCAGGTTTATGCATGTCACGCGGGGAATCTCACTCCACGTGCTTTCTGTCGTTATTGCTGCAACCATCTCGGGCTCCGCCTCCGATTCCGACTCCAATTCCGATTCCGAATCCGATTCCGGTTTCGACTCCGACAAACCAAATTTAAAAACTCCGATTCCTACTTCGGCTCCGATAAAACCACTTCCGTAACATTTCTAATGCATACAATTGGGGCTATAGCGCATGAATTCGCCGCTAGAGGCGTTCATCTAGCGTATGGTCTTCAGAAATGTCAGATATCATATTGAGTTCTCACGTTGCGCCCTTTTTGTCACACTACTAACATTCACGATTGTGGTCAAGATTGAGCCATTTCTGATTAATAATGAGTTGAAGATTTTAAGAAGCAAGTTAGGATTTTATTTGTTAGTACTTGGAGGTAGAATGATTTTTAAATGTTTCATGCTTGCTAATTTTAGGGAGGATTTTGTAAATATGTATCAGAAGTTTACGTTATGTTGTTATACGAAATAAAATGAACTTTTTTGAAGTTATTGTTACTTTAAAGTATAAAATAGAATTAACGACAGGACCTTACTCGACAGTGGCGTCATCTGATGAGCTCAAAAACGATAGCCCTCATTGTCCTAGACAACAAAACAAAGAGTGATGTGACAAAATCAATGAGGGGTACGTATTTTATTCGTCATCCATGAATGAATGAAGAACATTATAATTTATAATATGTACTTGTATTGTATAACGGGCTGGTTTCCGCAATTCCACGTCAAAGCGCGTATTTTGCGGAAAAAAAAATTACTTACATAATATACGCCTCCAGCACAATAACGCATACAGGGCGTTGTTGGGGCTGCCGCGACACTGTAGCGCGTCACGAATGTTCGCAGAGGCACGTATAGACGATTTTTACGCAATCATGCGAAAGCGTGTCGCCTCCTTGATGTGGCGGGTACGGGGCAGCGCCTACAGCCTCTTGGTCACTGTGGCCGATAGGGCGGAAGGACTTATACTCAGGCATTGGACCAAAACACAAGTACTACCTTCGCATCGTGCCTTAAAATAATGTCTTAATTTATTGCCTATTTGATTATTTTTCCTGTATTTATTTCCTGTTTAGTGTATTGGTAATGATTTTGACATGATTGATGGTGATTATGACATTATTGCTCATGACTTTGATATTTTTATTATTAATCATTTTGACATTATTACCAAAAATTTTCCAAATATAATTATGTACCTACTAACACTAGTGTTTTAAGATGTGTATGTATTACTAACAAAATGGATTTTATGATCTGATAAAAAAAAATGATTTGATTTTTTTGATAATATAAATTTAAATTTTATTTTGTTTTCTTTTACTTGGCTAATTTCATAAATAACTAAATACATAATATGATAAGTGACCAGCGAAACTACGTAGGTCAGTAATAACGACCATATTATTAACATTGCTTTCATAATTAAAACATGCCCCATAGCTGGGCGTGCACCATTCCTAGAAAAAAATATGATAGAAGTAGGCTATACTCAACATACTTATTATATAATAATAATTAGTTTATCGTGCTGAATATTCTTCATGTATAAAACTCTGGGGTCTCCAAGGAGTTGAAATAAAAACCGGCCAAGTGCGAGTTGGACTCGCGCATGAAGGGTTCCGTTCCATCGTAGTAGAGGAGCCCCCTTTAATTTTTAATTTATTTTATTATTCGTTGTTATATCTATAACAGAAATACATATTCTGTGAAAATTTCAACTGTCTATCTTTTACGGATCTTGAGATACAGCCCTCTGACTTACAGACGGACGGACGGACGGACCGACCGACAGCGGAGTCTTAGAAATAGGGTACCGTTGGTTACCCTTCGGGAACGGAACCCTAAAAATGAGTTAGTTTTTGTTATGTCGACAATGGGGTATGAAAATAAATAAAAGTGTGTTTATGTTAAGGTATTAAAAATTATTTTATTAAATTTAGATAATATTAAATGACATTAGGCCAAATAAATTAGTATGAAAAATTTTGTGCGGGCGGAGTAAAAGAAATATCCCCAAATTCATCAAAGCTATCAATTGGATCTGTTGAGAAGACAAAAACTTTATTATAAAGTTTGGTGTACCTGATACTAATGCCCGCTGCGCTGTACATACGGGCTTTGATAAATACACTCAGCGGCACGGAATGAGGCCCAAACATAAACAAACCGGTAACAGGCAATTTTGGTATCGCGTATGAGAATTTCGAGTGGCAGTTTGTCAGGACAATATATATTTTTTTAAATTTCTGTGACACTTAACGTTAGTTCGTTACTGAAACGCACAAAACGCGTGTGAATTAAAATTCTCGTGCATTTAATACACAGTCCCGTCTCCAGCCTTGTTTACCTAAAGCTTTCTTCACACCAGTAATCTGAGCTTCGGCTTCGTAGATATGATTCTCACACTGGTGAACCTGATCCTTCATCACCTTGAGATCTTAACCAAAAGTGGCGTGAAGCTCTTTTATGAGGAGCTGTTCTTCTTGGCGGGGGACCTGCTCCTCTTTATCTTGTTGCATCTTCTTTGCGAACCGGCGAACATGCTCCTCTTGACGGCGAGCCTACTCCTCCTTACAACGGGTTTGTTCGTGCAGCAGCGCCATATAATCATTAAAATCATCAATACTACCTTCTAAGTTCATTTAATCCCATTTAATGGCTATTTCATGAAAAAGTCATGTCAAGTCAATGGGATTATATGGACTTAGGGGATTGTATTGATGAGTTTAATGACTACAACTCTGTAAAGCCATAATATTTGTTACGGTCGCGAATCATATCTTAATCGATATACAACCTGACACTGACCTGTAAATTGCAAAAAACGTAAGAAAAGTTAAATTTCGCAGGCTATCCTGGCGCTTCCATCTTAAGTAGGAAGGTAAGTAAATTTATTTTTTCTTTAAAAAGTTTAAAATACTGATTATATTGCACTTCTTTCGGCCCATATAATAATATTTTTTACACAAGCAACTAATAATTAGAACATCAAACCAAATAGATAGATGTATTTGGCGTACGCGATGTTTGTGTGACGTCAGAATATTATTAGTTTTTAACGAAATAACGCTCTTAGTTACGCTATTTAAAAACCGCTAAATCCTACGTTGTTTTTAACGTTAATAGTTATCGTAGCTTAACGTTAATGTTTTGGTTATTTTACCGGTATTTTTCGGTAACGGTAACCGTCCCTGCTCATCAAGGCCTGAGGTGGAAATACCCGCTATTAATTTTAAGTACAGTACCAAGTTTTATTTTGTACATTTATTTTCTTTAAACTTAGAGCTTAATGTCTTTTTGTAATTTTGTAAAATTTTAATAAAGTTAACTTCTTTTTTTAAATGTATCGTATTCGCATTTACGATACAAATCGAATTAACATTTCAGTTTTACAACAAAGAAAAGCCTGTTTCGCGTTTCCTTTCGATAATAAAGCACATAAAGCGCTTGGGCCACATTCGGTGCCGCTGAGTGTATATTCTACTACGTCTACTATGAAATTACTATACTACACTATGTGTGTTCGTTTTATACTAAACTAGAATGCGTGTGTCGTGCGAGAGGCTGGAAATGGCCGGATCTTTTGCCACGTGGCAAAAATCGGAATTTTTGTCACCCACCAATCGGACACAAAAACAAACTCTTGGTTGCTACTGAAGAGTAATGAGCAACCTAGTTATAAGTATACGCTACCCGATCAAGCTTCCCGAATCTGTCAAATTTTCCCAATTAACCTTGAAGCTTAAGCTTCAGCGATAAAGTTGAAAATCTATTAAAGAAATTTGACAGATTGTAGTAGCTTGATGTACTGGCGTAAAAATTAAAAAATAAAGCAAATATTTTGCTGACACAAAGCGATACCTAAAGTAATGATGTAATTAAAGATAGAAGTTGAATAAATGCCCTAGCGTCAAACATTTAAAATCCAACAGAGTTCTTTTATGCAAACGGTCATTACTACCTACCTTGTTTTGGAGGCTCCGGTTCGGGAGTAACTGGTGAGGGTGTTGGTATATTGCATGCCAAGCATGGTACTTTCTTGGTTTGCTCATCCACCATATACAACTAGAAGAAATGTTATTTTTTGTAAATTAAGATTGCACATAGGTAATGATTATGTGCCTATACAAGCGAAAATGTTCAAACCTTTCCATCAGTCCCAGGTGCAGTATTGAACGGTCTGTTGGCTGGCTGCCCAACCAGGCCTGGTAGAGTCCGGTTTAATCCGTCAGTAACAATAGTATGTGAACCGCCGCAGTACCGTTTACATATATGAGATCTGTTAAATATATCAATGTCGAATAAAACATACGTATTATTGCTATAAAAAGTATTACTATTAAAACAATCTATATCTTTATAACAATAGTTATTCTAAAGACAGATTGATTTACCTCGGGTCCCTGGGATGTGGTATAGGCATATCAGGATAACAAAGTTTAGAATCTCCGCCTCCTTTGGTTTGTGATTCTCCTTCAGCCCCTTCCGCTGGTTCTCTGCCCAAAGGAAACTTTGGCAGGGCTGGTACCTTATTCGGTTCTTCTAAGTCCATGTGCGCTGGACTACCACAAGACAGACATGAAGTGTCTCTGAATACTTTCCTGCTGACCATCGCACTTTTCGGTTCCCCAACAATGTCTGCTATAACTTGCATGCGGTCTTTTATTCTGTTAAGATGCTGATTGATATCTTCTTTCAAAGTTTGTACTTGAAGCAGATCCCCTTTCTCATTAATCACTTTAACCAAATCATCTATGGCTCTCTGAAAGCATATTAAGATTGAGGAAGAGTATAATCACATTTAAAAGGATTTTAAAAGTAGATTTTGTCGTCGACTGTCTCGTGGGTCTAGTGGTCGCCAGTCGCTGAGCATGAGTCCTGCGTTTATTTCCATTAGAAAGGAGAATGCCATAAAATACGTTGTAGCTGCGAGTTTTCCATTTTTATGCAAAAATCTTCTTTTGAATTATTTTTAGTCTAAAGCAACCGGGGGCTTAAAAGATAATAAAAAATAATTAATATAAAGGGTGTAAAAAGACCCTTAACGAAGCAGAAAGGCACTTGTTCTCCTCATCATTGTGATAATTTTTTTGTTCTGGACCATACCTGGGAACCTTCTAGTTATGGAGATATTGGGGATCAAAGTTCCAACTTTTTCACAAGTTTTTTTTTTAAATAAAAGGTTTTAATGTTGTAACTTTACTTTAAACACCTCCACGACCCCGTACTATTCAATCCATCCATCAGCACAATGTTTTGAGTGCGTTATTTTGAGTTTTACCGTAAAAAGTGATTTTTCACCCCAAAAAAAAAATCGTTTCCCAGCAAAAAATTTTGCGGAAGGTTACTTAGTTTGATGTACAGAATGCTTGGTTGACGGCTTCGTGAAGGGTCTGTTTACACCCCGTATTATTTAGAAGCTAAGCATTATCTAACATTATTTAATAAATAACATTAATAATAATAAAAAAAATAATACCAGCCTGTTACTGTCCCACTGCTGGGCAAAGGCCTCTTCTCATACAGAGAAGGCACGAGCATTGATCACCACGCTTGCTCAAGACGGGTTGGCGATTTCAGACTTATATTAATTATAAGTCCAGGTTTCCTCACGATGTTTTCCTTCACCGATGTCTGTGATGTCCAAAATAAACTTAGAAAGTACATATGAATTGAAAAAGTCACATTGGTACTTGCCCGGATTTGAACCCACAACCTCATGCATGTGAGGCGAGGCCTTAACCTCTGGGCCATCACGACATAAATAACATTACGATACTAATATATTAATAATTTCCATTTTTAATGGGACAAAAATAATTATTGTGGGGATGAAACATAAAAATCTAAATGCTGTTATTTTTTTACATTACATTTATAAAACATTTTTACAAGTTTCTTTAACGAAACTGGAAAAGTGATTAAAAATAACATACTTCCTGCACTGCTTGCTAAACCTCGATAAACAATCACAAATGCAAAAATGCGGTAACGACTATACGATGCGATAGCGGCTTTTGCTGCTAATAATAGTGTTTTTTTTTAATAAAACCAAAAAGAGCATAAATATGCGTATAGATTTTTATTATGCTGGTAACCTTATTTCATAGTCTATGTCAATTTTATTGACACAAATGTATGTTTGTTATAATTGTATAGTTTGAATATGTTTTGTTTTTTACCAGACATTTCAAAACTCTTTTTTTTTGCTTTTATGTTAAATCAGTGAAGGTCGAGACGAGGAAGGACGAACATGCTGATTTCGTCACGATGTTTTCAGTCTCTCTGGGTAAAGATATTACATACACACTTTTTCGCCGGTAATCATAGCGCGACAGCACAATAATTAGAAGATTAAAAGTTCGATTTATACCAGCTGTCATCGAATACATATTAATGATTTTTAATTTTATAAGCTGGACTACATTTTCTATATTTTACCGATGATTCAGTCGAGACGCAAGGACAGCCGAACTCCCAATCAAAATTATGCGTTTTGCTTTCTTACAAGTTTGAATATGTTCCCGGTTGATGGCAATAGGCTTGACCCTATTCCATTGGACTTAAACATAACTGACGGAAGTGCGGAATTACTGTAGATACACCTCTGCCTAACACTTCGGAGATTGCAAAAAGTCGTTTTGTAAGCGAATACGAAAACTGACCTGCCAGACTTGCTCCTGATTGTTAAATTTATCATATGCGGCGCCAATTCGTTTTTCAAAATCACCTCGTACGGCTTCAAATTGTTGAATGGCAACTAGCCCGTTGAGCTGACCGAGACCAGCCTTGTCACGTAGAGCGTCTGTTACTTCTTCTCGGTCCGACTTCGTATCCCTCAACATTTCAATCTCTTTCCATAAACTCTGGTGAAGAAGAGAAATATCTTCAATACTTTGTCTGTAACACTAATATTTTACTCAGACTTTTAGAGAGGTAAAACTTGTCGGTTTGTAATCTATGGAATTGTAGCGGCACTACAAAAAGTACTACAGCAACATAGTACTAAAGTTCTACAGCGCCATCTATGATACAAATGAAGAACTAACATCAGAATTCTAAATCGCACTATTAACCCTTTTCTTGACAACGTATCTTGTAGGACACATCATTTAAAAAATATATATATCTCTTTAATTATGCATGTAAAACGGAACTTTAACTTATTTTTCTTTGAAGTATACGTTTCTGAATGCATATTAGTGACACAATGTCAGCTTACGTCAACTACTTTTTCAAAACTTGTCAAAATGTCGAACCGGTTGAGTACAATTCCGCGAAAGAAGGTAATAATTTATTGTTTTTAATAGTTTTTCTTTTAAAATTGCATGAGGAATTGGTGTTATAATATTTCATATATTTGTACTTATGATGGAAAGTAATTAAACAGGAGAAATAATTACGCTTGGCTGCGCAAACTAACAAATAAAGTGAATGTATCCTACAGGATACGTTGCTAGGTATACTAAGATTCTTTGTATAAAGTTAACGTATCTTATAGGATACATTGCCAAGTGCTCTATGATTTTGTTAGTATATTTTTTTTAACTGTGTTTTGGGGATAGGGCATGGTATCATTAGCATGAGTGTGAGAGGGCTTTTTTTGTCAGGGAGGGATGCAACCATCTTTTTCCAGAGCAAAAAGAATTTGTGCTCTAGTACCAAAACCATCTAAAAAATCAGATCACGCTGATAAATCTGAATCCGAAGATGAACTTCAACAGATTTAAATTGGTTTGAGTCATGTCCATAACCATGTGACTGACTCCGATTCTTCACCTGCGCCATCTTTGCCTTCTTCTATAGAAAACTTAAATTTGCTATCTGATGAAAGAGTAGACGTATAAGACGTTATTACTCAGTCTCCTTTGCTGCCTTCGCCTATGCTGCCTTGACCTCAGCCACTTCCAGCTCGACTACCATTTTCGTTGACGCAAAAGGACTCTCCGTCACCACTTTCTTCGCCACCATCTCCATTAATTGCTTCTAACTGCCGAACAAGAAGACCTACAACATCCGGAAGGACTACAAGAATAGTCACACCCCGACGTATTTTTCAAAAGCCTCTAAATTTTCAGTGGATTATTCCAAATCTCAGATAAAAATTTCCTGTATAGAACAGACTTCAGAGGCCATCGATGGTATTTGCCATTAGTGTCGCAGGTCCTGGATATTTGCATAAATAATAGCTGGGTTTTATACAGACGACATAGTGCAGGAAAGACAATGCCTCTAAAAATGTTCAGGTAACAAGTAGCACAGAGCCTCCTGAAAAAGGGCCAAGGAGATACGGTCGACCACTGTAAAGTTTCTGGACCAACTCCGTCGAAAATAATACAGGCACCTGTAGCACCACGACCTCCACCGGATGTAAGGTACGATAAGGTCGGCCATTTTCCAATGTTTGGTTCGAAAGGGCGATGTAAACTTTGTGTCAAGGGTAGGTAATGTGTGCCAAAAAGCTCGTTACGCTTGTATTTTAAGCCAGAAAGAATTTTTTTTGTAAAATTCCACACTGGTACGTAATTATTTAAGCTTAGTACGCCGTAAATGTTTCGATAACTTAATTTTTTTTTTTTTTTCTTATTAATCTGTAAGTTGATTTTGGTATTGTAACTACAATTGTTCCTACGTGCAAATTTTATACATATCTTATTAATAAAATTTTGTGAATTTTATTTCCTCAAACCTGGCAACGTATCCTGAAAGACTCTTACACGTAAGGTCAAAGTTTATTGCTAAGCTGGCAATGTATCTTCAAAGATACATGTAGGATCTCATTATCTGGTTATACGCGATTTTTAAATTTATTTTTCCCTAAACACTAGGTTCATAATTAACATAATATTTGAAAATTAATTGAAAATATATATTTTTATTTTTTGCCAAAAAAAGGGTAAAGTTATCAGCGACTTCAGCGACGTCTTCTTTCCCGACAACAACTTTCGGGCCCACCAGACCCCGCTGCGTGACGTGTTATACGTTAATACAGGCACGTCACGGAGCTAAACCATACATCTCTCTACACTCGAGTAGACTCACACGTTACCGCGCGGCGCGGGCTCGCGACCCACGAAACTGGACGGTGTTACACAATACAATACACACGACGGCTCTTTAGTCTGGACCATTACCGGTTAGCTCTGATAATGGGACGGACGGAGACTGACCGGCCGGGGTGTCGTGAATAAAACAGCGCTTTGAGACAGCGCTGTGGCGCCCCTACAGTAAACATCACAGCAACCACGAACATGCACACACCTAAATAGGCCACACAATGACGGGCCCGTACTTATGGACCAAGGTATAACCTCCGCGGCCAGGGGACGATGCCCCGTGACCGCTAGCGCTGCGAAAACCCGCTGCTTACCAGACACAACACTCGTCTGGTCGGAGGATCCCTTTTCTATAGGGGATCAAGAATTTAACACCCTGTTCTTTGTACCCCTATACTGATTCGATTCCGAAAATTCTTTCATTAAACAGGGTGGAATTTTGAGATGGAGCAGTAAGTGCATCTACCTTAACCGTTGTAGCTACCGGAAAATAGAATTAAAAACAAACCATAACTTTTTGAGAAATTTCATGTGTATTCACAGATTTTGGAAAAAGTATTCAGTTAGCAAGAAAAACGCCACAACGGTTAAGACCCTTACTGCCTCATCTCTAAATTCCACCCCGTATAGTGGGAAGCTGCATTATCCCGAGAGGCCGTTTCCGTGGTATAATTCCCGACCATAACACGAGCAAAGCCGCGATCAATAGCTAGTGTTCATTATAAATAATACTAAGAAAGCGGTAGTTCTTAAATACTAACTTCGAGATCATACGCTGTTGAATCTTGAGAATCCCTCAATTCTTTTTGTCGGAACGCCATAACTTCTAAGTCCGTTTGAAGATTCGTGAAATTCGAATGCAGCTCAGCAACCGCTGTAAAAAATAAAAATATTCTTATTAAAATAGTCAAAGTATTTTGTTTAAGCAAGTTATTTTTTGTGGCCCAATTATTTACCTTCGACATCTCCACTAGCACTAGCTAACAAGTCAGATATAGTTTCCACACCAATTTCCAAATCATGTTGCATTTGCGTCAATTGTTCTTGGTAACTCGTCATCTAAAACCAGAAAAGAATGCAGAATTGTGTTCACCTACAATTTAAGTTTAGCAGCATCATCACCATTGGCAGCCTTGTTCCAGCCACTGCTGAGTATCCCTATACACCTTCGTCCTCTTGTGCCATCTTCTTCTTCTCAAATCGATGACTTAGATTTTGTCCGACCAGTACGTCTGACCCAACCTGGACTGCTCTGTCGTTAAGTTCTGGAGGTAACCTGACTCAACTCTAGTGCCATACTTCCCTGATTTGCGCGAGACTCAACTAGGTCTTACCAATTTAACTTATTTGAACAGAAAATAGAGCATTGTACCTGAGAGGACAGGCCAGTGTCAAGTGCAATTACTTGATCTGCAAACTGTTTAACTACATTTTCCAATTCATTCATTCGCGATGTAACCATTATAGCACGATCGAGTTTTGATTCTGTTGATCAGATTTAATTATACTTTGGTTAGGTTGATGTGGCTGGACAAATAAAAGCGAAAAGAATGGAAAAGAATTCGTTAGGTAAGTAAGTGAAAATAAAATAAAATATAAGGGCGCTTCAGTAGCTGACAAACGTTCTGTGGTGCTTGTGAGCGTCGGTCTTCTCCTCGGGTCATTCTCCTAACCTACCTCTCTACAAAGATCTTGCACAAACCGGAATATTTTTTGGATCTACAATAGCAAACTGAACTTGAGTAACTAAGTACAAAAAAAATTACCTAAATTCACTGACATGCGGTACGCGGTTTCGGCGGTGCTGGTAGTATGTGTTGTTTCGGTTTTCAGTTTTTTTAACAAATCATTATACAATAGTCTAGCTGCTTTCCTGAAATAAAAATTAATTATCATGATCTGAATTTTGTTACAAATTTAGTTTACACTGTGGCAGTTTATCTTAATACTTCGTAAAAAAAGTTAACACTTGCGTACGTTTGACAGTAAACCTCAAAGACGTATAATAATATGTTATCGGCAATCTATATAATCCAGTATTCTAAAGTATACCTAGGTATTCTGTAGAATGTTAAAAAAAAATACATTGCCTCGACTTATAGACCTACCGCTTTAATAAGTCCTCCGTCTTGTTCCATCAAAGGCACATTAACGTCCACAAAGTCCTAACAATATCCCACAAGTTATTTGCTTTTAAATTGATATCTTCGCGAGGACTCATTAAAGCGATCGGTCTATAGCTCGGCATTGTATAGGGTATACTAGGTATTCTATACAATGACTCAATTAAATGCTTTGCCGGTAACATATACACGGACAATAATGTGTTCCATTATGTTGTATCAATATGTGGCTACAATTAAGTACCCAATGTGTAAGATGTTTTGTGGCTTCAATTTGGTACAATATTATGGCACTATGATTGTAGACAATGAAATGAATTCTTGTTGGTGTTCACATCTTTTTGAGGCAGACTGTACCAACACAGTTGGCCGCGTTAACCAAAACTACTAAGAAGCCTTTCAGAAAAAGAAGGAACATGTGTAACTGTTCTATGCATAGGTATCAAGATAAATCAAAGTAACTCACTTTAACTCTGAAAAACTAACGTAAACGCTATCTCTTTCTTCTTCGTCGGACGGTTCATCTTCATCTAGTGCAAAACCCATGGCTGTTTGAGTTTTTGAAGCTGCTGCAATGGTGTCGACCCGTGAAGTTGTTTCCATAGTAGGGGTGGTGGGGTAACTGGGGAAACCTTCCTTAATACTTTTACTGCTTTTAGCAGCACCACCAATGCTAGAGAATTCAGGTCCGGCTTCAAATTTTCGACTAACTTCATCAAACCCTGGAGTGCTGGGAGCAACGCCGGCATCAACTTCTATCTGGCTTTGCCCCTTTGCTTCGATTCCGGCAGTACTTACAAAAGCTAGCTCCTTGCTTTCCTTTCATTTTAATACAAAAATTATTAAAATGATAAAAGGATTTAATATTAATTAAAGTCCAATACACATAATTAATTTTTTTTACTCACATCTAATTTCGCGTCTGGTGTTTGTGACGCTAAATCAGTGACCATTGTAATCATTTGACCAAGAACTTTTTCTGTGGCTTCTAGCCGAGCAGAGAGCTGTAATGCTGCCATAGCGTCAGTTAGGGAAGCACCTTTCCGAAGTTCTTCCATAAGCTCAGCATGCTCTGGAAATCCAGGGGTGCCAATAGGTAGAAACTTTTTTTCAAGCTTGCGGACAGCATTCGCTAGTTCTTCAAATTGTTCTTGTGTTACCACGGATATATGAGGACTGCGTTGTCCGGTTTCTAGTTTTTGAAAAAAGCAGAATTTAAACATTTTTTGAGTAGGTAAAATGGTATCAATAATTTGTGTTGCGTCGTAAAAATATACCTCTTGATCTTGATTCTTTGCTAGGCACTTTTTTAACTGAAATAAATATATGATTTTTTAATAATTAGATTCTTTCCATAGTAAGGCATTTAATGAAAAATATAAAACGGATATCATACCAACAAGTAATTTTTCATACTGTTTTGCTGCAATGAAAATAAGCGTTAGTTCAGTTTGAGTTAGGTAGTACTTAATTTATAGATACTGAAAGACTTCCATAAATGCACATAAACTCACGAATCGAACTAACTGAAGCCATTGGCGTAGGTGATTTCGTTGGTTCTTCGAAAGAATCAGCTCTCTAAAATTTGATGAAATAAGTTTCAATAAAGCTACAAATACCAGTGATATGTCGTTTAGCGGGAAAAGGTGTGATGATATAAATGCTGCCAGTAAATTGTATGGTGCAAAGTGTTTATAGTAAGCGAGTACTTCTAAGACCGCTTAAAGCTTCTGGGTGCCATCATACTTCATGCAGAATTGGTATTTTAAGTTACCCAGTTAGCTGAAGGCTATGTTAATCATTGTTTAGCAGGTGTGTTGTAATTTTACGTTCTTAACAAATTCAATTTAAAATTTGTTCATTACTTACCAGAACTCCAAACAAAAAACAAGTAAAAAAGCAGCTTCATTGCCTAGAAAAAAAATAAAAAAGAAAGAACAACAAAGAAAAATATTTTTTTCTTATACGATGAATTTTAGTGCACCTGATGAATAATACGAAGCTCTCTCTCCCTCTGCTCCTCCAAGGCGCTTAGGATATCATGGTTACTGTATGGCTGAAGAATACATACACTCATTATGCTGCTATTTTTCTTAATGAACAATACAGGTTAGTTCTAACTGAAAGCAAACCAACACAGTTACCTTTTGTCCCCTGGCCACCCGAGCAGCTGTTCTTGAAGTTTTTTCCTTAGTCGTTCTATCCGAGGATGCGGATTTATCAGTAGAAGTCCGATCGGTCGATGTAGTTGTCTTATCCGTTGATGACGTCGTTTTCTCAGTGGAAGTCTTATCAGTTGATGAAATCGTTTTATCAGTAGAAGTCCGATCGGTCGATGTAGTTGTTGGCTTATCCGTTGATGACGTGGTTTTATCAGTGGAAGTCTTATCAGTTGATGAAGTCGTTTTATCAGCAGAACTCCGTTCGGTCGATGTAGTTGTTTGCTTATCCGTTGATGACGTCGTTTTGTCAGTGGAAGTCTTAACAGGTAATGAAGAGGTTTTATCAGTAGAAGTCCGATCGGTCGATGCAGTTGTGGTCTTATCGGTCGATGACGTCGTTTTGTCAGTGGAAGTCTTATCAGTTGCTGTAGTCGTTTTATCAGTGGAAGTCTTTAGATCAATAGACGTTTTATCAGTAGATGTTTTATCAGTAGACCTTTTATCAGTAGATGTTTTATCAGTAGACGTTTTATCAGTAAACGTTTTATCAGTAGACCTTTTATCAGTAGATGTTTTATCAGTAGACCTTTTATCAGTAGATGTTTTATCAGTAGACATTTTATCAGTAGACGTTTTATCAGTAAACGTTTTATCAGTGGAAGTTTTGTCTGAACCACTACGTTCTGGCTTCTTTGCTTTAGTACCAGGTTCAGTGCGAGCGCCGGCGCCACCACCTCCACCGGCGCCACCAGGTTTTGCCGCATCAGCCTGTTTAGGTTTCTTCCCATTCTTTTGAGTTGCATGTATTTTGACTTCAGTTATACTCAGGGTATTGGCAGGGGGTATTGAAAGATAAGGATCCATTTCAACTTCCACACGTCTCTCTAATACTCTCAATTGTCTAGCGATAAGTAAAAGTACCGTTTGCACTAGTTTAAAATTCACGGTGTTATTCTATAACAAGAGACGTAAAAAGTCCTCAGTTTCACTTTATATTTAAACATACTAACAGCTGTTGATGAATGTATGTAAGAATTACTTACCTCGAAATCGCCGAAAGCGCATTCAATTATTTCTCTAACATTCATAATATCAGCTGATGGAGTCTTTTTAGCAGCCGACATGATTAAATCAATTACAAAGTAAATATATAACTAAATAACTTGAATTACAAAATTATTTCAATTGATTTCAATATTGAAATCTGCTCTGAATTCGATCCAGATGGTCTTGCTGTGACAGAAAATATATTACAGAAATTAAAAAGAATAAATTTTATTTAAACCTCTTTTCTAAAACTTTTTATTGTTTGTGTATTAATTTGTTAAGGGCAAATCTTGCAAGCTTGATTCGAACAACTTGCTGTCATCCTACGGAGTTGAAAGAAGATTGGTTTTTTAGGGCCCAGTTAATTTCAGAAGCGTTCATCAATGAAAGTATGTACATTATATGAAGCAATAACGGGGCGTTTCTTTCCATGTAATATCTTTTTTTTACTAAGCTGCACAAAGTAAAAAAAGAAGAAACAAATATTTTACTAAATCTGAACATCTAAACGCAATCATTTGTAATATCGAAACGTAGAAATAGTGACGGAAGCAATGGAGTTACCATATTCAACAGAAAATGGAATTTCTATAATAATACTAATTAATGATTTTGCTGGTAGTAATAGTTAGTAACATGAGACGTTTGCTACCTAGTATTATAAGACAAGCCGTTTACATTGCTGCGATATTTTATCTGTTTTGTCTCATCTAATCTAAGCCATTTTGAGTAAGACTCCTCCTATCTTTGGAAACACATGCTTCCTTTGCTTCTAAGTCAGCCTCTTATTAGATTCGCAACAAGTTTTATGATACTAAATTATCATGTTACTAAATAAATGATTAATTAGTGACTGCTGATATTAAAAATGTAAAGTACGTACGTAACGTTTTTTTGGAGAATTTAGCTTAAATGGCAACATTCAAAGCTATGTCATCTATGAAAACAGAATATGTCATAAATATCATAAATATTGTCACTTCTCTGTCTTGATCAATTAAAATCTAGATGTGTGGTTTTGTTGTGGATAGTTGTGCATTTTATTAGTTTAACAGCAAAAGAAACGTACAGTGAAGGTGTATAAATATGATAGAGGCTAAAACAATGCCATAAACATAAACAATACAGTTGCTGCTAGTATGTGCGAGGAGCATCATATAATGATTATGGTAATGCCGATGATGGTGGCATGCCCGCGCCGCTGGTCGCTCAGTTATTTCAAGAAGTTGTTATAAGATTATAATGTTAAGCTGCTTAAAATAAATGTTTTATCCAACTTGTAATTAATGTTTCATTTTCGCCCTAGTCCATGGCGCAATTACACATGATCGTTTTCCGAATTCGATTGCCCATGGAATTCGTCAAACGACCAAGTGTAAAAAAACGCCGTCGAGTACGTCCGTCTTCGGGCAGACTCGTCCAGCTTCATTGTTTGTTTTTCGATTAGTGTAATTGCGCCATTAAAGAATAAGCCGACCAAAATCATAAGACAATGTGATGGGTTGTGCAAGTACGGGCTCCGCAGGCTAAATACCTAGATAGTCCTTAAATTCTACATACTTGTAATAACGTATAAGGTATATTGGATGTATAATAATGAAAATATTTTTGAATGACATTACGGCTGACGTAATTGTCTATCCTACATTATTACATGGATCTTTTGAAGCTCCATTGAGGTTGACAGGAGAGCGCTCTTGCTAAACATTTGCAAAATGTATTGAAAAAATAAGATGGCGGCATTAGTTCTGATTTTGCCCACGCGACAAGTGGGTTTATAAATTATGTTATTCTAGCCAAATCCAATATTATAAAAATATGCTATGATTACCTTTTATCTTAATTCGACCGAGACCTATCTTTTGGGAGTATTTTTACGAATGTACGCGAGCTCCAAGTGTGGTCCCCAGATTGCTTATACTCTTGCCTTTCTTCTTTTACATGCTGGTTCTGTTGAGATGACAATACATCTTTATGATAAGCTCGATCTGATTCTACTCCTGGGATTGGCTCCAGCCGAGGGAACTCCTCAAAGGGGATGGCAACTGTGAAACTAATGGCGCTAGCATAGCTGGTCTCAAGGTTGGTTTTTTTACTGAAAATCTGGTAATGTCATTTTATATTTCAAAATAGCTTGATCTCATTGGTCAGATTAAGACCTAGCTATGGTTGCGCCATCTTAAATTAGCTTTTAACGGTCTTGTTCATTGTCAAGATACAAAAAATTTCATGTACGCGTCCATTATTATGATAGCTCGTTCTAAAGTCCACCACGGCCTGGCTGAAGGGCCCAGGGTTGGGCCCAGACAAGACATCTTCTCAAAGGTCATTTTTGTTAGTAGGACAGAACAAATCTTATAGAAAATATGTTGTAAAGTGCAGCATGGTTCTTTTGGCATGAGATCATAGTTGGGATAAACGCGGTCATCTTGTCTCTTCAATATACTACGCTAGCTTTTGTTCGCGGCTTCCCTCGCGTTAATTTAGATTTTTAGAATTTGACAATGAATTCGGGTTGTACTCTGTTGTAATAATATAATTCAGTCATGATTCGAAAGACACGTGGAGTCATCTATTATCATAAGAATGTTATTGTTGTTTTCCTCGGGAAAAGTACTTTTTTTCGGAATAAAAGGTACCCTATGTCCGTTTCTGTGCACCTGACATATGACAGCGTATTTGCAAAATTTCAGGATGGTCGGCATAGGCGTGAAAAGGTAACAGATAAACTTACATTCGCATTTATAATTTAGTTAGGATTAGGATAGGATTAGGATTAAGATTAGATTGGGACAATACAATTTCGTAAATATTTAGCATTTAACAGCGCCCTGACAATGTTTCAAGTGCGATAACAACCATGCTGCAACATAATTGCCGTCGGCACAGGTGTCACGTTTGACACGTTGGCTGTTACTAGTAGATTATGCTTTCTGCGTGCATGGGTGTCGATTTTGTGGCTTTCGGGGTCGCTGATTAAGGAACATTTCAGTTTTTCCATCATGGATAACGAAAAAACGACACCCATAAAAAAAAACTAAAAATTTTCCTCTGCACCATCTTGGAATTGCATTTTGACCTCCTTTTCGTTATCAGAGACCCCAAAACCACGAGAACGACATCGAACGACACAAAAGTCCGTTCGCACAAAAGTCCATGCGCGCATATGTCTTTTCGCGCAAGTGATCTGATACCAAAAAATCACGTTTTACGGTAGAACTCAATATAACGCACTCGGAACTTTGTATGTACTGATGGATGCATTGAATTGTATAGAGGCAATGGAGGTATTTAAAGTAAACTTATATTATAATATATAAAACGTGTACATTTTTTTAAACTTGTGAAAAAGTTGGAACTCTGAGCTCCAATATAAGTAACTAGAAGGTATGGGCAAGCACAAAAAAAATATCGCAATGACAGGAAAAAAAGGTTTAAAGATATTTATTCTCAAAAAAAAAGACAAGTATCTGTCTGCTTCGATAAGGGTGTTTTACACCAATATTTAAATGTCTTCGGTGCAGAGCTTTCTCGCACACAATCCAGACACTTTAGATCAATAGACACGGGTACCTACTGCTATCAGGTTATGTCGCGTGGTCGGGCACTGGCAGTGCTATCAGGTTATGTCACGTGGTCGGGCATTGTTATCAGGTTATGTCATCATGAGTTTTTCAGCAGCAGCCCAGGGTCTACTGCAACAGAACTACCAGAATTTGGGTAAACCAGGGTAACCTGTAACCCTTCGCGGATTTCAGGCATGATGTATGATTATGTCCTGATTGTTTAACCTTGTACTCGTGTTTCTAGGAGTGGATTGTAGCTAATAGTAATGTAGTCATTCCCTGTCACCGTTAGTACTGCTTGGGGAAAATGAAATAAAAAGCTATAGAAACATCAAGTATATTTTACGATATTTACAAGGTTTCCTTCATAAATATCCATAGGTACTTATAAAAAGACATGAAAAATTTAAAAATATTATGATATCAAAAAATCAAAACTCGTACATATTTACAATGTTTATAATAATTAGAAAACATAATATAAATACTAAAGCTCCCTCCGAACCGGTTTCACAAACGAAACATTTGTGTTTGTTAAAGTTTGAATAGCTTGAAGTCGGTTTAAAATTAAATTAGATGACAATGGACTTTAAGATCCAAGCGGAAGTTATTAGTGTATTGGACATTTTCACCACCTATTCGGAGGGAGCTTAAAAACGACTTTTTTATAAGGACACAAAACTTTCAAGACTACAAATTCTCAATTTTGATTTATTTTGCAAACAAATCTTTTCACTTAGTGACTTTAATAGTGCGCCTGAAAAATTGTTAAAAATTTTCTACCTAACTAAATATGTAACTAGGCATTTATCTATTTATCGTATAAAGTGAGCTAATTTAATTAGGCACGAGTCCGACAGTGAGTAGAGCGCGAGGGGGCGCAGGCGGGCGCGGGCGCCTCGAGGAGCGGCGGGGGCGGCGGCGAGGCGGCGGGGGGCGCCCGGGAGGCGTGACTAGAGGTTGTCTGCGGGGCAGACGCCGACGTCGGCTTGGGCTGTTCGATATTACCAACATTCGTTTTGTGATCTCTGTGAGTCTTCTCCTCAACTAAATCGTTTTTCGACAGTCTATCGTGTTTCTTATACTTGTTCAGCTCGTGAGGCACTAGCACTGCAAGTGGCGGTACTGGTGGATTGTAAGCGTGGGGCTCGTAGTTGTCGTCGACGTAGTCGTTGGGGTTCCAGACGGCGGTCGTGGTCGCCAGCGACGCCTCACTGGCCGCGATCCTGGTGGTCGTCGCTCGAGACGTCACTGGCGACGTTGTGATTGTCGTTTTTTCCGGAAATAATTCGGTTGCCACAGTGGCTGTGGACGGAACTGTAAATACATTTCTATTTTTACTAGACCTAGTTTTTCGTCGTTTTTGTAGTTTTGGCACATCGAGAAAGAATGGATCAAATAACAGATCAGATTCTTTATAGTCATCGTAGTTTATCGGCACTATTGGTTTCACCGCGCTCACAACGTTACCAACTGTATAGTTTAGTCTTTTGCCATTGCTATCACTGACCGACGCACTAGCGGTAACAATGACTCGCGGGGGGCTTTTTAATTTGATCTGTGGTTTTTCAGTCACATTTGGCGGAGCGACAGATCGTGCTGAAAGCGAAGATTCTGTGTCTGGTACCGCATCATCACTTCGCTTGCGGTCATAGTAGAAAGGATTATAAGGCAAAGGTCGTTGAGGCAATGATTGGGGATAATTCTGAGGCCTATTTTGCTTGACAGATGTTTCGTGCCGCTCGGATGGTTGAGAAGTAGGTCCGGGACGTAATAATTGATCCCGTGGATCAAGTGTGGTTGGTCGGAACGGTTGAGGTCGCTGTACAAAAGGAGCAGGTCGCTGGGGCGTTGGCCTCGGAGCAGTTCTAGACGACTCATACTGGAAGTGGTCGAACTGCTGCGGCGGCGCGTGCGTTATGTAAACTCCATCAGCGGGCCGAAAGCTTTGACGTTGAAAGGATATGGCTTCAGATCCTGGTCCTCGGTGACGGTATATAAATTCTTGTGGGGAGAGTAAGGAAGGGTCTAGTGTTGGTAAAGATGGCGCAGAGGGCGCGGATGGGGCAGAAGGTGCGGACGGAGCGGACAGGCCGGACGGGGCTGAGGGAGCGGATGGGGCAGAGGGAGGATATGAAGGCGACGGGGGAGACAGTGAGGATAGAATGGGGGAAGGCGAAGAAATGAGATGTGGTATTGGAGACGGGTGACGAGAAGATGTCGACGGCAATATCGTTGTACTTGGTCTGGCCGTAGTTGTTGTGGTCGTAGTGGTAGTTGTTGTTGTCGATGTTGTGGTTGGTTGCGTCGTCGTCGACGTCGAATGACGTGCGTAATCTTCGTAGTCAGTGTCTTCGTCTTCTTCTTGGTACTCTGTAATCATAGTAATTGAGTGTCACTATTAATAAGCACTGGTTTGGTTATAGAACTACTGAACTGTTTATCTTTCTTGCTAAACTTTCAGGAGGAACTCGTGGCTAAATAATATCAGCCGTTCGGGTCGATCTTCAGGTTATGCCGTGCTTGCCTAATTTGGTCCGTGGATGGTTGTGTTTTCTCCGTGCCTCAAAAAGCATGTTAAGCCGTTGGTCTCGGCTGTCATTTGGAAGATCTTTGACAGTCATTACAGGTAGTGGCCCCAATCTCTGCCAACCAGTCTTATCGAGGGGTATCATATTACCCAGCACTGACTGGGTTGTGTATAGGTCAGCTCCAGTCGCTTGGACTGGAAGCCGACCCCAATACAGTTGGGAAAAGGCTAGGCAGATGATGATTCGTGCTAAACTTATTTACATACAGGGTGCAAACGGACCCTTCACGAAGCCTTCAACCAAGCATTCTGTACATCAAACTAAGTAACTTCACGCAAAAATGTTTGCTGGGAAACTATTTTTTTGTTTGGGGTGAAAAATTACGTTTTACGGTACGACTCACTGTAACGCACTCAGAACATTGTGCTGATGGATGGATTGAATAGTGCGTGGGTCGTGGAGATGCTTAAAGTAAAAATGTTACTTTAAAAACAAGTATCAAAAAAAAAAGTTGGAACTTTGACCCCCAATATCTCCGTAGAAAACTAGAAGGTTCCCAGGTATGATCCAGAAAAAAAAAGGATTGCATTGACGGGGAGAACAAGTGCCTTTCGGCTTCGTTTAGGGTCTTATTACACTCTTTATCATATTTAAACAGATTTACTTTGCTATATAGATATTATCTTAGCAGCGCGTACCTTCAGTAAGTTCCTCATTATCTGAAAATGGTAATGGCGGGTGTGTAGGTTTCGTATGTTGGATTTTTGGCTCATCTCTTTTTATATCCTGTATTGGATCTTCCGTTGAGTCTGTAGCATCTGTAGAATGTCCATGTGTTTTATCTTGTGATGTCGTTGGACTATCATCTATTGACGGATCAGATTCTTGGTTTGGTTTAGTATGTTGTTGTGATTGCTCAGTTGGTTGTGCTTGAGGTTTCTGTTGGTCTGGCTGTATGATGGGTGGCAAAGTACTGCCATATAACTCTAAATTTAAACCGTAGAACTTTTCAGACTTTGTACAATCTACTTCGTCGACTCTCTCACACACTCTTGTCTCCTGAAATGAGAAATTATGATTGTTGAATATTGTTTCTAGACGCATTCATTAAAATAAATAAAATGGATTTTACGGTTGCCAATCTTATAAAGTGATTTTGCATGCAGTAAGTGTAAGAAGCAGGAAATATTAAATCAGATATTGGTATAATAAGACGGCATCCAAGCCACACTTCTTGAGAAAAGCTCTCATGCAACATGTTGCTGTTAACACACTGCTCAGATTACATGGTGGGACCATACTTTGGCAACTTGTACACAAGTTAAATTAGTTGCAAACCGTTCAAAAATTAACCATTATAATTAACTGAACTATTCACGTACGTTATCAACTCACCTGATCAAAGACGGTGCCATTAAGGCAAAGGAACTTGATGTCCATGGGCTCTTCATTCTGGCCCACTGTGCACACGTGGAACATCTGGCACGAGGTCTCCAGGTCCGCGTAGTACCCACCGATAACCTTGCCCGTGCACGTGAAGTTAGTTTCGGGCAAGTTGTCAAAGTCCAAGTACTAAAAAAGAAAAAAGACTTGGGCAAAAAGTTTTTGGGCCACCTTCAGTGTATTGGTAACAAAAGAGTGAGTTCAAGTTTGATTGACCGAAGTTTTTTGTGAATTTCTGATACAGAATTGACTTTATTGTTGATAAAATACTAATTTTTATTTAAGTTCTCTACGTGCCTTTTTATAATATAATTGATACAATAATTTGGTTAGGGGTCAGTTTTTTTTTTAAAAAGGTTTCTTTTTATTGTACAATATACTCACACCTGGTTGAATTGACCTGGATATTCGAAACTCGTTCTGGAATATGAATATCAGCAACCACAGCCAAACTGAAACCGAAACATCATCCAATATTATCATTTATTCACGTACATATTCACATAAGCACGCATCACTCGTGAAAGGTAGGTGTTCCTATACACCACTGTACAACCCTTCGGGGAATACGGGCATGGTTTTATATTATATCTTCACTTCTCAACATACCTACATAGTCATCTAGTTATTTTAAACCTCGCACATTTATTCGTGGTATTGCTGACAGAAAACATGGTGTATACAAGGGCCCCAACAAACGTCCAACCTATTGATACAATCTTTTCTTAATAACGTCAAATAAATCTTAAATCAAATTAAAATAAATCTTAAATCGGAATTAAAACTTAAAATGTCAATGAAGCGTACCATTCCAGTATACAATTAACCTTTAACAGTTTGTAGTAAGAACTTAAGTCGTGATAAATGAACGAGAATTATGATAAGTAAAAGTTAAATTAACATATCTTGAAGGTATCTTCACTAGAAACTAAGTACAGTCTTAGAATATTGAGCAGTGATGAGCTTGATTTCTCCAACATTGCTGGAAAACGCGGGAAACGAGTCGGTCATAAAGTCGCAACTTTAATGCTTTACGCTCATGGCTGTTCTGTGAAAATGGGAAGTTTTGAGAAAATTGCTGTTGTAATACTTATAACTTGACCGAGAAGAAAAGTCGTTTTGTCTCTTGGTTTATTTGCTACTAATTATTATCACACTATTAGTGACTCGTTTTCAAATATACTGAACTTTTATAATATAACGTAAGTATTCAATTTTGGTAGTTTATAATCTATCAATTTCAAATCGTCAAATTGTGAGCACTTTTCGTCAGGGTTCAAAATCTGTTCAGGTTTTTGTTACTGTTATTAGTAATTCGTTTTTATTTTAGTATGTACTATGGTCCTAGTTTATCATTTGTGACTTCAAGTTACTGCTATATATGTAATATTATGTATAACCCATAATTGCGAAAGCGGGCAAGCCCTGTATGCCTGGAGGTTTTGTTTTTATTATTGGTGTGTGCTAGGTGACATGTCACAATAATTTAATTTAATGGATTCTTTGTTTATATGAAGTTAGACACTAATGTGTAAAATCTGCTTCTTCTGACCTAATTTCAATAAATTACTTTTGATCTTGGTTCGATTTTAGCACCCTTAAAATTATGAATCGCCAAAGATGGCGGCGCGGGTCTCGTGAAGTTCAACCGATCAGCGCAAGGTGCGTTCCGTCGCGCGACGCAAGTAATTTCGATAACAGTTCACAATTTGGCGGTTTGCCATTGAAAGATTATAAATTATCGAAAAAAATGTGTTGCTTTATAAATGGTTGGTTGCAGTTCAGAATTTTTCGATTGTTTATAATTTCAAGAGATAGATTAGAACTAACGATGTTCATAATCATACGGTTAGATATTCAAAACATGCTATGCACATAACAAGCTATGAGACAGCTCGTTTAGATCACTGGTTGCTCCTGCGCAATATTTGATGAAGAATTCGCCATAACAATGATTTAGTTTTCTCAGTTCACTGATAGTGCATAAAGTAAATTTTATCTATTTAATCAAATGTTTTGTTTAGTTGTAAAAGTAGCGCACCTTGTAAGGCAGAGGCGGTGCGCACGACAAGCGCGCCGCCGCCTGAGATCCGAGCCTGCCGCCGCATCTGAAATCAACAGGAAATTATTCTATTAATACATGGAAACATAACAAATATACAATGCAGGTGCAGGCATTGAACCCAGGCATTTGTGTTGCTTTATGTAAATTATTTCATCATCGCTCGCAAAATGGTGAAGGAAAACATCGTGAAGAAACCTGCATGTTTTAGAACCCAACATTTGAAGACATTAGTCTGTTATCTACCAACCCTTATTGGGCCCGCTTAGAGAGGAGTCCTGTATCCTGTTTCCCAGCAGTAGAATCATCGTGGGCTCATTATGCTGTTCACTGTAAAATGTGTTAGTGGGTGAAAAACAAGCTGACGGCATTTATTGATGAGAATTACGTCGTCACCAAGCCCTATTATGGGCATCTGAAAAGTATGAGGTATCGCAGGTGCAACTACCCGATAACAAAATTGGAATGTCGTGATGACGAAAGGTAGTTCTGATACTACCTTTCGTATAGGCACATGGGCGTTGGTATCCTTTGTAATAATGAGCGAACTGAAGAAATCTAGTTTTGGGGGCTTAACAGATCAACATTAAAAAAAAAACAGATCTGGCCGTGCATACTTTTTAAGAAATTGCCCTCAGAACTTTTAAAGTAAAATTCTATAAGCGATAACGACGTTGTCAAAAAAGTGTTCAGATGTAATCCGCCGGAAAACTTATGCCAATCCTGTTACGGTGCTCCCTCACTACTGGGAGTATTCGCCTGTAATGTATCAGTTCAGATTCACTTGGTTCTGTACAAAATCGAATCTTAGATTGTTACATTACTGATGATCTCCCTTTGAGGGAGCGCCTTTACACAACGCTTTGTAAGCGACACTTCTATGGTCGAATTAATACAAAACAAGCATAACAAACCTAATCGTTTCCCTAAAAGCACTTTTAAATCTACAGGAAGAAAATCTTTTACTAGTTGTCGTATTAGTCATTCTAGAAGTCTGTTAACGGAAATCAATGTTTTCTCCTTGTACATAAGCAGAGGTGTAAACAACAAAACAGACAATAGGTAGGTCGCGGTGTTCGCACGCGCATCTACGGAACAATTGCGTTGCAACACCCACAATTAGCCATCCACAGTGAGTTGTTCCGATATGCCTCATCTGAAATTACATCATTTTATAATTACTTATTTCGATGCATAACAATGATCTAGTGTCCTATTTTTTTCTCGGATATTGAGCGTCTTTTATCGAGAATTGGCGACTAATTACTCGTAAAATAAGCAAGTCATACGCCGGTGACCATCAACTTTGGTGACCATCTCAACCATGACTTTGGAATGATAGGTCATCTATATAACGACCTACTCCTTTTTTTGTGATATGGGAAGTCATCAAATAACTTCTCCCGCTCTGGGTGGAGTGGGAGGGAGTGTCAGACTTTTACTAACTAAAACCCATCCATGTTCTTTCTTTGCCCTTTGTAAGGCCACGGTATCTCTTTCGAACAGTCCCGCAGCCACGACCTACTCCTGGATCCGTCTCAAACGATAATGTTCTTTATAATCACATCCTGTTGAAATTGACCCTGACATTGGAAAGGTCATTGGGAGAAATAAGAAATAAGTGCTGAAGTCATTCTAAAATTTAAATCGATTTAAACTAACATGATATCAAAACATATTAATTTCCGGGTCTTGACAAGCTCGAATAGGTAGGTAAGTAGGTACTGTACTCATAAGATTTATATCGACAAGAAAAAGTGACATGGACATAAAAAATGTGATTAAAATGTCAAGGTCTGTCAACTGTCAATGTTAAAGAAAACATGTTTAGGAATGCGACATAATTTATGGAGACAATCTATGTTTAGAAGAGATGGAAGATTACCACAAAATAAAGGTAACTTTGGAGGCTTTTTTAATGACCAAAATAAAAAAAAATAACTAGAGATTTCATACAGTAAGTTAATTGTAACTAAAACTTTTATAGCCAAGAACGTGAGATCTGGCAGCTCATTTGTTTGGTATTACATGAGCGCCTTTCTACTCCAAATAATTACACGTACCTCTGCTCTTAATACCCGAAACGTGCACGTTGATCGAACATAATAGAAAGTATGTCCGACATTTTATTAATCCCTTTTTACTAATAAAACCATTAACAAGGCGATTATTGTGATGTAACGCCCATTTAATTCGTATCAAACCGATACGTTTATCTAGAACAAAGTATGGGTATCGAGACTGCGTGCTTTTGAACTAACGATATACTATAATCGTTACGAAATTCGATTATGAAATAAATAAACTCGATTCGGATGATTTCATTCGGAATCTAGATCCAATAACTTTTTAATTGTTGGTCACATTACTTAGAATTTGATTGGGAATTCGGAGTTTTTATTAGATCTGTTGCGAGGTTTGTGATTCAACGTATAAACCACTGAGGTATTTTCTATTGTGAATTCAGTTTAGGTACTTGAGGTTAATGGTCCTTGTGTTTTTTGTGCTACGTTGATCATGTTAAATAGAGCAAAGTTAATTAGTCAGCCTAGGGTAACGATGACTTTTAGTTGTGGGTAGCATTATTGTATGAATAATTCTGCCCTATAAAGCGATTACAGGAATTTGAAGCGGACTAGAATATTACCTACTATGAAATATTGTTCTGTCTGTCAGTATCATAATGTCAGTATTTGCGTCATAAGAAATCGCGGCGTGATTCTCGGGACAGTCTCTATTCCTATAATAAAAATGCTGAACAAAACCAGTGATTTGCTCACTGGTGTCTTGGACATATAATAGCGTTGAACGTTATTCGATATCGTGAAAGCTGTTGCAATGGGCAGTTGTGTCAGATTGTCCTAGGGCGTGGTTTCCTTGATGTAAGCAGTAAGACCGACCGCCGGTGGACCGGCACGAAACTGGAGCACTGCGAGCGACACAGGCTTGTGTAGATGACGTTGTGCGTTTAGGACATAACATTTAATAGATCGTTTGTAAACTAAACACGTAACCGCCGCCTCCAAATAAGGAAAATTGTGCTGAAAAATATTTCTGTGGGTTTCATTATTTTACTGTTGCCTAAATTATTTCATAGCATTCTACATGACCTTTTTTCTATTTTCATGGATATCATTATTCAGGCCTTCAAACACCTCTTTTGAAATAAAAGCTTATAAGTCTATCAGAATTTTAAATTGCATTACGTTTGTGCCTCACCAAGAACAAGTCGCGACAATATTTTCACAAAATCATATCTCACAGACAGTCTAGAAATCTGTCTAGAAAACCTGTTTCATTCAACATTCCTGAAGCATTCTTTACGAGTATAAACTCGTAAAGAATGCTTGACAGATGTTATGTGTTCCTAATGGCGATGTAATGGCTAAACCGGAAGCAAAATTAGGCTTATAAACATTATGTTCCAAGCACGAGGTGTTTAGTAATGATAGCAATTTGACATTTCGTAATCTGATATTATACCATTAATTAAATTGCAAGGGAATGTATGTAGGGTCGCAAGTACTTGGTGCCACAGGTTTCTGTGGCACCAAGTTACCAAAATGGTTTACGATTTTACGTAATGCCATGAAATGTGACTATTTAGTGTGCCTGTGCCGGTTGCTGTTATTTCCTTTTACGACAATATACGGCCTAAATGCGAGCACAGCACCCCCGAGCCATATGCAAACTACGGTTGAATTTTATTGGCGATAAAGTGCAGAACAGTGGCACAATATTGCACTTTAAAGTACAAAGAAATTGCGTAAAAGTCGTAAGTATGTTCATAGTAGATGTATCAAGCGTATACAGATTTACGGTTGAGTGGTGAAAATAAATTGACAAGCGTATGATATGTAGCCGTATCCAGCGGGATGAACAAACGACTTCAAGTAAATGATTGGTGTTTATTATAGGCTTCACAAGGTGAATGGTCCCATGTGCAACAATAAACATCTAGATCCTAGCTGACCTAGCTGTTTTTTGTATTTTTCCTACCAGAAAGATCAATTTGAGCGATCTATGCTAAGTGAGCACAACAAAAAGATGATTTGCTTCATGGCGCCACCAAGATTCTTCCTAGACTATTCCATGTTTGTAACGGAAATCAGGAAGCTTCTACCATAACATAACATTACGCAAGACAAGAATGATATATGACGAGAACTTTTATTAAAACAATTGAAGCAAATTGCTGATTGTTTATCTATACGTATATCGTGAGTACAATTAAAGAAACAATCTGTTGAAAAGATATAATGGCTTTTATTATTGTTAAACGCAGTTGAGATCGTATAGTAATTAATATGAACTTGTAATTGTTGTGTCCGTGAATGTATATTACTAATCATATTATGCGCAGTCTTCTAACTTTAGAAGTACCAAGTGGAACATACCACCTCTACCGCTTGCAAAGGTCACTGAAAAATTCTCCTTTTACTTTTCATTCATTCTTATATACGCGATGATGGTTAGTTATCAGGATTTTCTAGTTATTATGAAGCTTTATGAGGGTAGACAGAGCAGAGATCAGGATTCTAGACTCATTTATTGACAATAGCAGCACGGAGATGGGATTCGGGACCAGTTCATGGCAATAGGTTGTCTCAATATTACATGGGACTTAACGTAGGTAGCTGTGGTACACCTCCACAATAAGCGAAGACGTCATATATTTTCGGACATTCAGAACCTTGTGACAATGTAATGTTTATTTTTCAGGGTTTAATGTTTGTAATAGTCATAACAGCTATTGTCCTCGGCAAAGCAGATAATTGAAAACATGTTGTGGTGTATTTATAGCGTCAAATTGTGCTGTGGTCAAATTATAATTATTTCAACCACGAGGGGTATTGCACTTTGTGGTCGGTTTCTCGCTTGACGTCGGAAGCTTGGTATGGTATTAGGTACAATACTTAAACACAAACTGGTAGACTACCTAGGATCACCACTTGTGAAGTGTTTACATTGGTTACTGAAAGTCTATTAGGTACTTACGGTTGTATTCAAAAGCTAAGTGTAAGAGACTCCGTAGCATAAAGATTCCTAATGAATATAATGATGAATATGAATAATCATCTGCCTAGCCTTTTCCCAACTATGTTGGGGTCGGCTTGCAATCTAACCGGACGCAGCTGAATACCATTATTTTACATAGAGCTAGTGCCTATCTGACCTCCACAACCCAGTTAGTACTAGGTAATACGAATGTCAGACTTTTTGGGCCACTGACTAGCTGAAACGACTGTCAAAGATCTATAAATGACAGCCGGGACCAACGGCTTTACGTGCTTTCCGAGGCACGGAGGAAACTCGTTCTGTAATGGGTGGTCACCCATCCACAGACCAACCTAGGCAAGCACGGCTTAATCTAAAGATTGACCCGAGCGGCTGCCACTATTTAGCCACGAGCTCCCCATAATGACGAATATGAATACATTAGCATAATTTTAATATTTCAATTACTATCACCTGTGGTAAATTGCTAAGGTCCTCTGTCATTAACGAACGTGCACTTGCTTCTACTTAAGGTATTGCGTGCACAATGGTTTCTAACAAATAATTGAAATTAATATAGATCGAAAAACTATAAATGAGGTATTAATTAAAAACACTTTCTTCAGCAATCAGAATTTATAATTCACATGATAGAAGAATCAAACACTTCGAACGAGGAAGCGGTGGTTCATTATACGAATAAGGCGTAATTAGGCAATTACGGCTATTGTTCTGTTAATTAATTTGATTCAAACCGACACCTAAGTATAGCTTGTCAACATTTTGATATCGTTACTCTACTTACGTATATCGGGATCAAATTATCGCAATACTATCGTTTATGTAATTTTATTGCCGTCGGAAATAAATCGATAATCGTTTCTTAATTTAATACTCGTACAATTAAATTTAAATCGAGACGTGACTACGTCTTTAATCTATCCATTCCTATTGACATTCATGCCTAAGTGCGGACTATCACCGCTATGTCAACTAGTGTGGATAATTTGACTTGCAAGAGGTCAAAATACCGTGAGCTTCACTAAAGCGCGAACAAATTAGAATTTTAACGGTAAATAGTGCTAAACGAAGAGTTGTTTATGATACCGAAAAACCAAGACATATGATATATAGTAGCTGATTTAATTTCGTCGGTGACACTTTAGATATGAATCAAAACAACTTCACGGATATTTTGAAAGAGAATTCCACCGTGAAGGTCGTATCCCACTTCTAGTTTATCGGCGATCATTTGATTAGCAATTTAGCTTTATTTAAATGGATGTGACCGAGATTGATTAACGGGCGTCTGTTGGTCGTGACTTAATCTCGCAAGTTTACACAATGCCCTACGTCCATTAGGAATGGTATAATGTGTTACGTAGAGATACAACAAAAAGCTACGCATGAACGGTGCACCGATGTAACGGGCCCGACTGCCCGAGTCGGCCGCACTCCGTTATGTCATCAAGTATGTTGAGAGCAGCGTCCGACGATCCGACAGTCCGAAGCACCTGGCAGCCGACAGAATGGCGGTCACTACACTACTTCAGATTACACGCACTACGCTTCACCAACTACTCGGTTACGGTACTCGATAGACCCAATTAATATTCAGTTCGGACATTTATGAGAAATATATGATCTATAATAACATGTTGTTCGTCTTCATTTGCCTTGCCTACATAATCAGCCTAACCGCAATCGAGTTATATAATGTTTTTAGTCATAAACCTACAAACAGGTATTGTATCCTCGGGGACTGAGATGTCACGTCTCGCCTTTCTCGTAACAAATGACACTTAACAAGTACTGACGATCGGTGACGGTCGCTCACGAAACCACTCTGATTTCTGACCCACAAGATCCTTTCAATATGATAATGTTACATCAATATATGGTTTCGTATTTGGACCCGATAAACACAATGATATTCAGGAAGATAATCGTGACGGGGAAAATACGATAAAAGAATCATTGCATAAGAATAAGAGTGGCCTTTGATCGACGATATGTTTCGACCACATTGGCATGTCAAAACCGTCTCAGTGGTCCAGTTTTTTGGGTATGACAATTGGGGTCTCGTAATATTACAACACGAAAAGTATAAATAAGGAATAAGCTTGAATAAGTCAGTCAGGTCTTAGATAGAGCATGCGATAGTCACAAAAGCACAAACAATGGGTCGCCTACTCACTAAAGACAATTAAGTTAATAATTGTGACCTATGTCGACAAGCGTGGCGAATATTACCTGTGCCGTATTAGGACCATTTAACTACCGGTTGTGTACTTAATCCTGGGCCTGATTCACGACGCGATTATCCTTATCAATTACAGAGACGCGTTCGCGCCTACACCACTCGTATGCTCAATTGTTCTACGTTTATGGAAGTAAAATATTTTTATTGTTAACTCATCTTAAATCACATCTGTTGAAGTTGCGCAACGTGTCTTTGAGGTCGAAGTGTGAGCATGCAACTGTATCAGGGCACGAGTAAAAGCTCTCTACGTACCTGACTGGCTTAGTGTAGTTGTGATACTGTTTGTACAACAAAATAGCACGAGAACGTCTGTCCTATTATGGTTGGTGACAATACTAAACACGTGTCGGGATTGTTTATATACTTATACCAGTACTAGACAGTTGGGTCGCCAGTGCTGATTGACAGTGAGTCACTTGCTACGCACGATCCTCATATTCACAGGATATGGAACAATTTATGTTTAACCACGGCTAAGTAGGTGCTGAGTAATGTTTTTGTGATAAGTACCCATGTTTATTGTTACGCAAGATACTGTAAGTACATCTCACGAAAATTAACTATTCATAACAAGCAGACGTGGAAAGGAAAGTAGAACAGCATGCCTAACATATTCCTGCATTTATAATTTCCCTAAGATTGCGAACTATGAATGTACTGGCGATAAGCAGTTAAGGTACTACCTGTAATTAATATTGTTGAATAAACACGGATTGAATGGCTCGTGACGAAATTGAGACAGGAAAAACGCTATTCACAGGACTGAATCGTATTGTAGGCAAAAGGTGATTGTTTAAGAGTCAACTAGCAGAGGTCGTTGTCCGCCAACGACTTGGCAAATAGTGCGTATCCTGGATGACTGGTTGGCTACATGGAAGAATGCGGGATGAAGGTCGGAGAAACACGCGAACGAGACGGGATGAGAGACGGTGTGTGGGTATCGAGAGTTAAGGCCACGAGCGCACTGATGAGCGATAGCGACCGGTTTAACTTTTGAAAATTTTGCCAAATTCTTTGAAAAATTCAAAAGTGAAACTGTCTTCAGAACTATGAAGAATATGATAACCAATGAATAATAAAGCGTAAAGGACAATGCTCATGGATGTATGGAATCCCGTACCATGCTGCGTCAAAATCAAACTTATCATTATTAATTCCTCCAAAAGTTCTTTTTGTAAACAAAACCCGAGTTTCGGAGTTATTTTATAAAATCGAAAATAACCTCAAACCAGGTATCTAGAAAATGATCAATTGATACATCGGTTGCCGGGTGACTGACTGCGACATTCAGTTGACCCCACGACTCGACATATTTGCACAAGACACAGAAATAAGTTCACAAAATATAAAAAAGTTCTACTTCTCAACACACAATACAATAATTAATTAATCTCAACTCTAAAAACACAGACGGTCGTAAACTTCAGATCAAATGTCAGAAATGTGCCTGCCGGGATTTAGGGATTAGATCGATAAATCAAAATCTTTAGTAGGAAAATCAATTTTGTGTCAATTAGTAATACCAAATCGATTTGGTTCTTAATTGTTACTGTTATTCAACGAAAAAGAAAGCAAAGGTAATACAAATAATTCGTAAAATGTTTTTGAAGCAAAAGTATAAATAAGGTAAGTAAGTTATAGAAATATCTATAACTTACTTACCTTATTTATACTGTTAAAAAGGACACGATTGAAATGACTGGTTAGTCGATTTATCAAAATAGTTTCTATTGCATTCTACATCTCTATGACCGGTTGAACGTCATGTAAAGGGAGTAAAACAATATTCATATTTCTACACTTTAAATTAAATCCCCTATTCAAAAATCTTATCCATAACGCGTAATGTCGTAAAGTTATGAAAATAATTAGCATACAATTTTAATCTTAACGCTAGAGACTTTCTGATACCACTTTTGGTAAGAATTCAGAGGTTAATAGATATTAAAGATAACATAACTGAAGGAAACTTTAATAAAATTTATAGTAATTAAAAAAAATGTGGTTTCATAACATTAATGTAAAAACTACCTGCAGTATTTCTAGTTGTTTCATTGTTAATTTAAAAAAGTAAAGAACGCCAACCGTGTGCACTAAGCTCGTCTCCATTGTGCCGCCTCCGTCGCATTCCTCGACGTTTCCTCTGTCATTCACAAGTTTTTTGTTTGTTTATTCCTCAATTTACAATGATGGATAAAATGTTCATTGAATAATTGCAGTCACGTCGTCATTATATTGTTTTATTTTTCTGATGACGAATAGTGAGATTGAAAACGGATGAGAGTGCTAGCGAATGTTGATACTCTCATAATTAAATGTCAACTGTTGCAGTCAATTTTATTCTCCGCTGCTTTGATCATCTTCACGCATAATTTACAATTATTATACTTAATATACTTAGTTGTTTCGTACATGTTCCACTGCTGGCATTTAGATTCTAGTAGCAGTTTCGTCAGAAAAGTTCCCATGCGTCCGCTTACGGTTATATAATAATTTAGAAGAAGACCGCGTCAGACATTTGACCTCACTGAGCAATACCGAGACGTGGTGCACTTACACGCGTATGTCCCTGCATTACTATCTAGCTTTATGGAATAGCACACTGTCTGCGACATATTTGTTTATCTCTTCCAAATCTATGTAAACATATTTGAATTAAGTGAGGTTAAAGACGTCGTAAATAGTTCTCGAGATTTGAATTGGGCGACAGGTCTTCATTATGTCACACCTTTTATGGATAACGATATTTTTATCTGTCCCAGATTTATGGCACGTAGATGGCGTGGCGACTTCTAAGCCTTATTCTCATTTATTTTAACAATAAACTAAATGTTATTAACATTATCTTTAAATGTTAATAGAGTGTTATTTCTTTGATGTAATCTGTCAAATTAATTATACCTATCAGCTCGGTAAATCCAGCGAAGGATTAGTATAATGTTAATGTTGCCTAATTTAAGATGAATAAGCTAGTAACCTACTGACTACTGTATAGCAGCTGTCATCGTATATTTTATTAATTCTCGAAATCACTATAATGAGTTGGAATCATAGAAATTGTCTTGAATTTCGTCATAACATGTGGAGAGAAGTTTTACGTAACTTTTGTTTTCCTTCGTCGGGTTTGTTTAAGTTTCGTCCCAAGGACTGTTGTTTTTTGCCCTATTTCTTCAAAACATTTTTGCGTTGTTGTAAGTTTTGGTGTACAAAGTGGTAAGAGGAGCACAAAAGTATTTCTTGGTTATTTTTTTTTGTGTCTGTTTCCATAAACGTATATTGTGTTATCTCTACATCCGTCTTATATTCCTAAAATCGTTTTTCCTCGTGCACAGTTGGTTCCTGTTTTTGTCTGGAATATAGTACTAAGTATTACACAGTAGTCGTAAATCTGAACAGCTATCGACTGTTTTCTAAAAACTCCGTATAAGCCCGTATGACATATGTGTGAAGTGAACACATGAATGTAACATAGAAAGTCTCATGTTTTTTATACCGATGGATATTTCAGAAATACACATTCAAATTCAGTTAGCATTTGATTTTCATATTTTTTCGGCGTGTTGTCAATGAATTATTAATAAAGTTTTGCAATACTAGTGCAATTAAGCCCTGGCAGTTATTAGTGAATTAGTTACAAACTATGTCTGCATACCGCGGCAGATTTATAACTACAGTAGGTAGTAATTAAAAGTTTTGTCATTCAATCCTCCGCATGATGTTCTCCTCAGCGGAAATCGTTCCCATGACCTTTGGTTTCGTGGCCATACGCTAATCTTTTTTATTACGAGTCAGCCACTTGCCTTCGGTTTACGTACATATGTACTTGTTAAATATCATTTATTGCGCTTTTGTAAATAGGTCGAACACTTGTTAATTTGTGTTTCAAATTAGATAAATGTTGCTATAATATGATTTAATATCCCTTTTCCTAACAATTTGGTATGCAGAAATTAACATATTTGGCACGAGTTCATTTAATTAAAATGATTTGTTAAATGTGATGCAAATGGATCGAAATCTAATAGGTTTAACGCCCTTCAAGTAACCTAAGAACATTGGCCTGGCGAGGTCTTAAGTTATAATTTAGACAGTTTATTAGATCACAACCGCAGACAACAAATATCTGTTGAACAACATTTTATCATTAATGTATCTAGTGCCATAATTTACTTGTTTGATATTCAACTGACAGGTTAAGTCGTCAGTATAGTATCTAATAAGCAATAACTTTGTACATTCAATTAATTTATTAGTTGTGGAAGGGGAGGTCACCTATGTCACGGAAAATTTCTCAATAAATCTATGAAGTTATCATTTCATGTCGATCTGAGAGTGTAAGAAATTCGTGTACACTCTGATTGTCGCTTTGCGCAACTTCTAACAGATTCACGCAAGTTATAATCGTAATTGAGGAAAATACGTGAATTAACAGGGCTCAGAGAGATTTTTAGGTCATTGTTATTATTATAACCTTTGCACGCGTGTATTACAAAGCTAGCGCACAAGCTTAGTAATTACGAAAAGCTAACACAATTTCATGCTTCATTGAAATAAAAGAAAAACATATCACCGACAGAATGCGACTGTCGCGCACGTACAAAAACTCAGAATGCAATAAAAAGACGTAATATGATATAATTAATGTTGTACAATTTGTGTTGTAGGAAACTTCACGGGCGAGCAAACAGCGCGCGCACGCTACGTGATGGCAGACCCACCACGACTTCCGCGCGCGGTGAGAGCGCACACGATCTCATCGACAAGGGATGACGCGCAAAGTGCTGCAACATGCCATGCATTGCCATCCTCGCATGCAACCAAAACGTGAATGAGTGCACACATGAAAGGGAAATTAAACATGACTGTATCTGGCTCATGACAGATCTTCTTCTTTTCATTGCAACTTAAATGGCAGTTCAAGATGGGTATCATTACAAGAGTGTTCTCACTTAAAGCATGTCGTTTCAGGAAGGACCCGCTAGTTATGTATTTGGCAAACACATTTGGCACACAGGAAACGTGTAATGGAAAGCAATAATGACATAAAATGTTCGTAAGAAAAGCGGGAAATGTTCAAATTAAAGGGAAATTATGATCCTATTACATCGGAAAAGTATGAAATTGTTCAGAAAATATCCAAGTCCGGGCGTTCCTCCTGTATTTATTGTAGGTATCGTTATTTAGCTAATTTATGACATGGGCGGTACTGTCGGTTCGTCAAATCTCAAGAGACAATGTGTGACGATATGTGGGGCGTGGCTTGTTTGTCGGTGGCGGCGTCACCCAAACAATGGAGAAAGCAGAGCATCAATCGAAATCATCTAGTTGAGAACATAGACACAACAAACAAACGTGTGGAAGACAGACAGTGTAATCACTCTCATTGTTATTTCAAATTCGGTTTCTAATTGCAATCACGAACAAATATAGGCTTTTGATTGGATCGGTGGTTCCTGGTCGTAACCATTCATTTGCCTGTTATTAACGCAGTAATTAGATGAAAGTGTAGTTAGTTCGATATGTAAAGGCCATCTACGTCTGGAAAAACTCGCTCGCTCCGTTTGGTGTTCGTTTGGCGAAACGTGAAAATTTTGATTAGGTGAAATTGAACTGGGTTTAAATTAAATAAGTTTCTTTTGATCATGTCGGCCAGTTTTTTTGACACCAACAGTCTAAAAACCAATCACAGCATTTTTTTATTTACAAACAAATTCAGCGCATGAAGCAAATATTCGATTTCTTGATCGAATATGCTTCATGCGTTGAAGCTGAATTTCATATTTGATAATTTCCCATGAGGTCTCAATAAAATTGAGAAGCAGAAATCTTAATCCAACAATTCACACCATAAAAACCTGTGACTTAGCTTTATATCCATCAATAAACAACCAATTCTACTAAGTAATTATTCAAGCGGCCACAACCACAACATGGAGTGTACTGAAGCGGCGAAAGGCCCACATCGAATAAACCTTCAGCTGTAATACCCATAAAATGACAATAAAACTTGGTTCGTGAAATAAAGCGCTTTCATGTGTACATCAATGGAATTCCTATGATTCATTCATAGGATGCGGGGTTCGAAGTAGTGGGTGGTGCTGTGCGTACGCGTGCATCGCTTGCAAATCACTGCGGCTTTCCAAGGGCACAGTATTCTATGTCTTATTGTAACCTTCAAGGCCGTTTTACATCATGTATATGCGTAGATTGACAGATAAATTGTCTATGTGTAGATGGATGGGCCCGTCAAGTGTGAAGATGAAGATTACTCATGTACACGCTAATCTATGTACAATGGTAAGTGTTAATTTAAAAATCTGATGTTTGTTAATTTGCTTTGTAATTTTATAGTTAGAATACGGCTAAGACACGAAATTATTAAATTTTAATAGATAAGTTATCAGCATACATCTGCCTAGCCTTTTGCCAACATATGTTGGAGTCGGCTTCCAGTCTAACCACTGCCAATCTGACCTCCAAAACCCAGTAACTGGGTAATACTTGGTAAAACAGGTCGTCAGACTGGGCTACGAGTAGTTAAAAGTTCGAAAGTTCGACAACCAGTTACGAGGTAACTGCTATCAAAGATCTACAAATGACAGCCGGGACCAACGGCTGAACGTGCCTTCCGAGGCACGGAGGAAACTTGGTATGTAATCATGGTCACCCATCCAAAGACCAACCTAGGTAAGCACTGCTTAACCTTGGAGATCGGCCCTTGCGGCTGTTATTATTTAGCCACGAGAGATATTAATTTAAGGTTTGAGATAACGCACATTAACAATATTTTAAAGCTTTGTGTTCTCAAGGAGGTAGAATTTACAAAGGATAGCGCACAAAATCTAGCTTTCCCGAGCTTTATCTCACTCGCGTCCTGTTTGACCCAACGGATTTACGAGGTTCCTACGGTAATCTAGTATAGTCCGGTACGTAAAAGACGCCAGGCACTTCTCTGTAGTCACGAATTTTCTTTACATTCTGTACTTATGTTACCTGTTACTGTAATCTTTGTCTTCAAAGCGTAGAATATGAGGATGACTATGGCCGTTAACTACATTGTTGAGTGAAACCCATGCCAAACGGTGGGCTTGAATTGTCGTAATTTGGCGATGATTTCCGATCATTAATTACAGGCCCAGCAGTGGGCTTCAAACACCGAAGACTGATCTTCTGGCACGCCCGCCGCTGCAGGGCGTCGTGGCGGGCGCGTGACGGCGTCGCGGGCGCAGCGTTGCGCAACAAACAACGCACTCAACCCGCTTTTACTCACCGCTCGTTTACATGGAACGCGTCAATTACGTAAAATTGTATCAAAAATTGTATTCACGTACCACTACCACCGGTATGTGCTCGCAACGAATCGTTGCCAATGTTGCCACATCCCCCGATAGAAATTCTGATAAAATGATTGTTATTTAATTAGCGGTTCACAATATCCGATACAAGTGCAGATATCGGTTGTGAAATTGTACATCGCATTGTAAATGTGCGTAGAGGTCTAATAATTATAGAGCAACACAGGCAGTCATTAAAACAATAATAACATGTTCTGTCGGTAATAATGATACATCTTAGAGTTGAGTAACATTCCTTTTAGGGTGGCGTAACGATAAGGAACTATCACACGAGTATCATGTATCGATATTTGTGAGAGCCCTAAATTCCTGAAATGATTGTGTGATTCTCTCTCTAAGCTATTTCTGATTACCCTATATGTGTAGCTTCAAATAAGACGTGCTTTAGTGCTACCAAACAAGTGAAAAGCTATTTTTTATAGTATTTGCACTACTAGATTTGTTCGGATACCGCAAGTCTACTTATGCAAGACAAAGCCACTTTTACTTTCATCGTGACTCGAATAAGAAATAAAAACAAACGTTTTTCTCACAACGACGTAGTTTTAAACGAAATAACATAGTTATAAAACTGTTAAGTTAAGCCTCTACTCGACACTTCATAGATTGACATTGGCCCTGATATTTGAACCGTAGTTTAGTGATCGATTATGTCTCGTGTCGCGACTTGCAGCCATGATGGTAATTAGGTAGTCGTTAGGGCTCGCATGGTGATAATTTTAACTTAAGTGTGTGTGACGTCACTAGGTAGTTGCAGCTGGTTAACACAACACAACCCACTTTACTGCCTCATAAGGGTTTGTGGTACAAGGCTCTTTGAAATTCACGCCGGGATCATTTTAATGGATATGGAATATTACGGCTGCGGAACGAAAAGCGTTAATAATTTGACAGGAGAATTAAATAAAGTGAAATTGACTCTCTCTAAGTGAGCAACTAACTACTTAGTAAGTTGTTTATTAAGGGATGTTTCACAAATTATAATGGATGGAATGGCTGCGATCATCATCAATAAAATAACAAAGAATCTGGTCATGATTAAATACGTTTGCCGTTGCTTTGACCGATTACAGTAAATATATTTTTTAAATAAAAACAATAAAATAAACCCATAACACGGCTATTAATAAAGGAACTAAATTAATCAATATTTCTCATAGCAGGCATTCATTAAACATATTAGGTAAACGATCATTTCTTCAGCAGAACAAACAGAGCTCGGTCGTCGGCGCTTCGCCCTTGACATTTCGTTACACTTCTCCGGTCGCGGCATAGACAACAGACCTTTAACTAAATTCCTTCATCTTCCAAACGAATACATTTCAACTTAAATTGTTGCTAATCATTCACGCTCGAAAATATAATTCTTTTTTCTTTAAATTCTTCTGATGACAGGTAGATAATAGCTGTTGGGTCTCTGTTTGACCTACGCTGTGTCTAAAATTTTTTGTTCGTGTACCTAAGAGCCAGTCTGAGTGAACGGGTTTTAGTGCAGTTTTATGATGCAGCAAGGTTTCTAGATAAAAACTAGATAGTAATGTTGTAAGCTTTTAGTTTTTGATCTAAATAAGGTCTCTAACAAATCAACGTGTTCTAGTGTAGCCACATTTTATGGGCACAGCATGAAATTAACATTTTAGACTTCAAGGTTATTGGAAAGTGTAAGCAACAATTCTTCCAAAAAGTTTCGGATCGCGAAACAAAGTTGAATGTTAGGAAACATTTCAATTTACGTGAACTCCCGCTTTTTCGAAACAGTTATTAAAATTGTCTTTCATAAGACTTCAGTGCAAAGTAGGTTCATGTCGATTTTATTAACTCATTAACCCTCAGTAACCGTCCTCCTCTTAATATGGTCTTTCCAGTCTCAGCAAACTGCAACACTGTACTGAATAGCCGTGAAGATATGAATATGATTATCAATCTACGTTGCGTCTACACGGCGCGTACGCGTAGTCTACGCGGCGAAGGTGTCGTTGTGACGTTTACACATTGTCTACACTGTGTCGCATACGCGGAGCTTACGCATTATCTTAATCAACTTCTACGCAGCTCCAACGTCTACGAGTTCGAATACCATACATATTTTTTTGGATTTATTTTTACGAACGCCTCGATTCTTTATCGTTTCTGGAGTTTATTCATTAACGCTGGTTACAGTAAAGAGGCATTTAAAAATGTATGGTTAAAGAGTCACTAATCATTACTTAACTGTAAGTAGCGTTTATGAATAAGAGGTTTGAAAGAGACCTACACTCAGCAAAATGGGTGGCCAAAGGTTCAAGAAGAAGATGAATAAGCCTGTACCGTACTGAACGCAAACGTATGTACGTAAGGAGAAGTTCTATAATTCTGGGGAACAACTTACTAAGTGTTTAATACACATGCTTTGTCCACTTAGATTTAATAGTGTAATATTAAGGACAGCAGTGCTGTACCGGTATGTGAGTTCCGGTAGCCGCGGGTACAATCGAGCACACAAGGTCGGCGCCACTCGCGGTGTTTGGTTGGCTGTCAATCACTACTCACACCTTTGCGTTTGAACAACGCGTCAACGTAGAGTGGCGTTTGTTGAACAACGCGTTTCAACTGTTTGTTCCCTTTGCACTTATGGATGTTGTTTGGGATTTTGGCTTTAGCTTTACGGGTTTTCAAAACTGCAACTAAGGGAATCGTGGCAATTACTATCATAGCGTTTCGGGTCTCTGCAACTTTCAATTGTCAATCTGTCAATCCCGTTATAGTTATCGGTGATAGAATGTCACTTTGTCTTGGCTCTCAGGTGATAATGAACATAAATTACGGCTACGAAATAAAATATTAGATTAATTATAGGTATGCTCCTATAGTGTTTTACGACACGGGCGCTATTTTGAATATTACAACGTATAACATATTATTTACATAATATAATTAACTTAAATGTCTCGTAATGGCATTACATCAACCCCTCTTACTTTACGTAGAAATTAATCCCTAAAGTTACAGAGTTTCCGACAACCCTTTGGATCCAAGCCGGCTTTTGAAAGTCAAATCAATTTAACTGTTGTTAAAGCTCATGTGAAGTGATTCCATTGACTTTTGTTACCTCAGACAACCCGTCACAGCTAACAGGAAGATCTGAGGGCCTAGCAAGACTGCGCGATGCAATGCAATGTTATATGATTTCTTTATCAAAATATAGCATATCATTATCATTAACTCTAGAGACGGGATATTTACCATGTTTACTGATATCGGGAACTCAAACCAAACAGTAAACATGGTAAATATCCTTTCTGTAGAGTTAATGATAATGTTAGTGACCATGACAGTTTTAAAAATTATAAAATCCTAATCCTCTAGAATTTTGGTGTGCGACCAATATAATAAGTAGGTACACAGATGTGAATAAAACCTTAAAACTAAGGAAATTATATGTGTGAAACGAGTTTTTTAATACTAAAATCGGTCGAATTTACGCTACGTTTACGTCACGCGGTCGTACGCCTCTGACATAAGTTCACTGATTAGAGGCTTGTTCAGGCTTTCAGTAACCATTGGTGTGATGTCAAAATAATATTACCACTATGTTATGTCCGTAATATAAACACTACACACGACGGACATGTTGCTGTAAGTATTTTTGTAAATTGAACTAGATGCAACTTGTTATTGAATGCAGTTATTTTCCTTACTGATAGTTCAATATGCATTCGGACTAAAGCAATGCTAATTATGCGTCAATGCGTACATTAATAAGCAATTGTGTAATAGGAAAATGTTTTATTTATATTTTTTTTCATGTAACAGGTTAGGATATAAGTCTACAACATTGTGTTTTAGTGTTCGTTGATGTGTTGCCAACCATTGAGACGAATGTAAAATGGCACGCACCTCTGATTTTTCGGATTCATGTGCGTATAGTATAATTATCACTTGCTTTTCGGTGAAGGAAAACATCGTGAGGAAACCAGCATGCCTGAGAGATATTTCTTGATGGCATGTAAAGCCAAGTCAGAGGCCCATGGGCGGCATAAAAACTCTGACACCAGGTTACGAACTAACCACACGATAAAGAAAGAAGAAAGAAGAAGAATGTAAAATGTCTTAAATGGAAGGAACAAGAGGCATAAACAGCTTAATATATACTATTTTAGTAATATGTACAGGTTGATTGATAAGTGGGTGCATTCTTTGAAATGGGACCTAATTTGCAACAATTTCGATCCAGCTCACTTGTGGTCCAAACTGAATTGATTTGGAGAAAAACTTTTATACTTTTTGGAAATTTTCCACCATAACATAAATCTACGACAGTGAAGGCTTTAAACCAACCACGATGTATATGTATATGGTTCCTAATATACCTTCCCTATGGACAAAAACTTTCTTATAAGCTAGAACACAGCGACATGGTAACAAAATACATAATCATTTCTTTATATTTAACACCATACAATTAACTCAATATAGCAAGCAAATGTTGCGTAAATAAAAATAAAACAAAAACGTAGTTGAACCACATAAATAGAAAGAAAATCGCGAATGTTGCCACATAATCCTACGTTTTTTGTCCTTACAAAAAATGATTGTTTACAATTTGTTTCGCAGTTGCCACACATAATATACGTAAAGTTATATTTATGTTCCAATTACGGTTTATTTGCTTGAACTTGTACAAAACAGTACTAACGATGTTGGTTTTCATAAACATAGTGTTTAGTCCTTCTACTTTCGCAATAGAGTCGACATTTGAGTGTCTGTCCATGGCCATGAAAATTAATTGATAGGCGGTCACTTCAAATGAAATGCATATTAACGGGAAAGTAGATCAGAGTGGATCTTGGGAGGTACTATATAAATGTAACGAAAGACGTCTTTACAATTGTAGATGTGCAATATAATAGATATAAATGCACATTTGATTGATCGATTGAGAATGCTGGGTAAAAGTGGTTGATCCAGATTCATTTAAACGGTCGTGTGTCGCAAAAACTCAGTTATCCGCACTTTCAGTGTACAGTGAAAGCACTAAGGTAAGTGTGTAAGTAAGCCGAAAGCCTTGTGCTAATTACCTACAGCAAAATCTGGTTATACGACAGGTGCTAAGTAAAACAACTTAGCCGGACATAAACTAAGATAATTTTTAAGATAAACAATTCCATTTTATTTATGATCTCAGCTTAATTGTGCTGACAGAACCATTTATTAGGCGTTAAACAAAATTTAATTACATCGTGCATTTCGTTACATTTAATTTTAGTGTCCACTTTCATACAAAACATTTTAATAAACGTCATACAACAGTAGTAAAATTACGCAAGTTACTCTTTTGATGATAATTAATAGAGTAGGAAATAACTATTTCGGATAGTTTTGTGAAAGTTTAGTACCTGATGTTGTTACCGGAATATTTGTTTGTTAGTGTTGGAGTTAAGAGTAAAAAACGTAGTTTCTTTTTGCAGCAGGCTTTGTCATAACGACTTTTGAAACGATCTCGGTGTGGTTTTAGACGAGCGCGTTGGTTTTGGAAGCGGAACAAATTGACAATCGAATTACGGATTCCTGCGACGGCGCCACTATTTTACAAACATTACATTCTGACTGTAAAGTAGGTCGTGACAATATGGTTTTGAATGTCTGATGTTACCATTCGCGAGAGTCATTAGCGATCATTCGTACAGCGCCGACCATGATTGATGACTTTGATGAGTATCGATCGTAATGATATCGCAATCACTTGCAATAGAATAGAATTATTGTTTTGTAAAGTTGTATGAACATTTAATAAGTTCAAGCGGAGCGTAACTGTGAGGTGGTTACAAAATGTTAAATCTGAAGTAGGTACCTAAGAAACACTTGCTTTGAACGAAAATCATTTAAAATCGATATAGCTGGCGTTTGGTTTTGTAGTAAGCGCATTATGTACAGACGCAGCTTACTAGAGATACAGTAGCGATAGAGCAGTTAAAGTAATTACCAACAGTCGTGTCTTACATCATATATTATCTATACTTTGTTGTATACTAAAAAGCTAAGCAATTAAGCTCATAACAAGCTGTAGTTTGTTAGCAGTAAGAAGCCTATTAAGTGGATATTCTAGCTACAATGTGTGCTTAATACGTGACACGTAAAGGGGTCAATGAGCAGCTTCATACTATAATAATGTAATATTGTATTGAATTATGGTTTTATAATATAACAAAACGTTACGCGTTGTTTTGTGACATTTGTTCGTAGCGATTCAATTCACTGTGAGTGGAAGTAAGGCCGCCTGTTTGTGGTGCAGCTTTGCGGGGTATCATGGCGTCTGAGAACGCGTGCAATGACTCCGATTTAATTAATTGCCCACATGACGAACGCTCGCGTTGCAGACCATTTACAGTGGAATGGTTCTTATCACAAGACATTAGTAAATGGAGCTAATTTTAGATCGGCGACGGCGCGACCGGCTCGTTGACCTATCAACTTGCAACTGAGCTATTCACTCGTAATACCTATTCGATTTTAACGCAATGAGATGTCAGAACCTATTGCAGTTTCAGTGTTATTATTTCCTGCTCCGTCTGAAACATATTTTGAAACTCTGCTATAATGAATCGGTTAAAAGCGTCCACTCGTAAGAAATACTTAATATCGGTGAGCACTGCAGTCGCATAAAAAACGTGACAAACTGCGAATTTGTAAGCGCAGTTCGGTGCGGCAAACTCTCTCTAGATGTAATATCAATTTGTTGGGTGGCCTTGGCACACTAACGTATTAGAGTTTCTCTTGACAAAATGGGGGCATAACGTTTTGTTTGTGACTTAAGATGACAGCATGAATCGTCCGGGAAATCCTAGTTGCAGCGTCGCGTCGCGTCAACGTAATGTTTCATCGAGCCACTCATTAAACCGTCTGTGCGAAGTTTGTCGCAATGTCTGCTCACCTAGAACAGTTTGTTTACAATGCTCCTTTGAACGACTGTGGTTTGTCAATACAACTTGCTAAAACAAATGGGCGGGTGTGTGCTTATTTGGTGGCTGACGGTATAAGTATGGTGTAATTAGTTAGCAAGTTGGTATCAGAATCAAAGCACTATATCTAAAATACTTGCTTGTAAACTTAGACGGATACTGACACATTAATTGCGTGTTGCTATTATAACAATGCCTTGGCTCTCAGCGAACAAAACCAATAACATGTGACTTTCATAATCCTAGCCTCATTTCTATTTGATAGGTAGATTTATGTGGTTGACTCAGATCGGTGGGACAAAAAGCGCAATGAGGCCGTGTGGCTAGTCGGCGAGAACTTGAGAGCAAGCTGCTATTATGTGGATAGACTTATTACTTCTAAAATGAACAATTAACTGTCTGGTAGAACTGCATAGGTTTGGTATAGACCAACCTCTTTTACCTGAACGCTTGGACCACGATGATAAGGAATTGCAAACATGGAGGAGTAGAACTAAGACAATGTTATAGTCTTGGGTTGACCGTTTTACTGTCTTGGTCAAGATTAATCCAAGTCTTAGTCAACTCTATGGTGGTCTACGGCTACAGATTGAAAAAAAAATGGAGGGCTTATGGAAAAATATAAGATAATGATGATAAAAGATGTCTTTGGATTTGATGAAAATGTAAAGCTGTTGAAGACCTTTTTGCAATAATATACTTTTAGATGTAGTGATATACGTATAATTAGTGTCTGAGCAACGCCTCTAACGTCATTTTTAAACCTATTGCGCCCAAACAATATGGTATAGATGTACCGTCGACAAAAACAAGAATAAGATGTAGTGCTGCTTACCTCAGTATAACACAAAGCGCAATGAGGCCGTGTGGCTAGTCGGAGGCCACTCGAGAGCCAGCCCGCATGGTGGTGGTCTTCACGTCATAGTACGACCGCGCGACACCGATACTCCCGGCGAATCATGTCCTGGAACAAAATGTACTACGATCATTAATAAATAAGTACTTCAGATTATGTAATGGGGTATCGTATTAGCGAGTAACTGAGTTGTGCAGGTCAGATAGTTGCTCCATGTAAAATAATGGTATTAAGCTGTATCTGGTTGGACTGGAATCCAACCAATGATGATACCAAGTAACAGAAAAGATTACACGGAAAGTGCTTTCAAATACATCGGTATGAAAAACGTAATACGAAGGAGATAGAAAATTGATTTTAAAATTTCGGATTCAAAAACGATCGATTCAGGGTTAAAAAAGTGTACATGTGAAAATTTCAACTGTCTAACTATTATGGATCGTGAGATACAGCCTGCTGACAGTCGAACGGACGGATAGCGGAGTCTTAGTAAAAGGGTCCCGTTGGTTACCCTTCGGGTACGGAACCCTAAATATATACTGCCAAGAAAATCCTTTGTGCTGATTTTTAGTAAAAATCAGAAGTACGAGTATATATTAACGTTATTGTGCAGAATTTCTAATAGTATGAAAACATTCTAAAAGCAATAAGGAAGCTGCAACCGAAAATAGTTGGAAGGTTCTAGATCCTTGTTAATTTTATCGATACTCTAGTATTGGAAAACCGTAAAACCGAATTGCCTTTACAATGTGCGCATGGACCAGGTTCGGTCATTTGTTTTTATAAATAAAGGTACCAAAAGTTGTATTGAAAGGAAACTAGTTGTGCCGGGCAGTCACCCTGCGACCGTGAGCCACAGTAAGCGAAACGTCGGAAAATGAATAAAACTTGCACCGCGAAACGAGTTTTACATATTTGAAAATTAATAATGACGTAAGCGTTGATATTTCCTTTTGTTTTTTAACAAGAGCAGTAAAATATCAGGAAATGTTGGGATAATAACACAATATAAGCGATGCATTTACGGGCTATGAGGAATTTCGCGACGCGGATGTTATTTTGTTTTGTCACTGCCAGACAAACGTTTCTTCATGGCGATCTTATGTGCAACATAAGTATGTACATATAAACAGATAGTTATCCCTTTTTAAGCTTCCCGGGTTTACAACTAAACTTATACTGTCACTTACAGGATATCTTCCGTGATTGTTCATCATCAACCCGCGATCATGGCGCTTGCAACAGCGTCGAAATATCGGAAGCTCAAAATAATGAACAATCACGGAAGATATCCTGTAAGTGACAGTATAAGTTTAGTCATCCCTTTATTTGTACCATAGTACTTTTCAAACCCTTTATTTTATAAATTCTAGCTGATAGGTTTCCTGTAGTGTTGGTAATATGTCTGGTATTACCTCCACTGTTGGGTGCGCATAGAGAAACTCCGTGAGATACTATACTTTATTACCTCCGGCTCTCTCTGGACAGTCAGTCCCTCTAATAACCTTATTGGATGGCAAATCTTTTTGCCACAGAAGCTATTCTCGTATAAGTCATATCCACACCAGAGAAGATTGCCAATATGTCAACAACACTAGACTAGGAAAAAAAAGTCTCTTTATCGTCATTCGTACAGGGCACGAGCACAAAGCATCGTCAGATATACAGGGAGCAGGGCAGTTTACAGATGTTGTTTTATTCGTATCGATGTCGTCCTACCAGCTGTGTTTCACTCATTTGAGAAAAGGAATAGTAAGCCAAGTTTCAATGGTGCTTGGCTATGCCCGTTTTCATTTGTTGGCTCATTTTTGGCATTTATGTTTTCATTTAGTGAATGTCAATGCTGCTGTGCTGATCCACTTAATTAAATGAATATTTATAACCAAGACATTAATCTAACCAATCATGATTAAATTAATCATGATCCAACGACTCGGACGCATTAAAATTATAATTGATGTAGGTTAGTAATTAGTTCAATAAAATTGTATAAGGTAGGTAGTGATGTATCTATTGAACTAATGGCTTGAATGTCATTTTAATCAGAGTCACCTGCGGCTGGTGATTCTGATTTAAATGTCAATTAAATATAACATTGGAATGCATCGATGATAATAAATCGATGTTGGAATGCAACGAGAAATCGATAGGTTTGGATTTTAATCGATAATCACGGGTCAAGTCGTGCCGGTGACGCTACGGTGCTACGAACTGCTACGCCGATGTTCCGTCTAATTAGCATTAACTTTTAATAAAGTAGACAAATAATTGTTGATAGTAATTTTGCTTTGTTTATTACTTACTAGCTTTTATTTGTATTTTGTTTGGTACTTAACTTGAAATAATTTTATTTTCATTTTCCATTTCAAGCAATTTCTGCATTATAAGTTTAGTACGGAAAAGAATATGTAATTATTTTAATTTGCATAGGCAAGTAGGTAAGATCACAATCTTTGGAAGGCATTTTGTGCGCCTGCGTTTAATTAATTGCCTACATTTTTATAACTAGTCAGTAGCTCAATAATTGACTGCTGATTGCTATTTATAGTACAATCATGACGTCTTTGTAGGTCAGAGAGTTATTACCTATGACCTCAATGGGGGTCACTTGTCGAGACTACAATGCTCAACCTGTCAAACCTATTCAATGATTGTTGCCTATTATCTGATGACTTTTACATAACTCGGAATCATTATAAATTATACCTCTAATGTTGACGGTGACAGCGGACAATGGCAATCAGATATGCCTGCCGTTTGTAAGTACCAGATGGTAATATTCTTAACGAATAGACGTCGTACTTATTCTATCTTAAATAAACGACGTTTGAGACGACGAAATCCTTTCAAAGGTCACACGACTTACGTAATAGGTCTGCTTAGCCGAGTTTTTGGCAGGCGCACGGGAAATGCCAAATATTCAGAATATCTATGGGGACAAATAATTTGCAGAAATCAGGTTTTTCTTAATGGGCGATGGCGAAAGAGGTTGGTTCATCTCATTAAGGTGATTGAGAATGTTAAAGTTGATAACTGGTCGAATGCCATCCGACCGGTTGTGTTAACGTCGGCTGCGCCCGCGTACACGCACGAAACTTGATATAACGTTGCTAACTAAATTATTCTTTTTATCCTTTAAATTAGTTTCTAGGCGACTGAGTGGCTGTGAGCGAGTGGGCGAGTAAGATATCGTGAAAGTCGTCAATGTGTCAATAGGTAATAGGTACAGACAACTCAACGAGGTCACAATTAAAAGATTTATATCTAACATAATATATATATATAGGATCACTGATCTTAAAGATAGACAAATGGAAACGAGACTATTTGCTAGGTGACCACTGACCAGACTGTTGTCTGGTGATACAAAAAGCCGGAGTTTCAAGGCATGCCGCGGGGTCGCGCGCCTCACGCCCCGACCTCGCCTACCAAATAATAACCAATCATAGACTGCAATAATTGTTCACCCACCGTGAGCAGTTAACAGACAATAAGTAAACATCACTAGGAAAGTTATCTCGGCTCATTTAACCACGCGGGGTGCCGCAGACATGCCATAGACAACTATAGATAACGTGTCTCAATCACAATAGCAAAAAGTGTTAAGGTAGCTAATGAACTATTGTTCGATTTAATTCAATACGCACTCGACATAACTGGGGCACATTGTTTTAATTAATCGTATATTATTTTTGTCAATGTAACGTGTTAATGAGGAGACCGAGAAAGAGATGGCCCACTTAGCTAGACACGTTCTGTTGTTTTTGAAGTTCCGAAATGTGTTGTTAAAAAATAATATTTAGCATAAGTAAATCGAATTGTTTGTTGTTATCTTGCACTGGGTTCGAAGATTCGGTCGGCAGTTCAAGTGGGTTATGTGCAAGCTTACCGATTGCTAACACTAGGTATGTGTGCACTCCATTAGCGAAACGAATCGTAATTCATGTTATTTGCACGTTTCATCCTCATTGTTGAGCCTTCAAACCTTGACGAAACAAGATTAAGGCTATTCTTTGCACAATTCGGTAGGTGCGTTACAATCATCGAGTTTCCGCATTTCAAAATCAAACAATAGCATTTTCGAGACTGGTAAGTAACACAAGCCACGGCAAAAAAAAAAAAAATTGATCATTTTGTATTCGAACAGGTTATAAGGATATCGAGTTTGTCGTTAGCTTATTCGATCGGTATGTGCAGTCATTATTTTTGCAGTTTTCCTGGTGCGATAATTTCCTTTGGAGGAATTCCTACACCGGCGTTGGCGCCGTTTTCACTTAAATGCGGCTTCGGTAGGCGCTGCACGCATTGCTTAATCGCCATCGTTTTATTGAACAATACATTACGCTGAGTGCACACACACTAACATGATGTCACGAATCGTAATGTGCACCTATCCTAAGTAATACTTGCTAAAGAAACATGTTCATTATATTAATGTCCAATAAAATGTGGCAATGAAAAGGTTTTTCATGTATGAATGAAAATTAATGGTACAAAAGAAAAAAAAACATGTTTAATATTTTTTTTCATCCCTAAAATATTATATTCTAAAAAGAAAAGTTTCTGTGTATGTTAAAGTACATACCAAAGAACTTTAATATTTATTGAGAACCCAATACAGAGTGATTAAATAAAAGACCACTAGGAGTCGTTAACCAAAAAAAAAGCCTAAAAATATAGAAATCGTAACACAAGATGACACACCACTTTTAACATAGTATGCGCGAACATCTGTCGTAAATACCGGACTTAATTATTGAACTAGACATACAATGGGCGCAGAATGCTGGCCGTGGGAAAGGAGCTGACATTTAGCTGCGAGCGAGACCGAACATCTTCGGTTACCTAACGACGCAGAGACACCTCGTAAGGGCACACCAATCATTAATATATTTAATGGATTCACATTTACTAAGTTCTGTGACATAGATTTGATATTAGGAACTTGTGCAATAGCCAAGTACTTAATATCAAATGTAACAAAAGATACTGCAGTCACTGTCATTTGTTATTTTCATGTTTCACAAATTGAACAGCTAGTTTCTGAACAAAAGCGTTTTCTTACAAGCGTCCAACTATTTGTTCTCTTGAATATTGCTTGGAAACTTTGTCGATTTATTTTACTTTTCGTAACTAATGAACAATACTGAGGAAATGATTTAAGATCGTACAGAACATGTATTTACAAGTAAAAGATTGTAAAGGTGACTGGTAAAATAACAATCACTGGTGTTCACTAATTCGGTAGCTTGTTTGACGACGTTGTACACGATTGGTTGAATGGTGACTTAGCGAGCTTACAAAGTAGGTCTCGGTAAAACAGTGGCTCGTCTCCTCAGCTGTATTGTCACGGTCACGTCAAGATAACGTCAAACATAATTTGTAATAGTTGAAAATATTTTGACTAGTGAAGTTACAAAATGCGTAAAGTTAACAACTTATGCGGCAGTTTGTAATGCTTCACGTGGTTTGCGAAACCTCGGCGGTCCGTTGATGGAATGTGCTTGATATGTGCTAAGTAATATCGTACTTTATGTAAATAGAAAGGTAAACCATTAAGAAGTTTTGATGCTCATTCATTGAAATATTGGTCACTAGCACTACGTCATGTTTGACGTCACTTTGGAGTTATTTAAATTAGATAGAGTCGAAGAAGATGAATGAGCGGTAGAGTGAGTTTATTCTTATTTCGCTAATTTATAAGATTCAAGTCCATACGATCGTTTGTATTCGTTTACAACTTTGTTTACAGTCTTCCATTAAAGATTGCGATATGAATTCGCGATTCTAAAGTATCGTTTCTATGAAGTAAAGTTAAGCAATCATGGTCATGAAATTAGAAGATGATCCTTTGATACCCAATTCAGCATAAATTATGGAAAATCATTCAGTGATTAAGATTAAGTGAGAGCTATATAAGGTAAAATATATATTTATGAGAAATACTAGTTCGTAGAAGACTTAGTAATGGAATACTTAACATTGGCCGTCGATAGCTCCTCTAAAGGAATAAAATGTGTTTAACAGGCATTATGCACGCCAAGGAATTTTATTAATTAAGCTTCTAGTTTCTTGGGCGTGTGCTTGAACATGAATGATACATGTATAAGGAATCAGATAATTAATGGAATAAGTAGTTATAAACCGTTACTTTTTAGTCGTCTTACAACGGCAGCCCACTTCATGTATCCAATGACTACTAAGCATTCATAAAAAAAAAATGGTATTTATGAGATTTTGATTTTGAGAGACGCATGACGTGGTTAAAACACCCTGTTGTGAGCGATGATCTATTGGACTCGAGTGCTGGGTAGGTATATTCTCCCGTTTGACACGTAAGGCCCGGCGCCCACTATCGGTGGGCATCGGTGCGGCTCGGTACAGCTCGAGCGCTTTACGCCGGCTTCGAGCGGCTTAGGGCGCCTTAGAGCTCCGTCGGGCGACTTCGGGCGGCCTCGGCAGCCTTAAGTATAGCTAAGGATGCCGAGGCGGTCTTCGGGTAGCTTGGGTGGCATTTTCGGATCAGACACGTCGCAGAACAGTCATTTCGATCACCGCACGCGCCTTCATTATCGTATCGTACAAGTAGACGCAAAATAACTTGGCAGTCCTGAACATAGGCTCTGCGAACTTCTGCGCATGTACATTCGTAAAGAAAACTGTTATTGGCATTTTTTTTTTACCAAAATACTAATAAAAATGTTCTAATACCAAGTAAAAATAAAATAAATATCAAAACAATTTGAGACTAAAAGCTACAAAAATAACTTATGAATAAACACTTAAACAAAAACAAACTTAAAAAAAACTAAACAAAAACAAAACAATATAATAAAGCTCCAAGTTTCTCTTCTTCTTCAGCAAGATGAACAATGAGAACTAAGTCCCAATCCACCATTATAAATACACACACATAACTGTTTTCACGGAACGTTACGAGTGACTGCTCTGCGATGTTTCTGCAGCCAGAACTATTCTTAGGCTACCCAAAATCAGCTACGGCGTCCTTAGGCGTGTTTACGACTGCCGAGGCAGCTCTCAGGCGCCCAAAGCCGCCCGAAGTCGCCCGACGCAGCTCTAAGGCGCCCAAAGCCGCCCGAAGCCGGCGTAAAGCGCTCGAGCTCTACCGAGCCGCACCGATGCCCACCGATAGTGGGCGCCGGGCCTTAACATCATTAACAGGATGTTTCATATTTTTTTCTAATGTTTCTTTATTTTTTTTTGTACCTACTACGGTAGTAAAACAAAATGCGCCTAGAACTATTTTGTGTCGGGCACATTGAGTGGACCACCTTTGTAAGACTACTAAAAAGTCACGGTGTATATTGAGATAACAGAAGAAACGATGGACGAACTGTGAGAAAGAAAATATAGCCAATATTAGCAATAATATCTTTCACACAGTCTATCCAATGCTTCTCGTCGTAGAATCTTCATCTTTCGGGCTCGAAAGGCGATCGATATAATAGAGAAGTATGGAAAAAGAAGACATGGTCGAATCCCAAATAATTGGCAGGAGAATGATGGTGAGGATATTAAAATAAAAGAAAATATCTACGTATTGCAATTTTACTTCTTATGAAGAGATTCGTACATTTGCTGTCAACTTTCGCAACATCACAAGATCGAGGTAACTTGTAATTGACAACGGTTACAGGTTCATTAAAATAACGAATGATGTCGAAGCAAAGGAAATTGTATAAAGTTACTAAAAAAGATTTCTTAACGTTAAATCGCAATTAAAATTCTTCGAACTTCTTGCGTATAAAACAGCAGTCGTGATTCATTTGTTTCTATATTTTGGATCTTACTACGTCAGGCTAAGCACCACAAAATATATTGGAGATCCAACTTGGAGGCTTAATCAATTAATTCTTATTAAAGTTGACCGGAACTGTATACGTTTCAGATATGGTGTTGTGTAAAATCCGTTGCAAAATGTAAACATGATCAGTAAATTACTAGCTTCGGCGCAATTACGCTGGCACGCAACAGTTTTCTGTACATTTGCTACACCCGCCTTGATCGTTGTTATTTCATTATGTTTTTATGAAACTTCTTGTAGTTCACTAAAATGGTTATGTACTAATTGCAGCTTTGTTCGAGTTACAGTTTTTCCGATGAACAGTTACATTATTGTTCGATTGTTTCGCACCAAAAGCGTGAAGCTGCTACAATCAGAGAATGCTCGCGATACGATGGTACATTTTTAATCTTTGCTATATTAAAATGATTTCATCATATGTTTTCGTAGCAAGCCGAATAGTGGGTTAATCGAGTTTGGGTCGATTCACTCGTTTTGCGAAACAACTATACACCTGTGCGACAATCAAATTTTGCCTATAGCTATTTATTTTGTCTTCATCATTTTTAAAGGTCGACGTGAATCGTCTCTACAAAGGTCAAGTATTTAAAAAGTTATTCATTCAGTCACATAAAATTACTTATTCATCGAATTAAACGTTCACGATCAATAAATTGAGAGGACAGGTCTCCGGGGTCTTGTTTAGTGGTCTCGGATATAAAAACGCTGTAGACTAAATGACACAGACAATGCAGTAAGTTTTTAAAATAGTCATCAGGATTGTGTTGCCGCTTGCTACGAATTTCACTAGAAACTAGTCACGACTTCTTTCAACTTCTGTTTGCCACTGAATTTTTACTTTTTGTGACACCTGGCGGAAGCTTACCGTCACGATACAGCTATTAAATCCGGCAGTCTATTATTGCGTCAAGTTGAATAACATTTTAGCTACGCCTACCTGTACCGAGCCGGTACGGACACGGACGTTTATTTTACATTATCACGGGCTTGTTCAAGTTTCGAGTGCCACTCGGCTTGATTTCGGACCCCGCAGAAAATCAAGACACGTCACTCAGCTGCCAGTTAAAATTTGCTTTGCTCTATAAAACTTTCAACTGCGTAATCTTAAAACGTTCTTGTTTTAACAACAAAATGCCACAATAAGATCCCCTTTAATGTTGCATTGTGCAGTTTCGTTTTATTGGTGCAGAGAATATCAGGAGATCGGCTGCGAGGTGCAGCGGAAGGCGAATGAGTAAATATGTCGAGAATTCCGATGTGTAAAGTTTAAATGGAGGAACAATAGAGCTGTGGCGGGTCGCGTGAATACCGCGGTGTTACAGTATGGAATGCGGTGCTATTTTGAAAGGGGCACGTGCAAGGTCAAAGGTGCAACCAGCAACCGACAGACAGTTGTGTCAAGCGAGATATCCGTTCTAATACGTCTACGTTAATCATTCTCTTGCAACAACAATTGCTAACACTTGCCCACAATATCGCCGATAATTTATTTGTTTTATTGCAGTAAATCACCCCGGCTACGATCGACTTTATCGACACTCGTAATTATGTTGTTATTTATAACTTAGCTCGTAATGGCGGTGCGTTCGGGCTATTGTTAGATTTTTGTCAAGAAGGCTATTTGCAGACGAATGGTAATAGATTAAGTGGTTTGCAAATGTAATTGGACTTATTGTAGCAGTTGATGATAGAAAGTTAAGGATGGTAATAATGAGCGCAGTCGTGACTGACGACGATGGCGATAACTTATCACGCGGACACTCGAACAATTAGCTGCCTGCGCCTGCGCAACACTTGCTATAGTGCGCGCGGATCATGGCGCATGACGTATGCAAAGAGTGCAATACTCAAGACACATCCACATACACCATACAAGTAAGCTTTTTACTCGAGCCAGATAAAGATTTTGCATTTGAACTTATTTTGAAACACCGTATTAGGAAATTGGATATCACTTTAACGTTACATGTTTTGCTAAATCTCGGCATTTAAAAAAAAAGCAGAGATAAACCCTTTTATAATTCTTATACAGTAAGTCAGCGACCTTAGAGGTCAGACTCCGCGATATCTTTCTTTATCCGTGGGTGGGCTCGGCTTACAACGTATTTTTGCAAAAAATGTGACGTAAAAACTATGTAGGCGCAAAAATTGCAAAGTGTTCACTTTCACTACTTATTTATATAAAGTTACTGTGCTGCGTGTAAAAAACGAATTTCGTTTGTATAGTGTAGGTAACTACAATTGAATAAACTATATCCATTTTCTATTTTGGTTCTATGGTGCTTAACTTAGACTGTAACGAAGAGTAAAAGTTATGCATGCGACGCAGGAGGCGGCGAGTTTGCAAATAAAACGAAACTCTGCGAATCGTGGTGATTAACTAAAATGGACTTATTTGTAACGACATTGGTTTTCAATTACAATGGCTTGTATGGAGGTGGCATGCGGTGCGGCGTCACCGCTGGAGTATTTACACACGGTGTGGGTCGTCGACCCGCGCATCTCCGCCGTCGCGTGAGCAGCCGCCCCGTGATTACTTATCGCCCGTTATTAATAGCAAATAACAATAATTCCATTAATTGTACGCACTACACACTACTGCTCCTATATCACAGTAACATTCAGCCAAATACCTATTGTTTTATGTTGTAGAAAAATACTGCGCTAGCGAACAAATTGAACATTTCGTCGCCGCCAATCAATGTTTTCCTGAAAGTCAGTCTAGTAATTGTATAGTACAGATACACTGAAAGTGTGCCGAAGCGTTGATGCATGAGGGAATGTTAAAACAATAACAATTAGTTTTTATTGCTAGAAATGACAGTGGAGACAAGATAGGTAGCAATTCCTCGTGGTTTCATTTCTTGCAGTGTAATTACAGCAAGCCACTCGGGCTGAGTGTTGTGCCATCAAAAATAGGACAGCAATTCTCGAGCAGAAGCAACTCTTTAATAGAGGATCTTTGTAATCTCTGGTTTCAGTGCGCAATCTCGATCTATGATCTGTTTTGATAATACGTTGTAGTAATCAACCGCATTGTTAGAAAAAGAGTTTTTTTACATAAGATTACGTGTTATTTTTCAGACGAATTATGTAAAATAATTTTATGATCCTAGAACACGTTAAGTTAACTAATAAAGCGGACAAATGCAAGTCAGATTTGGTTGTTTAGCACTGCCAGTTTTACGACTTCCTCGATATTGACGAAACCAAAACTAGGAAATTCTTAGACGATGTCTATAAATGCCAAACTGGACGATATAAAATAAGAAGTATTTTTATTTTTCTCATCTTTCGTCATACGCACTTTTTCGTAATATTTTAAGTTTTTTTTGTCCCATTAATTAACCAGTGCTTGAATAAAAAGGCCAAGGCTCACATCTACATCACGGCACTGCTCAGAAACGGGTTGTGGTGTTAAATAGGTCGTCTCCGAGTGCGATGGCACGTACTTGCACGTAACGTTGCAGTTGCTTCACCGTGCGCTTGCGTCAGCGGGCACGCGGCGCGGGCGCAGCGCCGGCGCAGCGCGGGGTGTCTTCCGCGACCCGACGACCTTCACGACTCACGAAACTAAGCACTAACTATCAAATCTTCATCTTTCGGCTAAGAGAAAGATGTCTGTGATGTCAGATCACGATCGTGACAAAGAAATTACATGAGGGTACAGAGAGAGTTGGTGCAGTCAACTGTCAGAATTGTATGCTGAGTTTTTTGTCTGGTCATTTAAGTTTTCCGGACGACGACACACGTATTTTACATTAAAAAAACTTGTTAAGATCTTGATTACTTTGATTAACTTTTCGCTGCATTTAATGGAACCATCAATAGGACATTAATTTATCAGTTTAATAAATGACTTCAATTAAAATACTTTTAATTAAAAAATTAGGCACGCCATTTTAAGACAAAAAAGTTCGAAAAGCAATTTATGATTACAAAAAAGTGAAGGCCGTGATGAGTCAAAGTCATCACTTGTCTGATACATTAGAGAGCCGGGCCGAGGTCGCTGGTCGGCAGTGGTCGGCAGTGGTCGGCAATGGTCGGCGTGTTGGCCGCATGCTAAACACCTGTCGAAACACCTCGTTATCCAATGTTGCTGACAGAAAACACATATTGCACTACTACTGGACGAGAGACGTATTGTCGTGTTACGTACAAGAATTTATTGTGTTGTACCATAATATTGTATTGTGTTTAGATGCAATAACAATGGTTGTTTATAACTTAGCTGTGTAACATAATAAAATGTTGTTACTGATTTATTATTTTATTAATCGTTTGTTCAGGCTCCAGGTTTCTGTTATTACAGACAGTGTTATCAAGGTTGTTTTTTTTAATTTTCAGGTAAAATATTTTCAAGCTTTCTGTACGCGTTGGGGTCGTGGAAAGTGTTCAGTGAAGCGGGACGCGGGTGCGCGCATTTATTAGTTACGCCACCGCTTAGAGGTCGCCGCTACCCGACTAGATTGATTGCTTTAAGTTCAATTAGTTTATTGCTCTTTTAACTTTATGACGATTAACAGAATCATTGCTATTAGTTTAAGTACCAAACGGACCGGTCCAATTTGCGAACAGTTCACAACCAATTTCCTCACATCGAAGTTAATGCAATTTCATAAGATATTTAGAGCTCTAATATTTTGAAACGCTCCAGTTGCTAACTTGAGATCAATCGGAGTCTATTTGCTTTTATCGACAATTTAATGTTTCATATGAAACGACTCATACATACTTAGCATTTTAGAACGTGAAGGCAAGACTTTAAATGCGAGCAATATTGTTTTATGACTTCGAAGGATCTTGGGAATGCAAATAGTGAGGAATGTGGGTATTGCGTATAAAATCTAAATGTTTTGTTCTGCTACGTGACCGGACTGCCAAACAGCGGACTGGCAGACATTGCCATCTTTGAACACCAATTATGGGTAACATTGATCGGTGGTAATCACTGTATTTATCTACGCGGATGCACTCAACAAGGAAACGTTAGAGGTAAAAACAATCTAGAAAATTCTTATTAATTCAGCAATCAAGACTAAGCTTTTATATCTTACAATAGAACGATTGTATATTTATAAAAGGAAAATGATTAAAAAAACGGAGTCGCAGTTAAATGTAGCGTTACTGTATCCTAATGCATTGCAAATCAGTAGGGGAAAGCAAAATAATGGAGCATGTACCAATAGATATTCGTGAGCGAAATATGCATTACGCGATTATGGCCCGCCATGATGTTTTGTGGACCTGAAGGATTGCAATATCTTTAAGCTGATGGGTGTATAGATAACAATGTCTCATGAAAGAGTTACTATTGTTTTTCAAGTTTAACTATCATTATCATCGTCTCCATTGAGATCAATGGTTCTTCAACTTGTAAGTAGATTGCTTGTCGCCTTTGATTAGTGAGTAGAAACATCTCTCATCATGTTGACTATGTTGTGATTGGTAAAACAACATAACAACAACTAATTACATCACTTGAGATGACATTTAAAAACAGATCATTATTGAATACAGCTTCCAGATACCGGGAGTAGTCCTGTTCTCTTGGTACCGATTGTGGAGCTATCTCCAGCCCAACGATGACACTAAAGCAGATCTCAAGTTTCTAAATGTCTGATACTTAATTAAAATTTTTCAAGCGCTATCAAATCTTAGGCTTGTGCGTCACACCTAGAGTTAAGTTTTTGTTTACTCAACCAATGTGAGCGAAGCTTTAAGTAAATAAATGAACATAAGCTTGAAAAATTGCACAAACATTTTATGCATAATTTCACGGCAAGAATGTGGATATGTGTTGACACAAATGCATCTTGATTGATACGTAACCCTTGCATGCAGGCTACTGTGATAACTTCGCAAGTTATGTTAACTTGATGAATGCGAAAACCGATTTTATGAATATCTAAGTTGGAAGCCGTTGTCACTGGTAGAGCAAACATTATTAGGTAACAAATATCAATAGAGAACGTAATGCTTATTTATATAGAACCTGTTACCACAATCAGTTTCCAAGAAGTATCGTGGAAACTTGATTTACCGGGTAGGCTTTGTAAACTTAGGCTTTGCTGTTTTAGGTGAGGCTAACAAAGTAACTGCAGGACAAGACTTTTGGTCCAAATCTGTCTGTTTGTAAACTGTTATATACATCGAGTGTCTCAGCAGTAAGTACGCGACACGTGTCTACAAGAAGTTTGAAACCAGTTCTATGATCCGATTGCAAGTTGATTTAATCACTCGCTCACCGACTGGCCGGGTGACCACATAGCAGGCGCTGGCGGGAAACGCACGACCACTTTCATCACCTCATTAATAATATATAAGAATATCGTTCAACAAGCCACTACATAAATATACGACGTGTGTACAAATACATGAATAGTTATGCGAAGGAAAAATGTTCGTAAGTAATAAACGGAACTACAGATAAAAACTTAGGTAGAAGGTTACAATTAAATACCAAACAAATAAAAAAAATACTTACGTTCAAGTGAGCGTAACATCCAATATTGCCGGCAAGTACAACAACTATAAAATATTCAAATTCTCATTAACGTTATTGAACTTTTGCAACGTTATAATATAATCACGAAAGTTTTAGCAAATCACATATAATTATCCAATAGGAAGCACCGAAAATATTTGAACGCGACACGTAGCGGAAAACTTTTTATAGTCTACAAACTGCCACTGACGTTGGTTTCGATTTCGGAAAAGTAAAAGAGCGATATGTGGTTGCGCGCGGCTGGAGTTGGCAAAACTGACGTACGCAGCGCGCAAGCGCCGCCAAGGTATTGTTAAAAGTTACTTTTACTTGCGAGACTCGCGACGTGCTTGCGCCTGCGCCTCTAGCCGCGCCGCCGCGCCGCTCGGGGACCTTGCGACCGTCGCGCCACCCGTTTCACTCTTTACATGACCACGAAAGAGAAAAACAGAGGTCTCTCTCCTCCTCTCTGATACACCATTTGGAAAATTTATATTTGCTGTACGCCTAGGAATACATAAGAATATTTGTGCAAGATTAAATTATTGCTATGCAAAGTAATGGTCACGGTTCATTGAAATTTTAGGTGAGTATTGCCTTATTTCCTTGCGTGGCGAGGCAGTAGAATGAACGGAAAAGTGATGATTACCAGGGCGTCAAACACCGTAATTGTTGCATGGAATTTGTTAATTACCGTGAAGCAGACCTAACAACCAATAGAATTTTCATTTAACGTTTAATTGTACGGTTAATATTTGCATTGATATTGATGCAGATATTATCATTAGCGTTAGATACTAGACTGATCTCATTTGCATGCGTGAGCAATGTCACGTGAATTAAAATATCAACATCGAGTGAATGATAAACCTTGATCTGAAAGGTGTCTGTAACCAACCATATTTGAGTGTATGTTTTTGTTACGTACAATCATAAAAATGCAACAAATCCGCAACGAATAACCGTTTAGAAAAAAACAACGTTTTAGGGTCGGAAAACGTGTGTCCCATATAATAATACTAATATAACACCAGCACTTCTGAAGCGTAGAATACTTTTTCTACCTAATCCCTAGGTATACAAACTATTTTAAAAATTGAACAGAAGTGCGTGATTCTAGTGCCGCAAATATTATACGGGAAAAATCACGTGAAAATATTTGAAAAAGCTTTAAAAAATCCGGGTAGAATACGAGGAACAAGATACAAGATTGCATTTAACATTCTATGGTACGATACCGAACAGGCGTGAGTGTGTAATGAATAAGTCAAAGTGCATTATCGTTGACACATTTACCTCCTGGCGAGGTTAATCAAATTGCTGAGTTAGCTAATAAGTTGTGTTTAGCGCCAAAATGCTAAAGAATTGGTGTTGCAAACTGTGCTCAAGGGTTTTCATCAATCGTATTGTCTATGAGGTGATGGAGTGGAGAGCCTGGCGCGGTCGTGCCTGCCGCGGCCTCGCACGCTACCAAATAATCTGATACATTTGATCCGGCCGCATTGATTAACAAACCCACTAGATATCTGAGCCTGATTTGAAATTTCACTAAATACCTGCCGCGTTAAACGTGACCAGAACTTTTGATCTACTTTCGCAATTGATCGTCCTAAATAAATTGTTTAAAAGCAAGTGCGATCTGATAAAGGAATGTCATAAGTTGAGATTGGCGCCTAGAGTTCGAACAGGATATCAAGGTAGGTAACTATTAATAAATCTGTTCGGTGCTATGTTGTTTAGTTGCTCACATTTATTAGTAGCAGTACCTATGATTAGTATGAATGGCACAAAAACTATAAGGAACAAAAAATTGGGTTTCATAAAGTCATGTGAAGAATTGCCGTCTAATCTGTCCACGATGTAAAAGAAAAATGCTGAATATTTTTATTGGGCACTAATAACATCAATTTTCATATCTTAATCCTTGAATAAAGGGAGTGTACCACTATATTGCATCTGCTGCAGCTTTAAACATATATAAAAGTCGTTCCAAAATGGGAGGTTTCACAGCTACCGAGCGATTTTGATACAGATACCTAAATAAAACATTATGTACGGCAATCGCAGTTCAAGTACTACTTTACCACTGCTACCCCACTTATCCACTTGAAGATTATAAGCCTGAAATTATGTATGAATATAGACGAGAATGACATTACGGCGTTATAATGTATAGAACCACTCGAGCTAAGAGCTTGTCAAGAAAACTGGTCCAATGTATACTAAGAGCATTTCTATAGTGACATCGCTGACAGCTCACAAGGGTCGCGTCTTGAATATGATCTCGCCTTCGAACGTTCGGATATTGAATCCAGCGATGTGATTGGTCAGTGATTTATATTTCTTTCATAGCTGTCAACGAACAGCGCGTGCAGCGGGGGTCTGACAAATTGGTTAAAAGCTACTAGACTGAAATAATGGATACGCGTTGAGTTTTGCTAAAGATGTCTGCGAGTTTTCTTTCGAAGACTTTTATGAGTTTCTTGTTGCTTTAAAATTTTCCAGTAACAAGTGAATCGTAGATCTTTGATTTTTTTAATTTCCCAATTAAGAGAATTTTTTCACGGTCGTAACTCTTGCAAAACTAAAAGTAGATAGGCAACCAAGCCGGGTAGCAACAGTGACAACTGACATACAAAATTAAGTTTTCATTCCCCGTCCAGTGGAGACTGTTACGAGCAGCAGGCGTTCAATGGGCTTCCTGTCTGCTGCCAGTTTTTATGTGACTTACGCCTTCCTGATTGTTATATAGGTATCACTTATTATGCGTCTAATTATGGTTTCGTAAGTGGATATGGCTATCGATTTAACTAATAACTGGAAACTATTGAGAATACAGGAACTTTACTTTTGCAATTTCTTGCGTAGTGCTGTTCCAAGATCATCATCTGCCTATTTTTTCCCAACCATTGAGGTCGAATTCCAGTCTTACCGGATGCAGCTGAATAGTGAATACCACTATTTTACAAGGAGCGACTACTTATCTGACCTCCGTAACCCAGTTACTGGGTAACACGATAGCCCTTGGTAAGACTGGTTGCCAGACTTTCAGGATTTTGACTACTCGTAACGAATGTTTCCAAGATATTGGCGTATTTAAATTTGACTATATATCGCTGTGGTGTTAGTTCGTGAGGAAGCCCACACGTTAATAATAAATTCCGTCGGTGTGTGGCGCCATGGTAGGGTAGGTTGCGCCACCTGTCAGGCGCGGCACGAACTACCGCCGAGCGCCGTGACGCGGTGCAACCAAGTGCCAAGCATTTACCGCGGGAACTGACATTCTATTGAATAGTGTATGAGAAATAAGTGTAATGATACTATACTTTTTCCCAATAATGTGGCATAATAAATATTTGTAGGTAGAAAGAAGTGTCAGACCGATTGTTGGCTTACGATGACATGGGTCGAGCATATGCATGCACTTGTGGTTTGTGCCAAATAAGCTTGTTTTTTTTTAATTTCTTTTTCTTTCTTTCTAATCGAACTGTGATGAATGCTGTCAAAGAAAAAGCAGTAAATGATAGCGCCGACCATAAATAACATGGGACAAGGCTGAGAAGATGATAGTGAGTAACCGAACTGAGATCATTTTATTAGAAGATTAATTACTTAATTAGTTTTAAGTACGCCCATATTAATTTGATACCAAGATTATTTCAGGATCATAAAGAAAATCAAATCTAGCAACTTGCGGAAGACAATCTATTCGATTAAAGTCCTTCACCATTACGTATGGAATGCTCTTATAATGCTCTTACAATGGCTTTCATAATTACAATGAATTACAAACTCACGTTTTAAATAGCAACTAGATAATTAATAAGTCGGCTACATTGTTATTATCTATAACGACTGCATTATAAGACAAATCAGTTTCGTTCATTGCCGTGTCGATCACGGTCATTAGGAAAGTCAAAACACAGTTACGGTACGTTATTTTGATAACGTCATATGATGTATCACTGCGCAATATACCACGTTAGTCAGTGTTCCTGACATTTTGTAAGATCAGTCGAAGTTTGGCCATAAAAGCTTTAGTCATAGACAAACTCATGACACGTAAAAGGTCAATGCTATATTGTTCCACCTGTGTCTATTATATTTATAGCTATATTATTAATGCCTAATAAGAAATATAGACAATACAAGGAAACATGGCAGAAATTAACATTTTTAGCCGTAAGGGACAATGGTCATTCATCTTTAGTTCTGCTTATTGAAAATATCTTGCTTAATAAAATTTAAAACCAAGCTCATTTACTGTCGAGGTAAACCGACGAAACAAAATGAGATTCTTTCGTTTGACCCGAAGGATAATCAATTACTTATATTCTGCAAAGGCGGAAAATATTAGTCACTAAGTATGCCAATATATGTCACTGTTGTAAAATGTCTTATTAAAATTGCAATAATAAATCTTAATCTTGACAATATCATTCTGACGCATCTTCTTAATTAATTTGATATTTCAAAGTTTTTTTGGTACTATTTTCAATATCAGAACTTATAAACATTTATTTTGCTTGTTGTGTCTTACCTGAAGTCCTTCAACTTGACCATTTAATTGCAATTTTTCTCAGTCAATATTTTGTCAGCCATGCCGGCCGGCTGACAAAATATGATACAAGTTGAAAGGGACACCGACACACACACGGCTACCGCGTATTTAGTACTAGATACTGAACCACCGAAAAATTTTTTTTTTCATCTGTAGCTTAAAAAAAACTGCTCTTCCCTACAAAAGTGCAATAGCTACACGGTCAAAATGTATGGAATACCTTTTTATTTTAAATTACCGATGAAAAATTTCAATGCTGGGGGGTTCAGAATGATGAACTGAATACAACCGTTTGAATAATATACTGAATGTAACTTTTTGGGTGTCGTCGGTGTCTCTTTCACCCTGTAGGTATTTAAATCTATGCCGTAAACACCATAGATTTATGAATATAAACCAATTATAGAAATCTAACAGCGAATGTCATAATATCCTGTTACATATTTCTCCGCAGGAAAGTAGTAACAAGATAAATATGGTAATATATGAATATATTTGGATAATTGAATTAAATCGATACTTACGTACAATAGATAGCTGTAAGTAATAAATATCTGTCAACTAATAAATCAATAGACCTTGCACCTATTAAGGCACACTTAAGTAGATTTGCTGTAAGTGGGTGGATTTTAAGTAAGAATTAAATCGGTCAAGTGCGAGTCAACCTCACGAAGTAGTTCGTATAGATATAGTGTTAGTTGCTTAATGATTCATAATACACGTAACTTTACTGACATATCGTTATAAGAAATGGCGAAACATCAATCAATGCCTTTTAGCTATCTGACATTTTGTTACTGGTTTATGTATATTTGGGTAACTTTAAGAGTAAAAGTGATCATATTAAGTAGTAATTTAATTAGTACATAAATGAGAAATAAAATAAAAAGTAGTTTTTAATTGGTCGTAGACGTTTCGTAGACCCCTCTACGGAAGAGGTCTACGAGAATGTTAAAGATGAAATATTTTTAAAGCGTCACATTTTATTTAGGTCACTTACCTAAATGTTTTTGATATTGTCGCATTACTAACTTTTTTTTTTTTACAAAAACACCGGACGGTGTAAAACAAATATAAATAAGAGTTACTTACTCTTTACGACGTCGGCAACCACTAAGAAAAGACTTTTACAATTCCTTTGGGAACATAAAAAACATAATAGGCAACTTTTGACATGAACGAAAATGGGGAGCAACCCTACTTTATTTACATAAAATAATATACTGTATTTGGATTAACATACCATATAACTTAACGATGTAGTTCTGTGTCGGACATCGAATGAGAAAAACGAATAATATAGGATCAAGACTGAAACTCATATTGCATTTGATTCTAGTTTTGAAATGGAATGCTAACAACTCGTAGTAAAGTGCATATTTTGTGTTTTCCGATATAATCCACCAACCCAAATACCCTCTCAGATAAGATCAGTATTACAGATTCATCCATATTTTAGGCAAGTTATTTCATTTTTTGTGTAAGAAACCTCACACATACCTAATACCTACTAAAGGGAAGAATCGAACTCAATTCGCTTCAAGACAAGTCATTGTCAGAGAACAGATTTTGGCGTCAGTCCAGAATGAAAGATGAGAATGTGTAAAAATATGAAAGGGAAAAGAAAGGCGGGAAAAAAATATATAAGATGAAATATTACATATGACAGTGGGTATTATGAAAAGATTTCTCGCAAAAAAATGCCAATGCAGTACTCCCAAACGTATTGTTCGAGATGAAATAGTGATGAGTTCTTTATGTAGTAAACTAATAAGCATAATGATACGATATTAATTCTAACGACAAGGCTCATCTCTGTCGTTGCAGAATATTGCCGCGGGGAAGGCAATGTGAACATTCGGAGCAATAAATCGAGCTATTTAAAAACTTTAAATTGCATCAGTGCGGTGATTATTGTAATTGGCTGTGCATATTATTATCGGTTCGCGTTAATTGAATAGCTAGACAGTCCGGTATCAATTATTTTTGCTTGATAAACTACCTACGAATTTTGTTTGTTTTGCTCTGAAAACGTATGATTAAATTATAGACTAAATTAGCATAGATTATAATTTTGTGGTAAGTTTTTTTCTTAGCATATTTTTAAGAGGCAAAAAAGTTAAGCAACATAATTATTCTTCTGAGGATGTCACTTCAGTGGAAAATTAAATCATTTGCATGTATGCAGGATGCATTAAAAGGTTTAGTTTGTCAGAGCTAGTCCGACATCAACTACTGATTCGTATATGTATGTATATGTAGAATACTAGATAATCAAAAGTATAGCACAATCTAAGGATGTTGACCAGAAGCGCAATAAAATAATATACAAACAACTTGCAGTTTTAGACTTGCATCGGTGTGAGCCACTAAAACCCGATTGAAAATATATTAAAGTCGGAAGACCATAAATCGAATTTTCGCCCCTAGTACATCACGAGCAAGTCCGTATTTCTAAAACCTCGATAGCCTGAATGTTCGGTACTCTATAGATGCCAGACTGAAAGTGCAAACATTGCCTGTACTGGGTGAATATTACTTTTTTTTCCTGGCGAACGAAATTAAAATTCAGTTCAGAGACTGTTATAAGCCTTTTGTTGAGTTAGTAACCAACTGGGACTGCTTTAAAAAATAATACGTTATTATTTTGCAAACGTTACGTATATCTGGCAGTGCTGCAGGCGGGCGCTGTGCGGGTTGGTAGATGTAACATTTCTTCGAATTTATGGTTGGACATGTCGGTCGCCTAACGATATTGTCTTGCACCGTTTTGAAATATATTATATATTACACAAAGTGATGCTTCTGCCTGGGTTTGAACCCACAGCATACAACTCGCCGGCGCCGATAACTCTGGGCCAACACCTCTCTGCGTTTCTCCAAAATCCTTCAGAAATACTCGTAGACTAATCGTTTTCGTGCGATGAGTAATACGCTCTGTTGTACTCGTCTGTTACATTCCGACTAGGAGAATGTTGACCTATGAATGTTTCCAAAAATATTTAGCATGTTTTAATATCAAGGCGTGCATATAAAGCGTCACTTTACATATTCTTGTTTCGATGCAAAACATGTAGAACTCTCTTCTTACTTTTAAAACAACTTGTAATTTTCGTTGAATACCTGAGCTACTGACTTAGGTATGCCTATTTATTTAAAGATTAACTAAAATTCTCGATGCATTTTTTTTTACGTTGGGATTGAAATGATTAAAATTCATCATTCAAAGCCAAAATCTTATAAAAAATCTTATAAAAATCATTAAGAACATCTTTATAAATTGGGTAAGCACCTATCTGTTTTTTCATACAAGCAATGACATTGTTTTTTTTTGTTTTCTACAACAGAGCGTGGCTAATTTTATTTTATGTTGTAGGCAAATTCAAATGTTGCAATGATCTTAGAAACAGCTAGATGCTAATTCATTATTTTATACTCATACCTTCCTGTTTAAAATGATTGACCTTCTTTATAAAACTTTGTTGTTAATCGGAAAAGTCCTAGATCCTATTGATGACTGTCAAAAGCTTATTTGGTCATTGAGTGACAGTTCAATGTGGAAAACACTTATAAAATCAGCTTGAAATCATGCCATATTTTCAGTAAAAAATATAAAACTGTGAGAACTAGAACTGAACTGTGTAGACAAGTTGTCAAGCAACCATTTAGAATATTGACAACTTAGTCAATAATAAATAGAAAAGTATTTTTTTATTAGACGATTTTTACGACAGCTTTAAGTGGTCACATCCCACGCTTTTGTTTTATCAACAAATTAGCGTTAAATCGTAAAAATAGTTATAACGAACTTTAATAGTCCACTGGTATAAGTTGCATGAATATTCATAACCACGAACTGCTAAATAATGAAGTGATTATGTATTCTCTATGGACGTTAGTCACATAAATATTAACATAATTACTAAATCTAGAAAATATAAATGCTGCAAGACAGTGCTTTTACCGATACCGCTAGAATTTTAATGCCTCTGAGGACCAATATAACATCTTACTATTTCTTTGATGGTTATTTATTTAAACTTCATGTACAAGAGTGGTACATAGGCGGACTTAATGCCACAATGCATTCTCTACGGGCTGCGGGACTGTTCGGAAGAGATACCGCGGCACTGGAACACAAAGGGCAAAGAAGGAACATGGATGGGTTTTAGTCAGTACGAGTCTGACACTCTCTTCCACTCCGCTAAGAGCGGGAGGGGTCATTTGATGATTTCTCATAAGAAAAAGGCACTCTACCAGTCAACCTTTGGGTCAAATAGGACAGCATTGTGATAGAGTACAAAATATAAATAAGAAAAATACCATTTTTTTTTTCTTAGTATTATTTCACAAATCCGTATTTGAAATGATTCCTGGAACAGTATTCTGTGAGTGATATTGGCATTTGGCTGTAACCGGAGCCGAATCGAACAACACGAGATCCGTCGAATACCTATCTTATGTACATGTAGTGAACGGCAAGGTCGCGGGGGTATAAGTTTCTTTCCAATTTTATACACACGTATAATCTCAGTTATGTATGTGTTAATAGTGACGTTAATAAATATTTTAGAAACAGGTATTCTCTTATTACCAGCCAGTTCTATGGGGCGTGATCGAAATCGATTGTTTATAGCGTGTAGTATTTTTTTTTGTTGTAAATGTCGTTGTTGTGACATTGGAATTAAATATTTCATAACATTCACGGCAATCAATCTACGGCTCTTAATTACCAATGCCATAATTACATAAGACTTGGGGTAAAATAAACGAGGCATTATCAAAGTATTCGTATATTAATAACATTAATCACGCTTGGGTTCCCAACGGGTTAAGCAGAACTAAATGAGAGCTAAAACACTCCAAAGCTACGCTCGGCATAAATCAGGCGAGTTAAAAGTCGATAAAACACAGACTACTTTGGCATGTAAATGCGCGCTGCAAGAAATTACGGTCTTAATTTAATGTCCAGTCAGCAAAATGATTTGTAGAACTAAAAGGCACTCAGACCGTGAATATTTTTTGAGATAATGAAATTTAGTATTATACTTGAAAATTCCTCCCTTCTCAAAACTTCGTGGCCGTGACATTGAATTAATGGGACACATTTTTAATTCGGAATTATTATTCGTACCTTTCTTTTCCAACTTTGAGACAGTATTGAAATAAGGTGGAATTTACAAGTAAATATCTAACTTTACAATTCAATTTCTTTAGCCAAACACGGAACTTGGATAAAACATGCATTTTATGATGAAAACAGGAACCCGTAAAATCTACAAAAATATCTTCAGCACAAAGTAGCAGCGATATCTTGTAGACTCAACTAGCGCCATCTGTAGTCATAACTTGCAATTGATTACTTTCCTTGGTTCGTGGTTTTGCTCACAACACTAGCTCACAAGATCTTTGTACACGTTAAATGTAGAGGACGTGTCGTTCGACTCGTGGCAGTAAATCGCGTTCGCAACGTGATTGGAATTGGTTTAAAAAAGACGATTTTATTTCACAAAAGCTGTTGTTTGTCACATGTAGAGCGGGTTTGATTGGAACAAAAAGAGTTTATCTACACACGGCTACCTAGTGGTTCTATGTAGGTAGATATGTATGTATATCAGTGTGTGTATGTCTACTATATTACTAAGCTGTGGTTATGTACACAGTAGATGAAAGTTTCACAATCATGTAAAGTTATGGTGGTAGTTATTATTTTTAATAACTGTTTGTATGAGTTTTGTTTGTCTTAACTTGGACTCGGGTATACATGGACGTGAAACTCATGAAATATACGTAAACGTTTCGTACGTTCAGCTTGTAACACGGATGGAATATGTAAAGTAACGATTTCACTGCTTCAGCTAATGCGTTGTTAATAATTCATTATGATTGCCTGATTAGGTTCGAGTAATCAGACTATAGTTTGATGATATTGCTGCTATGTTCCCTTCCCATAATTATACGTTATTGTAATGGGAGTAGGAAGTAGTTTCATCCGGAAAATCTAGTAATAAAAAAAATGGTCTAGGAGTTGGGTTCAATTCCCAGGCCGGGTAAAGTGATATTGGATTTTCTAGGATATTCGCAGGAGCAGCTCGAAGTCTGGGTTTGTGGCTGGTTGGTGGTAGTACGACGTTACGTGTTTAGTTATAGTTTTAATAAGGTTTTTTTTTAAATTTGTTTTATTATGGTTTAAGATTATTTTGTGTATTAATTTTATTATTTATGGGCCTCAGTTGCGTGATAAAAAAATGATTACACACGGGGTGTTAGGGACACAGACGCGAAAACGGTTACCACGTATTCAGTACATCATTCTGAGCCCCTCTACATAGACATTTTTCATCGGTTCTTTAAAAAAAAATCTGCTGTTCCGTTTTGACCGTGTAGGTATTGCACTTTTGTAGGAAACAGCAGATAAAAAATTCTGTGGGGGGGCTCAGAATGGTGTACTGCATACGTGGTATCCGTTTTCGCGTCGGTGTCCCTTCCACCCCGTATTATTATTATTAATAGGCTCGCCTCCTATTTCATGGAACTTAAACAAAACTGGCGAAATGTGCTTTTTAAATAGCTTTGACAAAGATTAAATACTAGCTTCTTATAATAATACTGATATAAAGGGTGTAAAAAGACCCTTAACGAAGCCGAAAAGCATTTGTTCTCCCCGTCAATGCGATCATTTTTTTGTTCTAGACCATACCTGGGAACCTTCTAGTTACGGAGATATTGGGGGTCAAAGTTCCAACTTTTTCACAAGTTTTTTTTTAAGTACATGTTTTTAATGTAGGATTTTAAACACCTCCACGACCCAAGTACTATTCAATCCATCCATCAGCAAAATGTTCTGAGTGCCTTATATTGAGTTCTACCGTCAAACGTGATTTTTGACCCCAAAAAAAAAAGTCGTTTCCCAGCAAAATTTTTTGCGTAAAGTTACTTAGTTTGATGTACAGAATGCTTGGTTGACGGCTTGGTGAAGGGTCTGTTTACACCCTGTATATTTGCACTCAAATGAAAGTTACAGCTGGTATTATAACACGCGTTATTATAGTAAAGAACAGCAAATGCGACCTTGCAATGTCGATGAAACGGTGTTGCGGTAAAAATGCTGTTGCGTGTGTGCAACAATTACATTGTTTAGTTTTAGTGCTCATAATCCAGTGTTGTTTTAGGTACCTATACACTAAAACTATCTATAGCTTCATAGCACAGATGTGTGGTTGTTAAATTAATTTAAGTGAATCGAATTTAAAATTATTCTTGTCTTTATCATATTTGCATTTAGTCAGGAAAGTTTTTTCAACTTGTCGTATGAATGCCGAATGGTTCTCAATTTAGTGTTTGTATTCATTTGCTTTAGTTTTGCTTTGCTTTGTTTTGTATTGTTTTGCGATTTGGCGTCTGGCACGTGTATCAAATACGTGCTAATGGTCAAACAAAGAAAATAATAAACCAACAAAAGGATTTTGAACAGGAGGATTCGTAGTATATACAAATTAAAATTCAAACGAAGGTCTTTTTGATATAGTAGTTACTCTGTACTACTTACAATTGCCTTCTAACCGAGGACTATTAGCATAGCCTCCACAATACACCGTGACTTTTTAGTCGTCTTACAAAGGTGGTCCACTCAATGTGCCCGACTTAAAATAGTTCTAGGCGCGTTTTTTTTTTACCTACTGTAATAGGTACAAAGAAAAATAAATAAACATTAGAAAAAAATATGGAACATCCTGGTAATGATGTTTACGTGTCAAACGGGAGAATATACCTACCCAGCGCTCGAGTCCAGTAGATTATCGCTCACAACAGGGTGTTTTAACTACGTCATGCGTCATAATATTGAATAATATTTTTATTTTTAAATTATTAAAATCTCATAAATACCAATTTTTTTTTATGAATGCTTAGTATTCATTGGATACATGACTGCCGTTGTGAGACGACTAAAAAGTCACGGTGTATATGACAAGCTACGCGACTTCCAGAAACTCGCGAGCAATATTTGTTACAATTTATTTACTGAAAACCTTACCTAGAGCAAGTTACATTAAATAATACATTACATATAAGGTAAACGCGTGAAGTTCAGTAAATATTACTACAATGTTCCGACCTACATTACGCAGAAACAAGCGAAAAGCCAGCAATTCTTATAGTAAAGCGAGAGGAAGCTCCTGATCGATTATCTGAAGGTATCAAGTTTACGGAGGAATTCCATATTAAACTTTTACGAAGCGCATTCACACTCACTATCGAAAACTTAGACGTATTAGTGGCGGAGGTTCCATACAACTTGATTCCTACCGGCTTCCCTTTGAAAAATGGCACAGTCAGGATTCTATAGATAAATAATAATATCACATTAAAGATAAAGGGTGTAAATAGACCCTTAAAGAAGCCGAAAGGTACTTGTTCTCCCTGCTATTGCGATCATTTTTTTGTTCTAGACCATACCTGGGAACCTTCTAGTTACGGAGTTATTAGGGGTCAAAGTTCCAACTTTTTCACAAGTTTTTTTTTAAATACAATTTTTTTATATTATAACTTTACTTTAAATACCTCCATGACCCGTTTACTATACAATGCATCTATAAGCACAATGTTTTGAATGCGTTTCATTGCGTTTACTGTAAAAGGTTATTTTTCACCCAAAAAAAAAGTCGTTTCCCAGCAATAATTTTTGTGTAGGGTTACTTAGTTTGATATACAGAATGCTTGGTTAACGGCTTCGTGAAGGGTCTGTTTACACCCTGTATGTACTCCGGCTTACATCTTACAAAAATTAACCCCTTACTAAAATTATCCTCCCGAATGAAAGGTCAGTGACTTTATTGTATTTCAGTAAGGTTGAAAATACACCTGCCTTGCATGCCGTACCTTGCTAGTGTTATGTTAAACGTTCTTCAGGTTTATTTCATCCTTTTCACGAAGGTATGGGATGGCTTTAGGGCCTGCAGGCTGTCTTCATCTCGGTAAACGTTTCTTGCGCTAAAGTTATCAGAGACTTAATAGACCGTAAAGGCCGTCGGGTACTGCGGCTTAATATATCTTTGAAGTCATACGTAGGGACTGGAATTATAGCCAGGTAGGGATGTACGACGAGAATAGGATCATTTGTAGTACTTACTTCTTGTTCCCACGTTATATGTATATCTTTGTCCTTTATTTTAATACGGGAGATAGCATGTGTGATTTTTGATGTCATTTACCTGAAGTTCTAATAAATGTTTTAAATCTTATCTGCAGCGACTTCGTAGTCCTAATTGTTCGCCTTATAAATATTTGCTGACTAGGGCATTCCAGTGCACTTGACTTAAGCCAAACTTTTGCCGCCTTCTGAAATTGGAATTTCAGCTAGTCCTCTGAGTTAAGAGAGTCCAAATTCTAGTCTGAAATTCAACACAAATGATAATGTTATCAAAAGTCATCTAAACGCTTAGTAAAACGGTTTCTTATTAAGTATAAAAGGTTACAGACTTACTCAAGCGTGTTATGATTATGATAAGATCAACAGAAAATGGCCGCAAAAGTCGACGTAGATTTTTTCGCACACCACAAGCTGGAACCAAATTGTCGACGATTTCATTTCATTTCACGGATACCTCGCATTTCATGAAATTTTAATCAGCACACTCTATGTATCTACTGGATTAATAAAGGTAGGTACACACGTAACAGTTACATGTCAACAAGAGGGAAATTGAGGAATTTTGACAGTAAAATTATTAGTGGAAGATAAGTTAGCAGAAATAGGTATTTTTCCTCGCCGCGCTGAGTAAAATAAATTATTTTTACACCAATTGGAGCGTGACAAAACCGATTCGAGGCGAAGTTTGGTAATTATCGAGTTTAATCACTTTCGGTCGAAGTTGTGGGTTGATGTCAAAGCGAACTAGTATAATGAAAGCTTAACAATAGCACGTTTATAGGTGCACTGAGTCAATCCGATGACAAATGAATTCATGTCGGACGCCGCTCGCTAATAATCACACAACCCCAAACACATAGTTTACAGTAGCCTAACTGCGTACTGTGTGAGCGAATTTATTTCAGTTAATCTTGTTTTCATAGTTGCCTATAAACAGCTTTGGGCAGCGGCAATAAAGGCCTTTATTTTTTCCGGAATAGTTTCGGAATAAAATTATTCTTTCCGAACGGCTTTTCACACGTTATTTTCGTGCGTAGGAAAAAGTAACCGTAACTATTCATATTAAGGTTCAAGATCATTGTGTAAAAGTACCTGGGAGTATATTTAACTCACGTGGAATTTTCTTGGAAAAAGCTGACGGCCTGCGTTGCACTATCTTTAAAGAGTTCGATCCAGACGGCGTTTAAGCGGAGCGGAGTTATAGTTTTGACTGTAACACTAATGTAAAGTGCAGAAAGTTATTCTTGACATGAGTAAGAAGTAAGAAGCTTTTAGCGGCGCCATAGGGAATCAAAATTATTTGAGTGGTTCCGCTGGTGATTTTATAAGAAAAGTGTAGTCGTAGGTGATATTTAAACTCGTTGAAAAGTTTATGACTTTAGTCCCCCGATTTTCCCACAAAGTTATTTAGTTCGTGTGGAAATCGAACATTGGTCTTTGTCCAACATTTTAAATACACCATCATCATGATGACGATGATGACCCTTCTTCACTTAGGGTGTTACCTCACAATCGATCGATCGCCGATCACCAATCGATCGATGGTAGAAATGACGAAGATCGATCAATTGGTGTAGTAGAAACTGTCGATCGACGTCGACTTATCCATTCTACCATCGATCGATGGTTTAGCTACATTTTTTGTAGATCTTTAACCAAATCTTCAACTTAAGCTCCGTCAAAACACTTCCGTAGGTATTTTAGAGCTATAATCTGTCATGAAGTTCCTGACGAGAGAAATATTAATTTTGCAACGCAATTATAAGTTAAAGTAATTCTACTGTCACCCATTATGAAAATTAGAAATTCGTGTGTCACTTTGTTTGTAACTAACTGCTCAAATTACTGGCAGAACATTTACCTAAATTGGATAGATAACTAGGAATATATGTGATTACACCTACACCGAAGAAATGTCTTTTATATCAACGTTCTTTATGTGACACCCCGTAATGGGGAAGTTCGGTATTTTTAGATTTCTGCCGGAAATTGTGCGATAAAAGTGTTGTGAAAGATTCTTTTGTGTAAACCCAAACTTAATGGAAACTGTTACACAAATAATAAACACTTTTTGGCGTTTCCTCTATGTCTACCAATTGTAAAGAGACAGTTTCGTTTCGTTATTTACAGCAACAGTTTTGATTTTTTGTCAAAAAAAAAAAAGCTTTTTCGGAGCACAAATCATTTCGATCTCGATACTCATTTGTTTATGTTTATGATATAAATGACTAAAGCTATAATTGGTTAAACAAAGGTTACAATTATGTTACGTTTATCCAACAAAAAAGCTTATTAACATTTTAAAACGTTAAAAGAATTTAGTAACCCAAAAACAAAATATAATATCCAACATAATTCCAGGAAGCGCGTTTTACAACGAATTAATTATCCTTCTCTTTTTCTGACCAAAGACCGTGGGATTATTTATATTTAATTTCAGTATCTAACCGCCGCAGACTGCTTTACGACTTTGTTCCTTCGCCATTCTTGGCGGGAAATTAAAGCAATAAAAAAAGTTTGGCTAGCCATGGAGATTTCAGCTAATCAAATACTGGCCAGCTTAAAAAAAAAGAACATTAACTGGCTTCTAAATGAAAATTTAAAGTAAGGTGCGGTCAAACTGATCGGACTGGCTGCGGAATTTGCGGATACCAGACTTTTAAAAATATTCAGTACACTATCTGTCACCTGTGTTGTGTTGTGTTATGACCTGTGTCCACAGTCCTGTCCAGATTCCAGTCCGCTCGGTTTGACAGCACTTTTACTCACATACTTTTATTTATAAATATTTACAAACATAAAAGTAACAATTCTTCTTGCTTATGAGTAAATTATGCGTAACTTGGAGGTAGGTTATCACGTTTTCTTCAAGGAAATAAAGTCATTTTCTGTTGCTGAGCAAATGAAAGGCATATAAAACTAATGGAGCATGTTTTATATCCTTTTTATTCGTGCTAGTTCTAAGCTCTATGTTTTTCTCAAGGCTGTACGAAAACAGAAGTGCACAACTCAAGCTAGTCACAAGCTTTAACGATTTGGTTACTACATTTATTGAGTAGGTATCAATTAAAGACTGCTTTTCTTGGCTTATTATACAGGGTGGCGACGACAATACGACAATAAATTAAATTGCGTTTACCTCATGACGTTCCCAGTCTGAATATAAAAAAATATATTCATACAGTTTTATGCTCTTATTTTTTTTTTTTTTAAATTTCGGCTTTTCTTGTCTTCGACACCTTGTATAGATGAACGATGAGAATTTCAGCCATACTAAAAATCCTATACAATTACGTAAGAATATCCTTTTTCCGATAAAACTTTTGAAGCTTCGAAAATATTTTGCTTTGTTTCTTTTTATCTGTTTATCTAGAAATAGAAAAAAATATATAATTATTATCTTCTTATCTGCTGTAATAGATCTGTATGCAAATAAATACTTGTTTTCTGTCTAAAATATTGGATTGACACGTGTGAAAGTAGGTTTGTCATCAAGAAATGCGCGCGAAAATATTCAGGTACTGGTTGACAGTCGCGAGGAAGCTATTTATTATATAGAATGTACTATTCGATGAATTGTTTCATAGTAGTGTTTGAGTCGCGGGAGCGGGTAGTGAGTGTGGGCTCCTGAGTGTGCGATTCGTGCGAAACAGGGTGTCGGGGCTGAGCTCCGTCGGGCGGCAGTGTGGCGGATCGCGCGTGACGTCAGCGTCCGGGCGCGGACGTGGGCGCGCAGGCGCCCGGCGCCCCCCCCGCCCCGCCCGCCCGCGCCCCGCCCACACCCTCGCCCGCCACTTCTCGGGCGGCGTGCGACACCTGCACCCGCTCGTCCGCCCACCACAACTTTCGCCTACCCGCGTCGATGCAATAAAATAAACTTTCCGTTAAAAGTGCGTGTGGCAATTTATCGGACTTGGACTGAAATTACTTTTCAGTGACATTTTCGCTACTTCTGTGTTTTGTTAAAAGTTCGGATGTTAAAAGTTCAGGTAAGTAATTTTGCGTAGTTAGAAATAAATCTTCGTTAATTTATTTCCGCCATTAATCATTTTAATAAAATCATGACATAATTTAAAAAAAAACGGTTTACCATTTTATTCACTGAAGAGAAATTCACATAATTGTCTCTACACACGACCTATTCCTAGATCTAAACTACAGCTAGGCAATTTTCGCTCTTTTTTTTCTGAAAACGTGTTCATATGCACAACAGCGGGAAAATTGCCTCGAATAGATAAACAAACGGTTATTGGGTCCCGATGCCAAATGCATGGAGTGCGGTGGTTGCGTAACCGGCTGCGCTGAGATCAAATCCGCGACCCCAGCGCTGATCTTGTCAACACACGCGGTATTACGTACTAAAGGAAAATTATCTTCGATAAAACTTTCACAGGAACTGCGAAATTTTCTGAAACCATGCGGGTACTTAAGTGCTGAAGTTCCTCCAACGACATCGGTGTTAGTTTTTGGCGTAGCTATGTAAAATGGAAGTTGGCATCGGATTCCCGCCGTGAGAATCGTTTCTGTGCCAATTTCTGGGATCCCTATTAGTGGAAGAGATATAACAAGCAACAGCACTATTGTGTATGGGAACAAGTTAAGCCATTAGAGATAATGGTGCGGAACAAGTACAAAGACATTGGGATTGTGATGCCGAGTGCCATTTTGATTTCATTTCGACTTAATACGTGTTTCGCGAGATAATCCCTACTGATTTTGGTCAATAGACTTTCGAAGGTGGTTTCGAAGGTGGTCTAGATTTTATCTTTAGCATAGGTACTATTTCTAGGCAATTCGGGGATAGGTAAATCATTGTAATGTGGGATTATTGATTTGAGGGTTTTAAGGCTAGGGTTTCAAATCCGAGTGTTAAGTATAGGCACGTGTTTTTACGAAGACCACAAAGATTGACCCTGTAGGTTTAGTGCTCATCCAGTACCTATTGCATAAAATCTCAGTTCTTTGAAACATTAATAGCATTTGAGGTAAGATGGCGCTCATGAATTAACTGGTTTTAATCTTATTGTTACCTGAAATATCGTCATGAAAATTAATATTATTTGGTGTCTATTGGTTATCATTTAATTGGACATTATTGTAAATATTAAAATATACTGAAATGCTGTGTTTTCGTATCTGCGTAAATATAGACATGGACAAGTAATAGTAGAAAAGCTTATTGTGTTTGGTCTGTAGATACCAACATAAAATCATTTTATAACCTGTGAACCACGGTACTTATAACCTGCCATTAAATATATTACGGTTTCAAGCAGGGGCTTTGCACACACGGTAAATAACATAGCTCAGCACACATGAGGGTGCGTAAGCGAAATTTTTCTCTCTTTTTGTGCAGCCTGCTTTTTTAAATTTATGACTGTTGTAGGTGTTTTGAGGAACTCGTGGCTAAATAATAACAGCCGCTCGGATCAATCTTCAGGTTAAGAGCGCTTGCCAAGGTTGGTTCGTAGATGGGTGACCACTTATTACATACCGAATTTCCTCCGTGCCTCGGAAAGCACGTTTAACCGTTGGTCTCGACTGTGATTTGTAGATCTTTGACATTCATTACAGGTAGTCAGTGGCCAGAAAGTCTGACAACCAGTGTTACCAAGGAGTATCATATTAACCAGTACTAACTAGGTTGTGGAGGTCAGACAGGCAGTCGCTCCATGTAAAATACTGGTATTCGTCTACATCCGGATAGACTAAATGCAAATCTCAACATAGGTTTTGCAAAAGATGGACTTCCTGCATTGACGCGTTGGTATCTTCCAGCACAACATACTTATAACTCGATAAAAATTGACATAAATAGACTTCAGCGTCTCAGGAAACGGATGAGAGAAATGTTTTTACTTTATTCGGAAATAAAAAGAACTCGATTTTACGATACTCGATACTCGCATGCTTACCTTTTATCACGGGAAACGCCTGTTAGACGTTAAAGGCGCTGGTACTTGTCATATTACATCGCTGATAACTTTATCAAGATAATTTCATCCGACATCGCTGACAGTAATTTCAGGGGCGAAGATCCTTCCTTATAGAATGACAAATTCGTATACAAATTAACAAGTTAATTAATTCCTCCAGAGCATTTCAATGGACCGTGTCTATCAAATTACGATATCAATTTCACATCTCGGGCCTACGGAGGAAATTTTGAGTTATGTGTTATTTAACAGTAATCAAAGCATTCGTACATTAATTAACAGTATTCATATGAATCCCTTTTAGGACGTGATTTCATTATTTGTTTTATTTTTATAACAAAAGGACTTTTTTCGTACAAAATGAAAACTATTTGAGTGCTTTCACGCTTGTGTTTACTGTTTCAGCGACAATGGATACTATTCAAATAAGATTCGTATTTTTGTGCTTCCCTCATGCTACAGTTTTCACGTAATCCTTGCTTTGTAAAGAGATTATTAACTTGGTTTACCACGAAATGTTACATAAATGACTGAACAATGCCCCAAAGTGCTAAGCGTGAGATAGTTCTGCGACGTCTCAAGCTAGATCTAAGTGTTTGTAATTATACTGAATGTGAAGCTGCTAATTCAATTATTCCGACGATTCTAGACATAATAGGCAAGACGGTTATTGATTTTATACAGTGCTGGGTATTATTCACCATTAGGTTTTAATCGGAAACACGTCTGGCCGGTATTTAAACAAACCCCACTCACGCGGTACGTTTTGGGCAAACACACTGACCAAATGTGTACTTGACTGAATCCTATTTGTGTACCAAGGCCGCTTACAGATCCATTCTTGCTTGTATTTGCTGCTCCTATTTCATGTGTACCCATCCAACCGTGGCCTAACACCTCTTAACCATACCCAGTTTCTTTATTACATTCTGGAATTTCCAACAGTATTCGTTAAGAAAACTTCATGTCTTACTTTTCTTCACTTTTATTATTCTTGTTTATGCCCGTACTAATAGGGGCCGTAAACACTTTCATAGTTACTCTAAAAAGGCTTTCACGTTGATATATAATAATAGTAGTGCTTGAATCGTGTCATAATTCTGCTGTGAAGTTGCTACAATCATAAAGTTTCTTGCAAGAAGGTTATTCAAAACTAGTTGTTCTTATTGTTCGTAAGGAAATTTCGTTGCAATTCGTTCTTTGTGAGTTTTAATTAACTTTATTTAAATGAGCTATTTGAAGTCCCCCTTTTTGTAGTAGAATTCTGGTACAGATAAGACTGCTCTGTTGTTATAAGTATAGGTATTTGTTCTAAGACATTTCTGAGGCCGAGTTCTATAAACGTTACTTAAGCTAAGCGTTATTCCTGGCACTGAAGAACAACTGACAAAACACTTGCTAAGTAACGATTATAGGTTTTGGCCTTGTGATTCTATTTACGTGGTGGGCCATCAGGCGCCGTAATTAAAGAAAATGTAATCGCGACTTTTATCGTGATGAGTTTTTCTAAAAGTTTTGACATTAATGTTTGTTGGTTTCGTTTTGCAGTGTTCAAGTTTTTTGGCACTGTTCCGTTGAACGTTTTTGGTTCATTCCATCCCGTGCTCTTTCATTTTGATATGTCTGCCCGCATTAGCTTTTCTTGTTATTATGTAGTGTTACGCAATCATTTTTATACTATAATTATTTTAATTTTATTATTGATTAAATAAGATAAAAATTTCTGGGCTTTTGATTAAATGTAAGGTAAAAAATATAGAAATAAAAAAAACATAAAATATTATATATGTATATACGGGGTGTAAACAGACCCTTCACGAAGCTGTCAACCAAGCATTCTGTACATCAAACTAAGTAACTTTACGTAAAAAATTTTGCTGGGAAACGACTTTTTTTTTTGGGGTCAAGAATCAGGTTTGACGGTAGGACTCAATATAACGCACTCAGAACATTGTGTTGATGGATGGATTGAATAGTACGGGGATCGTGGAGTTGTTTAAAGTAAAAATATTACATTAAAAACATGTATTTTAAAAAAAACTTGTGAAAAAGTTAGAACTTTGACCCCCAATATCTCCGTAACTAGAAGGTTCCCAGGTATGGTCTAGAACAAAAAAATTATCGCATTGACGGGGAGAGCAAATGCCTTTCGGCTTCGTTAAGGGTCTTTTTACACCCTTTATAATTGTATGTAGGTTTAAAAATATCCAAGACTAAATATACTAAGAAAGGATAATTATATAGCAAGAATATGTCCTCTTCATAATGAATGCTAAGTAAAGTTACAACCGGTCGGACAACGTTCTGAGTAACCATACACAATTCGAGAACACTGTAGACACTGTTTTAAGCTTTCATGGTTTACAACTAAACTTATACTGCCACTTACGGGATATCTTCCGTGATTGTTCATTATTTTGAGCTCCCGATATTTCGGGTGTATCAACCCGCGATCATGGAGCCTGCAACAGCGTAGAAATATCGGGAGCTCAAAATAATGAACAATCACGGAACATATCCCGTAGTGACAGTGTAAGTTTGAGGATTTAGTTTGTCACAAATATTACTCGGTGTTTATTAAATTATGGGTTTAAATTCTAAAATAAAACTACTATAATAACAAGCACTTTATAACCAAAATTTTTCTACCAAATTGGTCATAATGCAATAATACAGGATATGACAGAAGTACCTGCTCAGTTTATTCTTCAAAAATCAAATGTAAATTAGCTCTTTGTGATTAAAACCCTAAAATGCAAAGTAACAAAAAGTCGCTCGAAGCGGTAAGCTTGAAGGAGGCGCGAGTGCTAATTGCTACCATAGACATAAAAAAAAATACTTTTAATAATCTCTGGGTGGAAGTGAAATTGAATTAAACTCTATTTGTTATTGTCATTATTTTGTACAGTTTGTCGCAAAGTTTGAGTTCTAGAACAGACTTTGTTTGTTCGTCGGTCAAAGTAGTGGCCTGAAAAGCCTCTTGTGAAAGCAGTCAATATAATAATATGAATTAAAATATTATTTCGTAGTAAATTGTTATTCATTAAAAAATCGATGGAAATAACTTCTGTTATTCATTATAATATTTACAATAGTGGTGCAAACAGTTATTTGATAAATTAATTATGTTGTTTTATTTATTGAAGGATTGGCTGTATAGTACGAAACAGCGTATGCTCTATGTGTGAATATAGTCGGCCAACCACCTGCTAGTTCCTGGTATTATTGCATGTTCCAGAGTATTTTACGAAATATGCATCCACACAAAGTAATTATAGAGAAGATATTCATGGAACCGATGTTATATAAACCCAACTAATATTTTACTGCAGTTCGACATGAAAGCATTGGAAGCACTTCGCTGATTCCAGTATGGTTATTAATGGAAATTTAAGATTTCTTTTCTATTTTGACTGTCGTGGCAAGGAATATCTAACGAGTTAAAAAAAGGCAGCTCATGCATATTGATGAGTCAAGTTATAATTTGAATTTATTGTTGACACAGCCTGTTATTTTAGTTAAAAGCTTGGAAAAATCGTACGTCCTTGGCGAGGGGTCCTTGTCTCTCTGAAATTATTTCCAACTGCCAACATTTTAGTGGTCTAAGCGAAGTTGTAGTTTACCTCGTCCCGAGCGGATACAGTTGAAACAAAGCAATTCCGTCGTGACGTCATTTCCACAGTTCTGTCTTCTTTAATCTGATGTAAAGTTTCATAATGTCGTCCTAATCCTTTTATCTGCAGTCGCTTTGATTTATTTGTTGGTTGGAATACAATTAAGTTCACCTGTAGTTAGTGGAGGGATTTGTCAGTTCAGGAGTTTATTGTGGGACAGTAGTTTAGCATTCCTTCCTGTATGAGTTGTATACCTTTATTTGTCTGGAAATTGTAGTAAAGTAAAAGAGAATACTAAATAAATTAAGGCCCGGAATAGGTATCTTGTAAAACGATAAGACTAACAACACAACACCAAACTTTATTTAAATTACATTAAACAATAGAGGTAAAGTATCAGGAAGCCCTATCAGGAAGCCTATTACACAGATGAAATATAAACGACCTCTGAAAACGCCGCCAGAATTTGCTAATGTCGTCTGATATTTTCAGAGCTCTTAATACCGTATTATTTATCCGGGCAGTGCGCCCCACAGGGTCATATTTTAGTCAAAGTCCGTGACACCCGGCGTAGAAGGGATCGTTTGTAACGGCACTCGCGGTCATTATCTCATTTCATTTATACTTCACGAACAATGCTAGCTAGACGTCTGAAACAGGCCGTTCTCTGAATGAATATTAATGATCATAGTTCCAGCGTAGTGTAACTACATGACTCTCATTTGCGAACACTCAGCCGCAACAGAAATGGCGTAGCGACAGAAAATAAAACAAATCTAATTAATATTAAAACTCTTTTGTATAAGGAAAAGACTCCCAAGAATTAACGCCGACAGTCGACCAGTCCGGAGATATTTTTTCATTAATTTGGAGAAGGAAAAGTTTTCGGGAAATTAAAATACTCTCAGATCCTGTGGATGAGTAAGTGCTTAGAGTTGTACGGGAATACGCGATATTATTATAATTTATTAAAGTTGGGAACTGTCAAAGTCTACGAATAAATAGAGGCTGACAGTTTTTTTTTACATGGACAGTATAAAATAGCCTCTTCTTAGAGTTTAGTAATTGAGGGTGTACGACAACACACATTTACCTAACCCTTCGAGAAGTGGAGAGGATGACGGTCAAGAAATAAATTACTAAGTGAGACCGAGTAATAACGAGTATGTGTGTAGTTGGCAACAAGAAGTCTCGTTGACCAAGTCCAAAGTAGGTAGATTTATGTGAATCTACCGAGTTATGTGTGGTCGGTGTTTGTGTGCAAATAGCCCGTTTTGTAAGAACCGTGAAAGCGAGACGTCTCGCCAAGTGGTTCTGTTAAGATTTCCACGCGGTTGAAGGGTAGTTAGCTGTAACTACTCACCGCTGGGACCACCTGCGTTGCAATGAATGCACTCTGCATGCGAGCGCCACAGAATTCCCTCGTGGCCTCGCTGCTTAATTAATGTCTTCATCCGAGCTACCAACACTTTACGTAAATTGTTTCTACTTACGTATCTTGTTCCTTGATGGTGGCATGTGTTAACTATTAACTAGAACAGAAGATGAATACAGCTCAGTCACTGATTCGCTCTAGCTTAGTAAATTAACTCCAAAAATCCTAAGCAAAATGAAGTGTTTGTTAGCTTTGCGTGGAGCCGAGAGCGCCTACAAAGATTCCAAAGCTAAGCGGATAATTAAAATTAAAAATACACTGCAAAAGTAATTTAAGGCGCTTAATTTTAAAACGAAAACGTACTTTGTTAACAAACACTTGAGCTGTGGAGTGACGTAGGTCGATATGAGTTAAAAGCTTCGGGCGCTTAGGAGCGCGCCCTACGAAAGTTTTCGTATTTTCGCTCGACTTGCGCAGTTATGTACGTGTCGGTGTACCTAGCATATTATATTATACACACAGTGACTTTAACAACAGAGACGAATGACGTTGTATTTACCAGTAACTTTATAAACTTTTACTTACTTATTTTTCTTTATAGCCAAGCAGGGACTGAAATTGCTACCCATACTTATTCGACCCGAGATTTCTTTTTTCTCGACGGTAAAACGGGATTGACGCCACGAATACGAAGTGTTAATTCCCGTTTAAAAATTCAGGGCAGGTAGCACTGTATGAAAAGGTTTCATTATTAATTATATTATGGACGTAGGGGCGGTTAATCAGTTTATTAACGATACAGATTAATGTTTTAAAGCGGCGAAATTTTAACCAATTTTACAAAAGGTTTAGAGGTGTTGAGGGGTACTTTTATGAGAAAAGATACCCTCGGCTGCCACTACGTACTTGCATTCATTTTAAACTAAGTTATTTTTGTTTTTCCACGAGGTTTTCCAACTTACTTTATCTTACTTTTTTCCCCACTGCGGCGGAAACCAAAAGCAGGCTAATGTTTTGTCCCGAGTGACCTGATTTTAATCTGATAAAAACGAATAAACAAGACAAAAGAAGAATAGTTAGCATTTAAAATCGAGAAACAGTTGCAACAACTTTGTGATTTATGACAAAAGCACGTTGTATTGTTTTCAAACAATGAACCTAGTTTATCTTTTATGAAGTCGTAAGCGTTTTATAGTGGCTTTATAAGTGTGCATGCCCACTAAACTAAACGTTTACGTCCACCGCAATGACGGTCGATTTGCAAGGTACAACGTGGTACAAACTGTCACGTTACGACTAATTGTTAGTGGCTAACAGGTACGCACGTTCCATCGCCGTTACGGGATCATTTGGCACGCCAGCTCAGGGTTACAGTTATATAACTTACGGCATTTAGATCCCTATTCAGTTAGAAGAGCACGTAAATTGCACAAGCTTACTACTGCACGGTATAATCGTACGTAGTACCTGGGTAATAAGTTTTAGCTACGAGCACTAATATCGGAAGTCTCCTTTTGTACGAACGTCATCATAGTTTGTGCTGGGATCACATATTAGCAAGGTGAAAATTTGGAGGGCAAGACGAGCTGGACAAAAGCAACCACCAGTAGCCAGTACTAGCCCTGGATGGAAAGAACTGGGGGAGGCCTTTGCCCAGCAGTGGGATAATGCAGGCTAACAGTAATAGGAACTACTCAAGGCGTGTCGAATGAACATTTATGTAAAACCACTTGTTTCGGCCATTTTAATTTTGATGTACCCCAAAACCTGACTATAAACTTACAGAAATAAATAAAAACATGAAATAAATTGGTCTGCAATCAAATGAAGATTATTTTTGTTAACAGTAAAATGTTAAGTACCATAACAAAATAAAAGGTTCTTAAATAAAATTATGCTTCAAGAGTGTCCGGAGTAAGCCAACGGAATGTAACAACGAAGTGGATTTGGATGAAACAAAAGGACTTTGAGAAAGGAATAAGACTCTCAGATTAATGATCAGAACCTGCTGCTTCACGATTATCCCAAAGTGATGTATAACGATTTGTTGTAAAATGTGGCAGCACTCGCTTGGAAAACGCAAACAGGGGTTTTGTTGCAAAACAAATACAAACACATTAATTAGGTGTTATAATTAATTTCCAATGAAATGTCAATATAGTGATTTCGCATATAATTAGGTTTCATAGAACTTGTTAGGTGTTTATTGTTGAAAGTACCATTGAAAGTCCTTTCAACTAATTTTTTTATTTAATGGCCATGTTTCAATAACACTGACAGGTAGGTTTTTCAAATTCGGTGTTTAATGCTAATTATTTCAATAATACTTGTGGGATGGAAATATCCGATTGAAAACATGTAATTAATCAGATTTCAATGTAAAATTAATTGCTCATAATGATTGAATATGTATAACTGACTATTGACCACAAAAATAAAATTCGCATAATTGTCAAATATATCTGCTTTATTAGCTCCGTTAATAGGTTGACTTTACATATAATTTGTTTGTACCTTTCTGAAAAGTCTTCTTCACTTTTATGGAAATCAGTTGCTTACCCTTTTCCTAAACTATGTTATGGTCGGCTTCCAGTCTAACCGGATGCAGCTGAATACCAGTATTTTACATGGAGCGACTGCCTATCGGATCCACACAACTCAGTTGGTTGGTTGTCAGACTTTTGGGCTTCGGACTGCTCGCACTGTCACTACTGTCAAAGAACTATCGTACTGTCAAAAATAAATAAGATCTATAACTGTCAACCGGGATTAACGACTTAACATGTTTTCCGAGACACCGACCAAACTAGGTATGTAATGATGGTCACCCATCCACGGACTGGCCTAGGCAAGCACTGCTTAACCTTGGAGATCGACTCGTGGCGCTGTTATTATATACCCACTTGCTTCTCGTTTGCACTCTTTTATGGAAAATTCGAGTATTATTATTCTCGTTCAAGTTATTTATGTAAGGGGAAGTTTGAAAGTAGCAACTGTCACCGAGAAGTTGTGTGAGAAGCGGTTGTCATGGTATGGGCATGTGATGCGGAAGAATGAGGGGCATGTCGAGAGGAAAGTTTTGAGTATGAATATGGAATGTTGTATGAGTAAGGGAAGGGCGAAGGAACTTTGCATGGATTGTGTGAAAGATGTGATGGCAGGAAAGATTTATACTGAGATGACAGCTTGCTAATAGAAAGTCTTGTTTGGAAGAAGATTTGGATATGGTCCTGAGCTATTAGCTAGGTCAATTACTCAACTACCCTTCAATAAGTTCTGTGTTGCGTTGCGGAAGTGGTTGCTACAAGAGTGTTTTTATTCGATAGATGAGTTCTTTCAAAATTGTCCCTGTAAATTTTATACATTAAAGCATAGACTTATTTAACCGTTATCTTAAGTGTGTAAACTTGTACTATTGCATGCTATATATTGGCCATATGTGTGTTTCTAAATATTTTATATACTCGTAAGAACTTCATGTACTACCATATTTGATGCAATAAATGAATTGAATTGAATTGAATATATTGTTGTTGTATATTCATCCTTATGTATAACCTATTCATATTCATGCAAAATAAATGATTTGATTTGATTTGGTTTTGATTTTGATGTGCTGTGCTTGAAATAAATAGGATCGACGGCAGTTGGATGATAACCTTCAGTTTCATGTTTCATTTATTCTTCAGCGGTTTAGGCTGTAGATTTTCATAAACTAAATTTATTTTATTTTTATGTGAGATGGTTATTGCTATCATTATATTATTATGTGAGTTTGCCCACTATTCTATACATAACAAGGACACATAATAAGGACATCTTCAGATATACCACTTATTAATTTATATTGTAATAACATCAGAATCCTAATTATTCTTCTTTAGCAAACGTTGTTGTATAAACAGATCCCTAACGTTTGGTTCTTATGAATTAATTCGATCCATGCTGAGAACATTATTTGGGAAAAAACAATACAAGATAATTAATGTTTTTGAAATGGAAAAGGATTGTTTTTTCGGTAAACAGCAAATCCGAAACAAAAAGTAAAATGTTTATTGATTTTCCTTCGATAAAATTAGTAAGGTATGTACACTGTACAGACTAGCGGATGAAGATACTCGAAACTGTCAAATTTATTTTCCCAATGAACCTTGAACCTAATTCTTTACCGATAAAGTTGAAAATCTATAGATCGTAGTAGCTTGATGCGTCTGTACATACCTAAGTTTCCAGTAGATACGTAATTTAAGTTTCACATAACTAACTCCAAAGTTTCGGAAACGTTTGTAATAATTCATGAAGATGTTTTAAAATTCGACAGGCTGCAAGTTACGCGGATACGGAGCTCTTATCTGAGAGGAAATTTTGCTTGAGTCAACTTTACCAGTGTTGATTTGAAAGATTAATGTGCCCTGTCTTTATAAGTCATGGATCCTTGGGAAACTTACATAATTTCCTTAGTCAGTTGTAGAAACTTTGGACGAAGGAAATAGGTGGTCGGAGTTCAACAAAATATTGCACTGGTTAACTGTGAACTAGACTTAAGTTCAACCCTTAATATATGAGACTTAAACTTAACTGGGGAAATGTGGTTGTACTATTAGAACTGCCTCTGTCTAACCCTGCGGGGATTACAGGCGTGATGTTAATAGGTTTATTTATTTATTCATTCATTTAAACTTCATGTACAAGAGTGGTACATAGGTGGAAATAATGCCACAAGGCATTCTCTACCAGCCAACCTTTGGGTCAAATAGACAGCATTGTGAAAGAGTACAAAAAAAAAGAAAAATACCATTTTGTTAACATAAATTGAGATACATAAATAGGTACATACTAATACAAATAAAATGAAACGAACTAATATGTATTATAATACATACAAATAGTCCAAAATACGAGAAACCTTATAATAATCACACGTAATCATCGTAACACTTGCGTTCATGCTACCATGAATCTTAACCTAGAGCTCTGTGATATAGATGTTACGGCTAAAAGCCATTGCATGCATTATGACAAACTGTTACCGGCCGTACCTAGGTGTAGCCGGCTAGAACTAGGTGTAACCTTACTTCGGCTTTTAGCTGTAACATAAAAAATGTATTCCTTGATTGGCTTTTTACTCTGAATCAATTATTTTCATATTCGTTTTCTTCTAGTTGTAGCAAAATTGATGCCGACGTAAATTTGCAAGTATTTCGTTGTCATAATACCCTGACTTTTTAAATTTCAGCAGCCATATTTCACCCCGTACCAATTAAAAAGTAATAAAATCGAATGTCGGTACCGGTGGAGTAAATTACAGGAGGCTTTTATAATTAATTCAGTTTCAGATAGCTGTAATTATCGTTACAAAGTTTTCAGGGCAAAGTCCTGCACCCCGACTGAGTAACACGATTTTCTACCGCAATACGAAGGATTTTGAGATAATCCGTTCATGCTTCACGTTTTTTGGGAAATTCAGAGGAATTTTCCAAAGATTTAAAGCAACGTAAAAACATTATGATGTTAAATTGTATTGGGAATGCGAGTATTTAACGCAATTACCTTGTTGGTTGAAGAAAAAAAAACTTTGCTTTTAGTAAATAAGGGTGTTACCGCACCAATCGATCGATCGACTTCGGTCGACGTTGATAGATTGGTGTGGTAGCTTTAGCTGACGTCGATTAATCCATTCTACCATCGATCGGTGGCATCGATCGACGATCGATCGATTGGTGTTAGTGACCCTAAGTTCGACTGTTTATAACGACAAAAAAAACCAAAACAATTAGTATTTTTTGCTAAATGGGTTAGCTGCTGCGTAAAAAAAGATTTTTTTGGCGTTGGCGTTCACAAAAACTATGTTGTTAAGCTTCATAAACTGTCAAAATATCCTATTACAGACAACAAAGGCGTGTTGTTAAAAAACAACAACAATTTTCATCGTACGCCACTAATTAAACAAATAATCTAGTGTATAACAGTATTCACGTGGTATGCATTACTGAAGGCTTTCATAAATTCATTTTCAGATAGCCGCCATTAACACGAACCGCGAGAATTTACATCGGTCGGTGTCGTTAATTACAGATTACACTTTTATTTATATATCTAGCTGTTGGTGCGGCTTTAATTCCCCTGATTAGGGACTATTTATTGGCCAGAGATTCGTGGGACATGTCCTTTGTAATTCAGGTTTTTCAGTATTTTAAAAAGTAATTGGTATATTAATTTGAGTATTGGCTTGAAAAGTTAAAAGTCAAAAGTCGACGAAATAATTTTTATTGATGCATTTTTAAAAAGGAAAAGTCAACTTTTTATTTTGAAAGAATTAATGTAAGAAATTCTATTTGAAACGTTTATTACGGACGCTGAGACACGAACGTCTAGAATTTCCAATAGTTCGCAAGCTACATCCGTACGTTCATTTTCTAAAGAGTTTTGAATCAAAGAAAGCTTTAACAAAGGAATCTTTTAAGGTAAGGAATAGGTAAGACAAGATTTCACTTAGGTATGTTTTACTATTTTTTTCCCGTGGCTGCTCCGCTTTATAAAAAATGTACTAGCGACTTAGAAGTGTTCTATATCACAACTCAGGTCACTTAATCGAAATCTGTTCAGGCGTGAAAAAGTAACAGACGGACAGACGGACCGACAGACAAGCTTCGAATTTATTATATTATTTTATAAAGGTAGCGAACCTTACAAATTGGGATACATGCCATGGAATAAAATAAATGTGTTTCCAACCAGTGTTCACTAGACCCAAATCGAGAGCTTTCAAAACTTGCTTGATTGGATGTGAATTGAAGGGCCGGTGGGTTTCATAAACAAAACATCTACAGGTAAGATATCACGCAATGTGGGTTTATTTAATTTTGGAATAAATCAACAACACTTACAAAAACTAACTGAAAAGTTTGTCGTGGGCAGGTACGATTGTATTAGAATTTTCGAGTTCGAACCCTCGTGCTACAACTTTCCATAACCTGATTTTGGCCAATTGTTGAGAATCAACAACAAAACAAAGTTATTTGCTCATGAAAAGATGAATTAAGTACCTCAGACCGCAGTAAGGGTCAAATAATTACCCATTCAGTACATAATACACCGAAAACAATAAGGCTGAGTAGCGCCACAAATCTCTATACACTTTTAACGCTAAACGTTTAAAACATCACTCTGTCTTTGTCGTATTCAAACGATTGACAGGAGCAGAACGATGACGATAGAGATAAAGATTTCAATTAACAGAAGAGAGACGTAGAGAAGGAAAGAGATAAACAGAGAATATGAATGTCTCGCCAGTGTTAACGCACAGTTACTAGTATCAGAATTGTTTCTTATATACTGTGGTCGGAAATAAGGAAATAGGGGCACAGAATAAACCTTAAAAATGATGATGACGTCAAAATATTGTAGCTCGACATTTTTTATTAAAGGTGCTTCACCCTCCGACCCAAGATCTTTGACAAAGACCTCTCATACTGTCCTAGCGGCCTACGGGCTTAATTTAATGTTAATGTATGATACGAAGAGCGGACGTAGGCATAAAGCTATAAAACAAATAGGTCAGATTTTTGGTAGGGACGAACGAAAACAGTTCAGTAACAAAAAGCAAAATGTAATTCTCCGCTTCGATTCTTATCAGGCGATGTTACATCTTTTTCTGCTTTGTAAACGACCTTTTTTAAGATGTATTTTTGGGAACGTGTCGGCGAGGTTATATAAACAAACCTTTAGACATTCAATTACAGTTGTAAATTTGACAAGGTGTAACGGCGCCGGGCATTCAAAATTCATCGGTGCATGATTCTAGATCCAAAAATGTTAAATTTATTCGTCTGCATTAAAAAAAAGCTCTGCTTTTTCAAACATTTCTGTGTAGATATGAATTCAAACAGCATCCCACTTCTAGTCTTCCAGTGTGGTGAACTCGTCAGTGTGGGTGAATGAATATTATCTTCGCTTGAACGTTTTCCTTTATCGTTCCCTCGTGGGTGTGCTTATAAAAACACACTCATAAGCATCCAGTTTCATATGAATTTATCTGATATTTTTGCGATCGCCGCGGGCAAATCAAAGCCCACGGCGAAACGCCAGGCTGACCCCTTACGACCGACGTATCAATTTAGATGGCAAACCAATTCCGAAGTAAACCCAATTCGTTTAAGAATCAGTAGGCTATCTATTATAATCTGATGTAACATGAGGACTGTTCTAAAGCCCGCGCAACCATTATTAATTGAGTTGAATCAATGCAACAATGCCCAAGTTGGTAGTTGATTGCTCGCAAGTTCTCGCAACAAGCAAGTACTATTGGACTACAATTTCCCAGAGACAAGTTTCTGTTATAAACCTTCTATATTAATAGACAGATTCTATAATCGATAATAACTGAGCTTATTTCCCATGACAATTTAGTAGGTTCACGGGATCAAAATACCTTCAATTGAATAGGTATATTACAGATTAATAAGATTAACTTTCCTGTACGAAAAAGTGGACAAAGAGAAATGGAAATAAGCAAATACTTAATATTTTTCTTGGCTCATCTTTTCTTTGAAGGGCAAATTTTGCCATTGAACCAAAAATGTTTTCGTCCTTTGATCTTAAATCGGAAGGATTTCCAGTTATTGTTAACGTAACGTGAAATGAATTGTCGTAGATATCTCATGTTTTTTGCAAGTGGACCTAATCGGATATTTTTGGGATTAATATTAAGGGAATCAATTTACAAGCTCACCTCACCTGCCTAGACTTTTCCCAACTATATGGAGGTCGGCTTCCAGTCTAACCGGATGCAGCTGAGTACCAGTATTTTACATGGAGCGACTGCCTGTCTGACTTCCACAACCCAGTTAGTACTGGGTAATACGATACCCCTTGGTAAGACTGGTTATCAGACTTTTTGGGCGACTGATTACCTGTAACGACTGTCAAAGATCTACAGATGACAGCCGGGACCAACGGCTTAACGTGCTTTCCGAGGCACGGAGGAAACTCGGTATGTAATGGGCGGTCACCCATCCAAAGACCAACCTAGGCAAGCACGGCTTAACCTAAAGATCGACCCGAGCGGCTGTTATAATTTAGCCACGAGCTCCTCCTCAATCAATTTACAAGCTATTATTTATAAATCTGAACTAAGCACTGTGACATCAAGTCGCCGTGGACCGCTCGCTTAATGTCACCTAAGAAAGTTTTTCGCCAGAAATAATTATAATCATCCATTATACTTTGTCAGTTCTCGTCGACTCTGATCCTTTATTATAATTAAAGCCATCAATCCTAGACTTTTTTCCACAAAACAAATAATAATTATAAGCCCTGTTTCATTAGACGCAAAAATACAACATCTGTTGTGAATTTCTACTGGAGGATTAAGGCCACTTAAATGAATTAACATTAATTAGGTCCTGAAATAATTAATTGATGATCCATTTACAATTGTAAATGGTCATCTTAACCATAAAAAACTCACAGTACAAAAAAAACTAATAGCAGAAATATAATAAAAAAACGTTTAATAAATACATGTTCTTATTTGCTCGCACTAGATTCGCTGTAATATTTTCTTCATATTACGCTCAAACGATTTGACATAGGTAAAGTGGAAAAAGATGTCAGGTGTAATCAAATCCCAGAAGAACCCTGCGCCCCCTTTCACATCCCTAATCACATGTAATGTGGCATCAAACTATTCAAATGTAGTATAATAAAATCTGTGTGTAATAAAAGTTTTTCCAGTCCTGCATAAGTCTACGTTGAGGCTCGGGCACCGTATTCAACTCGCACCATAAGCCGAACTTGATTGGACGATTTCGAATGCATCGAACTGAGTTTTCACTTCGTCTCGTAGTACTTGGAATCTAGAAATTTCCAGAATTCTATTTCCAATCCGTTCAGCACCGTATTTGGACACTTACCGGAATTTTACTACATAATATTTGCTATTGTCAGTTTGGGGCAAAAACACTTTTCGTGTTTTTGTGCCAGATAGCTTTTCTAGCCCATTAGTTTCTGTGGCTACAAATTGCAGCAGTGGACTATGATTCATGTACTTGAAAGTTACCTAAATTATGACTAACGTTAGTTTTTTTCTGAATAGGTTTTCAGTAATATGCTGCCATATTCACAACTTGTAGAAAGTTTGTACGCTTAGATCTTTTAAACTACGCAACGGACTTGAATGCAGTTTTCAAGAAAGTAATATATATAATATTGTACCCATGCAAAGCCGGGGCGGGTCGCTAGTGTTTGATAAAGAAAAAACAAATTCAAAGTTTGTTTTATTTTAGCTGCCTGACTAATAAGGAATTTGAACAATTGTTAACTGGTCTTATAATGCTTTGTTAAGAGAACATTTGAAAATAGTGGAACTCCAATCACAAATGCCTAGTTCAGTTCCGACTTCATATGTCGGTCGGAGTTCCGGAATCCAATCATCAGCCATCGAACCCTTTCCCTCTACGTGGGGTCAGTTTTTGCTCGATTCCAGTCGGAATTTAATCTCTTTAAAATATGAAATGGATTCTGCGGCTACGTCAAATAATACCGGCATCAAGCCATAATGTTCGAAGCTAAGACCCGCTTATATCATTCTACTTATCAGAACAATTTTGTTTTAGAGCGGCCGTTATGAGCAGTATCAAAATAATTGTTTTTATGGTTATGGCTCTAAAAGGACATAGAGAATATGCGGGGGCGTGGATGTAATTGTTTTAATTATATTTTATGTGTGCTCATAATCACTTATTATGGTTTGGATTACATTTATAGTGTGTTCTAAAAGTAGTTTTTGTTGTTTGGTGTGTTTATTAATTGCTTAGTTAATTAGGGATATAATCCCGTCAATCCTTCATAGATAGATGTATTTATATGTTTAGTTTGTACGTGTAGATGGAGGTTTCCATCATTAGACTCGGCTCTGATCAAGCCGAGGTGCGATAAGTGTATGTCAACAGGGATTAAGAGGGGCGATTAATTGCTTCCTTTGCTCTTCGCAGGAAATACTTGTACTTATATATTTGTTGATAGGGTAGAAAGGTTTATTTTAATGATATTTATTGAGTGGTAAACAAGCAAGCAGCCCATTATTGTTAAAGCTTAAGTGAGGGGTTGTTATTATAAAACTGTCAGCCGGCTAACAAACGGTATTAAAAATACATTTTACGAGAACAGAACAAAAACAACGTATGAACTATATATTTCATATTTCAGACGCTATCATATCTACTTACAACCCGCAAAGACCGCTCCTTCATTATTTTAGGTACCCAAGCCGTCTGTAGTTACACGCCATGTTTTGTCGTTTTCATGTAAAATAATGTTTCGGAATATTGTGAACTGAAAAATGTATCTCACTAATAATCTTATTTGGTTCTACTAGGATTTTCAGGTATCGTATCTTCTTATTCATACAATATTTAACACAAGAGCACACCCGACAGGATAGTTTTGCTTGCGTTCATATTACTGATTTTTCAGTATTTTTTGACAAGTTGTGTGAAGAATTACTTAGTCATGCTGTGCCGACCTCTGATAAATTGGGATAAGGGCAAAATAATGGATTATTGAGGAGCTCGTGGCTAAATGACAACAGCCGCACGGCTCGATCTTCAAAGTTAAGCAGTGCTTGCCAAAGTCGAGCCAAGGATGGGTGACACATTGCATACCAAGTTTCCTCCGTGCCTCGGAAAGCACGTTAAGCCGTTGATCCTGGCTGTCATTTGTAGGTCTTTGGCAGTCGTTATAGGTAGCTAGTGGTCTGAAAGTCTGACTACCAGTCCTACCAAAAAGTATCGTATTACCCAGTAACTTGGTTGTGGAGGTGAGATAGACAGTCGCTCCATGGATAATACTGGTATTCAGCTGCTGCTGGTATCCGGTTAAACTGGAAGCGGACCTCAACCCAGTTGGGAACAGGCTAGACAAATGATGATGAATGGCAGGATTATGATTTGTTAATGGGCATGGTGCCTATTCTTGCAAGTGTCAACGCCATAATTGTTTTCATAAGTTAGAGCTATGAGCGTTAATTCAGTCTAAGTGACATTTTGACTCCGTTTGCTTACAGCTCGTACAAACAGCTTTCTAGACGTAGAATTGCAACATTGTAGCTTTCTCTGAAACCCTCAAGGGATGTTTCCATACATATTTGGATCAGTAGCTGGTAAGTGGCCGAGTGCAACTTAGATTGTTAGTTTTCTCCCGAGACTTATATGCCTACTGCGTTTGTTTGTGAAAATGGGAACTTAACCTTATTCTTGTTTTCTAAGGCGCGAATTACACAAAAACGGCGTACGGTGAAGGCGCGGCGCAGGCATGATGCCGCTTCAAAACGTTTTCATACAAAATATACGTAGGCGACGTGTCGTGAATTACACTCAAGCGGCGCGGCGCAAGCACGCGTCTTTCGTTTCCTTATAAATTCCACACCTGCGCCGCACCTTACGCCTTACGCCGTTTCTGTATAATTTGCGCCTAAAGGAAGTAAGGAAGTTATTTTTTATTACACAAGTCTTTAATAATAATTGAAAATACTGCAAGGTCATACACTCTTTTATTAAGATCCTTTGTAATGGCGAAAATAATGAATTTTTTTTACCACTTCAAGATATGTAACCTAACTTTAAACAATATTTTTTTAATATTAACCAGTTGCTAGTTCATAGTATGTCCTCAAAAAGGTTCGCAATTTCCCTTTCCAAAGGATCGAGAGGTTTCTATTATGTGGGTCTATAAAATGGCCGGAAATGTAAAGATAATAATATTACTAGCTCTTTCACTTATGCTAAGGGCGCGATTTGCGTCACATGCTCGCGAGATGTGGACTATTTTATTAAAACTAATGGATGAATAGATTCACACAGGCGTACACTAGTAGGTCAGATAAATCTAGGAATTTAGGTCATAGGTTGGCATTGTGGCCACTTAGGATTCTTGTTAATGGGTCGGATAATCCGTGCCATGTTTCCAGTCTTTGACTTATGACGGGGGGAATTGTTTTTTTCATCAACTCTTATTATATTGTCAGTGTTATTAAATTACTAATTTTAAAAATTAAAAAATAATTAAACTTATGTCTACTGTCGCTTACGGGATATCTTCCGTGATTGTTCATTATTTTGAGCCTCCGATATTTCGACGCTGTTGCAAGCGCCATGATCGTGGGATGACTGGAGACTGCGAGTGGCTGGTGTATAAATTAAAGATGAGATGTTAGGTTCAGGCATTCAAGCAACGGCACCTAACATCTCATGTCATCTGCAAAAGACTTAGACAGAGGTTAGACCCTCTTTCTAAGTCTTTTGCTACGCGCACTACTGGAACTCGACACTGTCACGCCAAAACACACTCTCAATATCACTAGGTTTTGTGGAGTTCTTATTACGATGCTGGCTGTTACTTTTGAGAAAGCTTAAAACTGGATTCCACGTACTAGTTTGACAATTTGAAACCCTTCTCACGATTGAAATTTCTGTGTTCTCCAAACATCCCGCGACAATGGCGCTTGCAACAGCGTCGAAATATCGGGAGCTCAAAATAAAGAACAATCACGGAAGATATCCCGTAAGTGATAGTATAAGTTTAGTTTTATACCGTGAAAGCTTACAACAGTGATAATTTTTTTTTGTAAAAATAGCATGTGCTTTTCGCTAACCATGTAACAATAACGCAATGAAAACAAACAACTGCAAAAATCTATAAATACAATTATAAATTACAATCAAACGTCGCCGCGTCGATCAGGTAAAAACGTTGAAATGTTAAATGTTCGAATTGGTATGATGCGGTTTTTATCGTTTCGTGGTAAAATTCGTATTCCGGCTGTTACCAAAAGTATCAAGCTCGGTGTAATAGTAGCTCTTTCTAGGAATTATTGAATCAATTTAATGGAATGATGTCCAATTTACCAACCATTTAATTTGCAAGGATGTTTAACTTGTATAAGCTTGCATTTCATTTCAGCAGGGTAACTTGATGTACATACGTGAAGTGTTTCAGGAAGTCCAATACTGGTGTTCACACAGAATATTAATTAAATAGAATTGGTAACGACTTTTTTTTTTTTTTTTTTTACGGATGGGAAATCATCAAATGACTTCTCCCGCTCTGGGTGGAGTGGGAGGGAGTGTCAGACTCTTACTGACTAAAACCCATCCATGTTCCTTCATTGCCCTTTGTGTTCCAGGGCCACGGTATCTCTTTCGAACAGTCCCGCAGCCCCGGCAGGCATCGGCCCTTGCGGGCCCCTTCTTGGTTGCTGACATCTCTTTGAGGCGCGCGTGGAACACGAACGCGCCGTCGACACGGCCTGTCGTCATAAGACGGACGGACGGTGAGCTAACCCATTACTCACCGTCCACAGGCCCGCGATTGGTAACGACTTCCTTTGATCATTCAAATATCATATAAATTGTACATTTTCTGTAGGGCTTCCTAGAAAAAAGTAAGGTTGCTTTTGAACGAAATATTTTAATATAATTTAAAAGGTATTTGTTTCCGTCCGCCCTCGCTAAAACATTTTTGAAAAATTGCGGTATTCACAAGTCCTGTTACACTTTTTGATCAATAATATGTTCTTCAGTTTTTCCGAGATGATTTTTAGTATCATACATTTTCCCTTAATGTTTGCGTGATAAATGGAAACCTTAAAGTTCGCCAAGTGAATCACGACGCAGATATATTGAAGCGATAGGTTCTACCGATTTCTTTATGTGACACGCGGGTCTAAGCTATTAGTCTTCTGGTGGTAGGCTGAACGAATGACTAGACCAACCTATTTCATTTTTCATCGAATGGTGAATTGAGAAAAGAAATGGCTGTTCGTAGATAGATTCTATTTGGAGAGATATGAAATGATTTTCCAGACGAGCATGAAAGATCAGTGGCAATATTGTATAAAAAAAAAATGGCAAATATTTAAAATCGATTGAAGATGATACACAATATCCTAAATAAAGGCTTAAAAACCTTGTCCTCCTTTGGGTTCCGTCGCAATCGGTTCAAAAGAAAGAAGAACAGCCACACACATCAGCGATGAATTCTGAAAAGAAGCTGATATACATTGAAAATAGCGATGTGACGTCACTTGTCTTCCCGTTCAACATGAAATATCGGCGCAGCGTGTATCGAGAGTCATTCATTCCCCCGTGATGACTGGCACTTGAATAATCTCTGTTCTTTTGTTTCTACCGCCAGAGAACGTTCACACTGAACGTCTGTCGCTTCGTTGTCGACGGCTAAATGGACGAAATTCGATATTTTGTGTGACATGTGTTCAATTCTCTCCCCACAACGCGTTTGTTTGCTGAAACAATAGTTAAGTACAGTATTACGATAATTTGGATAGTTTAGGATGTAATTGCGTTATAATCTGTTTGATTATAATAGAGGTGTTGTTAGGTCATTAATGAATAGGATAATGTAATTGGAGTAGCAGAAATACACTCATAATATTTGAGATTGTATTTTTGACTTATTTTCGAACTGAAGTTGAACTATTATTGTAAAAAAATAGTTAAGTTTAGCTTAAGTAATGACTGATACGCCATACGGTAACTGCCAAAAATTCTCAAGTTGGTACACATCTTGTTGATCTGAACTTAGCGTTAAGCAAGTTAACTCATTTATCAAACAACTTGAGTATTGGGTTACTTGTTAGTGCCTATCTATACCTATCTATTTACTGAACTTATGTATACATACAGACTACAGAGCAACTTCAAATTTAGTGAGCGAATGTACTCCTACTGCCTACAAATTGGAGTCAGTGAATATGTGTAGGTACCTACCTATCCAGTGCTAGGTGCTACGGATTACAACATCGAAAGGCAAACACGTTTTTTTTCTTCTTTCGTTTTAAATACTAGGCTACGTAAAAAAGCCAGAACAGGTTACAAATAAGATAAAAAATTGGAACTGGAAATTTTTCGCGCAATATTTTCGGACCAATAATTTCGCTCAGAGGAGTGCCATAAATCAGAACAGAGTAAGCTCCTGATAAAATCGATACCCCAAGTCGAAAAGGATTCGCGAGTAAAATACCGAATAACGAGAAAGTATTTCCGAACATAAATATCTCCGCCGCGATTTGTGTCGTTTAGCATTCGATCATTACTACAAGACAAGATATATCATGGTCTCTGTATTTGCCTGTTTGTGCACGTACTTAAAATTAACTGCCATTCTTCTATGATATTAAAGCTGAATAGACGTTTCCGATGGATTTAATAATAAAATGGAATAGTGAATTTTACGATGTGGTTGGAAGAATTGAAACTGTTTTCGTATAATTCGCGGGCTGCTCGATAACGTCCGGGAGGAGACTACAATTTCTATTTTAATTTAGGATTGGTGTTACGTCTATTTTTAGATTTGTTTTCCGGTCACTAACCAAGTTCTTGGTGTTTTTAATTTCCTGTTCAGGTGACTTTCAGTTTACTCGGAAGGAATCGTGTGATTTAAGAAAGGAGACTAAATCCAGTAGTGTTGTGACAGGTCACTACAGAGCGCACATTTTATTAAATGTAAGATTTATCCGGGTTCCGAGGATTCGGCTTTTGAGCTCCAAAACTGTCACAGTCACACCACGGCGAGCTTACATTGGCTACACAACGTCAGCCCTGCGACATATTCTCAGTCGCCGGAAAGCTTTGCACCTTATCCTTATCCAAAATAAGAATGTCCGGGGACTTATTCGTTTGTCTGCAACTCAAGAACTAATTTAAAGTTAGAACTAAAACTATCGGGAGAATAAACTTTTCTGGAAAATAAACGAAGAAGAACTTTGAATTTGGGTCGCATTATACAACATTTTTCGCCCTTACTCATCACGAAAATGTGAAAGACACATTAAATATGAACAAAGGCAAATAATATTTTTCCTTATCAAGTAGTTGTGCTCTCATAGCAACAGTGTTCGGGTAAGAGGGTCGTTGTAATACAAAGATAAAGATATTACTCGGAGCAATCCCAATAAAGCAAAAGATCAGGGTTATGTTTCAGGTCAGGGAATGTAAACAATTAAATCCTTGGGGCGAGTGCTTACTCCGGCTGCTACCCGTGTAATCTCTCAAACGAACAGAGACATCGCCCTACAGAGGTTTGCGTGACGTGGCAATTTTTGTGTAAGTTATTTAACTGGATTTTGCGACAACCTACACTGATGTATTAGAATCTAAAACCATAGTATTAGAATTGAAAAAGCACGCCTTTCCGAAACATGTTACATGTATAACGTAGCATGATCTGCCTAGCCTTTTCCCAAGTATGTTAGGGTCGGCTTCCAGTCTAACCGGATGCAGTTGAATACCAGTATTTTACATGGAGCGACTGCCCATCTGACCTCTACTACCCAGTTAGTACTGGGTAATACGATAGCCCTTGGTAAGACTGGTTGTCAGACTTTTTGGGCCACTGACTACCTGTAACCACTGTCAAAGATCTACAAATGACAGCTAGGCAAACGGCTTAACGTGCTTTCCGAGGCACGGAGGAATGTGCTGGGTCGTCACCCATCCACAGACCAACCTAGAGATCAATCCGAGCGGCTGTTATTATTTAGCCACAAGCTCCGCCATGACATGTATAACGTAGCAAAAACAGATAAAAGAAGTCTAGAAACAATTTTAAATGTGCGGTAGATTTCGCACAATACGATAGTGAAGCACAATTTCCGTACCTAACACACCTAGGTAACACATTATGCTGCTCACCCTGTTATTCTTCTCACCCCGTTTTTGTGTTTTGGGCAAAAAGATAAGCTCAGCTTATCCTGTGTTTTTCCTTCGCTGTCCGATCTGAGCGTAGATAGAAGTCCTCTTTAATGTTATTCCGCTTTTATTACTAGGGTCCGATTTCGTCTGAAGTCATCTTTGCAATCTCCATTTTCCTCTTTCAAAAACTAACGGAAACTATGTTCAAAGCTGTGTGGCATTATTCGCGTCAGACGGCTCTACATCTCCTCGACGGTTGAAAAGGGTCAATTGTTAAAGGATCACCTGTTTGGCTTAAAGCCTGATAGTTCTTGATTTATAGCCGAAAATGTTCGGATATACGGTGACAAACGATATGGGTGAAATTGCTTTTGAAGGTTTTGCATTTTTAATTGTTACCGTTCATATTATAATTTTCGTGATAATTTAAACGTTATCCTCATTAAATATACGTTATCAACAACACCATGTACTCCAGTGGCCGTTTGCCGGTCGACATTACTTATTTATAAAGGGTGATACAAAAGCTATCGCTCCCATGCGTCATATTAAAAAGCGATTTGCAAGATATTCCTAAAGTGCAAAAAATTCGAGGCAGAGTCGAGGAGTGAAACTTTTTACCGTCACGTTAATAGGAACGCGAAGTTGGGATCCATGTACTGACACGGTACTTAGATGTCAAACTTGGTAATGTTATTCTCAGCCGTCCCATTTTTTTTTGGATCGTATGTAGAATGGTTTAATAAAAACTGGGTCTTGTAGTCCCCGAGACGCAATATCAGTCGGCGTACGAACCTTTATCCCTTATAGAAAATGGTAGTTGCCTACTAATCGTTATATTTTAATTAGCCACCGACTGGTATTACAGAAACAAACTTTACCCACGCTTGTACCCCTGGGGGTTTGCGGAAATCTATCGGGTTACTGCTCCTTGTTAGTTCTAGTTATAATAATATACAAGCATTTATATAAAGGTAATTAATTTTGTTTTATATTAACCATGAATATCTATTATTTTTGCACGCCCCCGATTATTTGGTAATTATTTCTCAAAAAGAATACAATTCACTTAATTTTAGAAATAGAAGGTAATCTTAAAACTAAATATAAGAATTACTTATGAAGAAGGTTAATTAGTAGACACACAATTTTTACAGTGTTGTGGGTAAAAGGAAAAAGTGAGTGTACTATTACATATGGATTCTTGAAGGCAAGTCAATAGCAATTACACACTGAACTATTTCGAAAATGCGGAGAGGTCCTCCTCCATCCTAGTTATCTTTTTACTTAGAAAATTAGTAAATATTTAATAATAATTGATGTAGATATAAATTAATAATAATAATATTTTTTTTTCTCTCACAATGGTTTTGTAGCACTTAACAGTTTTGAGGTAGGTTTTAGAAAAAACCTGTACTAGAGATCACCAGGACCAATTAAATGGTGTGGTGGGTTAAATTTAAAACCTAAACAAACCTACTAACCTAGAGGTAACTGGTGCAATGTGGGTGTACTATTAGGTATACCTCTGCCTTATCCTTCGGGGATTACCTACAGGGGTGATGTTATGTTATGTTATCTATTGTTTTCCTAATATTTTTGTTATAAAAATCATTCTTCTATACAGGACTGGTTTTATTTGAGGCCGGGTGCAATCTTTGTCTTAACTTTCCTGTAATTGTTTTAATATAAAATGTTAAGTTTAATGATGATTAAAAGTAAAGTAATAATTGTGAATACGGTTATATTAAACTAGCGACTGGCCCTTGCTTCGCACAATTTGACAAGACATTGAGATTTCTTTATTACAATTTGTAATAAAATAATACCTTATAACGTTTTAATATAACGTTTATTTTCTCAACCACATAATGTAAAAGTTCATACAGTGGCTACATGAATATGTTTACAATGACACATTGATGTAGTGTATACTGAGAATACTTGTGTTGAAAGTAATTAATATTAACTGCAAACGCTGGTGAAAACTAAAACCACATCAAATTGTTTCGCGCAGTTTACATGAACAACAAGACTAGACTTAGTGTGATGAACGCTGAACACAATGAAAAAAAAAAACTTACACTGCTATTTTAAAATTCTCCCAGCTCACGGTCAGGGTAAACATCACATACCTATACATAGGTGCATACATAGCAATAACAAGTCTAGTCTAACTCATCCAGTTCATTGAGTTAGCCGCTCCGTTCGACCATGGTGTGACGGGATTCCAGTTTTACGGAGTGTCTACCATCTGAGTTAAACAAACCCTTGGGAAAGTTAGTTTTCCCCGTTGTATGTTATTCGTGTATTTCCTCGTATCCTGGTAAATTATTTAACACACAACCCTGTAACTTGTAACATTAGCTTTCATTCAGAATTCTGTTTACTTCGCTTTTCAAATAATCTATAGCAGTATTTGCAGTAGTAAAAACCTCGTTGAAATATAATTGAATATTCAGTTTCATAAAATAATGTAAAAGTTAATTAGTATTAATTTCACATCTCTCGTTTGCCTTTCTCGATGTCAAACGAAAATCACAATTATATTGCAATGAAAATAATTTGAGCCGCGATGAGTGACTAATTTGCATTTTAAACCGATGTCAATAAATTGGAAAGAGCGATGGATATAACTGGTATTGTGTTATTAATTACCATCGTGTAAAGATGGCGGCTATTAAAGAAGGGAAGCATAATTACATAGCAGTGGATAAAAGCGAGTCTAAATGAAATTAATGAATGGCTCGGACTTAAATTGAAGAAGATGTTAACATTTTTACTACCTGTTAATGTTTTCAAAGGGAAGTTTATTTTTCCGCTTTTAAGGTATGTTTTCATAACAAAAGCGTCGAATTTTGTAATTAAAGGCAGAAATGTACCCATGAGTACTTCATCATCTGTCTAGCCTTTTCCCAACTATATTGGGGTCGGCTTCCAGTCTAATCGGGTGCAGCTGAATACCAGTATTTTATATGGAGCGACTGCCTATTGAGCTCCACAACCCAGGTAGTACTGGGTAATACGATAGCCCTTAGTAAGACTGGTTGTCAGACCAACAGCTTAACGTGCTTTCCGAGGCACGGAGGAAACTCGGAATTCAATGGGTGATCACTCATCCACGGACCAACCTAGGCAAGCACGGCTTAACCTAAAGAACGACCCGAGCGGCTGTTAATATTAAGCCACGAGCTCCTCCCATGAGTACTTACCTACTGTTTTTATCAGAAAATCTTTTTTTTTTTTCAAACCACTTCAGGCACAGCTATCATCTGTACAAACAATCGTCTTCACTCGCAACAAAAACCGTTACTTTCCCGTGGCCTTCACAAAACCGTATTATTTGTCCAATGGCCACAATCAGGGAATGTTTACTTGTACCTGCGAGAAAAATGTTTGCCCGTAGCGCACAGAGCGGTGAGAAAACAAACATGGAATTAATTCCAACATGTCGACTACGCCACGTTGTTATACTGTATCACAGCTTACACGTGCTGTATACACAATAGAGTGTACACAACTAATGAAGAATAAATCTAATCTTTAAACATGAGATCTTGTTGCAAAGTTTCTGAAAAAGTTGGGATAGGCGTTCTGAATACCAATTCTTCTAACTTCAGAATCTCCAGGTATTTTGAGAACCTCTAGGTACCTTTAGAGCCTCTTGGTATGGCAAGTTCTTAAAAGAAAAAGCTACGCGGGATTCTGTCGATGAAAAATGTTCTAGATTGTGTTTTTAATCTGTGTGGATGATGGTGCGTCTTCGACACTTAAGTGTGATCTTTTGCTAATCTGGCCTTTCCTTTAGAAAAGAAAAGTTTTCTAAGCTTCGACTAGTAACTATACATATGTTTATTTATTTTACTGTGCAATCTACACTTGATAAAGCATGTGTTACCATGACATAGTGGGTGCTAGATGTGTCAATATCGGAATCCTATTTATCCCGGAAGGTAGAAATTCATGATGATACATATGGGTCTCCAATATTTTTATCATTCGATAACACCCGGCAGTTAGAACCCGAAGGTATTCCATTTATCGCAGTCTGTTCGCCGATCAAAAAGGGGATTTGGTTTGTATGTACCGTTTAGGTGCCGCAAGTATTTTAACTTTTCGTTGATTCAACGGTTTCGAGTGTAAAAGAGTTTGATATCAAAAAGAATTTCAATTATTCTTCGTATGTAAGAGATATTTGAATATTCTTAAGTGAGATCCTAAAGCAGCGCTTCTGTGCTACACATTCAGGCACTGCGCGTCCATAAATCTAATTAAATGACGCGTCTTTCACAACTTGCGCTTCAGTACACAACAAAATATTCCATGCAACCTAATCACATTTAGAGCTTTAATCTACCACTCCTCGAGTGACGTGAGGAAACGCTATCATTTAGCTTAAGTACTGGTAAAAGCGGCTCGTGTCGTGCAAAATATAATTAATATTATAATTCTGCGTAGGTTTCAGAAACGACTCTGCTACGATCATTAATATTAGCTGATAATATTATATTTTATTTGTCAATTAATGAAGGGTGTTTTATTATGTCGATTTATGTGGCATAAAATAAAATTCCATCACCGTCACAGGCGCCACACTTGACATAAATCATGTTTCAATAGGACGCACTCGGCTCGGATTTGTTTGCTTACTGCTGTAAATTTGGCGGTATTCTCTGGGACGATCATTAGCAATGACAACGGTATTAATTACATGCTTTGTTTTCGATTGAAGCGGGTTTGCGACAGCGAGGGAATCGATTTTAGCGCAAGACGCAAAAACATTGGTCTGACTGTTCGATACATTGATTCTATGTAGTTTTGTTAATTTGTTGGAAATGCCGCTTGGATTGTATTTACATAATGTTTTTGGAGATTGCAGAGCGAGCAAGTTAAGCTCATGCATAAATCATGTTGGCCACACGTACTTGTAGATGCAGAACTATTTCCACTAGGCTTACTATAATTACTCCACTTAACGTAGACATGCAAATTCATATTCCGTTCCTAAGTTAGCAGGCTTGTTCGATAACTAAGTTGGTGTCATTACGGTTAACATTTATTGATACATGATGTTGGCAGCTGGTAATAACAGTTACTTCGATCTTTAAGTTATAAATGTCAACGCCCCTAGTAATAGGTTCGGGACCATTTGCGTCATCCAGATAGTAAAGAGCACAATTTTAAGATCCTGCGATTCCCAATATTATTGAGTCGGCCCCATTTACTGTAATGATGTCGCTAAAATTTTATGGACCATGTAATTTTACTTTGAGGCCTACCGCCTTTATGTCGATATATAGGTTAAAACGCTGGTTTATTTATAGGTATATAAGTAGGTAATATATTTGGGTTGTCAGTTTTTAAATAGTAACTAAGTTTATATCCTAGAACTTAAACTAAAAAGACCAATTCTCCAATATTAAAATATTTAGAAAGTTTTCGATATTAATACTTAACGCTGGAAAATTTTCTAGAAAAAGCGAAGTGTTATTCTACGTAACCATGTCAACTCGCTTCACTGACGACGGGTAAACTTTGAGGAGTGCCCCAAAGGAAATACCTATTCGTCAAAATATTTACGAAGCCAACAGACGTGAACATCGGAAACCTTGTTTATCTATCTAACCAATATATCCATGACTTTTTTATTCGTTCTGGAAAACTTTCTTTGTTTCATCCAATAATTACCTTTCTAATTGATTTCAGTGCAATTTAGATCAATCATAAAGTTATGGATATTTTTGAATTTTATGACAAATCTCCCGCCTTTTTTCGTTTATTTTTCTCTTGATATATTTGTCCGTACTAAACCAACATGTCCTTAAATTGCCAACCGTAATATCTGGACCATAAATTACAAGTCTGGCCCACAATAAAATAGGTACAATGTAGACATACGAGCCGAAAGGTCCCTCGTATTGTATCTAGGCGATGAAAAAGGAATATCGTGAAAAGGTTGGAAATGACTGCGTTGCCGCTCTCGGTCGGGAAGTAACAATTTTTGACCCACATATTTCACTCGTCCCCTTTCTGTACAAGTTTAAACGAAGTCATTCTATGTCACTAGGGATTACGGACATTTTTAAAATGGTTATACTTCGCTAGATTGTGAACTGCATTCGGATTTCCTGTTTAAAAAAAAATACGACGGCACATGGATATTTGTACGTATAGCAACGCACGTGTAGCAATAGAATCACATTTTTGTTTGTTTTAAAGTTCGCGTTGTGTCCGTTTTGCATTTTAGTTTTAGTAAAATCCGTAGCTTGTTTTATCGTTTGAAGCTTTACATACGACGTACAACAACGACATATTGTATTCAAAGTTTGATCATCAATCACGCTGAAGATATTCCGTTTTATATTAAATAAGAGAGTAGGTCGGTGGAAGGAGAGAATTTCCATAAGGTGAAAGTGGTGCGTATAAAATCATGTAGGTTGAAGGTTCGTTGGCGTTAGTGGTAGTGTCCCTCGAGGCAGCGAATAGGAGTCTTCATATACATGTGGAGTAGACAACCCTCCTCCCACAATAGTGATTTATTTTGATAGATGCTACGTTCTTGCTGAGTTTCCTCCAGACTTTCGACGGCTCATCACGTTGAAATTTGAATAAGGGAAACATCAATTGGCTGAGATACAAAACTTCTTTGAGTTAACCTCTATGTAAGATATTTTACAAAGAAAAAAAATTGTTTAAGTGCTTTCGAACACGTTGCCAGTAAAATAAAGTTTAAAATAAAATAAATTCTTATCTAGTTGCCTTTGCTATAACTGGAGTTGGTTAGAAAATGCTCACAAAAAGAATAGAGAAATGGTTTAGACATTTGTGTGGGACGCAGAGCCTATGATGTTTCCCGTGGGGCTATAAACAGACGGGTTCACAACCATGATAAAATCGAGATTGCTTTGAAAACGTGACACGATTTATTTGACGGTTGAGAGAAGGCTAAACGACTGAAACAGATGCATTTGTTTCAAGTAAGTTGTGAAGAGCTACATTGTGACTATCTGCGCTTTATTTATGCTGTCGGGTAGAATGGTAACTTTACAGAAAAACGTGAAATGTAGTGAATGTTTATTCAATTGTTTATCGTTAAGAAAGGAAATAGTAGTTTTTAAAACTGAAAAAACTTTACGAGAAGAACAAATGAAAAAGTGCAACACAAAAACACGAGGGTGTGCGGAAAGGTAGATCTTTTTCACAAAGGTATTCTAGCAAGAGCTTTCTTCTTGTGAAGTTTATATTTCTAAATCCAACAATGTTAACTTAGCATAATGTTGCGTTTGTACCTATATTTAATTAAAATATACATGTACATTTGCACTGTAACTCCAACTCCCCTTCGCAACAAACTGCAGATCATTTCCTTCAGGACGTAGTAAATGTGAGAACTCCTTCCCTTACGTTACACAAAAAAATGTTCCTTTGTTATTTAGCATATTTTACATTTGATAAGCATTGTACCGAAAAATAACACAACCCTAGAGAAGGATACAGTTTATTGTAACAACCCGATGTATGTTTATTTTGCGGTAAAAATATTTCGAACCGTAAAATAAAGGTTTTGGTGTTACAGCCTCCTGAAATGTACAGAAAATACATGCTCAAATTATGTTCGACCAAGAGATTTCTATTTATTGCTCATACTTGCATTAATCTCAAAGTCTCTATCAAAGAAGGTAACTTTTGATTGATTTAAGAGCACTCAATGAAAATTTATTACTGTTAAACGTTCGCTGGTTAGATTTCCCATTGAGTGTTTTATGTAATCTGCGCTTGACGATAATTTGTTTCGACTTACTCGGGAAACTTGGCAGAGGGCGTGGAAATGTAACTTATTCACAGATTAGAGCCGTTCACGAACGAGCTTTATAGAAAATGTTTACCTACTCTCAACAACGAAATGTACTCTTATTTCACGAGGTAATTTACGAAAACCTAGAAAAAAAACCTAATAACAAAACTTATACGAATAAGAAAACAATAGTAACAAATGAGCAATCATAAAAGTAGGTAGCAAGAAAATACATGTTAGTACCGAAAATATTCGGCCAAGTAGGTTAAAGTACTTACAGAGTTATAAATCATCGTAGCCACAAAGCATCAATGAGGCGTACAATGAAAAAACCGCAGAAATGGCCACCGGGAAATATCGTAGTTTTGTATGGACAGCGGTCAGTTTTGTAAATGTTTTCAAGCGCTCAAGCTTAACTGTGCCTGCCTACTTGAGCATTTAATGACGTCATGACGAAATTTTCAAAAAATGTTTTTGTTCAACTGAAAACGAATGAAAGCTCAGCTTTTTTAATAGCGAAATAAACATTCATCCTTTGAAAGGACCTGTCAAGTACGACCTGAGCCGTGAATTATGTTTGTCATTAAAAAAAAAAAAAAAAAAAAAACTTATATTAAGTTTATACTACACAAATGTTTACAAAATGGACACTTTTGTTTGTTTTGAATGAATGGTATTTATCGTTTGTTGTAATTTTTAATTTTCCTTTTGTTTGTTTGTCTAATGGAGGGAAAACTAAGTCAGTGCACCAGTGCACGTAGCGTTAGCAGTCTGAGCTTACTTTAGACTTCGGAGGGAGCTGGTTTTAATTAATTCGGAGCTTGGATAAATACAACTGTAGCAAATACTGATCCCGAAGACCACTGTACAGTTTGTTTACACGTTTCTAATCTCTGTCTCATGTTAATATTATCTACTGTTATTTTAATTGATTGACTACCTCATTGGTCTAGTGGTCGAAAGCGCTTCGATTCCCAGATCGGCCAAAGTGTTATTGGGTTTTTCCATCAGGAATTTCTCAGTAGCAGTCACTGAGTCTGGATTTGCGCCCGGTTGATGGCAATAGGCTCGCCCCCTATTACATGAGACTTAAACATAACTGGCGAAATGTGGGTGTACTATTAGGTACACCTCTACCTAATCCTTCGGTGATTGCAGGCGTGATATTATGTAATTTTGATTTGATGTTCTCTGATGTGGTGACTTACGCCTAAATTTACTGGAAGAAGATTTATTCCTCTTACTGGGAAACTAAGCCTGAAAATGAGCAAGTATTTTTCCTACTATTTCTTTTACCTAGGCAGTAGGCATTTCATGTCTCGTAAGAACCGAGTTTTATTAATCAAATCCTCGGAGATTTATACGTTACAGATAGACAAACATAAACCTCACCGTGTCATGAAAAACATTTCTTCTTTCTTCATAGACAGGACCCTAAAAAGTGTGCAAACTTTTACGTTGTATATAAATATCAAAGCATATCTTTGGAATACTTTACCTTTTTATTTCGACGGTTTGTTTTGTTGAATAAAATTGTTAAAAAGGCGGAAACTTTGAATAAAGAATACAGCGTTAAATATTTAAGCAGATTGTTTGTGGATATTCCGAGATTTTTTTTAATACAGTCATGTAATAACATAAGAAAATCACAGACAAAATAAGCAAACAAGTATTTATTTTCTTAATCAAAGACATAGATTGCCTTGTACAAGGAATAAAACGAATGTTCTTTGCCATAAAATAAATACTTTCAAATAAAGCTAAAGCAGATCAGAGCATCTGTAGTGGGTGTTGGTATATCTTATCAAGGAATCGTGAATCTAGCGAACAAGAACGTGACTAGACGTGTTTACTACACTGCTTAGTTTTAAAAAGCCATAGAGAGCCGATTGCAGTCTCTATGCGAATGAAAAAACGTGAGTGGGAGAGAATTATAATAATAGGAATATTTAGGACTATTGCTTAGTATTCACGAGGAGCTCGTGGCTAAATAATAACAGGCGCTCGGGTCGCCTAGGTTGGTCTGTAGATGGGTGACCACCCATTACATGCCAAGTTTTTTCCGTGCATCGGAAAGCATGTTAAGCCGTTGGTCCCGGGTGTCATTTGTAAATCTTTGACAGTCGTTAGGTAGTCTGTGACCCCTTGGTAAGACAACCAGTTTTACCAAGGGGTATCGTATTAGCCAGTACTAACTGGGTTGTGGAGATCAGATAGGCAGTCGCTCCATGTAAAATACTGGTATTCAGCTGCATCCGGTTAGACTGGAAGCCGACCCCAACATAGTTGGGAAAAGGCTAGGCAGATGATGATGCTTAGTATTCACGAGGAATAACAATAAAATGAGGCTTTTATTAAGTTAGGGCCAACTGAGCTCAATAAATCCCTGAATTGTGAGTAATGCGGGTTGTCTGCAGTAAAAGTTAGTTCCAGACTAATTAACTACGTACTCGTAGAAATGTAGGTGGCAGAAAAAGTTAACTGTCGTTCGCAGTGATGAAACAAAGCTTTGTTGGTATTTTAATTTTTTCAGCCACTGTTAAAGTGAAAGGTTAATCGCAATATTTCACGCCTTCATTATTTTTCATTAACTGGCTTGTGGAAAATTTATGCGGTTTTTTGGTTTTTCATGAAACATCGAAGTAAAATATAGCCCACAGTGAGGTAGTTTTAAGCGCGCACAATGTAGGTATTATTTTTTCGGAAATGTGAGAGAAAAACGGCGTAATAAACTTGGCCGAAAAGCCGTATAAGTGGGGTACACTAGTAGTAGTAGTAGCTGGGGCAAATTGGCAGTGATTCATCATAACATTACTCAAAAGAATGAATGGATAAACAAAAGACGATGAAAAGTGTTTCCTAGCTGTGACCTCCCATTGTGTTCAGTAGCGAATGTAAGTGTCACCCAAAACAAATAGTCCCGGAACTATTCGGTGAAATGAAAAAGAAAACAGGGTGGGTCACCCTTTATTGCTAGCGGACAAATTCTTTTGACAAGACTTTGCTCAGGCGATGTCGGTCGTACCTCATGTCCGCAGAAGCGTTCCTATTATCTTTGAGGCATCGGGTCCCTATAAACGAGTGGTTGGCGCCGCCTCGTCAAGGTTGCGGGCGTAACCCTCGGAATGTCTTAGAACATACAGATACAGTCAACAAAAAGAGATAAGTAAGTAGTCAAATCACACGAGTCTTACATTTAAGAAGCCATCTCATTTGCAGTAACAATGAGTAATTTCCTTCGTAGTGCGAGAACACTAATCTAGCCGAATACGCCAGAGTAAAATGGCGACAAAAATCCACAACCGTTAAACCTGTCTCTTCACAACACTAACAACTCTCAAACAATCTATGAAATGTAAAAAATAATTCAGTAAACTTTTTGAAATGAGAAGTGGTAGGCATCGGTCGTAAAATGTAATGGCTAGTCTCTGGTCTGGGAAAAACACATTACTAATATAAGTGAACGACTTAGTTTGTACTACTCTTTATTCCGGCAGTGTGATGGTGTTTGTAGGTTTACAACTTCGCCAAGTTCAATGCCCTCTTTATTTTCATCTTTTTCACGAGAGACTGTGACGACTATGTACCAAATAGATTTGTTTAGTTTCCCTTCAGTTCTTTAGATTTTATTTTGTAAGAAAAAGCTTATATGTAGGCATTCTTTTAGTAAGTTTATTTCATAGAAATGTTTATGAAAGAAACTTACTTAATTTTCAACAGTGCATGAGTGCAGTGTTTCATAAAGGAAAATAATTTTCTTTTATCGCTTTAACAACATGTTTTTGTAGCTAACCGTTCCTTTTTCGTTTTATTTGAATTCCATTCGAAAATCCCTGTTTTATTTTATAGAATGTGCTGAAATTGTTGGCATGTTTTCATCAACTGTGGTCAGAAAACTTTGAATTGAAATTTTTCCTGCTACAGTAAACAAATTCAATCCAGGTTTTTTTATAATGTAATATTTTTTATATCTGTTATCGAGAGATTTCCAATAATTCCAGTAAATAGTAATCCGAGCATGAAATATACTCAACGGTCTCGGTGAAAACTGTACGCAAACAGCACTGAAAACATCCTTCACTAAATAACAATATTTTATAGGCGATTCTCAGTATTTGTTCTCCGACCCGTTATACTGATACTGTTAGCTTGCATCATCCCACTGCTGGGCAAAGGCCTCTCCCCATGACTTTAAGTTGTTTCTATCCAGGTCTAAAGTGGGCTACTGGTCGTTGGTTTTGTGCAGCATGTCCCGCCATCTTCTACGAGGTCTGAAAAAGTTGTTTCTTACATATTTTTATTGAACGAAAAGCACCCAGAGATACAAGGTAAGCCCGGTTTAGCCAGAAGTGGCTGAAATAATATAGGTTCATAAATAAGCGACAGCCATATTTTACACCTCGGTTCGTATAGCTCGATATCATAAACCCACAAAATGCTGTTGTGATGAGGTCGAAGCCGTGGAATAAATTGGCATTTATGTGAGAAGTGCACCCTTTTATGTTGGTGCGCAGTGTAAATGAATTGCGTTTGCAGGAACAGCTATATTTGTTTGCGATGAAAGAAGAAGCTTTAAGGTGCCTTAAGGTGGGAAAGTGTGCCTTTCATTTGCCTTACTTACGAGTACTGTGTGATGTTTGAAACTAGAATATTTCAAGCCATGTGTACGATGGAATTTCTCAACGGAAAATTATCGAACTTCTGTATAAACTTTTGTTTCACTTTAGAGGATGAATAAAATAAAATCCCCCCTTATTGCCAACTTTCGTTATTTATTGAACTCTGGGCAAAACTTCATGCTTCTAGGCACAGCGGTTAAGGCTACCGTGGTCTATCAGTTAAGAGATATCTTCCGTGATTGTTCATTATTTTGAGCTCCCGATATTTCGACGCTGTTGCAACCGCCATCAACCCGCGATCATAGCGCTTGCAACAGCATCGAAATATCGGGAGCTTAAAATAATGAACAATCACGGATGATATCCCGTAGGTGACAGTATAAGTTTAGTTGTAAACCGTGAAAGCTTAAAACAGTGTTGGTCACTTAAGATTTTTTCAAGTAGATAGTCACTTCATATGTTGAAAATACTTCCTTCATAACACCACAAATAACATCAAAATAGATGGACAAACCAGTAGCCAACGTGATTAGCAGTCAGCCCGCTAGCAACGTTGCTGATTAGCCACAATCTACACGAGTTATGCGACAATAGCTCATGCAGACATGACAGAAATAACGGCAGTGTATTATTTACTAACAGATACTAAAAGATAGAGAAGATACGTTTATTATTAGTTTGAGTTTGAATAATTGTTGTGAAGGATTAGTCAACGTAGACCCTCAATTATTGAGTATTTTTGTGACCTGAGAGTCTAGATAATAATGACAGTCTATTAGGGATAATAATGATGAGAAAGTCAAAATTGTAAGGTTATGTCAAGCATAAGCTATCGAAAATTTAAGTCAGTCCTATTGAACGCGATAAACACTTGTCTGGGTCCCCAGGTAAGTAACAAAAAGCTCTCTTAAAAAATACATTAGAAATAGGTGAGAGACTAATTATTGCCTAAGTTCTAAGAAATCATAAAAATTGATGTCGCCGTTGTTCATCGAAGAGACGGCTAGACGCTACAAAGTGTCTTTACGATTCACCGCACATTATAAAATAAGTACCTATTCCTAAGTAGGCAAGTATCTAAAGGGTGTAAAAAGACCCTTAACGAATACGAAAACTACATATTCTGCCCATCATTGGGATCATTTTTTTCTTCTAGACCATACCTGGGAAACCAGAGGCTCTGGAGATATTGAAGGTCAAAGTTCCAATTTTTTCACAAGTTTTTTTTTTTAAACCACTTTTCAAGATTTTAACTTTACTTTAATTAACTACATGACCCATTAAATATACAAAGCATCCAACAGCACTAAGTTTTGAGTGGGTAACATTGAGTTTTACCGTGAAACGTGATTTTTCGCACCAAAAAAAAAAGGCGTTTCCCAGCAATAATTTTTGCGTAGAGTTACTTAGTTTGATGTACAGAATGCTTGGTTGACGGCTTCGTGAAGGGTCTATTTACACCCTGTATATAAAAAGTATGTTCATTATTTAAAAGGCTGTTTTCTCGACTTTTCGCCTCGGGTAGTTCATATAATTCGGTTCTTTAATCAAGTTACTTTCAGGTACAAGTACAGTACCGTACTTCGTTAACAGATCGGACAAAGGGGCTTAAGACTATTTATGGTTATTGCGAAATTTGTTCAACGTAGCTTACTGTTTTTATAGAAAAGAGAGCTTCGTGAATTAGGATACAGGCTAAGTGCGTAAGGTAGTAAGTTTCAATGAGAAAGGAACAAAACAGGGGTACAAGGGATGATTACAGGATTGTGAAAACTGTTCGGGGAACACAAATTCATACGAAAAAAAAAATTGCTTTAAAGCCGCGCTTCATTTTGATGACGGAAATCCGATCCAGGCAAACAATTTATTTCACGAATCCAATATAGTGAAATTCCAAAAAGTATTGAATATAAATTAATGTGGAAACTAAAAATTCAGACATGTTGAAATTCAACTGAAATAGCCATAGTTACATAAAAGAGAGCAGGCAAAACAATACAACATATAATATGTTAATGTGAAAACATGGACCGTGTAACGAGTTGTAGGGATGCTAGGAACATCTAAATTGTACCATTTGTACCTCATCTAACGGGTATGAATACAAAGCAACAGCATTATTTTTAAAATTCATTTATCTTGTCAGCCGGAAGTCTGTTGGACATCCCTATAGACGGTAAGGTAACGGGACAATTTGGGACGGCCACGCTTGGAGGGACGCCCCTCCACAAAATACTGAGGGGCAGAAGGTCGATTCCAAACAGCGAGTGAAAGCAGGCATTATCAGGCCGAAAGGACCAAAGAAGCCGATTCCAGCGGGCTTTCCCTCGGCAACAAATCAGACTCTGCGCTCTAGTGTAGTGAATGGTTCACCCGAATGAATGTTTTTTATTGTTTCACTCGACGTTCACTGTTGAACCTTTTTGTGTTGAGATAGATGTATCATTCATTCAAAGATTCATTTTGTGATTTTGGAGTGAAAGACGAAAAATGAAAGAAAAAAAGGAACAGAATGATTTCGGCATAACTATCGCGAGTGTGCTTGCACTCTCTGTATGTGAAGCGTGCCGATGTGTGTATACGTTTGCTTTTGTTATATGGCGGCTCCATATCGATGGTCTTCTGTGACTATCTTTTATGTGGCTCCACGATGTTAACACAGGTTCACAGGTGAATGCTGCTTGTTTTCCCTTGGAGTAACTTGTTAACAGGATATTGCAAGCGAAAATGAAGCCTCGGTTGATAAATTGTTAACGGTAGAATTTAAAAAGACTTGAGACAAGAACACGCAAAAATACAGTTACCGCCTAGAGGCTGGCGAGTTACCTAGAGAGTAGCAAAGTAGCGAGCCACTAAGCGCTACGCAAGCCAGTGCGCACGTTCGTAGCCCTAAGAGTACTTTTGAAGGTTTTTTTTTATTAAAAGTAATTTATAAGTGCAAAAGAAATGATCATCGTTTTAATTTTATAATTATCACAATTCAAAAATAAGAAATACAATGTGTAAATATAATATATATGTATATATACCAATCGCCATTCAATGAACAAATAATCAAGTAAAAATGGTCGTTTAAAAAATTCGAGTCACAATCTATTAATTGTAGAATTAAGGTACGATATGTACTACTTGCTTGAAGCGAAAGCGACTTTACGTACAGAGCCATCGTACTTCGTACCTACAGTGCTCCTGAAAATCCATTAGCGCGCAGAGTTTCCAAAACAAACTATTATAGTGCGAAGAGTTTCCAAAACAAACTATTATAGTGCGAAGAGTTTCCAAAACAAACTTCTGTTTATATATCTGTCGTATTTTAACTGTTTATAGTAACTAGACTCTTCAGAACTACGAACAACCAGTTATTAAAAATCTTTTTTTTAAATATTTGTACATAACTACTATTCCAATTTCACTATGCCAATTATAAAACATGCGAATTTTATATTTTATGGAAAGTATTTCAAAAAATTTGCCATTTTGTCCATCATGGAAATCACTGAATTCTGCCAATCAATTAAATGAAACCAATATTCAGATCCGGGTGATTGACAAAAGGGTTTTATACACCATGCATTTTAATAACTACATATTTTTTAATAAAATCCTTTTGTAAATATTGTAACTGATCTTTATAAACCAAAATGAAATTATATAAGGTGTAGGAGGGCATAGCAACGAGGCACCCGCGTTTTCTTGGAAGCGAGCGTACGTAGGTACAAACCGCTCGCCGCTACACGCCGCGGCGTCGCGCTCGCGCCAGTCCGGCTCGCATCGCTGTCGCATACGGTCACGATTTTTTTGCAATGTTCTGTGATTTTAAACATCTAGACTGTATAACGTATAACTGTGACAATAAACTTTATTCGTGCACCATACATCGTCCATTCGATTCATTTTGTTACCTGACCCACTACAAAGGTGTATTTGGTGTACAAACTCCTGCACTACCTCCGCCGATGAGGAGGCTACTAATCGACTATTTTCGTCCAAGAAACGTCCCGTGTCAAAAAAGGAGATACAGATAACTTGGTCGAGAACTGTTGTCCAAACTGCCAGCGCGGATTCTTTCTGCACTAGATAGTGCTACACACGAACAAACAACTCGTTTCTAGTTGCAGGCTCTACCCGTAAGCAGAGGCAAGTAGAAGAAAATTGCTTCGAAAACGGTCACGGTGCCGGAGTGAGAATCTTTAAATCTGCCTCTTGCAATGATTATAGCTACTGGATCCAGGAATCGGCACAATTCAATAAGAGATTAAAATTAAAGAGGATAAGATGGCGTATATTCATCATCATTCTCCTGCACTTATCCCAATTTATTTGGGGTCAGCGCTACATATCTTCTTCTTCATAGCGTATTTTTTATTATCCTGATAAAAAAACCACCTTACCAAAGAAAATTCTTACGATACAAGTGTCATTATTTCTAAGATAAACCACGGGATTACGGATTTATTGGACCGTTACGTAAAAAAAAGCTAAAACCACGAACTGTCGGTAAAGTTTGATTTATTCCTACTTATGGGATAACTTTGCATTCGCGGCCTGTGTGTAAGCGTCGCCTCCCCTGAATAATAGCTTTTATGTCTAAAAGGAAAATACTATATGGAATTGCAACCAATCTCGGTTGAACAATAGTTGCCAGTAAATCTCAATCATTATAGTAAGACTTTTACAAGCTTTTAGTATGTGTTTAGGTTAAATCTTGCAACTGAATTTTAAAACAGTTATCCCCAACTAATTAGGCTGAAATTTTGCACACACGTTTAGTTTGGATGAAAATGCATGGTTAGCTAAGTATAGAATAGAATAGAATAGAATATAATAGAAGTGACGCCATTCTAAATCCAATATGGCGGTCTCCCAAAGGTGTTGGTAGACTATATATGAGTATTAATTAAAAGGGTTTGCTGAGGAGAATGAGAGACCAGCGAAAAATAAAAATAAAACTTTTTTTAAACTAGCTTTTATTGAAATGCTCTAAAAAGAAACTGATTTTTTTTTATCATACCCATCAATTACACAATTTAAATGATTTAAAAGCTTGCCGCGAGAATAAACACACAGGAACACACAGGTAAATTTCGCGACAAGCTTTTATAAATATAAGTAACAATTTGTATATAATAAAAAAAAAAAAAAAAAAAAAAATTTAAGTAACAATTTGTATAAATTGTTACTTAAATTTTATTTTACTATTAATTTATTTTACAAATACTTTTTCTGTCTTTGGTGTGTAAGTGGATTCAACAGAAAATTGTGGCATTTTATTATAAATTTGCACATCAAATTAAGGTTTATTTATAATTAACAGACCTGCATTTTCCAACTTTATTCCACAAAATCCCTCGAAAAACAACGAATTTATTGCAAGAACAGCAACAGAATTTCTCAAATTTTCACATGATTTTTCTTCTCTGGCTTTCATTTTTCCACTGAGGCTTCATTTTACCAGCCTTTGACAAGACCAGCGGAATGAAACAATTATGTATTCGTCCCATGCGGAACTTATTATTTTTAAATAATGGCCGCTCTGTAATGAATGAATCATTTCAACTTTGTTTAATTAAAAAGTCTTGAATTCTGACGCTTTTTAATAAGATTCAAAGCCGTTATGAAATTAATTAGTGGGTTTATTTTATCACTTTTTGAACTGGCCTAAGTGAAAGAAACCTAGTGAAGGTAATTAGTAATATTTGACTTCTAAACGTTTCAAATGTAACCCAGTGTTTTATTGATCTCTCCTACATGTTAGTTTTATTCTTATTAGCCAGTTGGCTGGAATCCAACTAATTAGTTCCAAGCCATTACCCGAACAGTGCTCCTTCGGCGGAAGTATCGTTAAAAATGTTAAGCTGATTAATTACAACTTAATAATTTTGAGTGTTGAGTCAAAAGCTGGTGGAGGCCATAATGTAACTGAGTACAGTACGCATACAAACATTATTCCCCTCAACCAGCACGTTCGTCTTTTCCTTTAAAATTATTTCTTTGAACTCGTTGCCGAATATGAAATTGAGAAGCGTACGTGAAATTTTATTGGTATATTAATGGATTATTAAAATATTGAATCACAAACGTGAGAATAATTTTAATTTGGCTTTGCGTGTTCAATTACAGAAAGACATTTTTACCTACATTTTCAAAATTTAAGTAATATAAAAAATGGAAGTTAGAGGCATCGTAGGGATGGATAAATATTGCATTTATACGGGGTGGAAGGGACACCGCGGTAACGGTTACCGCGTATTCAGTATATCATTCTGAATCCCCCTACATAGAAATTTTTCATCGGTTATTAAAAAAATAACTGTTTTCTACAAAAGTGCAATGCCTACACGTTCAAAATGTATGGAACAGCTGTTTTTTTTTTGTTTCACCGATTAAAATTTTTTATGTGGCCTGGAAGGATGTACTGAATACGTGTTAACCGTTTTCGCGTCGGTGTCCCTTCCACCCCGTATAGTTAAAAATCGTGATTGTGATTTAATAAAACAAATGCGATAGGCGTACTTATGTGCTCAGACTAAACTGGATTTAACAAGCTAGTCTAATATCTTTACATCCAATTTTTTGGCTTCTACCTCTTCGTACAGTCGTAGAAACTTAAGCCTTACAAATAAATGTAAAGTTGTCATAACGGGGAACTTTTCTGCGACTACAAAAAAGATTGCTCTTGTTACAAGCATTTGCGGCACTGTGGGCAAGCATAATCTGTTTAACTTTAAGATTTTGTTTCGTGTTTTATACAAGAAATTGAACTTGCACGTTGTTCAAAGCAATTGCTTAAGGTTTTATGCTTCAGATCAATTTAATACTTTATTTAGAGGAGATTTGATTTTTTAGAGGAGGTTGTGGCTAAATAATTACAGCCGCTCGGGTCGATCTTCAGGTTAAGCCGTGCTCGCCTAGGTTGGTCTGTGGATGGGTGACCGCCCATTACATACCGAGTTTCTTCCGTGGCTCGGAAAGCACGTTTAGCCGTTGGTCCCAGCTGTCATTTGAAGATCTTTGACAGTCGTTAGGTAGTCAGTGGCCCAAAAAGTCTGACAACCAGCCTTACCAACGGGTATCGTATTACCCAGTACTAACTGGGTTGTAGAGGTCAGATAGGCAGTCGCTCCATGTAGAATACTGGTATTCAGCTGCATCCGGTTAGACTGGAAGCCGAACCCAATATAGTTGAGAAAAGGCTAGGCAGATGATGATCAATTTTATACTGGCTTTTGATATTTTATTGAAGCCCTAACATAAGAAAAATGCTAAGCTTTTTTTACTTAACGTTGAAAATATGCGTCGCACATTGTTAGTAAATTCTTTGTATATGAAACATTTGTATAGATATTCCTACAAGGCTCGCCAAAAAAATACTGTGTAGAACTTTGTCGACTCATAAGAACTTTTAACTATTGTATTTTGTCGAAGGGTAAAAAACTTTTAATGGGGGTTTTTTCTGCTTTACCTTATCTTGGTGTGCATTACCTAGTACTACTTTATCTACTTTAGGAATATTCCTACATACCAGTGGCGAAGGTTTCATACAACTCGATTCCTACCGGCTTGCCTTTGGAAACTGGCACAATCAGTATTCCATAGGACAAATAATAAAATTATATTAAAGATATGTACCCCGGTTTACCTCTTAAAAAAAATTACCCTTCGCTACTGCTACATACATATATATGTACTTTCCACAGTCACGTATGAAAGTGCAAAGTAACCCATTTATCTGCACTGATACCTACAAACGAAAGAGTCTCCATTAAAATGTTCTGCCAAAGTACAAAGACGGAGAAACAGGTACATGCCCTACCGTACCTCAGCTGGCATATGCTCTTATCATCCCCTTTGACTCGAGTCCAGTGTATCGTGTAATAAGAACCTGGAGCTTTAGAGCTTCTCGTAGAGACCATACGTTTTCGATCTAGTATTTTCTGTAGTGTATTGGAGTGTTACAGGCTTTCCTGCTACATCACGTCTGCCGAGATTGCCACGATGTTCTCGCTATGATTCGTTTAGTTTCAGACCCATACATATTTATTCACCAACTTTGGGATGCTGATTATTTTCACCTCATTTTCATCATTCTCTTCTCCTTTATCATACACACACGCGTGTGTAATAAATCGTAACGGAGTGGGGCCGTAATTTATGGATGCGTTTAATTTTTCTCCAGCGTTGGGGCGGTTTTTTGTTTTGAGATCTGTTTGTGAACAATACAGAACGTGCAAGCAATTTTATTGAATTATCGTGCACTCCGAACTGAGGATCCGGATATAATATTTTAGTATTAAGACTTAATACATTGTGAAGACATTAAGATTAATCAGACTAAATTGCTCAAAAGCTAGTCATTAGTAGCCACAGTAATTATTATAAAGCTTCTCGTATTTTGGACTATTTGTATGTATTATAATATATATTAGTTTGTTTAGTTTTATCTGTATGAAGGGTGTAAAAAGACCCTTAACGAACCCGAAAGGCACTCATTTTCCCCGTTAATGCAATCATTTTTTTTTGTTCTAGACCATACCTGGGAACCTCCTAGTTACGGAGATATTGGGGGTCAAAGTTCCAACTTTTTCACAAGTTTTTTTTTAAACACATGTTTTTAAAGTAAGGTTTTACTTTAAACACCTCCACGACCCCCGTACTATTCACTCTATCCATCAACACAATGTTCTGAGTGCGTTACATTGAGTCCTACCGTAAAACGTGATTTTTCACCCCAAAAAAAAAAAGTCATATCCACCAAAAATTTTTGCTTAAAGTTACTTAGTTTGATGTACAGAATGCTTGGTTAACGGCTTCGTGAAGGGTCCGTTTACACCCTGTATATGTGTATTAGTATGTACTTATTTATGTATAACAAGTTATGTTAACATAATGGTATTTTTCTTATTTATTTTTTTGTACTCTATCACAATGCTGTCCTATTTGACCCAAAGGTTGACTGGTAGAAAATACCTTGTGGCATTAAGTGCGCCTAAGTAACACTCTTGTACATGAAGTTTAAATAAATAAATAAAACTGGTATCTAAGGTGCAAGTGAGTAAGTAAGGTGTGGAAATATTTAGTTCTCTCCATCATTGCGATATTTTTTTTTTGTTCCAGACAATACCAAAGTTCCAACTTTCTCACTAGTTTTTTTTATACTAGTTTTTAATGTTATAACTTTACTTTAAATATCTCCACGATTCCCGTACAATGCTTCCATAAGCTCAATGTTTTGAGTGCGCTACATCGAGTCCTACCGTAAAACGTGATTTTCACACCAAAAAAAAAGTCATTTCTCAGTTTGATGTACAGAATGCTTGGTTGATGGCTTCGTGCTTTTCTATTCATTTCTAGCATTCTCTTATCGATTTTGATATACATTAAAATTAATAGGAAAGGCTAGTGGCGCCCAACCTATAAAGTAAAACTAAAGAAAATATTTTTCCATTATATAATTTATATCCATCCCTACCATGCCTCGATTTTTAAAAATATATTTTTGATAACAATTTTATAAAAATAAATCTAAAAACCGTTTGTAGTGTTAATCATACAAACATACTTCACGTTTGTATAATTAACACTAGAAATGGGATATATTTACCATGTTTACAGTTTGTTTTGAGGTCAAGTTCATACAACTCGATTCCTACCGGCTTCAGCAGTAGTAGTAGCAGGCAGTTAGTATTTTATAGATAAATAATAAAATCACATTAAGGATACGTACCCCGTTTACCTCTTACAAAAATTGACCCTTCGCTACTGATACACATACTTGCACACTAAAGTTTTGGCTCATATTCATCGTTTTTTCTCTTCGGTCGTTGAACCCCTGAGGCATAAATTCCTGGTAAACCCTTGGGATGACACGAAAACACCCTTTATAAATTACAAACTCTTTTTCAGGCCTTTTTTGATGATCGTAAAAATATCGAGTTGAAAAACAAAAACCGTGTGATGAACGGCGGCGTAGTAAAACGTCAATGACGTTAAGCGCTGAGTGGCACGGCCGGTAGGTTATGTGCCGTTTAACCTACATAGAGAAAAATAAAAATATCTCAGGCCTTTAGCATCCACTAAAGTCTACCCTCTTTTAGTCATAATTATTATTACGTTTCAAAGGGGTAGACAGGCTACATTCTACGACCCTAATTCTTTTATGCATACCATTTTTTGCGCCGATAAACATTTTTAATAACCATTTTAAACATTTGAAAGGACTAAAGAAATTGTCACACTTTTTTTCTTGAATATGCAAAAAAATATGATTTTATTATGACTCTGCTTTAAAAAAGGGAAAAGGTAAATGTAATTTTTTAACGACGTCAAATGAAGTCAACCTTTCCTAGCTCCCACTTAAGTGTTTCCAATTCTCAGCGCGGAGCTTTCAGCCGAGTCACATTCAGCCTCTGTTTTATATTCATGTAACAACAGCAAAACAATAAATTGGCATTTGTATGTTTGTAATTTGTCACGTAGGTACTGTTGTACTAAGTCGTTATAATTCTATTGTTGAGTTTACCGCGAGTTCGCGAAAAAGAAAGTGAAAGCTATCATAAATCAGTCTACAGTTTCGGTTGGATTAAATCGATCAGAGCGAAGTATGCTGGATGATGTAATTGTATGGGAGCACAAAAATTGTCTACTACCAAGGAATAGAAAGGCTTTATTCTGCCGACCGTTATCTGAAAGTTGTTAAAGACAGATTTCGTTAATGAGTTTTTGTTAGCCTTTCCCAGATGTTGGTTATCAAAATCACTAGGCGTTATCTGTCGGGATTTAACAAAATAAAGCTTATCGTGTTCTTTTGTTATACGTACATTATTCAAAGAGCTTTTAATGACTTTGATTTGTAGTCGCTACCAACACGCTATTTATTATTTATCAATCTACACTAATATTATAAAGAGGAAAACTTTGTTTGTTTGTTTGTTTGTTTGTAATGAATAGGCTCAAAAACTACTGGACCGATTTTAAAAATTCTTTTACCATTCGAAAGCTACATTATCCACGAGTAACATAGGCTAAATTTTATTTTGGAAAAAAATAGGGTTCAGTAAGATATTTGGGTTTTTCGGACACAAGGTGTAAAAAATCAACCAGAAAAGTTACTTATTTTGCGTACGCTGCCTAAACTATAAAAGATAGAACCATAAAATGTTCTAATTAATTGTAGATCTTATAAATATCTACAAAAAAATCCGCGACACACTATACCTATCTATGTCGAGTGAGGCACAACAACCATTTTTTTATCTTGAATTTTTTTTGGACTACATTTAAACGCATTTATTTTACTCATGCTATAATCCTTATCAAAATAAATTATTTCATCACCAAGTGCAGTTTATGTAGATAATATTTGGTCTTTGAATGATTAAAATTGGACGCTTGGTTTTGAAGTTATGGCGAAATTAAAATATTACGATTTCTGCTGCACGGCCCGTTGCGAAGTGGTCACCAAGGCGGGGTGCGCGTGCGGGAGGGGAGTTTAAATTTTTCCATCTTTAAATTTGGGCACCGATTATGCGGTTACTTTGGATGAGTCTCTAGGTCAAATAGTCCATAATTTAGATAGTCTGATAGATGCTATATATCCTGACATCGAAAACTTACATCAAAATGATGATGATTTTCGTTGGCTGTGTTGTAGAGCAATTGTTTCTCCCAGGAATGAAACAGTCAACGAAATAAACAATTTAATTATGCAGAAAGCACCGGGTGAAGTTAAGTGCTATAAATCCATAGACACCGTCACTAACATCGAGGACGCAGTGCACTACCCCCAGGAATTTTGAAATTCTCTGAACCCCGCTGGGCTACCAGCTACCACCTCATGAACTGTCGCTAAAAGTTGGCACGCCGATAGTGCTTCTCAGAAATTTAAGCCCCCCCAACATGTGTAATGGCACGAGACTTCTTATAAAGGAGCTAAAAGATAATTTAATAGTAGCGAAGATTATTACCGGCCCTGCAGCTGGTGAATTAGCTCATATACCAAGAATACCCATGATCCCTTCTGATTTGCCTATACCCTTCAAAAGGCTCCAATTTCCAGTAAAAATTTCTTTCGCACTAACGATAAACAAATCCCAGGGCCAAACATTCAAATTAGTAGGAATTGATTTACGAAAAGAATGTTTTACGCATGGGCAACTTTACGTTGCCCTGTCACGGGTCGGGGCTCCCGACCATCAGTATATTTTGTTACCTGAAAAAAATTTAACGTCAAATGTTGTTTATAGAGAAGCTCTACAATAATCGCTTTAGTTGTCTCCTAAAACAACGGGTTGCACTCCGGGACTGCTGGCAGAAGTGAAAACTTAGTATTAATTACAGTTACAACTTAAACATCCACATAAAGACAATCTATGCAGCCTGCGGATAATGACTGCGTCGTCGATGTTAGTGTCGGTGTCTGTGAATTGACCTGGGATTCATTTTGCTGACCGTGTCTTTCCTGGGTAGGCTTTTTGCAGCGGTAACCGACATCCACGCGGGCGGAGCCGCGGGCGACTGCTAGTAGATAAATAAAGATGGTAGGTACCATAAAAAAACTTCTTTTTAATTTATAATTTTAATATGAATAGCTGCGATAGTAGAAAACTTTCTTATGGGTTTCGAAGAAGCCAGCGTAAGTTAAAATCAATTTTTGCTTGCTTCTTCAGAAGCTCACGTTATTAATGTCTTTTAACTCGGCAGCTTGTGAGAAAAGTGTCTATGGTTTCTAAAGTAGTAAAGTAGTAGTAAAATAAAGTGAGTTTATCTCTTTATTTTACTACTGAATCATTAAGTTCTTTGTAAAGCTATCTTATGGTAATTAACGAAATAAATATATGGAATTTAGTTGGAGACCTCTTAAAAATAAGAACATATTCTGGAAAAATTTAAGTTATTTTTTTTGATATCATCATTATTCATCACATCAGAATATATAAAAGGCATTGACAACAAAAAACTTCGATCAGATATGTTAGTATTAGAAGCTTCTAGCGGTTGTTTGATTAATGAACATCAGTTCGAGAGCCGATACTTGAATATAGCTCAAAGAGTTTTTAGGTCGCGAACATTCTTAAAGCTGAAGCCAACAGAAGCCTTTACTTGTTCTCATTAAACTTAACTACGCAAGTGTGAATAAGTATACTTTTACTATCAAAAAGAACTATAATCTTTTTAGCATTTTAAAGTCACCAACTTAAGGTGTAGGTAAGTTCGCTACTTGATTTTACATAGCAGATCAGAGCACTCGATAAAATCACAAATATTTTATTTTCAGTATAAAAAGTAATCGCCATATATTCGCAATAAAAATCTTATCAACAAAATCAAACGATTCAGCAGTGTAATTTTTATGGGGCTGTAAAGACAGCGGACCTTTTTCGCAAATAAACACCTAAACTCTGCGAATCCAGTTTCGTTAGGGTGGAGTGCTTGTATATAAGTACCGTTTATATACCATTATCATTAACACTAGAAACGGGATGTTTATTTTTTTATTTGTTTTTTGTTTGTTTGTTTTTGTCGTCTGCTTTTTAAACGGTAAACATGGTAAATATCCTGCATATATTGGGGTCGGCTTTCAGTCTAACCGGATGCAGCTGAATACCAGTATTTTACATGAACGACAAATTACTACCATTTCCCTAAAATCTAACAAACTTTTAAAACGTGACAACACCATCTTCGGCATTAGTATGTTCGACCGTCAATTGTTTGTTTATGACGTCACTACCTGAGAAGCGACCGGAGTGTCTCCGCACGTGCCCCAGTATTGCCATGTATGTTTCCTCATTTTAGTACATTTTATTTAATTTTTATGGTAGGTAAATATCCTGTTTCTAGTGTTAATGACAAGGTTATTGACCATGCCAGTTTAAAAACTTAAATCATTAATATATCTATCTGTACATTCGTCTGGACGATTCTCTATGTCACGTGATAATTTCAACCTTATTTTGTTGGATTAATATTATATCATTTATCCTTGGTAATGAGATCTTTTTATCAGGTTGAATACATTGGTTTTAGACAAGACAGTTAGTCTAGGTCTAGATTTAGGTCCCAAATGTTCTCAAGGTCAAACGGTCCCTTTCTTATTTGGTCGCTTAAGAATTGGCTTGGAGGACAAAATGGCGAATAATCTCGACTACTAATAGATTGCCCGTACCGAAATCACATGGGTGAGACAAGTTAGATTAATTACAATCTTAAGTGAGAGGCAAGAAGTTACAGTTTTATCTAAAGAAAGTCTGACAATTCAATGTCTAGTACCTACTGCCTTTAATTAAGTCCTATCTAGTTGTTTTTTTTTCGAAGGATTCTACGTTAAAATATTTTTTAAAGAAAATTCATGAATTTTAGCTAGTTTACAACTTTATTGGCTCTCGTCTGATGAGACTGAATATTTCAGCAACCCAATTTCATGTCACAGCTGTATTTCGTTGAAATAGTTTTGTGTTCTGAGTCTTGTAAGTAGGTATACGCGTAAGTATGTGTAGTTTAGCAGTAATGTTAGCTTGAAGAAGTAGCGGGTAAAGACTTTTTTTTGTCATCAAGTACAAAATAAAATTTAAAAAAAAAAAAAGATAATTCTTCTTTCTTTCTTTTTTATCGTGTGGTTAGTGCCTAACCTGGTCAGAGTTTTTATGCCGCCCATGGGCCTCTGACTTGGCCTTACTTGCCGTCGAGAAATATTTCTCATGCATGTTGGTTTCCTCACGATGTATACTTCATAAATTGTAGATAATGAAAAATTATCTACAATCTATATCTCTTAAATTAAAGGAGTTTACTGATGTATTTCATTTCTCGAGCCACTCGTTTTAGTTATTTTTTTTCTTATGTTATCACTTATATTTGTGAATGTTGGTTGACCCGTAATTGGTGACTGTATAAGTCCGAGACTAAAAACCTATACTTAAGATTTGTTGTACACCGAAGCTGTTGGTGAACCCATATTAATAAATAAATAAATCTAAACTTACATTATTATTATTCATTTATGTTGCTTTCCGCATCTGTCTGTGATACCACGTTGTTCTTATGAACTACGCAACGGATTTATAAAACAGTTTTAACAATTACTGAGATAGTTAATTTCGGAAGGTTTATGTGTATAAAACATGAATATTAAACTAACTTGTAATACAGAAATCTCCTTGTTTTGTTGAGTCATAAAAACTGTGCAAAGCGAGGTTGGGTCGCTATCGTTATGTAATATTTATTTGTTTATTTAAACTTTTTGTACCAGAATAGTGGTACATAGGCGGACTTAATGCCACAAGACATTCTCTATCAGTCAACCTTCGGAAAAAAAATGTGATACAAAAAAAAAAAAAACTTCTTGCTTTCGAAAATGTATATACTTACTTACTATATATTTATACTAATACACATATAAAAATGTAATAATTGTTATAATAACAAATGTAAACATTTTCCTTTTACAAGATAACTTTTTTAACGTTTGCGGAACGCAAACAATCACTGAATTTAGATTTCCTCATGAATCGATCATTTCGGCAAACCAATGGAATTTGTTCATTGCGCTCCCTTTATATTAGCATTCGGAACGAGACCGTGGTTTGAATCCGATTTGGTAATGACTAGGTAAACGATACCGGTTTCGGTTCCTTGAGATTTTTTAGGTCATTAGATTTAAGCTTTCTTTTGTATTTTGACAAACTTACAATTAAAATTAACATCAAATGAATAACAAATAGAATATATACACAAACTCACACCTTTGGCTTCGTCCACGTTCACACATGTTGACAATTCTTCAAAATTAATTAGTCGATATGTAATGAACCTTAGCGGTTTGTCTTTTCATAAGAGGTAACTCTTGTTAATTCAGTACCTGACTGTGGACAGGGTTCCTCGGCCAGAGGTTGTTGGAAAAACTTAAGTTTTGTTAACAATCCTAGTTTTTGCCATCGTTGATGTGTGACGTGTGAAATATAAAACCATCGTCGAATTAACACGGCGAAGTTGAAAAGATCTAAATAAGATCTAAAATCTAAAGAATCTATTCTTTACATTAATTATTAAACCACCTTTAAAGTAGGCACACTTAAAGGTGAATTTAATTCATACTATGGGCAATTCTGCTTTAGTTTTTTTTAATCTTCAGAAACTTCGGTCGAAAAATTAACAAGAATATCTACCTACAGCAACTCATTTTTAATTACTGTGAAATATTCATGTGGCGGGAGAGCGCTAAAATACTAAATTAACATAAAACTTAATTGCGTGCACCTCGTTACTTTTTTACACTTGTTTCATCAAGTTGTAAATGTTGTTGGGGATGAACGTTGCTTGATTTATGTTCAGCCTTACCTCGAAATTTATTCTGAAAACATAGACTATTATTTTTTTAGGTCAACCTAAGTGCTTGGCTCAGAATATCCTTTTCAGGGCCCAGAGATGAATCTCGCTCTATCTACTTCTGATCGTGACAGAGACAAATGTTTTAGTAAATTGTATTTTTATACACCAAAATGTTTTAACATTAATCTTAATTTTTGCTTGTTGCATTATTTTTAATCTTATTAAGACTTTGAAAATGAACAAAGAAGTGGAGTGGGAAAGAGTTATTTTGTGCCGACTTTCCTTAAGCGGAATAAATAAACATTCCTTTTTCGCGAAAGCCTATTTCTTTTATTTTATCTAAGAGAGTAAGTAGATTAACTCGATTTATTTGGTATGTGATGTTTGGGGAGCGAATTATAAATCCTGGCTATTAAAAACGTGAAGACAGCATAAGAATTAACTGCTTTTCTCCTCGTAAAGTTGTGGGAATAAATTCCCTCAGACGACATTGTTAAGTCCTGCGTTGATCGTGTGTAAGTTTGAATTTATACTACGTGGAACTTCCTACTTACTTTGAAGAATAGCACTTATCAAACTTAGGGTATAAAATAAAGTGATTTTGCGGCGAAGTGAAAGTGTACCGATATATTTTATTAATCGCCTTCTGTATTGTGGTGCTATGGTTGTATCAAAATTTACGATATGGATATTGCAGAAATATTCAGTTCGCTGTGAAAACGAACAATACTTGGGCTCGTAAGCTGTAGAGCTTATGGGTAACGTTCGCTCCTCTCTCTATCCAATACGTTAGCGCTGAGCTGTTGAGTAGCCGATATCCATAAATATTGTACTTGGCAATGAAAAAAGAAACAAAAAAGTCACAGACCTGCGTAGCTTGTAAAGAATTTTATGTAGAAGATAAAAAACGTAAAATACTGCATGTGGTCATCATCATCTTCCTAACCTTTTTAACAGTTATGTTGGGGTCGGCTTCCAGTCTAATTGGATGCAGCTGAATACCAATATTTTACACAGAGCGACTCTCTAAATCCATCTGATCTGTATGGTGTAAAATGTGTTTTCATCCAAAAATACCCTTCAAGTATTGAAACATTTTTGCACTGACAACATAACAAGCATGAAATATAAGTACCTACCTCCCGGATTAAGAGGAGGACAGTAATAAAGAACAAGAAAATGGTCAATTCTCGGGCCTGACGTACGAGAGACAATATCCGTACAAGGACAAACGATAAAAGAAAGAAATTCGTCCCGGGAAAGCTCGGCCTTTAAATTGAAAAGGCCTATAGCAACATTAAGCTGGGATAGAAACCAAGATTATGAGAAAAGTATGTAATATTTATTTCTGCTTCAATGATTTCTGAAATTTTTATCATCAGGTTTTTTGTAAAGTATTTTTTCGTGAGATTTTATTGAGCGTATTCTTTCGTGAGTGTTATGAGTCATTTAAATATTAAAAAAAAAGTATTTTAAGAATTTTAATATGCGCTAAATAACCTGGATACACCCGGAGGAGTAGATATTATAAACAATCTATTTATCTGCTCCCTAAAAACACCTCTTTTGGTATAGTTAATAACAAAAATACAATTACGTCACATCTATTTTCCCCGCTAAAATGAAAATAAACAAACAATTCCGTTCTATATCAACAAAAACCAACACTAACAACATAATTACCAAAAAACCACCAAGTTACACGAAAAACAAGCAACTTTTCGACCCACCTAAATCAATAACAAGCTCTCTAAGTTGCCTGCAACTAAAACATTGGATAATGTAAATTAGTTTAGCGCCTCAAGCCGTATCGGGTTGCTATTCCATCAGACGGCAGACCCCGAGTAACCGGGGTACCTCTACTACTTTTTACTCGATCCCTGTTCAAAGTTTCTTAGTCGGGTAGGCAAATCGCTAGTACTTCTATTTTATAAGTAAGTACTCTTGTAAGCTTATCGTTGGTTAAAAAACCTTTAAATTTAAAATGCTTGTTTGAATTTCTTTGAGCGAAATGCTCGTGGCTAAATAATAACAGCCGCTCGGGTTGATCTTTAGGTTAAGCCGTGCTTGCCTAGGTTGGTCTGTGAATGGGCCACCGATATACACTTACATACCGAGTTTTCTACGTGCCTCGGAAAGCACGTTAAGCCGTTGGTCCCGGGTGTCATTTGTAGATCTTTGACAGTCGTTAGGTAGTCAGTAGCCCAAAAGTCTGACAACCAGTCTTACCAAGGGGTGTCGTATTAACCAGACTAACTGGGTTGTGGAGGTCAGATAGGCAGTCGCTTCATGTAAAATACTGGTATTCAGCCTCATCCGGTTAGACTGGAAGCCGACCCTAATATAGTTGTGAAACGGCTAGGAAGATGATATTTGAATTTCTTTGAGCAGTCTTAGACTGACCTGTAAATTGTGGAATGGGTTTTCGTCTGAGGTCTTTCGGTGGAACTATGGCTAAGGGTATCACACCCGTGGTCCTTTTGTATTGCCTAAGTGACTTACCAAGGTTATACCATAAGCGTGTTATGGAAGGAGGTGACCATTAAGGTAGATTGGTAGCAAATGTCCAAAGCGTTAAATCCGTCTTTGTACAGAGCCTAGATGGTTATTTTTTACAAGTTTTCGTAATGTTGAGTAAATAAAACTTTCGAAGAGGTGGGCCGCCAGTTTGTTTACCACTTTCAAACCTAGTTACCTTGTAAGTTTACTAATATGTGTTTAATACATTTAAAATAAGATATATATTTCATTGTATTATCTACTCTGTCCCGCTTACGTGAACTCTTCCTCATAAGATTAATTAATGCATCCTACGCCCCCAAGCTGTAGGGTGTATGTATACTGTTAACTACACCCTCATTATACCAGTTATGTTTTAATTTCCGTGGAGGGAACACAGTAATACATGAGGCTTGTATTATTCAGTAGGGAGGAGCGTCAATTTTTTTTTTTAGGTTTTCTTACCTGTGTGCATTTGGTCATAAGGAAAACGAATAAAGTAAAAATTAATATTCGAACCTACTTTTAGCAATCCTTTTATACATTGACGCTCCACCCTATTATATAGGGTCAAACTAAATTAGTTAGCAGAACTCCGCAGACGTAATGAACAATGGATCGTATCGATATCTAAAAATTTATAAAATAAAAAAAAAAGTTGTTGAGTTACGCCATTATTATTTTGACTTTGTAACATAAAATCACGCATGTAATCCCAGTACGGTTAGGCAGAGGTGTACGTTACGAGCACTAATATGTATTAGCTTAGAAAAAATCAAAAGCGTTTTTCTCGTGAAATTACGGTTTCTACTTTGGAATAAGACCTATTTCCTAATATAAAATCGTTAATCAATACAGTAGGAAGGAATCGCTTTTAAAAGTTGCTGCGGGTATTATGTCACCGGTAATCTACATAATCCGGTATTCTATAGAATATCAAGGCATTCTGTAGAATGCCTAAAACGTTCATACAAAGTATGAAAAAAAATGTATTCCATACTTTGCCTAGGCATTTTATTAAATATCGAACGTTCAGTCGGCAATATGTTAAATACACGGTTGGCGGGATGGTGGAAGTGACTTCTGTTAGCCATTGCAACCAACTTGGACGTAGCGCTCACCGGTCCTTCCTCAGCACCGCGTGCTTCGCTCGCTCGGCTCGCGCGCGTTTGGTCTCCTCAGTTCTAACCTAACCTAACCCAATTTTTGGGCTGCCCTAGCTATGTTATTGCCACCATTTGTAGTCGCTCACAGTCATTTGCCCATAGTATTTCGGTCATACAAACTGTTTTTTATTATTATTTATATTCGTTAGCTTAAGGTAATTTTATACTTTACCTGAAGGCGTAAAATGATAACGATAAAATATTTAATACATTGCCTAGATGAGCGCTGCATTGTGTATATATCGACTGAATGAAGTTCTATGTAATGGGCGATCCTATTTCCATCAAACGAGCACACATCCAGACTTCGTAGTTAGCTACAAAGAAATTCCTGATGGAAAAACCCGATAACACTTTGTAGCAATACCTAGTATGTTCTATGTCGAAATATTAGTATTTGCTCGAGTGGAGGCCAACAAATCGATGTTCTCGCAACACATCGACTGAGAACTAAAACTGTTATTGGCACATCGGCGATGTATCCCAGCACTCTTTCAATTCTACTGGGAGATCCGTGTGTGCTGGTTAAGATTATTTTCTGATTAGTTCTGACTTAGGTTAGAATTCAAAAGTTGTAGAAAGCTGCTGAATTCCCAGAATACTTTGTTATAATAAGACTACCTATTCTAAAATCAAGTATGCGAAAGACGCGTTAGCCACATACTTGATCGTGTGAAGCTTGATTCGATAATCCCCTTTGAAGCCAAAGTATAACCACTTCAAAGATAAACTACCTTACTTAAGAATGTTCGTTATCATGTCTTGTTTACATCAACGATTTCACAAATCGTTAAAATTTCACGTCACACGGGTAATGTGGCACGTGGCTCCCAAATTACAGAGATTAAGGGTTGTTCCACCACCCTGCGTGAGGTAACGATGTTATACTTTTACATCACACTTAAGTTCTAACGTGTTAGCAATTTGTGTATAAAGGTCGGTTTAATTTGACAAGTAAATAGGAATTTGACGGGATTTTAAGATTAGATTCATTAGATAATTCGTTAATGAGCTATGAGTATAATGTTGGATTCGCTTTTTATCAAGCAACACGCATCATAAAGTTAAGTGATTTCAACCCAGGCGAAATTACGTAAATATTAATATCGATATTGATCTCATCATGTATCCATACGGCGTTCTCCCAAAGTGCCACTACAGCTTTTACATACTCAGTGATAATGGATTTTTCAACTCGAAAGAAAAATCTGGTCGTCTTGGAAAAACAGTCTTGCAATTCAATCGTGGGACACAATGCGAAATGCATTCGAGGCTCCATTTTGTCTGGCTGCACACATCAATTGATTTTTAAAGTGAGAATAAATTGGCCAATCTTCGATAGCGCTTTTTTCGATGGCGAACGTATCTATAATGCGATTTTTAAATGGAGCATTTTTGGTCGCATTTTGGTGTCACAACTGAAATTTATTTTAGACTAGCTTATCCTGCGGCTTAACCCGTCTATCCATCCAAACTTTTGAATTTATAATAGTTTATGTAAGTGTAATATTAGTTTTTACTTATAAAGTTGTTGTATTTAATTTTATTTGAGTTATACAGACACGCTCGCGTTTTTTACATGTACTTACTTATAACTTGCAATGATTAGTTCATAGTAATATCAATTACATTACATATGTGAAATATTGATACCTCGGTTTGAGATTGGACACCGGTGACGACAATCAAATAATTCATTAGGAATCTATTTATAGACATAATACTTTTACATAATATTTAATATCAATGTGTCGCGAAAATCGGGTTTTTTTTCATATTTACAGATACCACATAAAAATCCTACCTACTTACTAATAGGTAAATACCCGCGCCCTACACGGATACCTGCTCTTCACAAAAAGTACTTCAAATTGCATGTCTTTAAGACCAGCGGTTTAGGCTGTGCGTTGGTATATCAGTCAGTCAGTCAAGACTTTGAATTTTATATTGGGGGATGATTTTGGAAAAACTGTGATACACGTTTCTCATCATTTTAACTGAAGAGTATGTACACAAATTTTCAAGTCAATCGACCCCGAGAATAAAAAGTTTCACAGAAAATTCAACCTCCCACTTCACCTCTTAGGGGTGGAATTTCGAGAAACCCTTTCTTGTTGGGTACCTGCTCTTCACAAAGAATACACCCTCCAAACATGTCTCTGGGACCAGCGGTTTGGGCTGTACGTTGATATATCAGTCAGTCAATCAGTCAGGACTCTGAATTTTAAATGAATAGATTGTTATCTGATTCTAGATTCAATATTAATGGATGGCCAATTTTAATTTAAAAATCCAATTATCAGTACAACAAACTTAAGAAATGTTTATACTAATGACACGTTAACGTACTTTCTACTTATTATTTTTCAAACGAGGTTTCAAAGTAAATGCTTCTCTTAATGCTCTACTTCCCTTAAGACTTTAACAACGTGTGTGCAACGAGTTTATCTTCCGTAATCACCTTCGAACCTTGTATCGCCATAAAGATGTAAACAATCGATACAGAACGCGGGGTGTGAAAATCGAATACACACTTGCCTGGTCTTATTTTATTCAGGAGAATTCGAAATGGTACGTACGTGTGTACTTGTGTACCGCTAATCTATTAGAAAGGTTTGCATAATTCCATATAACGCATTTAGTTATCTATGTATGCGTCGTCGGTTCTCTTTGATATTGGATAATTGTGGCTGTCTGTGATAATAGAATTGATGTCGCGGATTTTGCATTAGTAGAGAGGTTCATTAGCGATTTCATAAAATGGAAATGGAATTATTGCTGCGTTTTTTTTCTGGTTAGAATTTTTTTTTGTGGTACAATGTTTTACGATCCCCTGCTTTAAGGTCAAAATATGACTCTCGTCTCAAGTCTATAAAGCTTATTAGCTTCTCAATATGAAAATCCTCTTTCCTGCCGTTAATGAAGTCCGGAATAGGTAGACGATAAGCAGAAGTTTTGACTAGCTTACAATATAATTAGAACGCTAATAATATTTGCAAATAGTTGCAAATGAGTATTCCAACTTAGTCTGTACAGATAAGTCAAGATTAAGGGATTTGTGTGTTCGTAAAATGGGTGTTTGCCAACTTTCCATGTAAATAACAGTGTGTTTTGTAAAACATAGTGAAACTACCCTACTCAGCAATCGTGACAAAGAGAACAAATAATGGCCGGTTGTAATTTTACTTTGGCAGAGAGTAAACATGAGCTCTCTGTGGGCCAGGCATAGGTAATGACTTTGCGGAATTACGTACACGTGTTACATAATATTACAGTAGGTACCCAGAAACTATTAGGCACTGATGAAAATCTATTTGTATTATTTTCTGGTGTGGCTAGTTGTTTTTTTACTATTTTTAACAATATTCTTAGAATATAGGGTCAGCGAACTTAACACTAAATTGAATACTACATATTTTTTACTTATCAGAATCTATAAACCTACATTACTGTTGTACCTACGTTAAAAAATATTCCTTTCATAAATATTTAATGTACATTATTAGCTCATTTCCATGTGAAAATGGCCAGCATTGATAAATAATATTACCAATGGAAATACATTACTTACACAAAATTTAATTTGCTGAAAGCGCACGAAACATTTAATAGTAAAACAAATAAATTCATGTACCTAACTAACATTATGTATTTATTACCAGTAGATATATACAGGCACCATTTGCCTGCCTTTTCCCAATTACATTGGGGTCGGCTTCCAGTATAACCAGATGCAACTGAATACCAGTATTTTACATGGAGCGACTGCTTATCCCACTTAGTACTGGTTAATACGATACCCCTTGGTATTATTGGTTGTCAGACTTTCGGGCCTCTGACTTATACCCACAGTCAAATATCTACAAATGATAGCCGAGACCATCGGCTTAACGTGCATTCCGAGACACGGAGGAAACTCTGTATGTAATGGATGATCACCCATCCTCATACCGTCCTTGGTTAGTGCTGCTTAACCTTGAAGATCGACCCTTATTGAAAGCAACAGTAGGTATCTACAGTAGGTACTTATAGTTATATAATATTATTATACGAAAGATAGTAAGCAAAGATAAGAGAAACACGGTTCTGTACTCCAATTGCCCTGGGGCACGCTCGCGGCGGCTTTGTACTAACTGGAATTATTTTTTTATTTACTTACGAACATACTTTTGAATTATATAACAGTTTATAGTGCCTTAGGCATGAATACGGGTAAAAATCACTGCGGCTGAAACTGTTACTCTCTCTCTTACTCTTATTCTTTATTGCACACAAAAACAACAAAAATATATATACAAATTGCAATAACATAGCTTATGTACAATGGCGAGCTTAACCCAGAATTGGGTTTTCTTACAGCAAACCAAATTTCGATAGCGAAATTTGCATAAGAGGATATACCTATGTGCATTAACATAACAAACATCTCGTTACTTAAATTAATTAATTTTATAAACTAAACTACATACATACAGTATAATACACGTAATACATACAATATAATTATATACAATACAATGCCTATAGAATCCTATTTGCTTACATATTGATCATTTCGACAGGAAATGTTCCCAAGTGTTTGAAGATTACGGACAATAAAGAGCAAAAAAATAACCGCGGGAGGTATGACAGAAGAAAAGGGAGACCTATACCCAGTAGGTTTCTTTTGTGATGAAGGCTAAACATGTAAACATGATGCAATAAGGAAGGATTTTACGAAAATTATTTTGCAAGGGGGTGAAACGGGAGAATTCGTTTGTAAGATTTTTTTTTTATTCCTTACTTTTACTATCTTCTTCCTCTTTGTCAGGTAGTTAGTGCTTTACCTGGTGTCAGAGTTTTGTGACTTGGCTTTTACATGCCGTCGAGAAATATCTCTCAGACATGCTGGTTTGGTTTACTCACGATGTTTTTCTTCACGGAAGCAAGTCATAATTTTATCATACAATACGCACATGAATCCGAAAAATCAGAGATTCGTGTCTTAAGTTCGAACTTGAGACCTACATATGACTTGGCAGTCCGACGGTTACACTACTAGGCTATCACTGTTTATTGCTTATTCATTCAGTAATTGTTAGACAATGGTTACCAATCTTGAACAGTATGGAGTCACTGCCCCACCTCTGCTCATTCAGACATTAAATGTACTAGTAAGCTCATCAACAATCCTCTGTCCTTAAACTATTGTTTTAGCTCATACAGTATTCGCCATAACGGAACCTTTCGATCTCTTAAAGGTGAGTATAGACTACAACATTTACTTGTAACAGAACAACGAGCCGCTCTATGATATGTTCTAGTGTATCATCCTTTTACGAACTAAACGTCGAGCACGCTCGCCTCTTTGTTACAAACCAACGAGCGTATTGGTGTAACATTTCGTCGAGCCACGAGTGCGGGCGATGCGCGGTTGCGGGGTGACGCGGAGGGAGACCCGAGGGAGGATTTACCCGTAACATAACGCCGAGCATTCGCAGGAACGTTACATTACATGGAAATGCTTTGGAAACTGAGCTTTTGCCTGTATTGTACCATTCGTAAGAACGTTACATTACACAGAAATGCTCCAGAAAATGTTGTAGTCTATACTCACCTTAACGTTTAACAAATAAATTGTTTTGATTGAAAACAAATTAAAGCAACACCAGACAATAACCTGTGAACCCACGCAAATTAATTAAGGTATAGCTTTAATTCTATCAATTGTTTATTCATTAAACAACCGAACACATAATATGTATACTTATAGAGGTGTGTCTTTAAATGTTTCGTTATTTTTGAATACATACGAGTACATCCATGAAGTCACGCCTCTTTTATGTCATCCTTACATACTTCTTTTGTTTCGTTCACGTTCATACATATTATTATGGTCATAGTACACGCTCGTCGGTTGCGCGTAATTGATCTGACCGACTAGTTTTTTTTTCTAGCCTACTCTGTCCTACTCCTCGGCAAAGGCCTCCTCTCCTTCCACTTCTCGCAAACCCTCGTTCCAGTTCTGTTGGAACGTATCCAGTTCGTCCCATCTCCTTCGAGGCCTACCGCGACCCCGCCTCACTGTGTCAGGGCACCAGTTTCCTGCTATTTTGGCCCACATTTTGCCCGGCATGCGGTAGACATGACCTGCCCAGTCCCATTTGAATCCTACCACCACTGTTCTAAATGAGAGCGTCAAACGTGTCCACATAACCGCTAAAATGTATTATTTTATTGTTGCAGGTAAACACATATTTTGAACCCTACCGCCGTAGACAAGAAAAGAGAAATCATTAAATCATAAGAGCTCACAGTGTAGGTAATCTCCAAAATGTATTTCTTGCCAGTAATTATTTACCGAGTAGTTTATGTGCTACGCACGTATGGCAAAAATGCCTTTTATTACGACGAGCCTCTGAATTATGGGCTCTATCTGTATGAACCAGCTTCTGTTTACACTTGATTGTGAGACCGTATGTTTGTATTACTAACCAGATACTATAACTCATACTCTGCTCTTTTTATTATGATTGATGACTATGATGACACACATATAACATTTTTTTCCCGCTTTTTTACTCTGCAAACACCTATGCCTACAATCTTTCAATTTTCAGCTACTTCATTCCTCGCATAAGAGATATCTGACGGTCACGGCCTTTGTATAAGTATCAATAATCGAATACGAAATCTATTGGTCTATTAATGTTATGCTTTTAACTTTATTAATATTACGTTAAAAGCATTCCCTCACTTAAACGGTGTTTCAAGTTAAGTGCTGCTATATCGTACATTTTTTGACGATTAAAAAGTCTTTTCAACTTTTTTGATATTTGCCGTTTTTTGTCTTTGTTATTTTTTTCTAATTTTATTACTGTATCCTCCTACTCACGAGTATTTTGAATTCTGATGGAATATAATTGTCAAACATAATATTTTATTTTTCTTAAATGTTTAGTATCTAAATTAAGAGCATTTTACATTGTGTTTGTTATTTTAATTTTAAGTTAGCATGTTGAATGAACTCAGCGAAATATGTGAAACCTTTTAATTTGTAAGACCATAATGTATCATATTTCATGCAAATAAAGAATCTTGAATCTTTAAGTATTGTTTATGGGTAAGGGAGTTTCTACGTCTTATTATCAATCATTCTAAAACGAACAAAGTTTAGTTATACGGGAAATGACATCTTCATATCAGAAACGTTTGTGCAAACATTGGAATAATGTGGGCGAACCGTAAACATTATGAATTGCGAACAACGCATTGTTTGAACGACGTTAGGAGAAATATGGTATTCGTAACATTTGCAGTGTCCTTCATAAACTATAGACGGAAAAGAATACACATTCTCTTCTCATTCTATCATTCTTTGCACGTTAGAAACAAAATACTTTAGTTGATCTAGAAACGATACAGGTATTTTTCGTAAAATTATCGTTCAGAAATGTAATGCTACGTTTCTCAAATAACCATTATCATGCATCATAAATTAAGTATTGTAAAATGAACACAGAAGCTCACGAAATCGCGGGAAACTCCATAAAGGAGAGGATTCCAAACCTGAAAAGGTACAGTTTAAAATTATCCGGGAAGCCGCTCCATTTTGACACGCTTTAACGCTTGAACTTCCAGCCATTCTCTCCACTCACCAGACGTCTCGAAACATGGAGATATTGCAAATATTTCTCACATTTTGTGTTTCGAAGTATTGCTATTTTGTGTTGAAATAGACGTTGGGTAAAACAAAAATAATTCCGGAATTCAATTTCAGTCAATCATCTTCCTAGCCTTTTCCCAACTATATTGGGGTCGGCTTCCAGTCTAACCGGATGCAGCTGAATACCAGTATTTTACATGGAGCGACTACCTATCTGACCTCCATAACCCAGTTAGTACTGGGTAATACGATACCCCTTGGTAAGACTGGTTGTCAGACTTTTTGGGCCACTGATTACCTAACGACTGTCAAAAATCTACAAATGACCTCCGGGACCAACGGCTTAACGTGCTTTCCGAGGCACGGAGAAAACTCGGTATGTAATGGGTGGTCACCCATCCACAGACCAACCTAGGCAAGCACTCTATTTGCATGTTAATAAAAATACGCAAACGTATTCATACAGAATATTGCATCGAACACAGTGAAGGGGATATGGTGGTAAGAGCATGGAGATAAATGTTCCTATAGTTACTGGTACATGTAGAGGTTTACTGCCTGCCTTCACGAAGATAACCATACAACCGTAGTACGTACACATATAAAAGCTAGTGATGTAGTCGGTATGTATGTAGGTAAGTAAAGATCATAGCGGTTGGCATTCGGCTCAATGAGTAGCTTCCTACTACACTTCAGTGAAATTATATAGGATTGTTTTAATTATACGTAAGCTGCTCAGATATGCGTCGTCATTAAGCCGTGGCCTCGAAAGCGGTAGTTCGGCGCGACAAAGTAACATTGAGCCACTTGTCTCAAGCTCCTCCACTTTTGAATATGCATGATGAGCCTCCAGCCTAACGGGCGCCCATATAGACCTACTCAAGCGGAACCCGTTACTAACTTACGAATAACTGAAAATGAAAACCAACAAGAACAAAGAGCAGTGTATTGCTCAAAGTGAAATTAATCCTTTAGTCCGATCTGTATGTGCCACCCACATTTATCTATGATGAATATGTAACGGCCTCTGTGGAACGTTTTACATTCATCAATATAGGGTTAGTGTGTGTGCGTAACGATTAGTTGGCAACAGAAGTTGTTTATTTGTTGGCACTAACATAAGCCCGCACTGAATACACATTAATTGGAAATTGGTTTATTTTTTTTCGTAACTTACTGGCTGGTATTAAGCTTTAATTCAGATTAGCTCATTTTAAAGTGTACGTTTTACGTTGAAGCGACTATAAACAGTTTGGTCCGTTAAGAATTCAGCTCGCTTCAGCGTCGACCTTCAATTTGCAGGCACGACGCGGGATAGAGAAACTAGAGCAACTCGGCTCGTAAGAATTATACAGATAAACGTCTTCATTCTTGTTGATGACCTAAACTCAATTCAGTTGGAAATCTTCTTCCATATAAAAGCATCTCGGATTTATTCTCTGCACTGGAATGTCTGGTGGTTTGTGCTCCTGGGACAAAAGCAATTTTCGTTAAGAGGCTATTTGGGGGCCTGCAACGGGAGTTTGGCGGGCTCCTCTCTATTTATTCGGTCATACAATTTAGTAGTTTATACTTACTGGCATTTTAGCAAAATGAAAAACTCTATCAACGTAATTGTAACTTCATTAAGCAAATTGCTACACTTTTAAGGCTAGTTTAGAATATAAAAGTAGACGTTAAACACCGCAAACCCTGTAACAAAACAATGCAAAACAGCAAAAGTTTTCTCTAATTAAATACAACTTCGCAACTGGCCCATTTATTCTAATTAACAACTTTTAATTTTATAATCTGGAAAACAAACTTTCATTTTCGTTCTTGGGAAATCCAATAAAGTTCCGTGGTGTGGTGAAGCACAATCGCTCGGGATTCCCGCGGTGTAGTCAAAGCACGTTTTTTTTTATTTGCGCGTGTCATGTTCCACAATACCTCTGCGCGTGACGCGTCTAGTCAAATATAGTATTGTTTCAATATTCGTTATTTTTCACAAAATACTGCAGCTTTATTTCATCTTCTAGAATGAAATCCTCTATATCTTAAATGTGATTGGAAATATATTTCTTTCTGTATCCGAACCATGTTGCTATTATCCTGCCAGAATAACGAAACGGTAAGTAAAAAAAGAAAAGGGACGTACAAGTTGTTCAAGTCCTTTTCTGTGATGTAAGCTTTCTCCGCCGATTGTTTGACCGTCGTATTCCGCCACAAACGCGATTGAATAACAAAGAAAACACGAAACATTTTCGCATTTAAAATATTCAATTGTTTGCGAAAAAGAGCAGTGTTTAATCGTGCATTTTAACGAACAATAGGAGCTTTAAAATTATAAACTAATTTGTGGATTGCACGCTGTGCATCGAGTTTATTAATTATATTGCCTGTATTATTTTCGATTCTAGAATTTTCAATTAAAATAGTAAATTGTGTAAAAACGTTGATCAGAGTAATTTAATACGTAGAATGAAAAACCTCTATCAAATACAAAGAATACTACTGTATCATCTAGTGTCTAGAAAGTAGCATGTAACATTTTATCGAGTGGACTTCCAGCTTCTAAAATTCATACAGAAAGTTCTCGAATATTTAAAGTATATTTTACTTTTCAAATGTGACTTCTTATCATAAAAAGCACATGATATTATATAACTTATACATTCACAGGGACAGTTAAATTTCAATACAGTGTAAACTCTGGCGACTTCTACAGACACAGATATTTTTGCAGCAGTAATTATTTAAATAAGTTAATGGTCCTATAGCCGGGTATGAAATATTTATACGGAATCATCATCAGTATTCAACGAGCCGGATAATCTTCATCTCCTTATTTCCATAATCACGCTGGGTGCGATATTCAACTCACTCGACTAAATAATCTCGACTCTTAATTCTGACTTAACAGATAGTGTGTATTAAGTCTGTTGTCTTATATCTGTACTATCTTAAGTGCTCATTTAACTGAGTACTCTTTCTACTTGATGGCTAGAAGCAGCTCGCAGTATACTTGGATTTCAGGTCCATTGTTAAACTGTTATGAGTTTTGTTTTACATCCGAAACATGGAACTTCAGGAGCTTTCAAGTGCTATTTAGAGTTCCGTACCCGGAGGGTAAGCAACGGAACCCTATTACCAAGCCGCCGCTGTTCGTCCGTCTGTCTGTCTGTCAGCGGGCTGTATCTCATGATCTGTAATAGGTAGACAGTTGAAATTTCACAGGATGTGTATTTCTGTTGCCGCTATTATAAAAATAAATTAAAAATTAAATAGAGCTCCTCTACTACCATGGTACGGAACCCTTCATGCGCGAGTCCACCTCGAATTTGGCCGGTTTTTTGATTTAAATCTTTATCCTCCAGTTTCTTTGTCATATTGCTAGTCAACTTTTATTTATTATTGTAATAAGGTTTTCAGCAGATTAACTGATCTCTAATTTGATCAATCTCAGAAACTGTGAGTTATTGGTAATATTATTATTAAATTATAGCAATTCATTAGGTAGGTACCTAACCCGGAGCCTAGATTTAAGTCCGGTTAATGGCAATAGGCTCGTCCTCTTATTACGTAGGACTTACGCGTAATGGGCAAACCTGATCTCTAACTACCCCTTTGTTACAAACAGACTTACAGTTCTATCGGTAAATACTTTACTGAATTGTTATTTTGAAGGTATATACGGTAAATACTATTTTAAAGTTCCGTAATTATACAAATCCGTATTCTATACTAATATTATCAATAGGTAAAATACGCAAAATACGCGCTTTGACGTGGAGTTGCGAACACCAGCCCGTTGTACAATACAATACAATAGGTAAAATTTGTTAGTTTAGATATATGTGGTTATTTTCGGAACTACAGATCTGGTTGTGAACATTATTTCACTAATGGGAAGCTATAATATTATCCCCGAGTGTCAATGAATAAATTATAATAAATAAAAATACAAACGAAATCAGGTATTCAGCTGCATCCGGTAAGACTGGAAGCCAACCTCATCACAGTTGGGAAAGATGATGATGACAAAAACAAACGGAATCAAGTCTGTCCGTCTATTGATCTGTCTGTTACTTCCTTAAGTCATAACCGCTGAATATGATGCAATTTGGCACACAGGAGTGCTTTTATCCCCGTAAGTAGTACCTACGTCCCAGTGGGGTAATTTTGGCAATTTCGAAATCCGCGGGCAAAAGCTAATACAATAATAAATACACGCAAAAGATACAACTACATAAAAAGGAAAGGTACGATCTCCGGCTACATGGTAGACTAGCATGACGAAGCTCCTATTGGAGGAAGTATTGCACGACCGGAACCAAAGGTGGTTTGTCCTGGCGCCAGAAAATGAGGATAACCGAACCCACCTAAAGTGGGATAGAGCTAGTAAGAAGAAGAAGAAAGGTACAACCACAAGAACCACGAACTATGATTACTGTGGGACAGGACCTACCCACTAATCAACTTTTCGTAAACGGAATACACAATGCTATCAAGCTCAACAATGCTATATGGCATTTGTTAAACTATGCGAGTGTCACTAACAATTATTTGGAATCTACGGCCAACCAAAAAAACTTATTGAGGTAGCAATCAACAACGAAGATTAAACTTACATTAAACGTCTGTTGAGTACTTAATTTTTTGACAATGTTACGAATAGCAAACCGTCAGAATTTTTTGCTGTTAAAAAGTTATGTGGCATTGATTATTGCTAGCTCCATGCAAAAAAGCAATCTCTCTCTAAACACAAAACTGTTTTGTTTACTGTACTATAATTTCCATGGATGTAATTTAATATAATATGTGGCGGTGCTGAGTGATTTGTTTCGTTCTAGGTACATTCAACCCTTTAGACGGTCGTAAATATGAGCATTCCATTGTAATTGATTTTTTTCCGATAGAATTCTATCGGAAAAAAATTGTTACGGTTGGTGTAACGTATCAGTTTTGATACCTTTTTCGGGATGACGCCTGTTTGACGTTTGTTCGGACACTTTAAGCTGCGGTTTTTCAGTGAAAAATTCGAATCTCTGTGGCATTTTTACTATTTCCACTGGTGATTGCAATGAAATAATGATTTCCAAATTGTTAATAGTCTTGTAGCTGCATGTTTCCGTCTCTAATATTACCAAGTGTAATTATCTTGACTATACAAGGAGTTCAAAAATTATCCGACAGTAAATAAGCTTTTACGCTCTCGTAATAATAATGATGAATGAGCTTACTCAAATTAAATGGCGTGGTAGCAATCCAATGGTAATATTGTATTTTCTACATTTTGCAAAAACGTACGTTGCCATATAAGTTTAGGAAACTTTAATAAAATATTTATGAGCAAAGATGATGCTTTACGACAACATTTATGGCTTCATAAAATAAAATTAAAAGTCAAAATAATAATGCAGAACATTGGTGCAGTCTGAAATGAAATTGAATCAGAAATAGTAAAGCCATTCTACCGATCCTGTGTAAAAATAAAACAATAACAGTAGCTATTTGTTGAATTCAGCAAACAAGAGGACAGACATTATGCAGATAGGTTGAAGCAACTAAAAACAGATCAAATAAATTCGTTGGTGTAGTTTCGAGCGCAACGACCGAAATTAATCCGTTTATTTCACTGACGTCGTTTTATTTTTTTAATTTGTGCGTGGAACACATTTTTTGCTAGCCCTTCCCGTAGGTATAGCCGTGTTGTCGAGTTACACAAGCCATTAAGGGAGGGTCTTAATGGAACGACACCCGAAACGAGAAGGTCCGTTGTCGTAAATTGACGTTCTGCCACCGACTTCCTATGCTCTCAATCTTGGGATAAACATTCGTACACACCGAAATTCCGGTTTTGTTTTACTTAACAGTGTACACAGCGACCCATTCATTCAACCCAACAATATAAGAAGTATAACCAATATTGATTTATTTCTTCAATCTTTTATAAAGCTTTTGTTCGCGAAGAGTTTGCCAGGAAAGTTAGATTTTCAATGGAAAGTATTTGGCGGAATTTCAGGTTACAAAATTAATTAATTGGGATTTTGGGTAGCCGTCGAAAGTGAGTTAAAATTTTCCATAATTTAATAGAAAAATTGGGTAGAAAATGAAACTAATAAAGTATTGTTGTGAGGACATTTCTGAGAGGAGTTAATTACGTAAAGTGTTCTACTTCGCTTTTATAATATAAGTAAGTCGCAATAAGTTGCCTTGGTAAGTAAAGCACTGAGCTTTATTAATTATTTCAATATTAAATATCAAAGTAGCAAGTCAAACTACATTTCCTCATTTCTTGAACTGTCTTTATTTTTAGTAACAAACTTGCCCCTATCTGGAACGGTATCAAGTGAAACTTCATTTGAGCTGTAATATTTGTCGTAGCAAGGAATAACTTAGACAGTTTAGCATAGTTTCAAAGAAGATTCACGAGATTTAAAATTCAGATGAGTTCGTAATATCTAGGTATATTGTATGGATGTTCCGCAATCTACGGACAAGTTTACTTTGTATTGAAAATGTTCTGCGTGAAGCATATCCGCCGCGAGCGTCACTCGTCCCTGTTCTCTTCTTTCTTTAATTCTTCTTTTACAAAAATGAACCTAACCACTGCGGAAAATTAAATATTTTTGTAACGCGATTCTTTTCTCACGGCAATTTACAAAATAAATGGGCAATAAAATTATTTAATCAGGCAAAGGGCGGAAGTGCCGTCCATTTCAAATCAACTGAAGATAATTCTCCGGAGACATTCCGTCTACCTGTTTCAAACTCTTGAAGCTCACAAAAGTTTTTAGTACAGATTGTCAGATACCGTGATACTTAATTTAGATAAATGTAACCGTTTTGTCCCTATGAAAACCTTTATTAAAACTTTACCTAACTTTATCAACTTTATTTGAGTTGCTACTAACCCAATATAATAAGACGAAATTTCATCCCAAACTTTGGCTTAAATATTTAGTTAGTAATGGGGACAATATCCATCACAACAAAGCCTCGAGTCAACTAGTATTAAAAGGTTATTTTCAAACGAAACTGGGGTGTATTATAATGTTAATCTGAGGGCTTTTTACCACGGAACCTATTTCAATAAAATTATACGTTACTAGCGGGGAGGCTACACATTCAACAACATTTGCATTGATATTGGGTTGAACGAACGTACCCTTTGTAGTGGGCAAGCGTGCTCATTGAAATCACACGAGCTTGCCGCAAGCGTCGGCTGCCTTACAGGTATTCATCAATAGGCTATAACACGGCATTGTCCATTATGAAAGCTTTGTCTGATAACATGTGATAATCTGATATTCTGTAATCTTCCTCTGAGTGAGTTCTCGTTCTATTGTCACGTCTTCAGATGTTGCTCGATGCGTCGTGTTTGAGAGTACTAGTTACAATGAGTGAGTGGGGAACTAGATTCTGCAGTGTCATAATATCTATCAATAGAAAGCTGTATTATAGGTGCTTATATACTTTAGAGACATAATTATCGAATAGTAATATACTCGTGGGTCTGTTTTCAGTCATTTTTATTTATTTATTTTAACTTCACGTACAATAGTTGGTACACAGGCGGACTTAATGCCACAAGGCATTATCTACCAGTCAACCTTTGGGTTAAAAAGGATAACATTGTGATAGGGTACAACTTAATAATTAAAAAAAAAAAACTTGCTTTTTTTTTGAAAATTGATATACTTAAAATAAACTAATAAATAATTAACAATTACCAAATAAAAAACGACAAACCTAATAATAATTACTTTGACTAGACTTCTAATTGAAAGCTATTTAGTCTGACTTAAATAGTGGTTACGAACTTTTTTTTTTAAAGTGAAATATTACATGATTTTCCAGTTTAGTATAAACTTGATGGAACCCTATGTCAATTCGGTATGTCTTTTTGACGATATTATACCACATCTTTTCTTTTTATACCATCTAAATTTATTTAATAAGGTACTTTTAAAATCTCTAAACGTTGTTCCAAGTCAAGTACATAATAAAGTAATGGTTCGTCTTTTAAAACACTTGAATCTATTTTTGTACAAGTGTCAATTTAACCGTAAATCAAATCTTCAAGAGTGCTTCTAATAAATCTACAGTTAAGAGACACTGTTATTTTATGTAAGTACTTTCATTTAACGGATTTAATTCAATAAGTTTTTTTGCAATGCTAAAAATGACAACAGGAACACTTAGGTTTAAAGACATTTATGTGTCATAAGAACTTGTAAGTAACAGTTCACTTATAATGATATACAGAGTTATTCCTAAATAATAATATAATATTTTAATATGTTAATATTATCACTCTTCTTTATATCTTCTGGTAAATCTTTGAACAGTTGTGCTCCCTCAACTAATACTGTTTTTTTGTAGTAATTAGTCCGTGCACGTTTTATGTGATATGAGCAAAAACTAAATAAGCATAAAAATATTTAACTACATAGCACGTTTGCTGCAAAAACTCCATGAACGCTATTCCGCGCAAAAATAAATAAACTACAGAGTGGTCCGCTAGTCACGAATAAACATGTTTCGACCATTACAAATTGTCTACTGAACTGCACCCGCTGGTGAAAATATGGGGAACACAATCTGACCTTTCAAACGGTCTTAAAGTGGCTACTTTGCATACAAAGCACATTTTTACAGCTGTCGTTATCATAGGCCCATACCGGTCGGTATAACCAACCGAGCGGCTCCCTCGGCGAGAGTTGTGTTCACGAGCGATGGACTAGTGAAGTTCTCTGTAACGACTACGATTTATTTGATGTACAATGTTTTTGTAGTGGCGGACCCCTCGGGAACGAAGGGACTACGTTTGCGTCCACCCACGACCCGTTATAATAGGGGCAATATTGATTGTCACTTGTCCCATAGACATTTGTCTCGAGGGACACTTTTATATCTTTCCAAATTGTTAGTTGTCCGGGATAATGTTATAAGTGTTCAGGAAAAACGTTTTGTTTAGGGATGGTTTTCAAAGGAGTAAGTCAAGCCCTTAGGCAATGAAATAACCGATAAGACGAGACTAAAGACTAAGATAACATTTATGAGACTGTGACACCGCCCTCTGTGATCATGGTAGGTACTTCGACAGCGATGAAGACTGTCTCCGAGGAAATCGAAGCTTCTTTTTCTTAAATTGCTCTTGAGGCAATTCCCAAAAGATTCGAATGTTGCCATCCGCCCGGGCTTACGTTTCGTTTACACGGAGATATTGGATAATACCGAGCCATAATTTAAACTGGGTTAATTTTATGATAAATTGTGACATAAATACAAAAGTAACCTTTTACGTAGCGTATAACGTTAAAGCGAGATCATAGTCAAATAACCTACCTTCGATTTGTGTCGTGCCACAGCTCTTAAATCTGCAATAAGCGTGCATTGTATAGCAATTAAGTAATATATATTTCTACGTAAGTATACAAACATCAGTAAGCAGTATCGTTAAACTCTGTTTACCAGCAACAGGTAAAACACTAAAAGCACTAATGAAATCGCTACAGCTAATAGTTTCAGTTCATCTATTTATGTCGCCAATACGTCAGCCCGTAACGCTATTGCTTTATCGTCTAGCGAGTAATCGAATCATCAGTCTCTGAGGTTTCGTTCCACTGGCTGAGACGTATTCCTGAGCTACGTGTACATTCCAGTTCATTGTTCCCACCATGCATGATAAGTCACAAATTGAATATCAACATTCTTTTTCGGCTAAGTTATTTTGGCCGTACGTCATGGTATATATTGTTTATGAGATTTATTATCCGGCCTACTAGTGATGGATGACTTTTGCCTGACGTCATACTACAACTTTTAACTTACCCGTGGCGTAGTTGTTTTTTGGGTAACTGTAATACAGCTACTTTGTGATGTATATGGTCGGTCGGATGACTTATACGGGGCAGCTAGGACGCTACATAAGTGCTGGCCTTCCATTTAATCACGGGTCAGACTAATAGCGTAGCCGCTCAGATTGAAGATGCCGCTCTCAACTAAAGTAGGTTTTAATTAATGAAACCAACTTTAGTTTCGCAAGCATAGCACGTAATACGTTCACGTTCGTTAGTGACACATAAAAAACATCATATTCAAGTAGTTTTAGTATGTAATATGCAAATGATAAGCTCAAACGTTATGTCTCTGCTCGCGAGTAAATTAATGCAATTTAAAGTAAAATTTCGCTCGTTTAATGGCGTCGAGCACGTCTATAATTTACTTTAAGTTTACAAACTGGAAGCAGTGATCATATCACACTTAGCTCGCACCACGTACGTTACACTGTCATAGAAGTTTTATCTGAACCTGCCGTACATTACCCAGACAAACTCAATGCTGTGCAAAAACTAGATCTAAATTCTTCTGTAAGTGCAAGGTAAGGCGAACTGGGAAATCTCTTGGTGTGAACTTATAAAACGTTCCGTGAGTCAAAATATATCGAGCGTGAAAATGTGTTTTCTCAGCAAAGTGATCTCTTTGGCTTTCGTCACGAGTGTCAGACTTATAGTCGTTGGCGTAAGTTGAGGTGCAATTTGACATTATGGGCAATTTGCATGGTAAAAAAACGAAAAATTATCTCGTTGGATATAACTAATGCCGCCACAGCTGTCTTTCTTAATTCCATTCGAAATAAGCGGGCCCCTGCTACACGTCCAATTACGGCGAGCCGAGCTGGGCGCTCGGCGAAACCTCGAGGCTTATTTTAACATGAAAGTGCCGTCGGTTTAACTTATAAAGACTCGTCAAATAGTCACCACTGAGAAATCAAAAGCCGTGTAATAACGAATTTATGAAACCATTCTTTATTCCAACAAGTATCCTCATTTCAATGTTTTGTGAAATTAAATAGAAGCTTATACAGTATGTATGAAAGTTATTATTCTGTACAAAAAGAGAATTTCGATTCATCTTCAAGAAACGTTATTATACGAGATAGCTGTGTAGGTCTGGAACTGAATACTCGGACGGATATTTAATTAGATGAATACCGAAGAGTTGCGAAATGCCGCGGGTAATGAATAAAAAATGGCCGTGTGGGAGCCGAACACTGTGCTATAAAATTACAAAGCCCATATTTTTAAATCTTTCCTAAACAAGGACATAGATAAAATATGCCGCTTCCTTTTTTTGTCACAATATTATTCGAAAAGTGTCAACCCACTTTCATCGTTGAATATTCAAATCCCTACCCATTGGGATTGTGATGGCCAGACCAACCGGGAGTGTGCCTGTGTGATCGATAAACAACAAACACGTACTAGCATTTTACCAGTACGAAAAGGAAGACTGGTATCTGCTTTCAAGAATTCAATTTTTCAATCCGTTGCTCCTATCAGGTTGACGCAGCCATAAAGTTAGTGCTATGAAACATGTTGCGGATGAATAATATTTCATGCTGAATGCGAGTGTCTGCGTAGCAAATTTTGTAAAGTATGTTGTCCGTGCAACAGTAAACAATGCAAATTAGAGTGAAATTCTGAGTAAAATTGGGTGGTATTTGCCAGCCCGGAGATATATAAAACTGAACGGGTTTTTGAGGACTACTGCATTCATTTACAAGTCTTATTTCACCCTATTCAGTTTCTAACTAATTAGAACACTAGGATTTATCAGCCCGTTAATGTGACAAAGTTCTCCCCTTTGATTACTTCAACGACTGATCTCAGTCAGCAGGAAATAAGTTTTTTGAAAATTGAAAGCCTTTGATTAATCAATGCGCCTAGGAAGTTGGCTGGCGACTGCAGAGCCCGTATCTTTACTCCTTTTTGGACGTTAAATCAGTCCTATTACTTGCCAAGTTTAATATCCGGATCGTTGATTTTAATCTTCACCGATATTAAACAGATAGGTGAATTTTTATAAAAATAGCCGCTCGAGTCAATCTTTAGGTTAAGCCGTGCTTGCCGTGGATGGGTGACCACCCATTGCATACCGAGTTTCCTCCTTGCCTCGGAAAGCTCATTAAGCCGTTGGTCCCGGGTGTCATTTGTAGATCTTTGACAGTCGTTAAGTAGTCAGTGGCCCAAAAAGTCTGACAACCAGTCTTCCCAAAGGGTATCGTATTACCCAGTACTAACTGGATTGTGGAGGTCAGATAGGAAGTCGCTCCATGTAAAATACTGGTATTCAGCTGCGTCCGGTTAGATTGGAAGCCGACCCTAATGTAGTTGGGAAAAGGCTAGGTAGATGATGATGAGGTGAATTTTTATCCTCTCGTTCCGAAGTTGTTTTTAAGACACCCTCGGGAACGGTGACTACGCAATATTAGGGTACTTAGCAAACTGCAAACTCTTTCATACCCCACCTAGATAAAGACTTGCTAACCAACTTCGTGCTCTGAATTGCATTAGTTGTATGAACTAAGCTTAACTTGTTAGCAATCACTTACTAAGTTCGGATTAAAACTAAGTCTAGCTGACCGAAGCCGACCTGGCCTCATAATGTGACCGCAAGTAATTAGCAATTAATTAATCCTTCATCCTACTCAATCCTTAACCGAAACCGCGTACAAATTGTAGGTTTCTAGTAGCTACTTACATCAAAGGAAAATTCGATTAATGAATAAAAAGCTTTTACGAATGGAGAAAATATAGAAGGGAAATTAGAATTTGTTCATTCAATTCAAATATTGAAGTAAGAGATGCTCTCCATCTCGGTGAGTGGGAAGATTCCTCTAAACAAATCTTTGCCATCTCGAGACTTGCCGTTATTTTTGTGGGAAGTTTAAATTAAGATGATGTGTAACTGCTGCTGCTATTGTCATTGTGCTGTTTCAAATTCAAATTTTGATACTTAGAGAATGTATTTCATCTGCCGAGCCTTTTCCCAACAAAATGGTGTAGGTTGCAACTGAAAACCAGTAATTTACACGGAACTACTGACTGACCTCCACAGCCCGGTAACTAGGTAAAGTATTTGTAAAAGCAATTTACTAGGTATAAATCATCGCCTAAACCTACCTAAAAATCTTAAACATAGTTTTATATACCTACCCATAATGCTAAAACGTGATGATAGTTCAGTAGTACATAGTTTACCTACTCGTACATAGTTTCAATTAGTAACATCGCGAAGACGTCGGCGTTGTTTGACGAGGGTATGTTTTGAATCCAAATCAACACTTCACACGGTCTTGACATTTAATCCTAGGGATTTAACTTTGTGCTAGCTTAATCATATTATCATCTATTCAGAAGGAAATCTATAGGAGCTTATAATTGATTGAATGTGGGTATATTATTGTTTATCTATGATTTATGTAATATTATTTAATTTGTCCAATCTTTCAGCTTCGGCCAAAACTGTACGGACAGATTGCGACACTGACAGATGAAAGGATCTGACGAAAAACTGGGAATTTCACATAAAATTCTAATTAATAAAAAATAAAATAAAAATACTTTATTTCAGACCTTGATCCATATGATGTTAGTAATACACACTAACTTAAAAGCTTTGTTAGTAACAAACGGAATAAAATATTTTAATTCATATATCTGCGTGAGTGCAACCTGACGCACTGGGTATATATGTATATATGTACGTACACGTACCAAATGCGCCATAATGGTGCAGTACGGCTTTTCTCTAATGACCTGCAGAATGTCATTGCTTGCATTGCTCCCACGCACTCTGCGCATCACAGAAGCAATCTTTTTCCGTAAGATGGTACTGAAACCGTAGCACGTGCTTCTGCAAACATTCCTGATGCGCTACAGTAACGTGGGAGCCCCAACAACATCCTGAAAGAATTGTTGTACTGAACTCTGAATGCGTTGTATGCCCGGGCTACTTAGCCCAGCCCTAGGCTAATAAATGAAGCATCATATTTTGATGAATCAATATTTTAATACCTTGTCCTGGTATAAACCTTGGGAAACTTTAAACATTAAAACATGTTTGACCCTAAATCCTGTTTTTGTGACTTTCCTTGTTTTAGGGCTGTCCCTTTCAGATAATTCAGAATTATCGGTCAGTACCGATTTGACTGAACTGTTACTCAGATATCATGAACGTCAAAAACTCTGTACTTACTTCGAAAGTCTCAATACGTATTGGAATGATAATAAAAGAATTTTCCATGAAACAAGCCAGATGAAAGAACTTTCACGGAATATAAAATAAGACCCAGTCGGTAAAGTATATAGCTTTTATTAATAGTTTATGGTCTCTAATATCCATAACTACGAAAACGTGGCATCGTAGAGTATTTATGGGAACATAAAACTAATTATGTTTATAGGCCCTTAGTGCAAGTTGCGTAATAACCTTATTTGATATTAACGAGAGCGTACTTGGTGTTTGCTTTGTTGCTCTAGTGGATCATGAGGTCCTGGGTTCGATTCCCAGGTCGGTCATAGTGTTATTGGATGTTAATAACAGGAATTTCTCAATAGCAGCCACGGAATTTGGAGTTGTTCTCGGTTATTGGCAATAGAATCGGAATCGCACTCTGGAACGTATACATTACTGGCGAAATGTGTGTGTTATATGTTATGAGTGCGTATTTACATGTTCTGCAATGCATGTAGACTGACTATCAAAATAAATGACTTTACTGCTTCACTATGAATATCCCAAAATAATTAATGAGACCGTTAACTGAATACGGTATTTCGTGAAAATAAATAGGTTACGTCATGTCAAGACCTCGCTAAATTCGACCGGGAATAGGGTTACCATCTATCCGGATTTTGTTCGGACTTGTCCGACTTTTTGACTCTTTCTCAGTCTTGGCTTTGCCCAGTCTTGTAAATTTTCCAGACTTTACCGACTGTTTATATTAAAGTAGAAAAAAGTTAAATTGGTTCTAATAAAAAGGATTTAAAGTGAAATAATAATAATACCAGCCTGTTACTGTCCTACTGCATGACTAAGTCATAAATAGAAGCCACGAGCTTTAATCACCGCGATTATTATAAGTCTAGGTTTAGTCACATTGTTTTATTTTTAGAACGTCCAAACTATTTTTAAATGTCCGGCTTTTCGATTGGACTTTTCAAATATCGAAATGGTAACCCTAACCGGGACTAAATTGACCCCAACGGCGAATAGACCGGCGAAGAAGTGTGATAACGCCGAACAGAAATTAAACTAGCTGTAAACAAGATTAAAACTGCGCTGCTGTTACTTGAACCGGGGACCCCCTGTAAGTGGATAAGGGCTCTGTTACTGACTGCCTGTTATAGAATGAGAAGGAAAGTTTAATTAACCAGAAATAGTAGCTTTTTTTGTATTTTTGTACTGTTTATTACACGTTTAAATAATGATTTCTAAAGATTTGCTTCTAGGTGCCAACTAGACGGTATCAACAACATTGATTATAATAGTAGCAAACATCATCTTCATCCTTATCTGTCTCCCATACATAATAAACACCAACATCTTCGGTACTGGGGTGAAGATATGACACACCATTCTAAACAGACATAGGCACCCAAATATCAGTATTATCCTTAACCTATTCAGTTAAATCGTTTTACGTTCGGGGTCCGCTCTTGTCCCGGACCACTTTTACTTATAACAAGGTATTTGTAAGATAACTACGATCAACCATATGAACGCAGCAAATATTCCCGAACTCGTAGCCTCGTAGCCACTTGCTACGAAATTCACCGTAGCACTGCTACGCAAATGTTAATATTGATTAGACCTAATTTGTAATTACAATGTTCTCGTTTAAGTCATTACCATACAAATAGATGTTCTCCTTTTGTTACAGATACGCAAATGAACCGAGTACCAGGGATCGCGGACCGGAGAAATATAAAATTTAATAATGATTTACCGTCCATAATAATTCTGAACCATAAACAGTAACATTTCGTCGGGCAGTGTTATAGAACTGTAAATAACTGTTGTAAATAACAAGTGCAGTAAATGTTGGGGTGGGTGACTGTGTGTGGTGGGACGGTAGCTTGAGGGTGGATGGTGTTGGTGGGGGGTGTAGTATGGCGTGGCGGTGCGGGGGGCGGGGGGGGCGCGGGCTGCGGTGAGGCTCGCAATGCGCGGGCGCCGGTGGGCGGCGTGCGCGGCGTGGTATGCGTGGTGTGCGTGCGCGGTGCTGGCGGCGGCGGGCGAGCTACGTGTGCTGCAGGCGGACGCGCGCACCGCCTTCTACGTGGGCATCGCCGCGCCGCGCTCGGCGGTGGACGCGGTGCGGGCGTTCAACCGCTCGCTCTCCGACCTGTCTCACACGTATCTGGCCGGCGACTACCCGCTGCATCTGCGCAACATCACGCTGCTGCCGCTGTACATCGAGCTACCAGAAGATGAAAAGTAAGTGTCGCTCCGCTATTTGAAAGTGTTTAGCACCAAACTTTATTGATCGAAGGACGCACCGGAAGATTATATGAAACGGTTCCAGATCCGGTAGTGCTGTTAGTATCTTTCATTTCAAATTTTCAAGCCATAAAATTTAAATTGAATACAGTCTAAACCCACACATCTATCCAAACAGCTAACACTTTTGAGATCCTATGTTCGGTGCTCTACATCCCGAGTTGGCGGATTGTTCCAATCCCCCAGAACATGTCCGATAAATGGAAATAGGCTCGCTCGCCACCCATCACATTGTAACGATTAACTAGGCTGTGGGTGTTCGAAACTTTGATCATGCCGCTAGGGGATTAAAGCATGCCTGAATCTAGCTATCCATTCTAATTGAGCTTACATTATTTCTAAAAGTAATAATAAATTGAGTAAGGCTTAGTTGAGGACTTGAGGTATCAGGGTTGACACAGGTACAATTATATTATCAATGTCAAATGGGGCATCGAATGGGGAAACGCTGCGAACCTTTGGGCAGGGGTTCGATCCCCAATTAATAATCGAAATGGATGAAAAATGTATATAATTCAATTTTCTTTTCAGGAGTAGGTATTAATTGCCAGTTAAAAATCGGGTTCCCGAGGTCGGACAAAAGCCCATTAAATTGTGAAAGGCTCTCGCCCTATCATATAGGGTCTTTGAATTACTGGTACCTACATTAGGATCGACTTTTTGTGTAATCTAATCATATCATGGCACCTCGTATAAGAACTATAGGCTGGCTGGTTTTTCAGTCAGAATTTAGTCTAAGAAGTATAAAATCCTACTTAACTAACTTTTGGTATCAAATCTCACTGTTGCAGTTATGATATTTTGACCTTTGAACTAATAACTTGTGCTGGAAATCACAGGTTTCGCTTTAAGAATGGGGCTGGTTTCAGAATGTAGACAAAAGTAAATATTTGCTACAAAACTTTTGCCTAAGCCTTTGATATCCTGTCTTTTAAACCAAGCATCGAATCGGAACAAACTACAAAGAAGCTGCGTCGAAATGGAACCCGTTACATTGAAGTCAATTGATCAAAAGGAATTTCCAGGATTGTGGCTCCATAAAATGTAGCCAATAGCATGAAGCAGCCATCAATTTATCTCCGCAATATAAACCGACATGAGCCGTCAAACAAAACTATTCACAAGTTTCGATTTCAAACAAACCCGATACGCGTCTTGTCGGGCAAGCACTTTATGGATATTGTTCGAGTTGTTTCGATTTGATCGGGACGCGTTAAAGCGCCGCGCCGGACCGCAATAGTTTCGCAGTCGGATGCGGCTTTTACTCGGTACCAATATTAGCTTGGATGTTACATTTTCCAACTGACAGCAGGCTTGCTGAATGAGAGACAACTTTTATTGCGGTTACTGCAATTTTCAGTGTATTCATTTAGTAATAATCTGGGTTCACTTTCGTCTGTGTCCGTCCTATGTAGTTTGTAACATTTTCAAATTGATATCCAGTAACAAAATAAGATGCTATATTTCATGATTGTGATGTTGCATTAAGCAATCCCCAAAAATAAATATATACCTTAAAAATATGAATGAAATCGAATTATTCAGAAAGGCGCCATTTTGTCATCTTGCAGTTAATCAAAGAGAGTGTTTGAATTTGTTTAAATTTTCCTCACCTCTGTAGGTATTTCATCCTTCCATTGTGTAAAGGATAACTTTATCTCTCAATTCTCCCTTTAAAAACACAAAAAATGAGAAGACTAGTCTTAAAATTTTCAGATGGAAATATTCTTTCTATTTAATTCAGGAAGCCTTGTTCACTTACCTCAAAGGTACGCTCGATGGTCCTGTCTTTGAATTAATGTATTGATAGTATGAGGAGTACGACGCGCATCTAAGAGTCTCTTTGCTTTGTATTGAAAGTACAAGTACATATATTTTCCTAGCTAGTTTTAAGACCAGTTTTGTTAGCTAAAAGCACAGACTTTTCAAATTAAAACCCCCTTGTACTTACTGTAAACTTTTGGAATCTACATACTCAATATTATTGCGATGTATTCGTTTAAACAAAATATTGATGCGGCGATACAGGTTTCGTCTTTTGTATCACTGTGTGTTCGAAACAGGTCATTCAATTTCGGCGGTTGCCAGAAACCTTCGGCTTCGGCCAAAACTTCAGCCCATTTAGCCGAAGGTTTGGCCGAAGGTGGTTTTTTTGGCTGAAGGTGGTCGCAGCTGAAGCTTCGGTCGGGCACTAGTGTGATCTGAGAGCCAAATTTTCTTGTAAACTATATATTCATACTCTTAACTAACTACCCGTATACATTAAAGATAAAAACAATAGTCCTTAGCAATCAAAAAGTTAACAATTCATAAATCTCAAACCACTAAACTAATTAGGTACAGGAAATGCTATTTTCATTACAGGAGTTTTGTAATGTCCATATAAAATAAATTCAGTGCGATAAAAACGAAATAAAGAGAAGAAAAGGAACAATTACGACTTTAATTACAGTTTCCTGTGCATTGTTACTTCGGCTAACTAAAGTCACATGTAGCCGTAGAAACGCTGGCTTTTCCGTTGACAATACAGCAAGTTTTAAAATCTTAGACTATTTCAAGACAAAGTGAGATTCTCTCAGTGATAAAATGGAAGAAATAAAAGCAATTATGAAATCAAAAAAACAAACGCGATTGAAAGCAGGAGGGAGCCATTGAAATATAAAATTATTAAAACTTGAATGCGTCCCGCTTGCTTGTGACATAGTGACACAGGGTAGTGATATAATGGCACTACAAAAAGTACTACAGTCCAACAATAATAAAACTGAAGAACTACCATCAAAATTCCGAATCGCGGTATTAAAGTTATCCGCAACTTAAGGCCATATAGAAAAACCCGAATACAACTGTCGGGCAGCAGCCCACCAGACAAAATCCGTCTGGTCAGAAGATCCTCCCTTTTCTATGGAGTATTGAGGAACTTTAGTCCCTGTTCTAAATGATCATCATCATCATCATTATCAGCATCCTCCTGCCCATACCGCAATTTATTTTGGATTTTTTATTTAGGATTACATACCGAGTTTCCTCCGTGCCTCGGAAAGCACATTAAGCCGTTGGTCCCGGGTGTTATTTGTAGATCTTTGACAGTCGTTAGGTAGTCATTGGCCCAAAAAGTCTGACACTCTTACCAATGGGTATCGTATTACCCAGTACTAACTGGGTTGTGGAGGTCAGATAGGCAGTCGCTACATGTAAAATACTGGTATTCACCTGCATCCGGTTGGAAGACCGTAACCGGCCCCAATATAGTTAGGAAAAGGCTTGGCAGATGATGATGTCTTCTTCTTTCATAATTTTCTACTACTCGTCATCTCAGCATTGTCACCTCTTCTCTAGCTGTATAATTCTCCACACAGGTACAAAAAATTCAATGTAATTGAAGTGCCTACAGTTTGTTAGTTAAGACGTAAATGCTTCATTTCCTAGCGTACCTCAACCAATTAGAATTCAAGTGGAATGCAATGGCGCTCATGGTTATTCCACGCGATAATAATCAACACGGTATGAGAGCTCGTGTTGTGAATAACATTTAGGCGTATTTGTTATTTAGATTAGATGGTAGATGAATTTTTTTTTTCATCATCAGCATCCAAGGCCAGCCAACGGAAAGCCATCTTGCTGCCATCATGCTGGACACTGGTCTTTTCCAAGTGACGTTTTGTTAACCGTTCCCGTGTTTCTCGCATCTGGTAGATTCTCGCGGCCTCCATCAGGTCATCCAGTCCAAATAATTTTAAAGTTACATAATTTTGGGCAATATTTTTTATTTAACAAAACCCAAAAAGCTCGCCCACAATCTGGTGAGGTAGAAAAGGTTGCTAAGTTCGATGTTTATTCAATTTTTGATCCTTCGAATATCTTGCTTTTAAACCCATGGTATATGTTTTTAATCTCTATGAGTCACAAAAATCACATGACAAGAAATCGTAGCTTCCCATAGCTATAATGGGGCACTCCATCTTCCACTTAATAATGTGTCGTAGGCACAATTGAATTGCTACGCAGTAGTGGTTCAGTCTACGTATTACGTAGCGTGCTACGCTTCGTAGTACCGTCGGCCTACGCCATTCAAAGTAAGTACATCAATGTTGTGCAAACCATATCCCGAGTAATCTGAATCTGAATATATGTTTTCGTAGCTAATATTTATAACTTATCTTGGCAAGTTGGTTACCACGCGAAAACTATAGGGAAATACCGCAGCGTATTACCATAAAGTAATATTTTATGATACGATGTTCCGATATTAAACCTTCGGTTCTACCCACGCTTTATCGTAATGACTTTATTGAGGATAACATTTTGAACATGTAAATATAAATACATGTATGTATTATGGACACGTGCCCACATCAGAAAGTCTGGTAGCGTATAATGTTCGGTCTTAAAATCTTTTTTCGTGAAAATATATTTTTGCTAGCAAAAAATATATAAAACTTACTTTATATTACGTATTTTATCGTCATGCAGATGATACTACTACAGCTACAGGTTTGGGTTTTTTTTTGTATTCGATATTTGAAAGTAATCAAGAAATACTTCGTTAAAATTGTATAGAAATACCTACAATGTTGATACATCCATTATTATTTATTTTGTTAAAAAAATTGAATTAGATTTTTTCCTGATTTCCATTCGGAAAAAGTAGTCTAGTAGTATTAGGACCATGTCTGATCAGCTGCAGAAAATGTCTAATAAGTTAACTTCCATGCATATTAATCCTTACTAATATTATAAATGTGAAAGTAAGTTTGTTTGTTACCTTTTCACGCCTAAACCACTGGAACCGATCATTTTGTATTACCTCGTATGTTCCGAATGGGTGGATGGATTTCGACGATTAAGGTATCATTAGATTCGTCTCAAATCCCCAAGTCCTTAAAAAGGTTTATAAAAAAAAAATGGCGGATTTTTGGCGCTAAATTGTAAGTCCAATCAGTCTTGTAAGTCGTTAATATTTTTTTCAACCAAACCTATCGCGTAGGGTATCAAAATGCAGGAAATTAAAAGGGGATTACAAATAAATATATGTCTTTGCCCCATAGAGATTTTATGTTTTACTGAGAATTCAGAAAAAATCAATGAGACCTCGACATGTACCGGTTGACTTTGAATTTATTGGCAATCTTTCAGTGAGTGAAAGTAGGTACTCATGATAATGAAACTTAAAATAAAAATATAAAATTCATCCACATCGCTGTCAACAGGAATAGTGCCCATGCTGATTCTTTGACCAAAAAATATGCCCAACCTCTGGTCACGGGAAGAGTCGATCAACCGCTTCCTCATGGACTTCATGGGACTAGTGTTTCAACTCCAAACGGCTCAAACTTCAAACGGTTAGGTTATTGTATTTGCGCCGTTATGGTTATGTTTTTCTTACCATGGAACCTTTTGAAATAGCCAAACATAATCAGCCTAATATTCTCAATTTTCATATTATCTATATTTATGTTTTGGTTTTTAAATTCGATAAAATTTGTTAGGCGTTACATTCACCGATATTATTTCACGTAACAGTTGGCATCCAATTGTTTGAAAACTAAAATGAAATGTTGTTCAGCTGTTGGCTTAGCCCGGTGTTATGTTTCAAAGCTATTGCGGCTATAAAATTATCTTGTTAAACAACGGCCTCGTGTTGTTTTTTCGTATTTGGAACTAACCATTTTTTATGTTGGTTAATTATACTTGGATTGTCCAAAGACTGGGAAAATAATTGTGGGAGATGGACGCCATAGTTGCCATGGGCGGAAATATCTTGATAAAGGTGACACAGGAATGTGGAGTTTGGCATAAGAAAAGAGAGGTCTGTACCCAGCTATGGGTGAATTTAGGCTTCGGTTCACGAGGATGACCTAATGACAAAAAACAAAATTGTCTTCCTAAATGTAAGTACTGCCAAATCACAGTGGTACCAAACCAATCTGAAAAAGGCTGAAAACAGTTATGACATATCTAATAGAATTAGGTATTTAAAAGAAGGACGTTATAGTTAATGGATGCTTCATTATAAAAACCATTGAATTTCAACCTTGTCACATTTAATAATTTGAGTCACAGATGAAATTGCAAAGTAATATCACTTTAATTAGCGAATCCAAACGCAAATTTCTCGTTCTGTTCACTCTTCCACAAAGAGATTGGTTGTTTTATTATGTCTACATATTCACTTTATTTACATAATTATTCAAATGTCTGTTTGGATTTATTATCTTTCTCTGGTCGCAGTAAAACTGTTTAAATTGATATTGTGATAAAGTTATTACTCAAGCTTTATTCATAAAAGGCGGATTCCACTAACGCGAGCTATGGGACGGGCTAAGCTTGGAGTCTCTCTGAGGAATCGCATCCGGAAAGACGTATAAACATAAAGGCCAACAGAGAATAAGTAAGCTGAAGTAGCAATGGGCTGGTCATATTAGCCATAGAACCGATAACCGTTGGGGTAGACGTGTTCTTGAGTGGAGACCGCGAGTCGGCAAACGTAAGGTGGGACGCCCTCAGGCTCGGTGGAGTGATCTTCGCAGTGTGGCTGGTAGCAACTGGATGAGAGTTGCTGAGAATCGAGTTGAGTGGCGGGTTATTGAGGAGATATGTCCAGCGGTGTGGACTGCTGCAGGCTGATGATGATGATGAATCCATCATTTTTCACTCTGTTTCAAAACATAGTGAAAATTGTAGATAATTAAAGTAATTTTTATTTTTAACATTCTTACTTTTATACTTATAAGTGCTGTTCGTTATTATCATCAAATGAACATTAATTTTGCAATGGAAATTGTTAGTAAAGGTATTAATAAACCTAAAACAAGCAATGACTATTCATTTTGTAACATGCAATAGCGTAGCAGGATTAAGTTTTTAACTTAGTAACTATACATTTTTCTTTCACTGAAACAAATAAAACTAGGACGCTCATTAAAAGAACAAAGTTAGGTGTTTATCATCAACGCATGACCGCTTACCTCGAAAGAAAGGAAAAAACTGGAGCACAGGGAAAACATTTTATTAAAACGCAGAATATAATTTTAGATCTGTATAATAAAATAAACGTGTACATGGCCATGTATTATGAACATTTCATGATAGGAACTTGATTACGAAAACATTACGTAGAAAAAAAAAGAACACCAATATTTTAAATTAAGAAGAGATCGGGTTTATTTTTTTGCGGTAAAACCACGACTTGTTATTGCGATGTGTCCTGAAATATGGCCTCAAGGGCATTAAAAAAGAAAAAAATGTGTTCTCGCAAAGTGAATTGGGGTCTAGTTTACTTGTTACTGTTTATTCAGTTCGGATGGCGAATATTTTCAGGTCTTCTGCGTCTGAATCAAACACTATATTGCAATGTTTTCCGAACTTTTTGTAGGGAATGTGGTACAAGCACTCCATGCCCGCTTTTTCAGCCGCTCTTTGTGCTTTTGCACTTGTAAATATTCCGCCTGTTGCACGGAAGCCCAGGTTCTTTGAAACATTTATTCTGAAAATTAAAGCGATACGTGTTTTAGCTAAATTAATCCTACGTTTTGCGTAAAACTACTTAACTAGGTTAATAGTAGTCTGGAACGCCAGCACATAGTTATATTCAGTACAGTCGCCCTCAATTGGATTGCATTTCGTAGATATTGACATCGGAATGCAGTTGCGGTTGGTACCCCTCCCACAGCCGGCACGAGCGCACAGTCCGCAAATTGTTCGGGTTATTTTTGTTAACTTGCAACTTTGTCGCTCTCGTCCCAGCAGTTCGACGAAACTTGATCAATATATTCCATGTAATATTTTGCTGACAAGTTTTAACACAACCCTACATTTTTCCAATTTAGCTTAGATGCTCCACAAGGCGGGATATGAGGGCGTAGATTACCTCGTAGACCTTAATAGAGTTACTAAGGTCCTTTAGAAATGTCACCCTCGCCGCGGCTACCTGACGCGAGTCGGGCCGCAATTACGGGTACAGTATATAGGCCGGCCAATGGGCAGTTTTGTGAGGATTAAGGTATATCATTTACCTGGCCTTGAGCAATTCCACTGCGATGCCCAGCCTCCGGTATTCGGGTGCGACAGATAGACCTGCTCCCATGAGGTACGTTTTCACGTTGTATTTATCATAAATCGCTGTCACTTTCATGGCCTCCGCGAACATTCGCAGGGATAATAAACCCGCTTTAGACTTGGGCTGTAAAGTAATAGCGTTGTACATTATGTATAATGTTGTTTGCAAGATGATAATAGCAACGCGTATTTACTGCGGATTTAAAAATATAATGCAGCGATAAAAAAGATTTCAATTCCGTGATAGAGCTCTGGTTTTGTAAAAGTACAGCATCCATTAGTTTCAAGATAGACCACCTGAATAATGTGACGAGCTGATGTGTGAAAACTAGGTCGCCTTTGAATACGTTTAGCAAGAGAATGAATTGAAATGGATCAAGAGACACGGGGTAATAATAAAGCAAAAAATAAACAGAACAAAAGTTTTACAGTTTCCGTAATAATGAGCATTTTGAAAGCCCCCGCACGGCAGTTTAAAAATAGAATTAAAGGTGGTTTCAAACCGTGAAATAATAGGGAGGGCTGAAAAGAGGTTAGACAACCGTTATTACCGGCCTGTGTTCAACGAAGCGTCCCTTTTCCTGCGGCAAGCACATGTTCACAGCGACGAGTGTGCGTCCTGAGCCGTCTCCTTCAGCAAGGAAGCACGCTACGCTCATTTTCTGCCTAATGATCGATGTCAGCAGCACGCGGTATTCTTGTACAGCGTCTAAATCCTGCGCTGTGCCTGTCGGTAAGATTAGTACAAGATTAATTATCCACATACTATTAATATCTTCGCTTCAAAATTTACAAGCAGCGCCTCCTAACTTTACATGACCCAATTCGTCTTCGCGCTTTCACAAAAATAAATATGATTACAGGGTTCATTTCAATGCCACTGATATTCGTAATCGCGTTTATTAATCTAATTCCGTGAATGAAGATTTACTTTGTCGACATTATTTAGATTATGAAACTTTTTCTTTGAAGTCGAAGTCGAACTTGGTAATCTACAAAATTGATCTGTTGTGATTTTAATAGGTAAGTTCTAAGGATTCATGCCCCTATCCTAAAATCGTTTCAGTCTGTAGATTTTTCACGAAGTTATGTCGGTCGGTGATAGAATTAATTTGGTTGTTCTCATAGCGTTAAACAAAGTTTAAAATTCAGAAGTCGGACGATGAGAAAACTTTCGAGAAGGGTGCCTAATGACACCACATTTAAGGTTTTTCTCGGCCTCGAGATAATTGGGCGTCGGCGAGGGTCATACTACTGCTAATGACTTAGGTATTTTCTTGCGTAAGAAAGTGTGTGCTAACACGAGACGAGATTTTCGTGATTGCAAAAAATAACCACTTATTTACGCCACCAATAGATTGGACACGTTGCCTCGGTTTTTCTCGAATCGAATCAAATTGTGCGAACTCACCAGCTGATTTCCACCACACATCTTCTCGGATGTAGTTGCCAAGCATAAACTCAACTGCAGTACTCCACATACTTTCTGGTATATCTTCTATTTCGAATTTCAGCATTCTACCGTCTTGAACTATTCGTTCAAAATTACTCCACACGTTAGGATACCCATGGGTAGACATTGCTTTATATCGCAAGAGCAAAGAATGGAGCCTGAGACGCTTTTAAAGCTTTAAATTTAAAACGACTTCTGAGGCACTGAACGACTGGATCGAGACTGAAGTGTACTCACGATGCGGCTCTTTTGGTTACTATATTACGATGTGATACAAGGTCTGATGCGTTATTGGATAACAATATAAACAGGATGATTAAAATTTTTCTTGAAGTCATTTGTCGGAGAAAAATGCGTTGTGTAATTCAAAATGTAAAATTTATACAATCATTTGTCATTGCGTTATCTCAAAGCAATGTTAATCCAGTAATAGATTGACCTTTTACATAAATTATTAGGAATAATCCAATCTGGGAGCTCAACATTAAAGACCGTTTGAAACAGGCTGTATGTAGTTACTAATGCAAATAGGTCAATGCGGCGTTGTGATCCGTGTAAATGATACTCGGAGAACTAATTGTGGTCATAATTGAGTTGTAGGCACACTTGGCTATTCATACTTGCATCAAAAATTCACAGTACATATTGTACGCGGAGAATAACGTCAAGTACAAAGTCACGGCAAGTGCTGGCTTACACAATGTTGTTGGCATTATTATGAAGTTGTTATTCGTGTGTTACAGCCGGGCTACAAACCTTCTTTGTTTGTTAAACTCCATAGTTAAAGTTGGAATAGTAAAGTGACGAACTCTGCTGAAATTAATGAATGTTACAAGTACAAGAACAGCGATTTAAACAGCGTCACATGTTTTAGATACGTTCTTGTTATGAATAATGTGCTTCAATTTAATCTATTTCACAATGAGCGCGTGCTTCATAATAATGATCCAAAATGTGATTTAACGTACGATTTATCTTCAGCCTGTCTAGACATATTAAATTTTATGAGAAGTACCTATCTTTTCACAAAGGGTTTCATATTAATGTGATATTGTTTCATTCATTTTTATTGGAATAATGAACTTTTAAACATGTAGTAGTTAAAAGTAATGGTTTATCGTAGGGGAATCTCGTGGTGTAATAATTCGTATCCTGGTGTAATGTAAAACATGAGGCGTATAAATTAAATTGTGAGGCAACCTCATCTGTCTGTAGAGCTATATTAAACTTAAGTTATGTCACCTGCCACCTTAGAAATGAATTACTGGCTTAACGCAGAGTTTCAGACACTCAGCACAATGATTGGCACAGGATTATGTGCTCCTGCTTACAGCGCTCGGGATTTTGCGTGAAGACATTGTTCATAATACATTTATTTATGAGCACGTAGACTTTTTAAAGTATAACAAATGACTCTGTTTGAAATGACTGCACAAAAATAGAACACAGTTAACTCGATGTTTTTTTTTCATAAATCATCCTCCTCTGACAAATGAGGTTTTATTCGATTTATCCAACCCGTAACAGAGACAGCCTCAAAAAGTTCGATATTTTTTCGTAGGCGGGTTCAAAAAAGTGCTTCATGAAAGGTGACCCCTAGACGAGGCTCTGTTATTAAACTGTTGGCAATTTTGTGATTCATTTTGCTCTGAAAAACGAAGAGTAATGAGGTTTCTAAAATAACCTCTGAGAGTTCACTAGAAAACTTTTTAGGTTTATCTGCGGTTATTTAGGCTTTTGTACAACATGCGCCATTTAGATTAATATTAAGATAAAACGTAAAATATTATGATACAGTGTCTAAACAAATGTTCCATTCTTCGTGGGTAAATATTTTTTCACTGGAAACACGAGTTTTTACCCATAGCAGAAGCACGAACTCAAATATTTTTATTTGTATTAAACGGCATTGATTCTTCTTTTGTACCGCCAAAAGCTCGGAATCTGTGAACTGTTGTGCTAAGCTATTCATACAATTTGGTGTCGTTCAATTGAATATTCAAATTATTCGTGGAATTTCATTGGAAGCAAGTATTCCATTATTGGTATTAAAATTAAAGATATGAATGAAAAGTTTATCTGCAAATTCAATTGAAAATTGTAATCAGAAAGGAAAGGGTTTTAATACGAACGAATTTGAGAGGAGGTATTTTCAAGTACTGGTATGTACTTGATTATTAATAAATAATTTAATTTAAATAATTTGAAGTCTCTCAGTATTTGTTTGTAAAGACCGGTTTAATCATCGATGAAATACAAAATGAATCAAAACACCTAAATACTGTAGTCAATTTTTGACCGAATAAACACCTGTATTTTAAAGAAATGGTTAGTTTTTAACTATTTGAAAATAAGATGTGACGGACAGACTTACAAACAAGCAGAGACATACCTATCTTTAGTTGCATCCACACCGAAGTAACTTTTTGTAGAGCAACATTTTGCAACATCATAACTTTAAGTAACTCTAGCTATCCGTTGTTGCAAACAAAAAAAAACGGTCAAAGAGTAACTTCGATGCGGATGCACCCTTTGTTTTCGTCGGGATTTAAAATGCGAAAATCTTTTTATTTTTTTGTGTTTTCTGAACTCCAAGACCTTTGCTGACCTGTAAAGTTTGTTCCCAGGTTCGGTGTTCGAGTGCTGGAGCGAACGTGCTCGGCGCTCGACGGGCGGCGGGTTGCGGCGCTGCTGGTTTGCGGGGGGGGCAGCGCGGCCGCAGCGGTGGTGACGGCGGCTGTCCGCGCAGGCGTCCCCGTGCTGCGCGCCTCGCCCACTCACGCACACCTCTCCTATGCCATCGCCAACGTAAGTACATGTTACATGGTAAATACAATAATTTTCAGAATTATATTGGTCCGTGCTGTCCCAATCCTAGATATGGAAGTCCCTCCACTTCTTCCATGCTTTACTCTCACGCCTGTAGCGGACCAACCTCCCGTGAAAGATAACGTTTTCCACAGCCATGTGAGTAAAAGAAAGAATAATTAAGAAGGAAGAATGAATGTTGACATCATAACCTACAAATTAATCTTGGTCCTCATAAAACTCATTACACATACATACATGTGGCTTTATGCATTCTACTGAGCCATTCTCCATTCTAGTGACCAGGAAGGGAATATTTCTTACAAGTGCACATTTTTAATTTCTCATTATTGGCATACAATTCTAATTATATTATGATAAGAATATTAATTATTACAGTCGTTTTGTACATGAAAGGGAGGAACACTTCAATACTTCTTACGTAGTGAAGTTCGAAGCATATCTTGCAAAACTATCACGGGTCTAGTATTAATTTACCCTTAATTAGCTACCTGTCGTGAATATTCTGAAAACAGTTTTCTTCCCCCACCTATTTCAACATCAAACAGTTCTTTGATCTTTGCTACACGATCCATCACCTTTTTCACGACAGCTAAAATACCATGAAATTGTATTTTTAATAAAGGGATTATAAAGATAAAGGGACCGTTGGCTTCAGTCATTTGTTAACATTTTGCGCCCCCACAACAACAAATTGCCCGGAGGGGTACTTGTGTAATTGCCTCTCTCCACGGGGGAATTAGTTATTAGTATCGTAAATACTACTGACCGAACAATATTCCGCCACTGGTAATGCTATTTAAAACCGCTGGGACGTATTTGGTGGTTTTATCAGTTTCCACTAAACGAGCTAAGTTGGATGACCGGATTACTCATTATTAGCGACTTTCATAGCCAGCAGATTTCAGACCATTAAATGGCACAGTATTATAGTTTAGAATTTAAATTACACACATCAGTGCATTAGTCTGAAAACTTAAAAAAGACGTTCTTAATTCAACGCCTAATTACTGGTTCGTGGATTTTTTTTCATAGCTACAAAAAAAAACTTACCCGGAGAGATTTAAGGTATGCCAAAGAGAGTCCATAAAAATAAATTAATTACAAAATATCCTATGACTTATTGAGGCCGTATAGCAAACTCATATAATTAATTTACACCCACTACTACTAAGTTATTTTATGAAAATTGCATATTTTTTGCTTAAAACAAAAGTGGTTGTTAAGTAGACTGTCCCGACCAAAGTATACTCGTATTTTTTAAACCGCGATGGCAGTGACGTGTGACAGTTGATGGCAAACGTGCCTCCATGCACGGCGCCTTTTATTTACTCTGAGAAATGGAATCTACTACGTCAGCTTCAAGACTTTTAACTAAGGCGTCGTTGTTTGAGGAAAATGTTTTGTGAGTAAATAATGGAGTTCATCTAGGAACCCTTTTTGAGTATTTAAAACAAATAGTGTGTGTTCATGGCAAATTTAATATTATACTGGCTGTTTTCTTACTTAACTGTTTTAGAAGAATTCGATAAGAATAAGTTATATTCAGCGTGAACGGTCGACTATCGATGATAGTCGACCCCTATTATCAAATGTTTACGATGCCATTATTCGACTGGGGTTTATATAGAATCGCATAATAAATCCTTTCGTGCTGTCTGAAACTGACGCAGGACTAAATTCAAGATAAATAACTTGCGATAAAACAAATATTATACGGTTGTATCATAAAAAACTCGGGTTGTCGTCGGTGTCGTCGGTTAGTAGACTGCCAACGGTTCCATTTATGCAGAGCTATTAATCGTCCTTGCTATGATAAAGTCGGGAATAGCCAACCAGCCAGTGAAATAATGCGTCTACGTGACGACCGCGCCGACTGACGGTGCGCGCGACACGTTCCGACATTATTTATAGGATATGCTGATGACATTATTAGATATCTCTCTCCTTACCTTTTCTTTGAACTCCTAGGGACCGACCAAGCTTCGTAAATGAACCTTAGTTTTCAACATAAATCTTTCTATCTCAATATTCCCGGGACCACCTTTTGCGTGTAAGCGAACCGTTTTGTTACGCGCAAATAAAATCGCGTCTAGAAAAACTTTTCAACATTTTAACCTGCGTTTTTCAACAATGAGTTTACAAGCCTAACAAAAGTTCTTTTGTCTTAACAAAAAATGTTCTTTACGGTGTGCTCATAAAATGAATGCAAAACCGCATATTACCATTGTTGGTTTGAGAAAATATTGTTCATTCGCAATTGTGAGACTGTGAGGGAATGTGACTTGCAAATTCAAAGTTGGTGTTTAAAATGCTCTGACAGCGTACGCAAATTAGTTCGCCACCGTCGCTTAAGCTGTGTGTGGACGTGGGTTTATGCAGAGTTCCCTGAAGTTGACGTTTCGAGCTTGCGGAATCCAGTTATTCTCTCACGGAGTGAGGTCAGGAATGCCCATATCATCTTAGTGACTAACTTCTAATGTCACTCACAATAGACAAGTTCGCGTTCGGGTAGATATACCATAGTAGATATTGTTATGTTGTATTATTACGTGAATAGTTACTTGATTAGGATACCTAGGCATAATTAATTGGGTTGTAATTAACTTTATGATATGGATGATTGTCATAAGCAGGCGTGAGTACAATATATATATTCAAAGGTAAATTCGATTGGCACATTAATAAATAGACTCATGGAACATATTAATTGCTTAAAATGCATAAAAGATGCAATAATAACGAAGTGGTTTGCTAAATTCATGTCCAAAACAGATGTTACCATAATATTTTTAGGTTCCAAGTTGAATAGCTTGCTCTGTTTAGATAAAGAAATACCCCTGAAATTACTGTTTAAATAGGTAGACCTACAACCATTCCGAATAAGAACAAACAACGAGAGAAGTAGTAAAATCTCGCCAGTGTCTTAAAAAACAAATAAAGATACGCGCGAGTTTGTCACATGTGGAGCAAATCAGATTTTTATGAGGTGCATAATATTCCTGATGTGCGGACATATATTTCCGTCGTTTTGTTGGGAAACTTTTTGCCAGAGGTGAGATATTCCTCGCAATATCCCGCATTCGAGCCGCGAACGCAGGACGGGTGTCGCGGTAAATTATGGCCATTTATTACCCACTTTCGTGCCGATTACGACTCGACGTAGACTAATAACAACCTCAAAAAGCGTGGCATGATTAGGATATTACCACTCAAATACAAATTATAGAGATTATGGTCAAATCCTGACGACATGAATGTACACAATTAAGTATGATGAGGGTCGGGGTACGGACATTTAAATTAAGTGAATTGTTATTGTATTGCAGCTTCTTGTATAAACTTACGTAAGGTTGTTTTCTTCCCAGGAACTGCTTCCACTAGAGATTCGACTGGAAATCACTGCCCGAGAAACTTTACACGCACTCAGGTAAAGTACTTTCCAACTAAAAAAAAAAAAAAAGGAAATGGAATATTTTGAAAGTTTATTCTTTTTTTTCAGAGCAACATTGCTGCACACCCACTGGCATTCCTTTACTTTGCTAGCAGAAGAAGATATTTATACCACGCTATCCCTACGGAAAGACTTGTCTTCAATAATAACTGCTCCGCCTTTAGATCCGAAATGGCTATCGCTTCCAAAAAAGTTCTCCCGCCACGTTCTTTTCAGGTAATTAAATTGATTCTGAATGGAATTCTTATTAAAAGTTTCTGAACGCTTTAAATTGTTATGGCTTATAACTACTGGCTGTCGAACAACAATAAAACCTTATTGGTTGGTATTACGAGAGCGTGAGCAATAATAGTTGTCCAATTTATTTTGTGTGTGCAGGCGGCTAGCTGAGATATCAAGGCTGACCCGCGGCGTCGTTGTCTTGATATGTGATGTCAATTACGCTAAGCTCGTTATGGATGAGGCCAAGCGTCTTAACATGCTCGAAGGAAACTTTTTCTGGATCTGGCTAGATGCTTCAAAAGATGTAGATATCTTCCACAATATAAGTAACAGGACCCTTTATACAGAAGATAACGAAGATTTAGAAAGCTTAAGGGATAATGATGAAGCACTAGTATACGAACGCTTTGACCGCAGCAAACGAGGCGATGCTAACAATAATACGATAGAAGATCAAAAAGACCCCGACACTTTGAAGCAAACTGATGAAAATGTAGAAGAAAGTTTTGTCAGTGATGAATTTTATGTAAAAAATAGTTCTATAAATTCAAAATTTCGTCGTTTAAATCGAAATATAAATATTTCTGAAGCACACAGTGTAAACAACAAATTATTATATTTAAATTTTAGTAAATCGTATGTTAGTAATCGCAATATTAGTTCGGGAAGTATGAGAAATTATAATGTAAATAACAAAGGCGTTGAAACTTCTAAAATCGAAAACAATTCAATTGCGAAGGGAATGCCCTTTCATGATAGAAATAATAGTAGACGTAATAGTTATAGAGAAATGAAAAATGAATCATTTAATAAATATGTAAATAGCATAGATGTAGATGATGTGAATGTAGCTAAAAATGTAATGTCCGGACGAGATGATATAAATAGCAATGATGATATTAGAGAAATAAAAGATAGAATAGATTTATCAAGTGATATTAGTGATTTCATAATGAATCCCAAGGTGCATGCGTCTTCGGTGCATAATTTTAAAGACAAAACTGAAAAAAGAAGTGACAAACATTTGAAGAAGGATGAAATATTAGACAAAGAAAGAGAAAAAAATAGAGATAATATAACTGTGATCTTCAAAAGCCTTCCTGTTGGACTATTAGCTTTGCATCCGCAGCCAGTGAAAATAGGTAAGTGGCGAAAACCCGGACATTTAAATTACCAGGTGAATTCATTTTATTTTTAGTTTAACAGCCTTTTCTGGAATAGTCTTTTGCTCTCAACTGAAATTCAAAAAAATCCTCGCAATTGGTGGTAAAAAGTCTTTGGAATGTAGTAGGTAATTCTTTGAACCGACATGGCGTTCTGTGTTCGATTTCCAGCAAGATTTAACTTTAGATTGATACGGCCAAAGTTTTGCGCTTCAAATGCTGTAGCGGACTCAATTGAATGGCCCTCTAGATTAACGTAGTTTTATACAAAGGACACTAGGAACATAAAAGGCTTAGCGTGAAAGCTTGACAATACGTGACGTTATTGGGATGTGATTGTGTCGAGTTCTTGTTGTCCGCTGTGATTCGTGGATTGAGTCGAGCGTGAAAGTTCTGTCTGCCGTCTTTTACTTACACATTTTCCTTGGACATTGACCTGTGTCTGTAAGTTGATTTAAGGATCAACTTTTAGAAACAGAGGTCAATGTTCGCTCAGAATTTTAGCTTTTACCCTTTATGATTGGTTACACAAAATCACAAATAAATTAACCAAATCCAAACCACGTTTCCAAGGCGGAAAGAAAATAAGTAACAAATTTTTTTTTTCATTTATTTATGGAGCAATTGCTTACTGTCTTAACAGTTGTTCAACAAGTACAGTAAGCTTAAGAAAGCCGTGACACAAATAAACTTACCCTATAGAAAAATATAGATAAGTACATTTAGTTCATTTATCTCATAATAAATTCTAGGCAACAAATTAACTGTAAACTGAGAACTTTATAATATCGAATACTTCTTAACTCACTTATTTTTCTTATTATTATATTTTCTATGTCCAGATCGGGCGTTTATACGTGCAGCAGTACGCATGACAGTCGGTGCGCTTCGTCGAGTGCTACGCGCTTGCGACGCATGGTCTGCTCAGGCGCAGTTTTTGAGCGATGCCACTGCATCCTGCTGGGAAGAAACGAGCGATGCTTCCGCTGACTTTTCTACAGAATTTGTGAGGTATGTAAACCAGGTTTTTTAACTTTCATATTATTTTTATTTAGTCACTATGTATTCATTCAAGCTTTATTGCCCTAAGGAATCCAGGCTAATTTCACATTAATATTATAAATGTGTGAGTATTATAATCACTTTGGGCCCTACCGGAATACCAGAACTTTGACTTTTTTTTAAATGTTATAGCACCATGCTGAGATTTTTCGTACAGGACCAATTTCGTTTGTTTTATCTTTTTCTTATGTTTACTTTTTTATATAATTTTGTTTTATCTTTTTTTTGTTTCGTCCTGTGCGAAACTAATACATACTTTTTCTTTCTTTAAATACGAAAATAATTCTGTCTGTTTGTCATTTAGTCTGTCTGTTACCTTTCACGGCTGAATGAATTCCGGTACACAAATTAGGTTTGGGTTATATGTATACGGTGTGCGTTCCCGTAGAATATTTTCCGTCCTCAACACGAGTGGAACCGCGGTTAATAGCCAATACTTTAAAAACCGATTTATTTAAAGCAGGTAATTGTTTCGAGGATCAATTATTTACTCACACAAATTATTTTTCGGACTACAGATAGCAGTTTGGCAGCATCCATTGAAAGAGGACTTAATACTCTTTAATACTCAGTACTGTCCTGTATCATTTTAATGTTTACAATAAAAACCAATGTTACTGTCAGAAAATTATTATGCCGGCATTGAAACCAATTTCCATAATGACTATTAAAAACTGGAAATTTTCATCGGCGCCCAATAAAATAGATAATGGTGCCGAAATTATTCAGCAGAAATATCTTTTGTCAACTGCTGAACTTTGCGCTAAGTTATAGAGCTGCTAATGACCTCGATTTAAGTTGAGAAAGAACCTTGAGGATATCGGGAGCAGCGGCGGCGGTGAGTGATTGCTGCTCACACCATGACGGATCCTTCCTATTGCTGGCGCCTTATTAAAATATTAATTTTTTTAACGTTGAACGCCTGAGGTTGTGAACCGCAAATTAATGGATGTCGATTCTTTTGTGCTCGCAATTTTTGTGATAAGGGAAGATTACAACAGTGCCCTTGATATCAAAGCCCATGCTGATAACGAGAAACTCCATGAGGTTTGTTTAATAATACAGTTAAACAAAATTTGCTACCTCACCTACTTAAATGGAGGATAAAAAAAGACAAGGAACTCAAAAGTTTCAAAATGAGTAGAAACAATCTTACCAGCTCAGAAAAATAGTGTTTAGTATTTGCAATAAGTATGTTGAGGTTAGTAATTGAATCAATACCATAATTGACACGCTAACGACAACGCTCAGTGATGAGCACAAACTTAATGCTCTATCAATAAACATTAACTTAACCAACGACTTAATTAACCGTTAAACCTTAACAGACAGCAAATTAGTACTGAATGTGAACGTAGGTAAATAAAATTAGAATTCATTGTGGACGGTTAAAGGAAACAATTAAGACGTTTTACAGTTATTAAGAAGTAGCTTTTGCCCGCGACTTAGCTCTAAGAATTTGACAATCAATTATTCGAGTTGTACTCTGCTTGTGATAATAGATTCGAAAGACACGTGGCGCCATTTATAATCATAAGAATGTTATTGTGGTTTTCCTCGGAAATAGTACTTTTTTCGGGATGAAAGGTACCCTGTGTCCGTTTCTGTACACCTGACAACGTATATGCAAAATTTCAGGATGATCGGTTCAGTGGTTTAGGCGTGAAAATGTAACAAACAAACAAACTTATTTTCTCATTTATAATACCTATTAGTTAGGATTGAGACGTTCAAGCAACGAATGATAATAGAAGGGTAACAAGCGCGGAACATCACCATAAAAGCAAATTGACTAGCGGGTCCAAGAACGAGGCGAGATTACTTTTATAGTGTCTCTATCTTAAAGAGCAGCAGGGTTTATATCGGTGGCCGCATTACGCTACATAAAGCCTTATCTACTAGACATCGTTGGTCACCCGCAGTAACCTACACCATTCGTTTCGTGTAACGTAATCCGATTCTTGGCATTGTTACATGAATGTTCACCGCTTCTGTCGTGTGAGTTTATATCGTAATTCGTTTAGATGCGGCGTGAGTGACTTGGCGTTGCGGAGGTGCAGTGGGTATCTTCTTGTTTAGTAGCTTACCCCCAAAATCCTAGTCAGGTTATTTTTTTAGGTCTGAAAATATACCAAAACTAACTAAAGGCTACCCTTAGTAGGTATACTAACAATCTTCAGTAACTCTAATGCTTATTCCAATAAATTAGGTTTTCCCCAAAAATAGGAAGTTCGGCTTCGCATTTTTTATGATTCTGTATGAAAGAGACCTTACTTAATCACAGCTTTTGTAGCACGTCAATCATTTTTATTGTGATACAAATTAAAACTGTATATATTATGTAGTCATGAAAACATAAACATTTCATTCTTTTTTAATTAACAGTAAGTTTACTAAGCTAAGTCATAACAATATTATATACCCTTAAATTAAAATAATCTAAAGTAACTAGCTTAAAAAAAAAACAAAAAAAATGGAGTCATAAAACTCCTCCTCAACGCTGTCAACTGGTATTGTCTCCAAGAGACTGGCGGCTTTGCCGGCGTTGTTTTTTTTTTTGTTTAAATATTTTCCATCAGAATTCAGCCAGGAAAACAGCAGTGATATTAATCAAAACATGTTTAATAAAAAAAGATAATTAAGCCTGGCTTTATGTAAAGCTCAGTTGTTTTTTTTTCAATAAACCGGAGTTGACCGCATTCCACTTGATGCCAAACGGGAGCACTAGCTCCGGAATAGGTTAGGATACGCTTGAAATACGCTCGGAAAAAATCTTGGCATATTCCAATCGTATTACTTTTTTTTTTGTTTTACTCGAGTTTCCCGCCAGCTCCATTCACTTCTTTAATAAAGTTCAGATTAAAAAGATCTAGAATCTATTCATCTTTTCGCAGAATCTATTTGGAGAGAGAAAAAGAGAGTCGGAATTACCCTTTGATTAAAGTTTATGAGAGTTAAACAGAAAGTATCAAGTCAATTAAATGCGGGGTAGATAGTACGAGTAAACTGCTTAAGTTTATTTATTGCTTCGTCGTGCGGTCCGTCGCGTTGCGCCGCATTACCACCTGACAGTGACGAGGGTGTTACGGCCACCAAATTGCGCAGACACCTCACGGAGTTTATGGTGCCTCTTAAATAGAACAGTCTGTAGCCGTACAACTACTCGGGTCCAGCACATTTTTGGATCCATCTCAATTAACATATCACCGACCCCGACACATGTTTGACCTTTAGACCCGAAGGATGGGTATTCCATGGTGTTTAGCAATAGTTTCTAACATATTTCATTCTAATTCAGTTTTAGTTTGTGACCCTAACTTAACCTCAAGGGATCCTGACAATTTAGACGGGTAACGGATGTCAGACGATAGTTTACTACATGTGTTTCCTTTACGAAATTTTAATTAGCTTAGCTACAAGTATTTTCCACAGATGCTCGTTAATGAAATATAATTTTTTAGTTTATTTTTAAGTTAGTTACTTTAGGTTATTTCAATTTATAATATTATTAGGCTAATACGAATAACGTTTGACCACTGAATAAAAAAAAAACATATAAACAATAACAGATTTTCTGGAAAACTGAAAAGCCCACAGAAACAAAGAAATGCGAAATTCATGCAGGTGTACGCACAAAAAATGTTATCCAGAATCACGCTACACGGTACACGTAGCGTGTGAAAAACGCGTAAAAACAAAACAGTAGCGCGTGACATGTCACGTTCACGTCATATCAGTAGCCTTCATATTTCAATTCAAAAGAAAAATATATGAAACTGCAAACACGTTCAGAGTGTCGCAGTTCCCGCAAGCTCCCACTAGATCCAATATGTGCTGAGGTCAGAGAGTTACAGCAATTTCACAAACATGTCTCTTCGGGTGTCGGGTAGGCCACTCAGAGAATCAATGGGATACAATATTTTACTTTTGCCTCCCCACTTCATTTATCAATGAACTTGGAACTTTGTGAGCTTGAAACTTTAGATTGCGCTGTTCCTTTAGTTTAGACTGTCACTTCATCGTCCCGTTTTAGCCTGTTTATTAATTTGAAGTTACAGACGCTTGGAATAATTGGTTACTTAATTTTTTTTGGTAACAAGGGAAAGTTAACTTTCTGGGAACGGTGCACTATCCAGCAGTGACCCATAATCATTGCTCACCATCAGATGATAACTTATAGTAGCCCAAAAACGTGGATAACAAAGAGATACTAATCACTAACATTGCCAATCAAGGCATCAGACCTACTATTTTACCTCGTAAGTACGGCCATAAAAGTAGACAGATACTTATTTCGGAATATAACTCTACCTTAACAAAATTCTTCGAAATAGAATGGCAGGAATTGGTTCTAATTTGGCTCTTACGTGATTCGAGTGCAAAACGAATGATGTAAACTCCTTGGTAAGGATTTCGTTAGTCTCTACGGCTCTTTAGTCAACTGGTCCACCACTCATTTGGGACCCGAAGGATGAGTTTACTAATTTATTATTTTAATTTTATTTTCTTTTGTCGATTGGACCAGCTGTTAAAGTTAAAAAAAAAAATTTGAACTTCAAATTTGAGTACAAGCGTGTTGAAAAATGTTAGGAGGAATGAAAATAATACACCATGTTTGGCCCCCCGCCCGTGTCCTCACTGGTGAGGCCAGCGGGAATTGATAAAAATAATAAAAAAATATAATTGAGAGAAGGAAGAAGTACTAGGCTGTCATTCTGATTTTCGAAATTTAATATAAGCATTAAATAAATTGCACCAATGCGGATGCGCCGCGGCGGCGTACGTCGCTAGTTAAAAGTTAAAAGGCCAGTTTTTAAAACACTGAAAAATTTGATGTTGTCAACGCTTACATTGTAAAAACAAAAATGAAGGAAGCTATTTTAAAGCAGAGTTTATTATACCAGTGTACACTAGTGAGGTTAAGTACGAAGCTCGACCCATTTTTGCATATTTACATCATAAATATTAAATAATGGTCACTATCATGAAACAATTTAGGTGTATATTGCTTAATTTGAATTTTTAGCGGTGATATTACCTAAAATTGATTTGCACTGTTATTTTTATTACTGGGATAAGCTTAACTCAGTGAACCCACGCGCCCTTCTAATATAAACTATCAGCACGTCCCGTTTGTTATTGGTACGGAAGACGTTAGGATTACTTATCTTCAAGGGTCAGATCCCGACACCCATATTACTCAACTCAAACGATATAAGTGTGCAATTATATCTTTTACGTTTCCTAAGATAGTAATGATATTAACTACTGAATATATACACGGATAAAGAAAAAACGCTGTTTGTAACTGAAAAGTTTGTAACGAATCGCAAAAATGAGTTTCTATTTTTTATTACACAAACAATGGAATAAGCATTTAGCTTTTATTTCTAAAACAGAATACCATACATAACATAATATCACGCCTATACTTCCCGAATGGTTAGTCAGAGGTGTACTTAATAGTACACCTATATTTCCGGGCCTATTGCCGTTAACCAGGCAATACCCCGTGGCTGTTACTGAGGAATTTCTGATGGAAATCCCATAACGTTGCCCGACCCCGGAATTGAACCCAGGAGACCCCATGCTCAGCAGTCGCGCTCGGGACCACTAGACCAACGAGGCAGAACACCAATATTGTCAAAATAGACCACCTGCTTTAAATCAGGTCATGTATCTAGGTGAGACATTCAAGGACCCCCGCTCTTGACCCCCTAATACTGGTGTTGGAAGGCACACGCTCCGAGGAACGTTATTCAATAAAATACGTGATCGGCATCCGATCTTAACCCGATTCAGAGATTGCCGTAATGTATCTAGAAGAAGCGCGTAAATGCTTGGGATCCACCAAATGATAAATGAAGCTTGTATCGAATCAATTCTCTTCTTTTTTCAAATCCCGAGCTCGCTATGATACTGATGAGAGTTTTTGTTCAGAATATCACCGCCATTTTTGATGTTTATTATCATGTTTGTTTTGATATAGCCGTTTGTGAACGGTTTATTTGGACAAAGATTTCAAATATTAACCTTTTTGTGGCACACGAATAAATTTCTATGAATCTAGCCATACCTATAAGGTTAGCCCTGAAAATTAATTAATTTTATTTTTTTATTTTATTTTTAGTACATGGAGGACTTACAGCTAATAAAAACAAACAAAAAAGGAAACCATAGTCACCAGAAAGCCAATTACAAATCCTCACGTATAGACTTATAATATAATTTTTTTATGGTGTGAGCACAAAAACAGAAAATACACTGCTTTAATCAAAGATAATAGAAAAAATAGTAAAATAATAAAAACAAATAACCTACCGCTTCTTGAAAAATTTGAGGCTTACCTTCATATCCTCATATATTCCTTTTCATATAATTTACTTTATTTGTACAAATATGTGTATCACGTATTACTTTAATTATAATTTCGTTGATTAAAAGAAAAAGTTGAAGCCCTGTACACAAGTTCTGTGAACTTTAAACTCTTTTCTGAAATTACTTACGAACAAACAAACAAGACTGAAAGTAAGTATTTTATTTAAAACTCTCCCGCGTACATTTCAAAGTAGGTACTTTTAAAACTTTGCCATCGTTAGTATTGTTTTCTGGGCGGCCAGCATCTAGTAAAAAATGTATGTTTTAGCGGCAAGTTTGTACCGTTTTTACTTTCCCACTCCATGTGAAATCACCGAGTTACTTTAGAACTTGAGAAAATAAAGGATAGCTCCTGAGATAGTTTGCTCTCTTACTACGACAAGTGACTAATAGCATTGCCTTTATTCGCTGGCGCTTAAATTAGTTCGTGCTTTCTTCCAATTTGAAGCTAAATAGCTCGCATTCCGTCTACCTAAGTGGTAGGTAATATTAAAATCCCTGAACTCATAAAACATTCCTTTTCTGTTAGGAACTTTGGATTTAAAGAAAGTAATTTGCCTTGATGTTTGTAATACGATGTTATTAAAATACGAGTATTTTGATGAAAATGGAAACTGTCCCGAACACCAATTCGTTTAATTAAATCCTTCAAAAAGGAGTTAACCAAATAATTAGGCTGCGCACAACCGTTGTATTAATCAGTGTTGCCGGACAGCGGCAGGCAGTCATTAAGGTTAATCAGCCTACTTTACGGCAATACCTACTCCATTGATTTTTAATTATGGCAAAAACTTAACATTGCGTAAACGCGTTTTAAATATAAAATTATCATTATTGTCACTCACACAATACATCTTATAATTTTCTATCCAACTATCTAAAATTAACACGATTGAATTAGAGATACACAGTAAGTATATAATATTTTTGGGTAAAATCCAACTCGATTACATTATCATAAATCGGTCGGAACTGCACGGCAGCGAGTTTTGGCAGCCGGCCAGGTTTTGCAGGCTGACTCGACGAAATGATCGCCATCTATTGACATGACTTGACGCAGATAGTTCCCTTTTTAGTTCATTCAGAAATTAGGGCAGCTAAGTAGGTCAGGTCACTGGTGAATACAGTTTCACGCACTCTCGGCTTAGCGGCCATTACAATGCTTCCTTGTCCGCAATCATTTTCTTTTTTATTACACATGTCTGGACAACTTAACCTTTTCTTGTTAGACAGCAACCTCCATTATTTTCTACACATTTTATTAAAGAGTGTCTACTGGCGCTCATTTGTTCGACTCGATAAAATTTAACTATGCAAACAAACAATGTGCTTACCAACAAAAGTCGAAAAGAGGCAACGTTGATCAGCTTCCAATACTTTAACAATATTGAGTGAGGAAAGTATTAGTAGATAAATAATGCCTTTAATTTTAACTTTTTCCGAAACAAAGTTCTTTGGCGTGTTCCGGAAAATCCCTTTGGTTGTACGCACAAGGAATAATAATGGTTGGTAGACATCTGCTGCTTTGGCTTTGGGAATCTCGTGTTTTGAGCCGGCTAGCTGGGGAGACGTCGGCGGGACGTTTGCCCCGGGTCTAAATCCCGGATTAGAGATGAGTGAAACTTTCAACAGCTTTTGGCGACGGCCGTTAAACGTTTGTTATATCTTAGACGAAACATTTGGCCCTGGTCAGCAGAATATAATTGCAACATATAATTTATTTTGATTGGCAATTTACCCTTTTTAATAACGTATAATAATATGCATATGAAATTATGTCACGAAATTGTGATGCGTCAGAGAAGCGTAAAAATGAGTGACAACGATTACAAACCGTGGCATGTTCAAGCGGCGGGCTGCTTTCATAGGAGGCTTACTTTATACACAAACATTTTTTATTACTTTCAGCGGTGTGTGTAATTTACGTCGCCATATTTACATTGATGTAGATCTACCCCATCAAAATGAAGAAATACCAAATCGACTGCTTATTTCAATTTATTGTATAGATGAACCTACATAACTAAAAATTTACCCATTTAAAATAGTACCATCAAAAGGCGTTCCTGGGTGGGCATTTTCAAGAAGAATTATGTTTAAAATAGAGCATTAAAATATTGAAACAGCCCGGTTCGGGTAGGCAGTATTATTTTATCATTTTGTGCGGGACGGGCTCGGGTCGAATACGGGTATCGGCGGGCCGACGCGGATATTGCATGTTCACACCCATTTCCTCGGCTGAGGGCAGAAAACCACACAATTTTGTAACTTAACTAGTTCTATAGATATACGAAAACATATTTCGAAGCTCGCGTATAAGCTCTGGGAATTAAAGGAAAATATTGTGTCAACCGTTTGTGACGGATGGTTTTAGGAATTCGCCCGTGATATGTTTTCTAAACCTTCATTGTTTTTACCGAGTACCTGACTACAATTATGTTTTAATCAATTTATATCCCTGTATTTACAGATAGTCCATTCATTTTGATATATTCCTAATGAAATAATGTATGATAATAAATTTTATCCAACTTATAAAGCATCACTTCGAATATTATTACCGTCATTGCATCTGATATGAAATTAATAATTCCCAGGATATTGCTACCGCTAGTTTTAATCCAAGCTGCCGTACTCCATGTATTTTGAAATGTCCGATATCCAGCGCTTACTTCTTTGTTATTTTATCTTTGGAAAAATGTTTGTTTTACTGAAATTGGGCGAGTGATATTAAATCTATTATTATCTTTATCCGAGGTTGTTTTGACTTCGTTTCATGGCGGTTTCGCAGTATTTGTAATATAATACCACCGTTTTATAAATAAGCCCTTAATTCTTGTCGATTCTTCTGATCACGAAATAATTCCTTCATGCTCCTGTCAATTTATTGAGCTAAATTTTAAGATAAAAAAATCATCTGCAATTAAAATAATACCGTATTTTTAGTATTACACCACTATTGTTTGATTTTTTTTATTTAAAATCTAGTCCTTACTAGTAAGAGATTTAGGTAGTTACCCTGGCTTCATTTGACCTATTTCCACATTCTGCACCGAACATCGTAAAAATAAATTTTAGTGCGCAGTCCAATTGATATTCCCCGATGATTTGTTTTTTAAGAGTCTTTAACATTATACTAGTAATTTATTTATTTTGTTCGCAGAGAGACGCGGATATCTGCAGCGGCGGTGCTTGCCGGAAGTTCGGAGCAATCTGAGCGGTCTCTGACGGCTTCATTCGCTCTCCTAAACTTAGTACCTTCAGGAATTGAAGGGGAAAATATGTGGAGACAAGTGGGACGTGTGCTCGGTCGTAGCGTGAGGTTACATACGATCGTGTGGCCAGGAGGAAGGCTAGTAGCTCACGGACAGTCCGACGGTGCCCGCACAATATTCCGCATCGTCACGGCACTCGCTCCCCCTTTTGTCATGGAAGGCGAGCTCGACGAGGACGGCCAATGTCTCCGGGGCCTTCTATGTCACCGACCACAAACGTCCGACCGAGATAATCTAACCCTCGCGTTCAATGAATTGGAAAGGGAAAGCGATCAAGATGATTTTTTCTTCCCCACGTCGAAACCAGTATTCACCAAAATGGAAACGCATTGTTGTTACGGTCTAGCAATGGATCTTCTAGAAAACATAGCTCAAGAACTAGAATTCGATTTTCATTTATATATCGTAGAGGACGGATTATACGGATCCAGAAAACTTATCAAACCGTTTCACCGAATATTTGAATATAAAACGGTAGCGAGCGAATATGCCCCGATAAATTATCAGAGTTATCGTTCACAATACCGTAACGGTTACAAATCACTGGAGGAGGACGCAGAAGAAACGCCATACCTATTTGATATCGAGCCAGATGAAAGCGTTGAAAAATGGAATGGTATTATTGGGGATTTAGTGTCCGGGGCCGCTCATATGTCATTTGCAGCTCTGAGTGTTTCCGCAGCCAGAGCAGAAGTCATAGACTACAGTCAACCTTACTTTTTCAGTGGAGTGTCAATATTAGCCGCACCTAATCAAAGACCAGACATACCGCTGCTTGCATTCCTTCTTCCGTTTTCACCAGAGCTATGGATCGCAATATTCACATCTCTAAATGTAACTGCTATAGCTGTGGCCATTTACGAATGGCTCTCACCTTTTGGCTTAAACCCTTGGGGACGACAAAGATCAAAGAACTTTAGCATTTCTAGTGCGCTGTGGGTTATGTGGGGACTTTTATGTGGACATTTGGTGGCATTTAAAGCCCCTAAGAGTTGGCCTAATAAGTTTCTGATAAACGTTTGGGGTGGATTTTCTGTGATATTCGTCGCAAGTTACACTGCTAACATAGCCGCTCTGATTGCTGGATTGTTTTTCCACAATGCGGTTGATGACTACCAGGGTCGAAGTAATGTAAGTGAATTAACGTGGGTGTGGTAAAAGTTTGATGTCTGCAGAGTTTCTTACAGTTATAATTATATTGTAGTGGCTGTCTCTACGAGTGGGGACGTCCAGGTCGTCGGTGTCTGAGTACTACGTCCAACGAAATAATCCGCAGCTGGCGCAACAAATGCGTCGTTACGCCCTTCAAGACATTGAAGAAGGCATTCAGCGTCTCAGGTAAGATATTATACGAACATTTTCTATAGACGCAGGCGGGTAGTAATAAAGTTCGTGCGTCTGGCTTCTAAATTATAATTTAACTCAGCTCAAGTTATAAGTTCAGACGTTAAGATACGCATATAAAATTGCCGAGTTGCTACTTTAAACTTATTACGGTGAAGTTTAAAACTTTGTATTTAAAGTTGTAGGATACTATGATAGCTATCTAAGTGGTCTTAATAACTAAGTAGCAGAATACAAAATCTACGGTCACTCTGCTGAAGCGTTTGTGAATTAGCAGAATTGGTCACGACGTGTTAACGTCCACCGGTGGACGGCCGGGCACTATAATGAACGGACAATGGGGAAAATCCGCAATTACCAACTTTGACATGGGTTGGTGATTGCAGCTTGTTGATATTATCAGAGCTCAGAACATCGGTTACTCAAACACGATTTAGAAAAAACCGGTTCATGCTGTAGTCATAATCGCATAATATAAACTCTCAATATCGCACGCGGTCAGTGAGATTGCCAATCTGTTATCCTTCTATTGTGCAGTCAGGAGCCAGACCGCAAACATCAATTAGTCTGAAATGCATATAAAACAAGCCTCATTAGTAACATTATCGTTATTAATTCTATTGTAACCCTTCAGAAGTAATTAGCTTAATAAATTGCTTTTAACTCAAATCGTAACATTATTTTAATGAAAGGAATCCGAATATCGATAGCGGACTCGGTAATTTGATTCAAAAAACGCTTTGAATTTTATTATCTCGTAAAATTTTCAAGCCCGCAGGACTCCGATCGCCACTTAATACCTTTTAGTACATTTGTTTTATAGTCAGATTTAGTACTGGCTTTCGTATTTCACCAATTAAGCTATAAACTGTCACCAGTCACAACAAAGGGACCCGTTTTAAGACCGGAAAAGCCCGAACTTTGTCAGCTAAAAGCAGAGAGTCGTTGCAATGTGTCACGTGAGGTACTTTGTTGTTAGATATTTTGTACCTTATTCAGTCGTCGGATTAAGTTAACATTACTCTGAGAAGTATCTGTTTTTATTGTAGTACTTTTTATAGCCGTGACAGGCATTATATTTATTATTCCACTCCGAGTTTTAGGGACCCGCTCGCTTACAGGTTAACGCTTTGCGTTCATGAGACGGGCGCTTGTTTACTTTGTAAATATTTCCATTGCCTCTGAAAACGTTATGAGCAGTGTCGGTTTCCAAATCGTTTTCCTGTAAAAATCTAAAAAAAAATGTTGCTCTCATTTTGTTGCAGGAACGGTACTTTAGATCTTTTGATAGCTGACTCTCCAGTCTTAGACTATTACCGGGCCACCGACCACGGATGCAAGCTGCAACGTATTGGTGATCATGCTCTCGCTGAAGATGCGTATGCTATCGGTATGGCGAAAGGATTCCCTTTAAAGGTAGGAACACTAACACGTCAATTCATCATTTTCAGCACTTACGTTATGCCTACATAGGTAAAATATTACACAGAGTTAATGTGCCCTAAATTAGGCGGAGTGTGACTAAGGAGCGTCTCTGAAGAAATGTAGCGAAGATTTACATGAATTGGAGGACTTTAGGCGTCCTGAGTGGTGGGGGCAACTCCGGATCTTTGCCCGAAAGATTGATGGATGACGCACACGAACTCCTAATGGTGTGATCGATAGTCGGGTGTCATGTAGCTCCAGCTCAACCGATTATACGTCATTTTATCTTGACGTTGTTCTATATACCCCTGAGGTTTATCCGAATCAGTGACATAAATCAACGGATCCGAAAGAGAGTTTTTGTTTCGAGCCATGACACGCTTTGAGATTTTCCTTTTATTTTTTGACGCTTTGTTATACAGAAAAATCGACGCAGATGTGACGCTATTGTTTTTTTTTTGTAATCGGTCGGGCGCGGTCCGATTGTTCGGACATTTACAAATATGTCCACTTGTATAACATTTGCATTTTGCGACTCCAGTGTCCGGTTTTAAAAATCACTTTCGTTCTTTTTGTTTCAGGACAGCATATCGGCTGTGATAGCTAAGTACTCATCCAACGGGTACATGGATATTCTTACTGAGAAGTGGTACGGCGGCTTGCCTTGTTTCAAACTCAGCCCAGACTATGGGATCCAACCAAAGCCACTCGGTAAGCCTTAGGTTAAAGAGATAGTTTCACTTGTTTCCTAGAACTTTTCAGCTTTACAGACAGAAGCCATTATTTTCGAAAGTGCCTAATTAGTGAAACAAGCTTTGTTTGTTTCGGGTTCATGAATATTTTCGTGTTACTGTAACTCTAAAATCTAGTTTCTCTAAAAGATGTTACGCGAATCTTGTTAGCGCCACGATTTGGGCGGAGCAGTGTGTTTTACTATTTTAATGTGTATTCGTAACGTTTACGTAGTCGGATGGCTCGTCTCTGGCGGAAATTTCATTAGAATTTATCGCCACCCCCACGTTAATCCGACCCCTCAACGTCGCGCTCTGAAGGGAGAGGTATTACCACCAGGCGACCTAAAAGATTAAACATGGGATTTATCGTTGGAAAAAATTGAGCTGACACCGACAGTGTGTTTATCTCTTATTTGGGATAAACTCTCGAAGGCGCGATTATAAGTAAAGCTACACGAGGGAATTGGGTTATGTTATGAATTTTTTACCGTCCTTTTATGGCAAGATAGCTGTTCAATTCCAATTTCCGTGATCTCTGAAAATATTATGTACTAGCTTTATCTCGCGGCACACAAACAAACATACAAATCTTTCCTCTTTATAATATTATTAGTGTAGATTTACTTAACTACGCACTGTAAACTTCAACATTAACTTTATTTGGCATAAAATAACAGAATACTATCAGCATTAGGTAAGCTCTATTGTGCGAGCCAAGTGATCTGCTATCTGGTAGCGCATCTCAGAAAGCTATAAAACTTCACGGTTCGCAATGGTTGTTCGCAACGGAGCCTTCAGATACTCAAGTTTTCGTATCTATATTTGATATTGTTAAAGTTTCTACACAAAATTTAACGTAATATCCACGAATTCTCCTAACAATTTCAACAAATACCTAAGAGTGATAAAATTTCTAAAATCTTACAGGAAAAGTTTGTTCCACAATATTTTACGTACAGAGGAACGTTGATCGTAAATAATTTAGTGAATGTAACATGTGTGTTTGACACAGTTGTTTTGTTGTTATTTCATATTCACTTGGCAGATTTTCGGGATAGATTAATGTATACTCAAGTTTGAGAAAAATAAAATGGTGAATTCTGATGTAACCAGCGCGGTGTGCTGATATAGCAGAGCGAGAAGTAACTTCGTCAAAAATGAAAAAACTTTTTATTTAATACTTCTGTTAATAACAATCAAATGATAGGAAGTAAGTACCTTTTAAGCAAAAAATTGCTTGTATCAGCTATTTCCGCTCTTCCAGTTTAAATTACATAATGAGCAAAAGACAAGACATATCGTTATGTATCTAGAGTGCAATTAACGTCTCATTTTAGATCAAAACCTTCTCCATTATAAAAGATCGATCAATTTAACAAGCCCCCTTGGACATGGTACAAATTGCCAATCTGATAGATTACGTAATGGAGCCCATACATCGTGGCAAGAACGAAACCAACTTAATATCGAAAGAATTCATCCATAATAGATCAATTCTTTGATATAGATCTAAGAGGAAAAATGGGAGAAATAAATCTCGTGATGAATTTTGATAAAATATTTTTAATGTTCAGATCGGATCTGTAAATTTCTCTGCTTAATTGACCGTGTAATTTTTCGTTGTACCTTTTGCAAATCGTATTAGACCGTTTTTTTTTTAAATAGTATCTTCTATCAACCCCAGAGCTTTAATCAGATTTGTGGATTTGTAATCTCTTACACATCCATTAATGGGCGGTCTCCCATTTTCAAATAATTATCAGATTGAGTTGAATCTTTTCAATCGGAGCATGCAGTTTTTGGTGTTCAACAGTGTTGTGGCCAGATGATTTCTTTGTCGTCTGAGTCTTTACTTGTATGCCTCACAGGACTTTTCTATTTCTTCTTTTTACTGTTGGAGTTTCCAAGTATTCATTTATTTATTTATTTAAAATTACGTAAATAACACCTTAACAGCTATAAAGCCAATGCAATGTACTACCTCATGGGAGGATACCTCCAACTTATATTACATAACAAAACAATTAAAAACACCATTATGATACATATAATTAGAAACACCTTTAAACATTTTCAATGGACTTTAGTGCTACTCCTGTGAATTCCACCATACTGCAGTGAAATATATCTATCTCATCTGAAATATTTAATAGTCTTATGTATTTCTGTGTTCCGTAAGAACCATGGCGCACTGCCCAGGGTCTTCAATACTTTATTTTGGAAGCGTTGGAATATTTCTATATTTGAGCTACTTGCTGATCCTCAGAGTTTTATGCCGTATGTCACACTGGTTTTATAATGCTTTTGTATACGAGGAGCTTATTTTCCAGACTTAGTGACGACTGTCTACCTATTAGCCAAAACAACTCACAAAACTTTTTGTTTGCCTGATCCCTTTTGGCCTTTATGTGCTCTCGCCAAGTGAGCTTTCTGTCCCGATGCATACCCAGGTATATGACTGTTGATTTTTGCGGCAGGACAGAATCATCAAGTGTCAAAGGTTAAGATAATGATTAAATTACCCATTGGTTAACATATGGTGGTGGGTACTTAGGTAGGATGGCATCCTATATGTATAAACATTAGTTTATAATAGTGTTCGGTAGAATGTAGTTATTATACATCTGTATCAAAGCAGGTATTCTCACTGCTTTATTATCTTATACTTAAAATAATAGCTTCATAGAAATATCTCTTCATAAAAAGCTCAAAAGGCTTTCAGGTGTTTCAGAGGGATTAAAAAAGTATTAAAAAACCGGCGAAGTGCGAGTCGGACTCGTGCATGAAGGGTTCCGTACCATTGTCGTAAGGGAGCCCCCTTTAATTTTTAATTTATATATATTATTTGTTGCTATATCGGCAACAGAAATACATATTCTGTGAAAATTTCAAATGTCTTCCTATTACGGATCATGAGATACATCCCGCTGACAGACAGACGGACGGACGGACGGACGGACAGCGGAGGCGTTACCCTTCGGATACGGGACCCTAATAAGTGACAAGTGTTTTAAATTCATGAAATAACCATAGGTACTTGAAAACTGGGGAGATATGTTTAATTTATGGAGTACATTAAATACACACTACATTTTCCTGAAGATCACTGAAAACGTTCGACCTTGACGAAATTAATATGAAAGTAACAGAGAGTAATTTAGTAGCCCGGAGCATTCCACTGATAAAATGTCTGTTTTAAATTATAATTCCGAGCGAAACTTTCTCTGTTTTCGTGTTTAATTAAATAAGAAACAGTTTTTAGGCTTTCTAAGTACAAACAATCATAAAAAATAAATTCTTGATGTTTATACCTGACAGTAATATTTTTATTTATTTTATTTTACTTCAATTCGAAAGTTCAGTTTAAAAGTAGTAAATAAACCAATTACCTAAATTTTCTTACAAGAATTTCGTGTAACTTATTATTAGTTTCCAATATAACTTTAAATATACTTTGAATATGAAAAGGTGAAATAAGTTAGGTCCCGGCAACACCACCCGTTTATTAATTCATGAAGGTGAAACTATCAAGGTTTTATTCAATATGAAAATTAGTCCACGAAAATGAAGCTGACACTTTTCTTCTTTAGATATTTATGTCAAATACAATTACACAAGTAGTATGAGCTCCTTAAAATTCTGGGATTGTTTAGAATTTGGTAATTGGATGGCCAATTTAAATTTTCCCGCATATTGAAATACCATTTCAACAACTATCATTCTTCAAACGGCAAAAAAAAATTGACTGTTAATATTGTAACTGTAAATGCAACATTAGGCAAATACAAATATGTCGGATATGTCAGGATTTAAGCCGATAGGCTCGTACAACATGTGGGCAGACGATAGGTTTCGTGCTATGAAAACACACTGGGTGCGATACACTGTTCCTAGCAAACTAACGAATTACTTGAGATTAGAGAGATCAGACGTTGACTGTCGCCCTCGAGCTGGACATCAGGGCTCTGTAGAAGCACGTTGTGGTGACAGACTTGTAAGAAGGTTGCGTGATGTCACCACCGGCGCACTTCCGATTCATTTCATGTCCATACTAACGACAAGCTCCGACAAATATATAAAAGTTGGCTTTCCAAATTAGTATTTTGATGTACGGCAATATTGTTTCAACATCGCGTCTGTTTAAAATAATAAAAATAATCTTTGTCCAAAGGTGTGGCAGCTGTGGCTGGGGTATTCATCCTGCTGGGGGTCGGAATGATCGTGGGATGTCTGATATTGGCCCTAGAGCATTTGTTTTATAAATACACCCTGCCCGTTCTACGACACCAGCCCAAAGGAACGATATGGAGGAGTAGGAATATTATGTTTTTTAGTCAGGTGAGTTATTGATTTGAGTTATTGTTTTGATTTAATATAAATATGGCTTACGTAGATACATTCATCGAAGATGTAATTGAAACAATTCTAAACATCGCGCAGCTCAACTAGTTTTATTGTGCCTAGTACAAATTGATATAGCAAGCTATCATTTATTTCTACACATTTTCTGAAAATATAAATAAATAAATACTACCACACTTTTTCATAGATGTTTATTCAATTTAATTAATAAATAACCTATGCCTAGGTATCTTCCTATTCAAAGTAAAAGTGGTGTATTTGATTCTACCTTTACTTCTGAACTAACTAGTTTCAGGTTTCGTGCTATTTCAATTCCACTTTGTATTATTTGAGAATCTACCTGAAATATACTACTGCAGTGGGTTTTCGAGCGAATAAGTTAACTATTTGTATTTACAAACAAACCTAACGTTTGTAAATACTCAATAGTCGTTTCAATGAAAAGATCTCTAAACATTGAAAAATGCTACGTTTCACGGGAGAAAAGATAGCAGTATATTTATATCTTTACAATGATAAAATGCTTCCAAATAGAAAAATCAAAGCTAAGAATTTAATGAAATCTCATTAAAAGTAATTATCAACTAAGCAGTGTTGCAACCGAGGAGCAAGTTTATACCTAATTAATGAGGAAGCTTGTCTGACATTAAAACTACCCAGGATGTTCACCATCGGATAACTATATAGGAATTGAATGAGAAAATCGCCTCAGTTTAATCCTGCCTCAAATAATTATTATCCAAAAAAACTTTTTCACTTATAATTATATGGAAATAAATCTCAATTACCCACACAAAACCGTTTCTTAAATAAGGCTTACTTTATTCCAAGAACTATACATTACCCATTCTGTTACTAGCTGCGTGAAATAAATAAGTAGCCTTTCTGTGAAACTTGAGCACAAATAGCGCCATTACTTTGTAGGTACGTCGTTCTTAAGTACGTAAAATGTTTGTAATATAAGCGTTGCTGTTAATGTTACAACCTAAAATAATCCTCTTAACTAAACTGTAGGTAATGTGTAGAGCTGTGCAAGTCAAAGGCGTATCATCGTAAGTTAGCCGGGGGCGTCGGCCACACTCTGAGGGTACTTTGTTTGCCCTACTCAACCGTGAAGCCATCATGGCTTCTTCTAGGATTACGTCGACCGCGTCTCTGATCAGAACGGCTTTTAACACTGAACGAGCGCTTCTCTTTGCCGCATTGTCTTACAGAGTCGCATCTTCTTACACCTATTGTTGTCTGCATTTCTTTTGTCTTTTTTCACGCGATGCATGTCGATCTTTTGTTACAGAAACTGTACAGATTTATAAACTGCGTGGAACTCGTCTCACCTCATCATGCGGCCCGAGAACTTGTCAATACTATCCGTCAAGGACATTTTACTTCCCTCTTCCAGAAAAGTGTCAAAAGGGTAATTGCTTTTTAAGTTATATACAATGAAATTATATTTTAAGTTGGTCAGATTACGATAGGAATGAACGTCTGTTTCAGAAGGAACACGAACAGCGTAGACGACGAAAAAGTAAAGCTCAACTATATGAAATGATTCAGGCAATTAGAAGGTGACGAGATTTTTTGATCATTTAAATTGTATTTTTAATTTTACCTAAGTATACTCTCTCAACAAAACTGTTGTATCCAACAGGGTTCAACAACGTGATCACTCATTAGGTTCCATAAAAGAACAAGAGCCAGTAGAAACCGAAACTGAAGCATCAGAAGAAGTAACAGAGTGTAAGTTTTTATCTCCGTCCCCCGACGTGTCCAATCGTTCACCGCGGCCTGGACCAGGGAGATCCCCTCGACAGCTGCGGTCACCGAGAGGCCGAAGAAAAAGATGCAGTCTTGCAGGACTCAATGTAAGGCGATTTAGCACCGACTCTGTCCTTAACACAGACTCAGTCTCTAATATCTATGAACGCACAAGTCATAATATAGGAAGAAGACTTAGTCGAGATGTTCTGAACAGCTCTCCTCCCGATATAAACACTCGTCTTCGAACACCCTCACCGATGGTCCGACGAGCTGAAGGCTCCTCCACTCGCTCTTACCAAGATGTTTCAGACAGATCTGATAACTATCTCAGTGCCGACTATCCTACGTCACGAGCTAGCGTCGAGATTTTAGTTTCTCAAGACGATTCAGACTTGCCACCAGCTCCACCATACCCGAGGGTACCTCCCGTGGGAGGAAGGTCAGAATTGTCATTATTATCGGAAGAGGAACTAATAAGATTATGGCGTAGTTCAGAACGAGAGGTAAGAGAAGCATTGTTGGGAGCACTTCAAGAAAAGAGGGCTAATTTAGATCCTAAACAAGATCCGGGATGAACAGAAGGCCATAATCCGCATTTGGAAAGGAATAGGTCTGTTCAGAATCACTTTTCATCTCTCATTGCCGCTCGGCGAGGGAGCGATAAGGAGTATCGACCAGAATACGCCCGTAGTGGTTGAGTTAGTGCCTTTTTTACATTGTTTGATGCGGATACGTCTCACAGGCGTTAGTTAGTGAATCGGTGTTCATTTCAGTGTCTTGATATTATTATTACATTTGGAAGGCTGCCTTACTTTACATTTAATTGCTTCTTCAATATTGGATCTGCGTCAAACAATTTAAATAATGGTACTCGGTAAGTAAGTTAGGTACGGAGATGTTGACGTCCAGTAAATTGATATAAGCTTTTTATAGGCGTAATATAATGTATGAGTAAATCCGTAGAATTGATATTACTGATCGTATATGTTATAAATGTGGGAAAATATTAAATAGCTATGACCAGACAGATTTAAAGTGCTTTAACCATATAGTCTAGATCGTGATAGATATTTCTTTTAATGACATTATTGTATTTAGTAAAATGTTAGAGTTATAAATTAAATCTTTTCAAATGAATCAAGATGTTTCGTCGTAACGGGATTTTGTTTAGTCATTGAAAAATGTAATCTCTGGAAGTTGAATGTTACAACAACACTAGAATGTTGAATAAAACCAATTAGTAAATAAACAAACGTTCCTAATTTTACTGTAGCTGATTTATTAGCAAAGACAATGATGGAATTCAAAGCAAAGGAGACTTTAATACTGTATTAAGTAAAAAAAATCCTTTATTAGGAAAATAGGACTGCGTCTGTGTAATAAAAGCAAATTAATTTGGTAAGAGGAAGACAAGAAACCAGTAATGGATGATAAAGGATAGTACGGTCTGAAAGTAAGTACCTTCGATGTGATACAAATAGAATTGCGATTGCTGATCGGAATTCCTCTGTTCATACAATTTGATGAGTTTATCAAAGATAAGAAAAACCTTATCCACCTTCTTTTATGTCAAAGCCCGCTCTAATTTTATATATTTCCCCGATCCTGATATCAATTTATGAAATGCCTTTCATTTATGGATGTAATTCGACTGGATCGGAATTTCGTTCGATCCATCTTTTAGCGGCAACGTAATGCATTAGCACAGTTTGATAAATGATTATCGAATATCAGCATCGTCTCTTTAGGGCGTTACTTTAGGAACACGCTTTGTTAAGCGATTGGTGAAAGTAAGCGAAGCGGACGATGTGGGTAACCATAATCGTGGCCCGTGGCCAAATGAGACTTTGCGGTTTCCTTGTACCCTGTTTAAATACTATCTAATTTGTTTAAAGCATCCCCTTTACGTAATCAATGTTAACTATACCTTACTCTCTAAACTAATGACTAATGAAACTATATTTTATAGTTAGGATTTTAATTAAATGAACATACTGCCAAACATCGGTTTAGGTGTTAATATTAGAGTTCACTTCTTCCTAGAGTTGCACCCTAGTAGCCTTTAGTTTAGAATTTTCTCTCTCTATTTATACCCACACATATTCGTATGTGTATTATATTTATCCTGTCCTTTGTCTTATATCTTTCATTAATATTCCCTACTTGATAAGTCTAACAAGTTAAACTGAAGATTTAAGCAATATTTTCCGAATAGATTTTTATACTTACTCTAGGGTAATGTTTATTTTCTAATTCAGTTTTCTGTTGTGATTATATCTTTGTTCCTTAATTGCACAAATGCTGGGTAGCCACTTAATGGATCATTTACACTGAATTATCCAATTTTCATGAGTCGTGATAAAATTCACCCACATTCCATTCATTCTTTGTGTAGTGTGAATATTTTGTGGGTGCGTTTAATAACGCGTCGCGTAAAACAATTTGGCCAGCTATTTAAACACCCGGTATTTTGTGAAATCCTATTTATTTTTCCGCTTCTGTTAAATTATGTTAACAACCACATTATGCCACTAACAATACTATAATATTATTTTCATTCATTTGTTCTAATTCACTTACAAATTAGCTAGTTACTTTCGTTACCAAACAAATCGTAATTGCATGTTTACTCATTTATGTGCATTAATCACATCAATTAGTATACCTAATGGGTGTAAAAGTACCCTTAACGAAGTCAAGGCCCTTGTTCACCCCGTAATTTGTTTGGTTCTAGACCATATCAGGGAACCTTCTAGTTAAGGAGACATTAGGGGTCAAAATTCTAACATTTTCACAAGTTTAAAAAAAATACTAGTTTTCAATGTTAATGTTTTTACTCTGTTTTAAATACCTCTACGACAGCCGTACTATTTAATGCAGAATACTTTGTTGACGGCTTCGTGAAGGGTTAGTTTACACCTTGTATTTTCGTCGTCATGACATTAACCCCCTTGCTGCACTACTAAAGATGCTCACGAATCGCTCTTGGCTTTTTAACTTTTCTGTATCTGTTCTCTTTCAATTTCTTTCTATTTTTCTAATGTTCGGCAAAACAACGAAACATTCATTTGCAAATACTTTATCACCTATTCCAATTTCGGACCAACATAATTCTTTGAAATAAAATAATGGATTAAATCTATTGGATGTGAGTCATCTAGTGATATATGAAGTCTTATGCATTTCTCTCTCTAAATAGTAGGTAATGTGTAATGTAAAATAAAAATATAATATTGATTTTAAGCATTAGTAGGTATGATAATGTTTTGTAAAAAGACGGAAGGGCATGCTCTTTCAAATTATTTAAATAAGTAGGTACAAGAAAAATTGATAAACGCAAATGAATAATCTAAGCGAATATAATTTAATTAATGGTTTATTATATCTGTCGTCAATGATGTTCTTTATTTTAATCTTATGCCTTTTATTGCTTGAATATTATACTTGATTGCGGAAAAATGATAATAGAGGACATTGAGTGTTATTAACACTTTTATGGCAATCATTAGGAACGTATTAGCTGTCAAAGCCAATATTTATTTATCATGTTTATTACAATATTAGGTACGAGCTCATTAGGTGAGATCGATAAACATTATTAGATAGATACAAATTGATTACTTTGTTTTTTTTATTAATGCTTATTATGACAAAGGTTTTATCCTTTTAGGTTTAGAGTGATTAAGGTGGTGACTGACTGGTGTTGGTATAAATTCATTTTAATAATATTAAAATACCCTTCGATTTGTGCGGGGTTAGTAAATTCGTAATACATATTTAAAGTTAACGAAAATCAGCTAAAACTAGCTTTCATCACTTTCAAAGGTGTTATGGTTTTTTTTGGCTTTCCCGCTAGCCTCTTAATATTTCGATCAACTGCGATGTCCAACGTTTGATCTAAGTGTGTCCAAAAACGGAACAAACAAGGTTCTCAAAGTCACTAAGTTAGGCATCTTGAACTGCCAAATGTCAAGACTTCTGCGTCATATCAGCCGTCACAAGACAACGTCGTTGGATTGTATCAGCTGACTGATATCAATCGTATTGCTGTCAAGTCGTTCTGACGCGCGTGCACTGCATTGGTTTCAAAAGAATATTCGACCTCGAATAGAAACAATGATATAACGCTGATACAATTTCTTTCAAACATTTTTCCGATCTTCGTTTCTTTTCTCTTAAGTATATCGTTTAGACTTGGCCTACAACACGCAATGGCATCTTGAAGTAATTTTGACAGTGGTCCGTATTGAGAGGAATATGCAATAATACTCAGCGTATCTCGGGATAAGCTAAATTGTCTTGGAAGCCGCTACCAATTTAATCAAAACAAAGCAAAGGGAATGGAAAAAAGTAACGACTCCATTTTCCTCCTTCGCAAAGCGGGAGACAAAATGAACGATAATATTTTTCATAAATATCACCACTATTATCTGAAATTACTACAATACGAAGCTAAAAATAAAATCCAATACAATTTTTACTGGTAGCTCTCGGGAACTCAGTTATTTCACATGAAATCGAGTCCCGGGATAAAATAATATCACAATCCGAGTATAATGAACTGTAGGGAGGCATCCGGGTAATTTTCAATTTAAACCGAGTAATTCCCAGGTAATCAACCAAAAAGCTTCTTGAAATGAACAAAATTAAATAACTTTAGTCAGTCACCACCTTTATTTTATTTGTTGTACTTAATTATAAAGATGAGACGCCAATTTAATATAGAAATTAAATTGTATAATTAGTCAATATCTTATCTGTATATTATTGTAAATATAATATGAATGACTTAATAGGTATTACAATTAAAAATGAATGTGTACTTTGGGCAGATATTCGTTAATAGGACAGTGATGAAACAAATATTTAAAAAAACTATGAGAAATTATTGAAACACTTTTGCTCATGTGTATTTTAATCATGTGTGATTATATTCAACTGTTAGGAATTGATAATTAAACCGTAGTAAGAACATAAATTGTGTAGATGTGAAAAATATGAATGTTCTTAAAAGAGCGAGTTTACAGAATAAATTTTTAAAGTATGTTAGTAGGGTGTAAGGAAATGATTACTGTCCTATTAATACATAAAATGATGATTATATACTTAGTTGAGAAAAATAAAATATTTGTGCCAACATTGTTTGTTTTATTTGAGTGCCGACGAATTTTTTTAATCTCCCTAAGGCGCGAATTACACAGAAACGACGTAAGGCGTAAGGTGCGGCGCAGGCGTGGAATTTATAAGGAAACGAAAGAACGGCGTGCCTGCGCCGCGCCGCTTGAGTGTAATTTACGACACGTCGTCCCGGTCCCGATAGGGTACCGGAGCCGATAAAAAGCTCCCAAAATAGTCTGCTTCCAACGTAGAAACCGGTCAACTATAACTGTCATGTCACCTTTGTATCTGTGATAACTGATAAGGCAGAAGAGATCTGTTACAACATGATTGTAATCAGTGCATCTACAGGGGGATGTCCTGGTAAACCCGCTTGACACATCTGATATATTAGTCGCATTTACGTCAATTCTGGGATGAGGAAACATCGATGGATATAATTATTAACAAAGGGTAGGTATATCGTTTTTCCTCCTTATTCTTTTACTATTTATATGAATGCCTCTTTGGTCTGGTGGTCGCAAGCGCAACTGCTGAGCATGAGGTTCGATTCCCAGGTCGGGCAAAGTGTTATTGGGTTTTTTCATTATGAATTTCTCAGTAGCAGCCACGGAGTCTGGATTTGTGTCCGGTTAATGGCAATAGGCTCACCCCCTATTACATAGAACTTAAACATAACTGGCGAAATGTGTGTGTAGGTAATATAAGGTACAACTCTGCATACCCCTTCGGGGATTACAGGCGTGATGTCATGTTATGATGTTTATATTAAAGAAATTATACCGCGACGGATGAAAGAGGTGAACGGAAGAAAAAACGTGTTGCCCAGATCCAAAGTAATATGGGATAAGGGCAGGAAAATGATACACCAAAATATGCCTATTTACAAAACTAGTTTAGAATCGATTTAACCAGCGACTGCTAGTGGCCTTTACTAAAGGTTAGGTAAGTACCTAAAAAGCAACTTAAGTGGATTTTATATTCCTGTTTGGATAGAGTGGTTACCGATGCAGTTTGTACATAAAAGTTGAAGTGCCGAAGTCGAACGAATGGCTTAAAACTCTTGCGCGCTGTTATTTAATCAACCATTCACTGTGGGTTGGGACACGTAAGTAACACCTCGAAAAAATCATCATCATTTCAGCCGAAAGACGTCCACTGCTGGACTTAGGCCAGCCCCAAGTGTCGCCACACAACGGGTCCCGTTCGACTCGCATCCAGCGGATCCCCGCAACCTTAACCAGGTCATCGGTCCACCTAGTGGGAGGCCTTCCAACACAACGTCTTCCGGTTTGCGGTCGCCACTCCAGAACTTTTCGGCCCCATCCTGCGAGCAATGTGCCCTGCCCACTGCCAGTTAAGTTTGGCAATTCTTCGGGCTATGTCGGTAACCTTGGTTTTCTTGCGGTGCCCTCATTTCTGATTTGATCACGCAAGGAAACTCCGAACAAAGCCCTTTCCATTGCCTTTTGGGTGACTTTAAACCTTCTGATGAGGCCCATTGTGAGCGACGACGTTTCGGTCCCGTATGTAATCACTGGCAACACACACTGGTCATAGACTTTCATAGGTACATAGGTACATAGGTATTATCTATAGGATCAAAATCGTAAATCCCAACACCTTGCTATTGAATCATTTTTCAATTTAATGGTACCTATGGGCGAACCTTACCTACATATTTTTATTTAAAAAAATACGATACGAAGAAGTTTTTAATCAACCAAACCACTATAAATTTTGTATAAAATACTTAAAAGACCTAAACGCTCATAACTACGAAGATTGATAAACAATAACTACATCTTTGTTGTAAAAAATGAAGCTACCTGTATTATCGATGCAGTAAACAAACTCAATGAACGCATAACGAATAAAAGGTCGCAACCGGTATTGCAAAGCAACGCTGCCTTAAACAGTTTAGTTTAGTCGCCTCTAAGTTGTAGTCGACGTCTGAGCACAAGTAAGAACAAAGGCACGTATAGTTAAAAAAATATCATTATGAAAATCCTGTTGGTGATAGTGGCGCTATGTTCTATACAAATTGTGACATCAACTTTGTGTTTTTGGAACACTGGCTGCCCTTACAAATTTTTCTCGAATAAAACCCCTTACAATTTGGTAAGGGGTGATATAAGGGATTCCATAGTCAAGTTAGCAGGTGAGTCAAAATGTTTAATTACTTACACAAAAGTATATAAATAAGAACACTGTCATCTATCTCCTTCAAGGCCAGCTTTATCTATGTAGTACCTAACGGCCCTGATTTATTAATTAATTAGCTAAATAACCTTGAACTTTATAAATACATAATTATGCTCACGTGTGGTGTTCTTATAAACAGAACAAACTGTATACCTAATTAATTAAAAACTGGTTTTAATAATAACAAACATCTGAAACTATTAAAACACATAAAATTTATTTTTATTTCCAATATAATTTATTTTTCTATCATTTTTACATTAAACTAATCAAAAGTTCTAAAAATAACAAATCTAAACATGAAAAAATCATGAGTGTCAACATGTACAGACGCCAGCACATCAGGCTACCCGAAACTGTAAAATTTTCCCAATCAACCTTGAACCTAATGTTTTAGCAATAATGTTGAAAATCTATTAAAGAAATTTGACAGATTGTAGTACCTTGAAGTGCTGGCTTCTGTACCTAATACACATACATACATACTTACAGGCAGAAACATACTTCCTCACATACTTCTTTTGCAATTTATGTAAAAACTGGGCAATGGAAAATGGTAATATGGAAATTAAATTTCACGGATACATATTTGTTTTTAAATTGGGTAGGTACTGTCCGCACAAGATGCTAAGCAACACTGTCATTACTAAAATGGTATCAATTATGTGAATAGTCTTTATTTTGGATTACAGAGGTCAAAGGCCATTGACCATAACTTGTTAAGGAGAAGGTTACAATAATAACAGCCAATTACTGGTTCACTGTAAGTTAAACAGAGGCCTCTCCTCATACACATATGAATTAAAAAAGTCACAGAGTACATGCCTGGATTTGAACACATAACTAACCTCGTGCATGAGAGGCGAGGTCATCACGACATCACAAGCTCAGAATGATAACCTCGTTGATATGACTCTTGAAACAAGTGTAAAATCAAAATACTATAGCAAATACTGGAGCACTTTACATCGTAGCTGTTTATGAAGTGCAGATATTATTTTTGGAGAGTTGTCAAATACAATTGGATTAAGACATTCGAATAGATATCATCACCATCTGTCATCAGCCTGCGCCTCCACCCAGAACACGTCTACATCATCGATCATCATCATCGGTTGCTCGGCTAATATGGGGGGCCTTTCATTGCCTCTTCAGATTGCTTGTTCCGTGAGCTATATAGACAACGTTTCTTCCCTTTCGGATCGAATTCCATAATCTCCCAACAAATGTGTTCTTTGCAAAATCATATATATTTATTTCAAATCACAAAAATTACATAACATTACAGGTTGTGAACCAGTTAGCATTTGGGGGCTGGTCAGACATGGCCAAAGGTATCCTGGTATAGATTTCGGGAAGTACATGAAAGCAGCTTTGGTAATAAAAGATTACGTCGTATCTAGCTACGAGAAAGGTAACAGTTCTCTTTGCGCTCAAGATGTCGAAAATTTGCGTAACTGGCAACTTAATTCAGAGATGTTCGACAAACCTTTCCTACTTACTAAAGAAGGGTATGAAGAATCTGAAGGTATTGGACGAAGACTGAAACAGGCTTTCCCAAAATTATTGGCAAACCTGGGGAATAATGATTACCAGTTCCGCCCTGCACCTGGTGCCTGGATGGCTGATAGTGCCAAGGCCTTCGTTGCTGGTCTTTATGATAAGGATCTAATTATAGAACCACCCAAGACTGACTATGACGTATTGTCGGTGAGTGTTTTCAATTCCATTTAAAAGCACTGACTCAGGCCGTATTATTATTTTCAATCCAAAGTCAAAAAAGGTCTCGGCCAATTCCACTTATTAGGAATTAGTATTACAATAGTAACATAATAATGAATTTTATTTTTCAGCCCTATGACACGTGCAATAAATATATCGATGTGAAGAAAGACCCAAAAACGTACGCTGAACCGGCTAGATATCTGACCTCATCCGATTTTCTTGCTGTAAGATATGCAACCATATTTTTTGCTAAAAATTCATATGTCCCTTGAAGTGCAATTAAAAAGTTGCGATTTCTGTTTCAGTCAAAGGACAGAATCCAAAGACGCCTTGGAATTGATTATCCTTTAACAGATACAAATATAACGGCTTTGTGGGACTTGTGTCGTTACACTTCATCGGGGCTTACTAGCACACTCAGTCCATGGTGCGCGCTGTTTACGACCGAAGATTTGAAAGTGTTGGAGTATATAGCTGACTTGAGGCATTACTACAGAAGCGGTTACGGAACACCCATAAACGAGCTATTTGGTCAGATTACTTTGACCGAATTGCTCAAAAGTTTTCGGGATGCCAAAAGTGGGAAAGGAAAAAAGATAACAACTTACGTTTCTCATGCTACTATGATGGACATGATATACACAGCCCTTAAATTATTCAAAGACGATGCCCCCTTAACTGGCTCACTGAGAAATCCTGATCGGAAGTGGAGAAGTAGCAAACTGGCAGTATTTTCCTCCAATCTAATGGCCGTTCTAAACAAGTTAGTATCAGTAGAAGTTTTATTTCTCTGTTGGTCGCAGTTCTTTGAAAGACAAGCAAAGTTAATTTAGTTTAAGCCTCAAAGTCATTGACAATTGATTCGTTTAGAAAGTTTTGGCTTAGTTTGCGCTGTCTTTTGGAAGCGTGCGCAAACGTTTTGGTCCAGGAGCTGGCCACTATTTTATCATAGTCTGTTAAGGAGCGCCAGGGTAACCCGCAAAATATATTTTTTCTTACGTTTTTTACAATTTGCGTCAGGCTGTATGTTCAACAAAATATGAGAAAACCACGTAAGAAATTTTAATTTCACGAGCTACCCTGGCGTTTCCCCTTTAACGCAATAAATATTAAACAGAATCTCGTAATAATTACAGTCAGTTTAGTTTAACGCTGATCTTGGTTACAGTTAGGGTGCGAACTTTGCGACAGTCAACTAAGTTTTAACTAGTGCGATGGCATCAGTGTGAAGATCACATTTAAGCTCTTACAACTTGCCTGATAATTATTTTGACTTAAGAGCGTTTACGACTTACGGCATTTCATACAAACTTTCAAGTCCTTATTTTTCGAAGTGACTGAACCGATTTTAATAAAACAAAGCTCTAAAAAGTTATCAGAGAGCATTTTAGAAAAATAGTGTTACAGGTAAATTATACCGATTTAAAATTTTCCATAGAAACAGAAATTTCCAATTACCTTTTTTTTAAAAGACATTTCAATTTCAAATATTCTCTGATAACTTTTTAGAGCTATACATCCTGCCTATGCGTATGAAGCTTCATTAAAAATCGGTTCAGTCTTTTGTAAAAGAAGGAATTAAAAGTTTGTATGAAATGTCGTAAATCGTAAACGCTCTTAAAAGTGAGACAAACCTTATCAACGTTCATTGACGTTTCCCCTGCCTCAAAGGATGACTTTTACTTTGACCAGGGGCTAAATATTGCCATCCTTACAAAGTGGCAATGGCGCCAGACTTTTGAGCACACTACCAGTCGACAGCGATGTCGAATAATTTTAATTTATTTTTTATGTTGTTACAGGTGCAACCAGCAAGCAGACGAGTATAATGTAGTTTTTTACTTAAACGAGGAACCTTTGCAGTCAATTTGCAAAGAAGGAGTGTGCACTTGGAGAGAATTTGAAGATATGCTAACACCATTCCTGAATACAAATACCGACTTTTGTGGATAGTTACATATTTGTGTTAGAAAGTTTCAGTACGCAAATGTAGATACTTAGATAATTTTATACGATATTATTTTATGTCTATTTAAAATCTATTTAAGAGCAATAACTATAGACGTGTTAAAATTATCAAATTATGTATAGTAGTAATCACTCAAAAACAATTGGAGAAACAATATGTTATACCTACTTTAATTTAATGAATAAGTGTACCTACTATTTTTCTATTCTGAATTAAAGGCAAGATTTTTTCATTTGTGTAAAATCAATTGACCCTTCTGAGTTTTCCTCTTTTTCTAGTTGTGTGCGAGTCGGACTCGCACACAAAGGTGCCCAAACAATATAACTACAATATTTTAACGCTCATTCATAGGTCAATTAACACTCAACAGCAAATCTTAATTTGTTTTTCATAGTATTTTAATGAAAAACAAAGTTACTTCTGTAGTTTCATGAGAAGTCCTTGAAATTTTCTCCTTAAGATGGTTTCTTGGTTTCTCGTAGGTCTCAATTCAGGCGAGTATTAACTAATGACCGGGCGTTGCTAATTCCCAGGTATACCTAGTGAAACAAAAAAAAAACCCAAACTACATTATTCAAAATAATCTTTATTTGCATTCCATGATGTTTAAAGATCTTACCATGGGTTTAAAGCTAAGATACAGTTACTGATCCATAACAAAAACAGCAAAAAGTACACAGGAGTGCTTTTTTTTGCAGTTTCGGTATAGTGGCGGTCGTCGATCTGTGCCTCGCGAGGCCTGTTCGCGGCCCTCTCTGTGCGTACCCAAACTGCTCGATATACAGGGTGTTTGGTAGATGGGTGCAAAGCCTGAAGGGGGTGATAACTTAGACCATTTAGAACTTATTAAGCTAAACTTGTCTTAGACGAAGTCTGCTCCTTGTATTTTTTTTAAAGTCTATGGTTTTTAACAATAATACCCATTTTTTTTTCAATTAATTGTTAATAGTGTCCAGTAAAAGCTGTTATGTTATTATTTTTTATTTATGTAATGTGTGATTACTCAAACAAAATAATTCCCAAGCAACTATGTCATTATTTTGGTCTGTTTAAAAATTAAATATTCGACCTCAATTTGCTTTGTACATCCTAATTCCAAGAGTTGATGAGACATCTGCGTAAATAGTACCTCAAAAGAAAGGGCAATAACCAAGCATGTTTTTAAAAAGGTTTGAACAACTGAGGCTATTTTTTAAATTTTTTTATTATGCCGTAAACAAAACATTGTCTTGATTTTTAAAAGTTTCTCAAACTTGAATATGGCGTAGAATGTTTCTCTGATGACATAGATGCTTGGGAATTATTTTGTTTGAGTAATCACACATTACATAAATAAAAAATAATAACATTACAGGTGTTACTGGACACTATTAACAATTAATTGAAAAAAAAAGGGGATTATTGTTAAAAACCTTAGAGTTTCCAAAAAAAAATACAAGGAGCAGACTTCGTCTAAGACAAGTTTAGCTTGATAAGTTCTAAATGGTCTAAGTTATCACCCCCTTCAGGCTTTGCACCCATCTACCAAACACCCTGTATATCTCTTTCTCTTTTTAATAAAACGTTGCCCCACACTAGGAATTTCTCCTGTATCGTGGGTGCGTTTACAAACATTTAAACTCACATACACAAACAGCCAGACCCGGAACAACTACCATAGACCATACAAATATACAAATATTTGTTCCGTGCGGGAATCGAACCCGCGACACTCAGCGCAGCAGTCAATCGCTCAGCCACTGCACTAACCGCGCCGTCGCTATATGCGCCCGCAACCCGGACGATGAATCTACTAAACGAGCTGACTGCTCAGGAACCGGATGTAGATATGTTTACGAGTAGCCGTTAAGCTATGCTTAATTATTGCATACAATTGTTTAGTTGATGTTATTCTGTTGACTTGCTGCACGTTTTGGTCCAAACTGTAAGTGCAGCAAGTATCTGTTTAAACAAATAAATAAATAGGTACAGGTAGGAAGGTTAATCAATTCAGCATTTCGGTGTCCGCTGGACGTAGATCGATGAAGATGTCCTCCAGAGAAGTATGATGATGCATTGATGATGCACAGAAGCGAAAATTATAGAACTGTTACGTCGGTTGCTTTAGTGCGAGCCTCGAATGTTCCAGTAAGGACCTATCTAGAAGATAAGAGTCTAGAATTTTCCACTATAGAACTGTCTAGAAGATTCTACAAGACAATGTTCTACTATGGAGCTGTCTAGGAGAGTCGAGAAAGTTGTGGAACTTTCTCGAAGGATGATGTTCCACTAAGCACTGTGAAGAAGGTTCCTGAAAGTTGTGAAACCTTCTCAAAGGATCGGTCGGCATATAAATAGCCATCGTGTTTGCGGGAACAGTCAGTCTGATTTTGGCTACACAACGAAGTGAATCGAAGTTAACTAGAAGTGCGAAATCTAAGTGAGTAGTGATCAGTAGTGTAGTTGTGATTAAGTTTTAAGTGTTTTGTAATTAATAAAGTTATTTCGTGTTTAATTGGTAGTATTTAATTTATCCCATACCCAGCTCGTAACAGAACGTTCACTTCGCTACTAAAAGTGACTTACTGTATGCTCTAAGCGTTAAGTAAGGCTGTGCGTACGTAGCCTTAGGTTTATTTCCACAAAATTCGATACTGTAACGCATACCTGTAAATATCTTAGCAGCATCGCCTCGTTTCGGGATAAGCTAGTGAATTACAGACAACGAGCTCTCTGTTGGTTTTCTACCAGCTTACAGTGGGCTGTCTACCCACTTACGTCGAGCCGATATCTTGCTCATGTAATGTCCTAACCACCTTCACAGGCGAGGCCTAGCTGCAAGGGCCACCTCCTGCAACGGCGACCTCCTGCAAGCGCAGTAAACTCCACGCGTCACCTAGTCCATCCGTCGTAAGTAGTGCTTGCGTCGGGTGAACGCCTGGTTGATGAGCCGATGAGTAGTGGCGCCGATCCTGTGTAGTGCTTATAACTGTAGGTTGACATTTAGTAGAAAGCAATTAAGATTGAATACTGAATGTTGATCGTGTATTTTATTTATTTATGCTATAATTGTCCTCCTGACTCTTTTACTGTGTAAAATGATAATGACAGCGGAGATTAGTAGTCGGTACAGGACATATTATATTGCACAAGTGTGTGGGCAAACACACCCTCACCCTCATAGTCCGATGGGACAGCAATACGACACGACCGGAGAGAGATCAGGCGCAGGACCAATGGGTTAACTGCTTCCGAGACACAGCGTTATCATACCGCCAACTTCTAAACTTCGGGCTGCTGCTATGAAATGCTGTATGTAAAAACCCCGGACCTGAGAATCGAACACAGGACCCCACGCTCAAAGTGAAGAATAGCTAGATAATTTATGCTTAATAGCTTGTGAGTGAGTTGTAATCAACTCACTTGTGTTAAAAAGTGTAAAAAAAACACTCATAATTATGTGTGGACAAGGCAGGTAAATTGCCACCTGAAGACGAACTCATGACTAATTTTTGCTGGAATGTTTTTCATCCATAGAGTCATCAATTAAAAATAATAGAGACAAACCAAATCGTTTTAGTCTTTGCTGTTTCAGTCCAATCTACGTGAAATATCATATTTAGAATCGATTAAATTGTTAAGCAAACATGAGCATAACCAACAGCACTAACCTAACCTTTTGTAAAAAAATATAAAAGGGGTTTTTTCTAATTCTGTTTAAAGAAAGAGACCACTGATGCTGTTCGAAAACAACAAAACTGAAGATTAACTTATAGGTACATTATTATTTAATTTTGGGTGTGGAAACCCCCTTGTCCCCGAGTCTGTCAGAGTCTTTTTGACTTAAACGTCACGTTGTTCTTCATTTACTTTAGGCGGGGTTGCTGGATTGTTTTCGCGGAACGTCAAAATTCCCCGGCCGGGTGATGACACATGTGACTTTCGTGTGGACCCCGCCAAAGGTTGATGTCACCTCAATGCATTCCAAATAAAATGTCGCAACCGGTATTGCAAAGTGACTCTGTTTTAAATATTCTAGTTTAGTCGTCCCTAAGAGCTAGTCGAAGTCTGAGCATTAAAGTGTTAGAATAGGTAAAATAAAATATCATAATGAAAATCTTGTTGGTTATAGTAATTCTATGTTCGATACAAATTGTGAAATCAAATTTCTGCTATTGGAATACTGGCTGCCCATACAAATATTTCTCGACGAAGACCCCTTACAACTCAATTAGGGGTGACATAAGGGATTCTTTAGTGAAGCTAACTGGTAAGTCGAAATATTTAAATTATTTATATTGCCTGAAAGTCTAACAAAAAATTGTATCAAGGGTTCATAATCAACATAAAACCTTCCCACTGTTTGGACGGCCGGCTCCTGTCTCTAAGAGTGAATGAAAAACAAATCACTACTCGGACCTTGAGTGGTTTGGTGAATGTTATACCGGGTGTAAGGGACAGCCCTCCGCAAACTGATAGGGTGCATTCAGCTCCTTATTTTGAATCACATTCCACCGGAATTTTTCTCAGGAAAGTTTTAGTTTTTTACATTCTCTGTACGCAGCACTCCTTTTATGTAAATAATACGGCTTAAATTAAAAAAAAACAACAAAGGATGTTGAAATACTCTAACAAACGACGCGTGAAATCAGCTGAACCCTTCCTGCCTAGCTACAGAGTTCATTGAACTCGTCGCCGCGCTTGCCGTTCGTGCGTTTTGCCACGGTAAAGACACATTGCGTATGAGAAAATAAAACAAATCAATTTATTAGATTCCCATAACGTTCCTGACATAATTTCTTGTACCGGTCATCTTAGTATAATATACTGAATTCACCCCATCAGTCTGCGGAGGGCTGTCCCTTACATCCTGCATATCTTCCAATTTTCTCGTCTAGGATATACCGGTTCCCACAGTATGTGAGGAAACTTTATTCTATGTTTCGAGAGCAGTAGTGATAAAATAAATTGCACAAAGTGCCTGCCTGAGTTCGAACACATGCCCTGTTACTGTTACCCGGATAACTGGGTTGTCGAGGACTTACATAGAGAGGCACCCTAACTGCATAGTCAGTCGCTATGCTTAAAGTTATGGTACATCATGTTAGACAGGAAACTGACTTCAATATAAAAGAAAAAAGCAGGATCAAGATGACAACAAAAAAAAGAAAAAGGCACACCTTCACACATCAATGCCATATTCACCTTGTAATAGTTCTGATCTATTTATTAGTTTTAGAAAATAACCTTGCACTTTTAAAAAGTCACAAATGCGAGCGATGTTCGCGTAAAAACAAGACAAACTAAAAGCTAACAAAAAACTTGATTTGCAATAAAAAGTCTAAAACATGCTAATACATACCTAATGAGCACAACAGTTTTAAAACTACAAAGCAGAACGCTAAATTTTAGTGATAAAAACAGTTTTAAAAGGCCACTGACCTCAACTTAATTAGGAGAAGAAAACAATGATTACCTAGTGATAATCCTGACCTATGAACTTACTATTTTTTGTTGCGGTTTTAAAGCAGTGTCATAATTATTTCTGTAACTTATGCATTAGCATTACAAGAGGAGAAGACAGAGATGAAGACCCCGTTTGATCTGTAGGAACGATAATTACTTTACCGATTTTTTCCAGGTTGCGAGCCAGTCAGCATTTGGGCACTCGTTAGACATGGCCAAACGAATCCTGGTTTAGATTTTGGACAGCACATGAAAGCAGCATTAGACTTAAAAGATTACGTCGTAGATAGCTACGAAAGAGGGAATTGCTCACTTTGCGCTCAAGATGTGGAAAATTTACGTAGCTGGCAAGTTAACAAAGAGCTGTTCGGTAAAACTTCTCAACTTACCAAAGAAGGCTATCAAGAATCTGAAGGTATTGGGCGAAGACTAAAACAGGCTTTCCCAAAATTATTGGCAAAACTTGACAAAAATGACTATCAGATCCGCCCTGCGGCTGGTGCCTGGATGGCTAACAGTGCCAAGGCCTTCGCTGATGGTTTATATGATAGGCAACTAACTGTGCAAACGCCTAAGACTGACTTTGACATATTATCTGTGAGTATTCTTTTATAATTCACAACAACTTAGATATCTATACAACAATATGACATTGTAGGAGGTCATAGCAACGAGGCGCCCGCGTTTTCTTGAAAGCGCGCGTACGTAGGTACAAACCGCGCGCCAGTCCGGCTCGCATCGCTGTCGCACACGGTCACGAGTTTGTATAGTTCTGCGATTTTTTTTCATTTCGTTTCCTGTCATGCTACAACATTTATTTTTTCTTCCAGCCCTACGTCAACTGCAACAAATATAATGATTTGAAGGAAGACCCAAAAACGTATGCGGAATCAGATAAATATATGAGCTCTTCCGATTATCTGGCTGTAAGATATGCAACCAATGTTCTGCAAAAGATCATATTTTAATAGAAGTGCAACTTTTATCATTTTGTTTTCATTTTCAGTCAAAGGACAAAATCCAAAGACGTCTTGGAATCGATTATCCTTTAACAGATGCAAATATTACGGCTTTGTACGACTTGTGTCGATACACTTCATCGGGGCTCAGTAATAGGCTCAGTCCATGGTGTGCGCTATTTACGACCGAAGATTTGAAAGTATTGGAGTATAGATCTGACTTGAGACATTACTACAGAAGCGGTTACGGAACACCCATAAGCGAGCTATTCGGCCAGATTACTTTGACCGACTTGCTCAGAAATTTTCAGGATGTCAAAACTGGGAAAGGAAAAAAGATTACCACTTATGTTTCTCAAGCTACTATGATGGACATGGTGTATACAGCGCTTAATTTATTCAAAGACAATGCCCCCTTAACCGGCTCAAAGAGGAAGCCCGATCGGAAGTGGAGAAGTAGCAAAATAGCAGTATTTTCCTCCAATCTAATGGCCGTTCTGAACAAGTTAGTATCAGTTGAAGTTTTATTTTTCTATCGGTCGCAGCTCTAAAGGAAAGAAAAAAGCAAAAGTTAATTTTCGACGCCTGAAGTCATCGATGGTAGATTTGTTTAGAAAGTTTTTTTTTTTTAGTTTACGCTACCTTTTGTTAACGTACGCAAATATTTAACAACTATTTCATCGTAATATGAAGTGCATTAAGTTATTACGACAGTCAGTGTAGTTTCATGCTGTTTTTAACAACTGGGCGCAAACTTTGGCACAATCAACCTAGTACTATTTAGTTCAATGACAGCAATGTGAAAATCATAAAGTTTTACCAACTAATCTGTTTATGAATTGAATTTGTGTAAAATAAACTTTACAAAAATGTTTGACTGCCTCGTTGGTCTAGTGGTAAGAGCGACTGCTGAGCATGAGGTCCTGGGTTCGATTCCCAGATCGGGCAAAGTATTATTGGGTTTTTCCATCAGGAATTTCTCAGCAGCAGCCACTGACTCTGAATTTGTGACCGGTTGATGGCAATAGGCTAGCCCCCTATTACATGGAACATAAACATAACCCTTTAGAGATTATAGGCGTGATGTTATGTAAAATTTTTGCATTAATTTCTTTTTTATATCGTTATAGGTGCAACAAGGGAACCACCAACGACTATAATGTCGTTTTTTACTTGAATGAGGAGCCATTACAGTCAATTTGCAAAGAAGGAGTATGCACTTGGAGAGAATTTGAAGATAAGCTGTCGCCATTCCTGAATACAAATACCGACTTTTGTGGATAGTTATTTTATTTTTAGTTGGTAATTTTATGCATTAAACTTCCAAAATTATTTATGTAAAACAAGTAAGACTAATGTTGCCTGTTTTATACCTTAAACGCTAATCTTTTAATCATATATTTTTTTTAAATTTCTTCCTAAGTAATATATTGTTGCATTAACATGTGATGTTCATAAATCTTTTAATAAGTTGTTGTTGTTTTTCTATTCTGAACCAAATTCCTGTTGCATCCTCATTATCATCTGCCAAGCCTTTTCCGAACTATGGTGGGATCGGCTTCCAGTCAAACCGGAGGCAGCTGAATACCAGTATTTTACATGGAGCGAAATAAATTCCTTTTACATTCATTTCTCAATTTATCAAGACAATATTCTGTATTGGTTTACTCTTTATATATTATATTATAGCTAGCCCATATTGTACCACTGCTGGGCAAAGGCCTACCTCCATTCCTTCCAAAGGTCACGCTTCTGTGCTACTTCTTTCCAATTCTCAATTAGGTTTACTCTTTAGTAAGTTTAAATTGAACTGTATGAATACCGTTTTAAAAAACTGTTAAGAACATTTCCGTCAAGGTAGGTACATAATTTTTTACATAGGTCTAAAGTCTACCAAGCAGCCGGCAGTAATGACCTCGACCTACCTAATTATACTCAGCAAAAGAATCAGGATAGAACTTACTGGGCTTAGCAGCACCAGACTTCGGACAAGAGTATTTTTTGCGACAGGTACTCAATCCAATCATAGCCATAGCTGAACATCTGGGGCTCTTAGTTGCGCTTACCAGTGTCGTCCGTCTCACTCAACAAATCAGTTCATTATCAATTTATTGTTGTAATCTGTTATTTTATTTCCTATTATTCCATAACATGACATCAAGCCTGTAATCCCAGAAGGGTAAGGCAGAGGTGTACTTATAGTGCACCCACATTTCGCTGGTTATGTTTAAGTCCCATGTAATAGAGGGTGAGCCTCTTGTCATCAACCGAGCACAAATCCGGACTCCGTGGCTGTTACTAAGAAACTCCTAATGGAAAAACCCAATATTAATTGGCCCGACCAGCGATTGGCGATTACGACCAAAGATGCAGTCGAGGCAGTTTTATTGACTGAATAACTACATATATACTTAAAAAAACAAAACAGTAAAAATACCTAAGCTTGCAAAAAAACTAAAAGATAGTGCCCAAGAGACTAGCGGCATTGCCACGTTGAATGGCAATACTTAGCCTCTGGCCAAGGCATAACCCAGCCCTTGGGTCATGGGAAGGTCAAGCGTTTGGATAATTATGTCGAATTCTCAATTTATTTTTGCTTCAGTTTAATGACACCGATTTATAGAAAAATATCTCAACACGTATTCATAAGAGGACGTTTGGGGTAATTCTCAGTTTTGATAAACTTCCCAACAATGATTTTTAATTTATTTCATTTACATCGTGAATGTTATTAAATACAACTGCTAGAGTGGATTGTGTCATGAGTAGCTTTTATTAGTCCTAATTTGGTTTTTCGCAAAACATGTGCTGACCCTATTGTTTTTGGAACAATGTAAACAATTACAAATATTTTGCAACTAAAATCCATAAGAATTTTTGAAAGGTGAAATACGGGATTCGTTTGTAAATCAACAATGTAGGTTTGAAAATTGTTCTATAAGTCACATTTTCTGGGTTTTTTTTCTGAGAAGGGACTCTGACCCGCGTAATGCAGATATATATCCATACGCTCTCGTGATAATCTACACGGTGTACCGTTTACCCATTGCTTTCCAATAATATGAACGAAATTTAAATGAAAATAGCCCTTTCTTGCACAAGCTTTTTACTGTCTGTCTTCTGGATACCTTTTGGTAGGTAATAAATTATTTTAAAAATAATAATGTCACTCAACAAGTCTTCTAGCAAGTAGAATACTTTATTTTCTAATGTTGGTTTTTTTAAGTGTCTCCAGGTTGTGAACCAGTTAGGATTTGGGTACTTATTAGACACGGCCAAAGGAATCCCGGTAAACATTTCTGAACACAAACGAGAGCAGCTTTCGTTATAAAAGATTACATTGTATCTAGCTACGAAGATGGTAACACCTCGCTTTGTGCCCAAGATGTCGAAAATTTACGTAATTGGAAAGTTAATATGTATATCTTCGATAAGCCTGGCGAACTCACTAAAGAGGGATATCAAGAATCGAAAGGTAGAGCGAGAAGACTGAAGCAGGCTTTTCCAAAATTATTGGAAAAACTCGAAAACGGTAGTTATCTGATCCATCCTGCTCGTGGATATTGGATTGAAGAGAGGGCCAAGGGTTTTATTGAAGGCTTTTCTAATAATTTAATCAAATCGAATTTCTAATATTCATTCCACCTGCTGAAAATCTCCCACCAGGACACAAACTAGCTTGGCCAACCTTGAAGTCAGTAAACAAACTTCCGACTCAGGGTAGAAGCCAGAAAAAACCTGGTCAGGTAGTGATTCATTGATGACTCAGCTCTGAAGTGTAAAGTTCAGTGCAGTTCCACAAACGATGGAGCACATAATACAATTTCCTGTGTGTCCAGTTGTTTGTTCATTATAGGAACTGATGGACATTACGGAAGGTACCGAAATCGTAGACCAGTTCTATTGCCCCAATTTATATTGCCATTGATATGTTAAGACGAAGATATAACTGGACGAGGTAAAACCTCGTTATTTTGATGCGCTTTAGGTATGAGCAAACTTAAACAGACATATTGTGGACAAGCTGGGACATAACACTGACAGATATTTCAGCACATTCACCTCTGTCTGAAGCTGCGTCTACAATTTGTCCGTACTACTTTTTAGCTCAGTTTTTGCTCTTAGTTGAATCTAGTAAATCTCTTAACTTCGATAAGATTCAAACTTAGATTAATGGGATATACATTATTGATTGCTTAAATTAATGAAGCTGACCTACACTTCATCAAAGATCTTGTTCTAATTAACTTAGATGGTTGTTCCAGGTGCAATAACGGAACCCATAACTATAATATTTTGTTTTACTTGAATGAAGAAACTTGGAAAGAATTTGAAGATAAACTTTTGCCATTCCTGAATGCAAATACCGACTTTTGTGAATAGTTATTTTGTTTTAACAAATACGGTATTTTTATATGCAAAATTGCTTATATTGGAGTGGAGTTCGTGCTTGATTTATAACATAACACTAATCAAATACTTGCAATAAAATTGATACATTGACGATGCGATAACCTCACTTATCTTCGCGGGTAACGTCATTAGGCCAAGCAAAAAAATAAACCGTACTAAATTCAACTTAGCGGGTGTTGAATTTTCTTGGAAAAATCGTGCATGAATTTTTTTACCTCTTATAATTAGAAACGCATACAATGATTTAGTCCTACGAAGCATGAGAATACGAGTTATGGGGTTTGCACCAAATAAAGTCCCGAAAAGTAACTGCAAATGGTATTCTTTTGGAAAGCTGAGGGTTCGTGAAAATTACTTTGGGTTATTTGCCACGCCAAAATGTATCTAAAACTTTAGACTATAAATAATCGCTGAACACTGAACTTTACTATACATTTTCACACTAAGTATTTATTTTTGAATGGCTGTATAAGGGGCACTCTGTATAAAAATTAGGGTCATCTTAGTCAACCGATAGATCATTTTTTTTTTTAATTTAGGGGATAATCGGGTATATGGACTAGTTTTTAGTTAGACCCGGATATGAAATAAATTAAGAACCGAATATGGGTGTTAAACCAAAGTAGGTCACAAAAAAAAACCGACTGCGTAAAATGTTAACTTCAAAAAAAAAACTAAAAAGAAAAAAGTAAGTCCAGTAGTTTAGAATTTTGTTAAGTAATATAGAATTACTACACCATTGAAATAGTTTCATGATCGATACACACATAAAACAATTAATAAATTCTAATGCGGAAAAGAGCCACTTTAACAGCCGAGTCCCATTACTGTCTAGATTTGAGCCGGTGTGAGATATTTAATAGGTCCCAACGTCGTTCCCGCGTCGCGCGGAATGGCGGTGAGTCCACCTGCCTGCTTGTGTTGGTTTCGATCAGTCGTGCAATCCTATCACATACCCACAGAGATCCGGTGTGTAATGCGGTGTACGGTGTACGTACGGTTGAGCGGTAGGGCGGTTGGGCAGACGCGGCGTACGGTCGAGCGGTGTACGTGTTTAAGTCATCAACGGATTAAATACAAGCCATTGCGACGTGATATCCGCTTCACCGCTTGCCGCGTCGGTATGCGGCGTGGTGGTACGCTTACCGTTATGTCATCAGCCACAATTTCAAAGCCTTATTCTTTTTGCTCACACGTACTCTTGGTCCACTTGTTATTGGTTTGTGGGCCAAATACAGGGTGTAAACAGACCCTTCGCGAAGCCGTCAACTAAGCATTCTGTACATCAAACTAAGTAACTTTACGCAAAAATTATTGCTGGGAAACGACTTTTTTTTTTGGGGTGAAAAATTACGTTTTACGGTAAAACTCAATGTAACACACTCAAAACAAAGTGCTGGTGGATGGATTGAATAGTACGGGGGTCGTGAAGGTGTTTAAAGTAAAAATCTTACATAAGAAAAACGGATTAAAAAAAAAATTGAAAAAGTTGGAACTTTGACCCACAATATCTCCGTAACTAGAAGGTTCCCAGGTATGGTCTAGAACAAAAAAATGATTGCAATGACGAGGAGAACAAGTACCTTTCGGCTTCGTTAAGGGTCTTTTTACACCCTTTATATACTGTGACACAGCCAGAAGGCGAAACGGCGGACCTGGTAGAAGATGGCTTGGTGAGCTGGACAAAAACCAAGAGCATATTTTACTGCTATAAAAAATAGATTGTTGTGTGAGAAATCTGCGAGAGTAATGATTAAAATATAATATTATTTGGGGGTATAATTTTGGTCAACTCTCCCCTAGATCGAGAATATTATTATTTGAGATTATTGTCTTGCAGAGCAAGTTTGTATATTTCTCGTGATAATTAAATCAAATCAAATGAAATAACATGAAGTTTTTGATACAAATAGCGCTGTTTTGGTTTAACCTAAAATATGTACTGACATTTGATTGTTATTGGAATAATGGATGTAATTATAAATACTTTTCAAGTAAAACTCCATATGAAATTGTTAGAGGTGATATACGAGATTCGATTGTAAAGCAAAAAGGTAAGTTTAGTCATATTTTGCTACTTTTATTTCTTTATTTATAATAATGGAGCAATTCTTTTCAAAATTTGAGAGTTGCCTCTAGTATTGATTGCCGTCGGCGGTGCACCCCCCCACAAGTGGGCTGTTGGCTTGTTGTAAATCCAGTAACCTTTTCAATTAAAAGCTAACTAGCATTAACGTTTGGTCGGTGTGAAGCTACTCTAGCGGCCTGTTCACACATTAATTCTCTTGAAGACTTAAGATTTAGTGATTCGCAAGTGCAATTTAGTGAATGGTATAACTAAAACCACCCAACAACCCGGATGGGTTGTAAGCAGTAAACTCCTATTTTTATTAAATTAAAATTGTCTCCAGGTTGCGAGCCAGTGAGTATTTGGGCACTTATAAGACATGGCCAGAGAAATCCCGGCAAAATGTACGGAGAGCACATGAGATCAGCCATAGCTATAAGAGATTACGTAGTAACTAGCTACGACAAAGGAAACTGCTCACTTTGCGCTCAAGATGTTGAAAATTTGCGTAATTGGCAAGTTAATATGGATATATTCGATAAACCTATCACACTAACGAAAGAGGGTTACCAAGAATCGGAAGGCATTGGACGAAGACTGAAGCAAGCTTTCCCACGTTTATTGGAAGACTTAGAAATAAATAATTATCTGATTCGTCCAGCTCATTGGCCATGGATTGAAGATAGTGCCAAAGGTTTTGCTGAAGGCCTAAATAAACAATTGAGTGTACAACCATCTAAGACTGACTTTGACGTATTAGCTGTAAGTAATCTATAGTATCTTGTTTTAAAAATCATTGCGAGTAACGGGATGTAATTTTGGTCTGAAGTATTGAAGGTGAAAACCTGTCGTTGCGTATGTTTCTGTAGAAGTGTCACTACTTACTAGGCTCTAAAGATTCTTTGTTTTGGACTGTAATTGTCAAATCACAATTGACTTTGTCAGTACAATCCTGTCCCGCAGAATAGAATAGCTGGTAATCCTCCTTATCAGCGCTACTTTCCATAGCTCCACCTTCTTCCGTTCAAAACAAAACTGTTGAATAGAAACGGAGCCATTCAATAATTTAAATTTTCAGCCTTTTGAAACATGCAGTAAATATCTGAACGGCGTGAAGAACAATCCAGAAACATATAGAGAATCGGTTAGATATCGCAGCTCTCCAGAATTTCTTGCAGTAAGTTATTAATATTACGTATTATGTACCTTTTTTCCTCAGTGCTAATAACAGCTAATTAATTATGTGTTAAATTTCAGTCAAAAACGAGGATTCAAACACGTCTTGGCATCAATTATCCTTTAACAGATACTAATATTACGGCTTTATATGACTTGTGTCGTTACACTTTGTCGGGGCAAGCCAGCAAATTCAGCCCATGGTGTGCGCTGTTCACGGTTGAAGATTTTAAAGTTATGGAGTATGTAGAGGACTTGAGGATTTACTACAGAAATGGTTACGGAACGCCCATGAACAAGCTACTTGGCCAGATTACTTTGACCGACTTACTCAAAAGTTTTCAGGAAGTCAAAAGAGGGAAGGGTAACAAGATTACGACATATCTCACTCATACTACAGTGATGGCCATGGTATACACAGCTCTTGATTTATTCAAGGATGATGCCCTTTTATTGGGTTTACAGAATAACCTGATCATAAGTGGAGAAGTAGCAAACTATCAGTATTTTCCTCCAATCTAATCGGCGTTCTTAACAAGTTAGTATCTATTTATTATTTAATCATGATCGAAATTTTTTACCGGTAGGAAGAAGAGTTATGTAATTTTGAGAAATTCTTAGGCAAACTTGAATTTTAGTATAGTTTAGTTTATCTCTATGTAACATTATGCTTTATATTAGCTAATGTGTAGTAATGTATATCAAAAGATTAGATTTAAATAAAGCATAAATAATAACAAATTCACAATATTTTTTTTTTAAATTTATTGCATAAATGTTGTTCCAGGTGCGATAGCGGAGCCGAAGACTATAACGTTGTATTTTACATGAATGAAGAACCATTACAGTCGATTTGCAATGGAGGAATATGTACTTGGAAAGAGTTTGAAGACATGCTCGCGCCATTCTTGAAAACAAACACAGCCTTCTGTGAATAAGATGTGGAAACATCAACTTAAGCTTCAAAAAGTAAATGTTTTAATGGGTTTTATGTGGATTATTTAACCTATATAAATAAATGAAGTGTCTGTTTGTAATCTATATGTATGCAAATAACGTATACATGTACACAAATAAACAAAATTGAATTGACTATTTGTAATTTCAAAATAACAGCTTTTTACTAAATGTAATTTTTTTTATGGAAGTATATACGGTACTTATAACATTTTGTTTATTTTTTTTGTCTGTCTGTCTGTCGGTCTGTTTGTTTGTCTGTATGTTGGTCTGTCTGTCAGTCTGTTTGTCTGTCTGTCTGTCCGTTTGTTCCGGGTAATCTCCAAAACGGCTGGACTGATTTTGACGGGTCTTTAACTGGCAGATAGCTGATTTTATAAGGAGTAACTTACTCTACTTTTATTTATAAGGATTAGGGTTCCGTCTGAAAAAAATGAAACGCGACAAATGAATTTCTATAAATGAACTAGCTATGCCCGCGTGGAGTTGGGGAATTGCCCATGGGATCTTACTTCTGGGATAATAAGTAATCTATGTATGTATAGTACATACATAGATTTACATGTACTTGTTTATAACTTGCAAATATTGGTTCATAGTAATATCAATTAAATAACATATGTGAAATTTTGAGGTTGGACACCGGTGACAGCAATCAAATGATTAATTAGGAATCTATTTATATACATAATACTTTTACCTAATATTTAATATCAATGTCGCGTTTCATGAGCCAACGCAAAAATCGGTGGAATAAACCATATTTACAGACACGTCTACCTCAGAAAAATCCTACGTACTTTTTAATAGGTAAATACTCCCAGGCCCCGCACGCCCCGCGCAACACGGAATTTAGAAAAACCGTTTGTTAGCGGATACCTACTCGACACAAAGAATACACCCTCCAAACATGTCTCTTGGACCTGCGGTGTGGGCTGTGCGTTGATTTATCAGTCAGCCAGTCAGGACATTGAATTTTAAATTGGGGGATGATTTTGGAAAAACTGTGATACACGTATCTCATAATTTTAACTGAAGAGTATGTACACTAATTTTCAAGTCAATCGACTCCGAGAATAAAAAGTTTCACAGAAAATTCAACACCCCATTTCACCCTCTTAAGGGGTAGAATTTCGAAAAAATATTTCTTAGTGGATACTTAATCTTCACAAAGAGTACTCCGTCCAAATTTCATGTCTTTAGGACCAGCGGTTTGGACTGTGCGTTGATATATCAGTCAGTCAGGACTTTGAATTTTATATGTATAGATGATAATTTATGCATATTTTATGGCCTATTTAGAAGCAATTACTATAATCATGATAAACATAACAATGATATTAACAGTAAATTAATCCATAATGATCAATTTATTAGTCTCAAGTTGTCATTGGTAATAAAATTGGTGTATTCCCGTTGACCCCACCGCCCTTGGTCCCACTGGTGGGGTCAGTGGGAATCGATTAAAACAATTGAAAATTGTTCCCGCTGACCCCACCAGTGGGGCTACGGCGGTGGGGTCAACGGGAATTGATAAAATGATTCAAAATTATTCCCGTTGACCCCACCAGTGGGGTAGGGCAGTGAAGCCAACGGGAATTGATTAAAACAATTACAACTTGTTCCCGTTGGCCCTACCATATTTTTGAGTATTATAATATTACTCAAAAACATTGTAAATGAAATCGAGTAGTGTTAGTACAGTTTTGCTAGTTACGGGCAGTAACCTTACGAACAGTACTAGGCTGGCATGAATCCAAGAGGGTATTTCTTACTAGAAGATTCTCTACCCAGAATTACTATAATCCGCAACCACCTTAAGATCATGCCATCCTGGTACTTTTTGGGGAACATAATGTGTCGTATAAAGGGTGTAAAAAGACCCTTAACGAAGCCGAAAGGTACTTGTTCTCCCCGTCATTGCGATCATTTTTTTGTTCTAGACCATACCTGGGAACCTCCTAGTTTCGGAGATATTGGGGGTCAAAGTTCCAACTTTTTCACAAGTTTTTTTTTAAATACATGTTTCTAATGTAAGATTTTTACTTTAAACACCTTCACGACCCTCGTATTATTCAATCCATCCATCAGCACAATGTTTTGAGTACGTTACATTGAGTTTTACCGTAAAACGTGATTTTTCACCCTAAAAAAAAAAGTCGTTTCCCAGCAATAATTTTTGCGTAAAGTTACTTGGTTTGATGTACAGAATGCCTGGTTGACGGCTTGGTGAAGGGTCTGTTTACACCCCGTATTATATGCCTCACTGGCAACAAACTGGATTTTTTTTTTATTACTCAAAAACATTGTATGGGATCAAGTAGTGTTAGTATAGTTGTGCTAGTTACGGGCAGTAACCTTACGAACAGTACTAGGCTGGCATGAATCCAAGATGGTATTTATTACTAGAAGATCGTTCCCACCCAAAATTACATTTTTTTTTTTAAATTCATTAAAGTTTGTTTCATTCCTTCATTTTTCTGATCTCCTAGTTGTTCCTGCCACCTCACGACTAAAATAGGAATCTCACAGAACTAAATCTATATTTCGGATAACATGCAACAAGCAATAAAGATGATAATTGATCATGATTTTGGCCCCCTGGTAGTCTGTGAGACTTTATCCTTGTTTCTCATCTCCCAGTTGTCCTTACCATTTTCCTTATAGTAATCTTCTTTTTCATTAAAGGCGTATGGTAGTGGGGACAGCGGGAATAAAATTGCAGACTTCCCGTTGACCCCACCAGTGGGGCAAGGCAGTGGGGCCAGCGGGAACAAAAATGCAGACTTCCCGTTGACCCCACCAGTTGGGTAGGGTAGTGGGGCCAACGAAACGACGTTTTTGATTATTCCCGTTGACCCCACCAGTGGGGCTATCCAGTGGGGTCAACGGGAATACACCATAAAATTGCGCCTTGATTTATTTTTAGAAAACCTGTTTTTGTTTGCCCAATTCAATTCAACAAATTGAAAATTCCTCTGTTTTTTCGGATTCATGTGCGTCTTGTATAATTATCACTTGCTTCGGTGAAGGAAAATATTGTGAAGAAACCAAACCTGAAATATATTTTTCGACGGCATGTAAAGTCAAGCCAGAGGCCCATGGGTGACATAAAAACTCTGACACAAGGTTAGGCACTAACCACTTGAAAAAGAAGAAGAATTTGATAAGTGCTTTGATTCTGTATTATCATCTTCTTCTGCGTGTCGCTGGTGCAACAGAGTGTGATATTTTGGTAGCCCAGAACTTCGCCACTTACAAAGGCAAGGTCTCTGCGGCTGCAAGTTTTGGGAGTTAGAGGGCAGTATAGGATTTTGTATTACGAAAAAGCAAGAAGTAAGTCAGTGTAATGATTCAGTTCAAGAATACTTTGTGGAATTTTATTATAGCATCTCAAACAGTACCCCATGAAAGATGAGTCTAATGTAGCGAGTCTAAAAGCTGCGGTAGCGGTATTGTAATTGTGTCTGTCATCTCTTTTATTAAAAAACTTTTTAGCAAAAAAATAAAACCGACTTCAAAAACACAAAAAAGTGAAAAATAACTTTAGCTTCAGAATCGGTGACTTTTGTTTGTTTGATTTAGTTTTGTTGTTACCGACTTCTGAAGCTAAAGTTATTTTTCCCTTTTTTTGTGTTTTTGAAGTCGGTTTTATTTTTTTGCTAAAAAGTTTTTTATTTTTTCCTTTTTAGTTGTAATATCCTATACAAATATATCCTGTGCATTTATTTTACATTTTTAATTAATATATCTTGTATATGTCTTATCCCCAATCAAATGGAACCTAACATAACTAACTGTCCAAATCTGGATGTACTGTATATACACATCTGCATACCGCCTCAGAGCATACAGGCGTGATGTTATGTTATGATGGGTGATGTGTAAACAATAAAAATCCAAGCGATTTCAGCAGTCACGACAGATTTGCTATCTATTATTAAGAGTTCTGTTTGATATCTCCGAAGTCCATGATCAAATCATGACAATATTTCTATGGGACCAACTGGGAAGAAAAAAAAAACAAATAAAAAAAGAATTTTCCAAAACGGTTCAGGCGTCTTTGAGTAATCGGTGAACATACATAAAAAAAGATTCCGACGAATTGATAACCTCTCCTCCTTTTTTGAAGTCGGTTAAAAAAGCTGTTTTTTTCTTACATACATTATGTTTTCATACATTTGTTGACAATGTTCGGTCACGATGATATCGACCTTAAACAGTTCCCATAGAGAATCGCGTCTACGGAGATTACATAATGGCTCTGATGGATCTTTTTTACAGAATAAAAATAGACTCAATGTCTGCAGCCCTTCCCCATAACAAAATGCCATAAGACATTAAAAAATGAAAATTAGACCAATCTAGCTGTACATCAGTAAATTGACGGATTTTTCTAACAGCATATTCTGCTGAACTTAGCCGCCCCGTAAGAGAAAGAAATGACGATGAAATGAACAAAAAGTATCCCGTATACATACAGCTAGGCACGCGTGTAAAACATCACCCTGTACTTGACGTTCGCAGTCGGGTGAAAAACTGATACATTGTTTGTCGATTTCAAAACCTGTTTTAATTGCATAAACTTAAATCATTAGTACGTGTTGTAAAGTGATTTGATGAATAATTTCCTGGAAATCAATAGTTTTGTTATTTTAGAGAAAACGGACTAGTTTTAGCAAGCGCTAGGCCGCGCGTGTCGCGTATTTTGTAATACAGGTCTGGCACAATTTCCCCTTTGCAGCCGCACCACCGGTTTTGTAGCAATTAGGGACCTCCTCAATGAAATCTTAAACTGTTTCTTTAACTTTTATTGGTGTGTATTACTACCAGAAATGCTATCTTTGCCATTAAAACACATTACTGGTTCAGACAAATATAATTTATTATTATTTATTGAATTGAAATAATATGTTAAAAAACCTGTCCGTTTTCAGTTCCGTCAGATAAGATATTTAAATACTATGATAGTTAATAGTTTATATTCTAGCTTATTACGACGATCAGTGTCAATGATGAGTGTGGTGTGTGTTTTATAGTATTATTTATGTGACTACCAAAGAGGTGTAATTAATCTATAAAGTTGAACGTCCGTGAATAAATCAGAATGAGGTTTTTAATTTTTATACCAGTGCTCATTAGTTGTGTCATAAAAAATGTTACGACTCTGGATTGTTATTGGAGTACCGAATGTAAATATAAATATTTCTCAAGTAAGACTCCGTATGAAACTGTTAGAGGTGATTTAAGAGACTCGATCATAAAAATGGAAGGTAAGTCCCGAAACTAGCTACTTTATTTGTGACGAGCACTATCGTAAAGCAGAATTGTGTCTATTTGTTTGCTATAAGGGTCAGCGCAGACAGAGCGGCTAGTGCTTGAGCTAACGCGCGTTTCCTCGAAAATCCGCAGCGTTAACTCGGAATTCTTATCTAGCAATCTCGTGGATACTGACATGTGATGTTGTCATCCGAATAATAAAAATCAATGCTTTTTCTCTATGGGGTATGTATCACGTGATGTGGAAACGTTTAAATCTAGAATATTAAATGATAATGGGACAAAAAAATAAACTTTAACTTTTGGAGGTAACGATAGAATACATCGTATTTTTTTTTTCAAATAAGAAATAAATCAATATACTGACAATTTAATTAATTCTTTCCAAAATTTCGAGAAGTCTCGAAAAATTCAGAAGTCGGAAAAAAATAAGTCGTGAAATGAGAAACCCTAGTGCTGGCCCTAAGAGTGTTGTTTGCAAACTGAACTTACCTAGACTTTTCACTTCCATTACGAATATATACATGAATTTTCAACCATCATTTTTTCTTAGAATGCGAACCAATCAGCTCTTGGACCATAATGAGGCACGGAAAAAAGAATCCAGGAACAAAATTCTTAGAAGAGATAAAGGTGGTTCTGGATTTTAAAGACCATATCATTTCAAGCTACGATATTGGAAACAGTTCGCTATGCGCTCAAGATATAGATAACTTTAGAGAATGGGAAATTGATGCAAGTTTTATTAATGAACCTAATAAAATTATGAACGAAGGATACCAGGAAATGTTTAGTATTGGCAGTAGATTGAAAGAGGCTTTACCAGAGATATACAGTGACCTCCATGAGGGCGAGTATTCATTTCGGCCAACGTTCGGTCCTCGAGGTGAGGTCTCGGCAGAAGCTTTAATTGAAGGACTTGGGTATAAAGGCTTGATTATAGAGCAAGCTGAACAAAACGCCAGCGTCGCCAACGTAAGTACAGGCTTTATTTGCAATTGTTCCTATAACTCGGTTGAGTTAAGTTTGCACCTTGCTTCGATGGCCCGGCATTACAGACTTAGCTCGACCGGGTTGTACATTGTTACGTCCATGCTCTGTAATGGTGTTACTTTTTGTTGAGCGTGGCTTTTGCTATAAGTTTTGTTGTCCGTTATTGCCCACTCACACTTGCAAAATATGTTGCTCCACAAACAGTAACTTCAGTGTGAATGCAACTTAACAATAGATGATATAATGTAGGCACAATAGATGCGCTACTTATTTTACCATCCGGGTTTTAAAAGTTAATTAAACAAAGTTGCTTTATTAACTCAATAATTTTAAAAACATACATTGGTCTGTAACTAGTGACTTCTTACCGCCATAAATATCTTGCCCCACTACTCGGTAACAGATCAAAATAATTTTGGTATTCCAGTTATTTTACACGTCGAAATAAATTGACTAACCTTTTAAATAACTAGCAAATGGCTCATTGACACCAAAGTACCTAACATCTACAACCTAAAAACCAATTACTTGATAACTTTTTTTGCAGCCCTATGGAGCGTGTCGATCATATCTGAAAGAAGTTTATAGTAATCCTGATACTTACAAAATATCACTTCAGTATATGGAAAATCCAGAATTTGTAAAGGTAAATAAGGCTTTAATATTTTTTTTAAATATACAAATATTAACCTTTGTTTTATTGATGATTGATTCTTACTATTTTGTTTCTAGATGAAAGAGAGAATTGACAATAGATTAGGCCTTAATTTTTCTTTGACGAACAGACATATTATAGCTATCTACGATTTGTGTCGATACACTACGGAGGGAGTCGGCAACAAACACAGTCCCTGGTGTGCTGTGTTCTCCGAAGAGGACCTGAAGATCATTGAATATGTTGGAGATTTAGAACATTACTATAGAAGCGGTTATGGAGTAGAAAAGTATAGCAGAACATTCGCTCAGATTACGTTATCTGATTTATTCGTAAACCTAGAACGAGCTAAGAACGGGCAAGGCAAGAAAACTATCGTATACTTTACCCATTCTTCAATGATGGACATGGTTCTGGTTCCTTTCAATCTTTATAAGGATGCAAACCCCCTTACGGCGGCTCATAGAGACTTGGATAGAAAATGGAGATCCACATTTCTATCTACTTTTGGCGTGAACTTGATTGCAGTTCTGAACAGGTTTGTAAAAGTGATAATTTATCATCATGGCAAGCACTTAGCGCCGGCGAATGTTTTTTATTTGGTTATTAATGTTATCAATAAATGAAAAAAACATAGGTATCCATTAATACCGCCGAATTGAAGTTACAATCGATCATTCCATTGCAAAGTTATTTATTACAGCTAACAATATGTTTTCTGACCATTTCAGATGTAGATTATGTGATGGAAAGTACGACCACAACGTCTCGTTCTATCGGAATGAGAGACCGTTTTTAGAATTGTGCAATGGAGTCTGTTCCTGGCAAGAGTTCGAGGACATGTTCAGACCATTCTTGAATGCAACTTTAGATATTTGTGAATAAGGCCTCAAAAAAAGCATGTTTGAACCTATTTGTTTTACGATATTTTTTTAACTTTAAACATGTAATGTAATCTGTATTTTTTTTTTTAAATACAGATTGTCAGAGAGAGATACTTGAGTTTACCATTTTAGTCACGTGTTATTTTTTTTTCTGTTTGAATCTAATAATAAATTATTTTTCAACTTACTTTTTTCAAAAACGAACATTCTAGTTGGTACCCCACTGAAAAAAAAATACTGAAATGGCTAAAAGCTAAATTGAAAGGAGCAAAATTTAATAGGTTCAAGATTTTGTTGCTCAAAAGTTTTTCAATGGTTTTTCCGAGTCAAGCTCAAGAAACGCTAGCGTGACGATTTGGACACATTTTTAACGGACTGGTCGGAGAAGGTAAATGATCAACAAAATTGGAAAGCCATGGGGGAGGCCTTTTTCGTAGGACAGAATAGGCTGACATAAAAAAAACCTACAAGTGCAACATGGTCAGATCTTACCTGTAAATTGCACATCCTGAAATGCTTCCTCATACAAGGTGTAAAGCAAAAACTGCAATACTCCTTAGGTGGTGGTTCAGAACTTCAGACCCACAAACTGTAGAAGTTTCCTTAAAGAACAGGGTCTTAAATAATTTCGGATCACCGTTCACACTGATATCAATGTTTTTCAAAGATTTTTTGTAAAATTTTGGTCCTCCCATACTTAATATTGCATCGCTGACGCATTAGGCACGAAAAGAGTCCATTTTTTGACCCATTTTCCTTACGGAATACGTATAGACTGTATTTCCCGGTTTTATTTATTTCACAAACTTGTGGCGTAGATTTAAGGCCGAAACACACCGGATCCGTACACGTAGACGTGCACGTGCACGTACCATGACGTTGTAATATATGGAACTTTATAGAGACATGGCACACCGCTCCCGTTACGTTTTACTTAATACATTTTAAATGAAAACATGGGCGACATTTTTAAATTAAACATGTCCCTTTAAATAAAGAGAAAAAAAAATGAAAATATGTCTTGGTATTTTCAAACTTAAATAGCAGCGGATGGGTTAATTGTATATTCACATTGAAATTGTAACAATTCTTGGGGACCGTTTTTTTTTTCTAACCGGCTCCTTCATTTTTGCATGAATGATCGTAACTTGAATGATGTCCTTATATTAATAGGCCATTATCATATCAAGGTAATTGCGTGTGTATAATAATACGGAAGCAACCTATAACCATTAAAATAATATCCTTCCTCGTGAATACGTAGGATTATTTTAGTAAATAAAAAACAAGAAACGCTCTCGCACGTATTTTGATGAACATTACTCCTGTCACTCTCAAACTTCAAGTAAAAGACAAAGACGGGAATATCTTTTAGTCAAAGTTAGTGCTAAGTAACTACAAATAGATCTCGGGATTATATCCTCTCTTCATATTTGCTTCAGATATATCCTCTTAATATCACAATAAATATTTAAAACCTAATATTATTTACTGCTTAATGATAATTCTATTCATAATAGATATAAGTAAGCAGATAAGTTACGATATACCAAATCGTGTTTATTTATCGTACGAGGGTCAATGTTGAGTGTAGTGTTTAAGCAGTAATCTTTCCTTGTGTCTACCAACATGAAGTTTTTAATACCAATAGTGCTTGTTTTTTGTTACGTAAAAAATGTGCTCACCGATTGCTATTGGAATACTGACTGCAAATACAAATATTTCTCAAGTAAAACTCCATATGAAATTGTAAGAGGTGATATAAGGGATTCGATCGTAAAACCGGAAGGTAAGTTGCTTTTCATTCGAAGATTGTTCTGACATATTTTGCCATCTTTATTTCTCCGGAATATTTTTGAAAGTGGAGCGGTCTTATCCAAATTTATTTCTGAGTTGCTTCCATGAAACTGTGATGTTATTTGATAGAAATTTAAAAAACATCGCGTATTTCTGTTTTGACTTTATCTTATCTTCTTCCTTTTTGTGACTAAATCGAATGAAAATATTTTCGGAACTTATCCATATTTTAAAACTATTTATTTCTTGAATAGGATGCGAAGCAGTAAGTATCTGGGCCATTATGAGGCATGGAAAAAGAAATCCCAGTCAGAAGTTCGGAGAAGGCATAAGTGACATACTTAAAAATAAAGACTATTTAGTATCAAGTTACGAAATTGGAAACAGTACGCTGTGTGCGCAAGATGTAGAAAATATAAAATATTGGGAAGCTGACAGGGCTATGCTGGAAAAACCAAATACAATCTCTAATGAAGGTTATGAAGAGTTGTTGCGAATTGGCAACAGGCTTAAGGAGACATTTCCAGAGTTGCTGAACAATCTTCAACGGAAAGATTACTTGTTCCTTCCAGGGTTCGGCCTTCGTATGGAAGAGAGTGCTGAAGCTTTCGCTGAAGGTCTTAATAACGGTAACTTGGCCATAGACAAGGATACAAATTATTACTGGATTATAGCAGTAAGTTAAAGTTAGTTTTAAAAGATTAACCTATTACATAAATTAATTGCGTTACGTCGTATGCAGTTAAAGTTTTATATTTTCAGCCCTATTCAACTTGTGGAAAATATCAAGTACAAGTGAGACGAAATCCAGATGTTTATCACGAAGAAATGGAATATAAGAAAACTGTAGACTACTTAAATGTGAGTTTTTATTTAACTTTCTTAATAAGTTCCTGATTTAGGTATGTAACCGCCCCGGAATTCGTAGTATTATCAGCTAGTTATATTCTGCCATGCAATGCTACAGTACAGACGATAATAATCTCTTGACCATGTAACAACTTACTGAAATAAACCAGTAGTTCTGCAAGTAAATTTTTAATATGTGTATACAGTCCACTACATGCATCTGCATCACGCATTATGCTGTGCATCTCAGTATATAGCACAGTCCCCTATATTTACATATACATAAAGGGTGTAAAAAGACCCTTAACGAAGCCGAAAGGTACTTGTTCTCCCTATTATTGCGATCATTTTTTTGTTCTAGACCATACCTGGGAACCTTCTAGTTACAGAGATATTGGGGGTCAAAGTTACAACTTTTTTACAAGTTTTTTTTAAATACATTTTTCTAATGATTTTTTTTTACATTAAACACCTTCACGACCCCCGTATTATTCAATCCATCCACCAGCACAATGTTTTGAGCCCGTTACATTGAGTTTTACCGTAAAACGTAATTTTTCACCCCAAACAAAAAAGTCGTTTCCCAGCAATAATTTTTGCGTAAAATTTCTTAGTTTGATGTACAGAATGCTTGGTTGACGGCTTCGTGAAGGGTCTGTTTACACCCCGTATGTAACGAGAGATGCTTGCTTTGCGTAAACGTTCATGATTTGATATCCAGACTTCCTTTGACGCCAATCATTCAACTTAAGAGGAATTCGAAAAATAGGTATTTGAAGAATCTATTGCCGTTGCGCTGGGCCAGTCCTGCCCCCGTAGAGTGCGGGACAGCTCTGGCCGATCATATCACAAAAAAATGTACGAGATCGACGTTTCGTATTTTGTTTATTCTCCTCGAAAACTGAGCCGAATCAATTATTTTCAATATTACAATTTTAAGAAAGTGTATGTCCATGGGTTCCTATAAACTTTTGTGTTTAAAATTTTTCGAATTTGTCGGATAGTGCTCTAATCACGGCCGTACAAATGGGTCATTTTTTGTCAATAATGGAGGGTCATATGTTCTTTACTTATTAGCTGCTGAAAAAAAGGCAATGACATCCGTGTCTACAGTAGACTCTGGTAATATGAAAAAATGATTGCTCAAGAGCAGGGGTTCCCAAACCTTTTCAGTTCGCGGCGCACATTGTGGTTTAGTTTTTTCTTTTTTTTTGTCGAAAAAGTTGAGTTTTTATAATTATGTTGACACACCTGGATACATTTGAAAATACGGCTTCACAAAAATAAGATGTTGTAAAAGGAATGAGAATTCTTAGAGCATAACATAACATCACGCTTTGTAATCCCTGAAGAGTTAGGCAAAGGTGTACCTTTCTAACAAGTACACCCACATTTCGCTAGTTATGTTTAAGTCCCAGACACAAATGCAGACTCCGTAGCTACAGAGAAATTCTCGATGGAAAAAGCCAATAACACTTTGCCTGAACCGGGAATCGAACCCAGGACCTCATGCTCAGCAGTTGCGCTTGCGACCACTAAACCATCGAGGCAGTCAGAACTCTTAGAGCTTTTGAATTTAAAGTTTGGTTCAAATCGGAACACGCGAAGCTTTTTAAAGCTGCTGCCGCAAGAGAGTTCAATGAGACTTTCTTCTTATTGCGTAATGAGTTCTGCTAGATCTTGTGCATGGAAAAGATCTTGCATTCACGCAAATTTTTCAACATCGTCTTCGGCATACTATTTCAAAATCATTAAGTGAGCTTCGAAAGGTGTGAAAAGCAACAACCAACAGAATCATTAGATTTTATCGAATACCTAGAAGTATAATATAGTGTAGTATAGTTTCCGGAGAATAGTAAAGCGGAGCGCCTCACGGCACCCCTCTTTACTCTCTACGGCGCACCAGAGCGCTGCGGCGCACAGTTTGGGAAACCGTACTCTAGAGGCTTATTCGAAAGAAAAACGGAGAATACGAAACGTCGATTTCGTCAAAATTTGTATGGAGATCGCAGCCCCTGTCTCTCTTAATACGATTAAAAATTGCTTTAATTTTCAGATGAAAGAACGGATCGAAAGAAGATTAGGCCTCAATTTCACTTTGTCGAATGAAAATATCACAGCTATGTACGACTTATGTCGCTACTCCTGGAACGGTATCACCAATACACCAAGTCCGTGGTGCGCTGTATTCTCAGTTGAAGATCTGCAAGTTCTTGAATACATTGACGACCTAAGACATTACTATAGAAATAGTTATGGTATACCACAGTATAGCAAATTGTTTGGCCAGATGCCTTTAGCCGATTTGTTGAGGAACTTTGAACAAGTGAAAAACGGAAAGGGCAAGAAAATCGTGTCATACTTCACTCATGCTACAATGATGGATATGATATTAGTCGTGCTTAATCTTTATAAGGACGTGAACCCACTTGTGGGAGCCTATAGAGATATAAATAGAAAATGGAGGACTACGTTCTTATCCACGTTTTCCAGTAACATGATTGCTGTATTAAACAGGTACATAATGTTGTAAGGACTTAGGTATTAATCTAAGTAAAACCTCAGCTTATTATTATAATTGCAGGATAATAAGTGCACTGACAGGTCTTCGAATGTGACCTTCACGTTATCCTGTTAGGTTCTCATGTATCGTGTTTTTGTTGGTTGTTCTACATTATAGGTATTTTTGAGTAATTATCCGCTTGCTTTGTTGGAGCAACGAAAAACAAGGTCTTTCAATGACTAGACTGACCGAGGTTTAGCACATCTCCACAATCACTGTTACACGAAGCGGTGCACTAAAATGTTTATCCATATTTATTTATTTAAAGTTCATGTACAAAGGTGGTACATAGGTGGACTTAATGCCACAAGGCATTCTCTACCAGTCAACCTTTGGGTCAAATAGGACAGCATTGTGATAGAGGACATAAAAATAAATAAGAAAAATACCATTTTGTTGACATAAATAGGTACATACTAATACACAAATTAACAAATAAAATGAAATGAACTAATATATATTATAATACATACAAATAGTCAAAAAACGAGAAACAATTACTATGACTACTAATGACTAGCTTGTGAGCAATTTAGTCTGATTTCAAATAGTACTTCCGAACTGTTCTTTCAGCTTTTTTAATGCGTAGCGCGTTCCAGAGCTTTATAGTTGAGACAGCGTAAGAATTACATAATCCATACCATACCATCATAATTATACCATATCTTTCCATAACCAAAGTAATCAATTACAGATGCAGTGTACATGGACAGGACAATTATGATTATAAAGTCGCATTCTATTGGAATGAAAAGCCGCTATTAGACATGTGCAATGGTGGAGTATGTTCGTGGCAAGAGTTCGAGGACACTTTCAAACCGTTCTTGAATGCAACGGACAGGGTCACAGACTTCTGCGAATTTGAATGGACGGCTTGGAATTAATAAGTTAATTAATAGAATTGTATTATTATCTCTGTGATTTATATGTTTAGATATTTTAATGGTACGTTAGGTTGTTGAATAAAATAGTCAATAATAAAGTTAAAACTGTGTGTGTGTACTATACAAACTGTCTTTCAGCAAGTATAGGTGCTCGTAACTACATCAAATTTATAGAAAGCAATAGGGAACACAAAGGAGCAGCTGTGGCACGCAGACACTAAAATACAGTGAGCCAGAATCCTTATATAGGTAGGGGTTTCTGTTGCCTAATAATTTGAAGTTCGAAAAAGTTGAGCGCAACTGAACCTCATTTTATCTTCATCATGCACTAGTAAAGGAGACTATTTAACTTGTTAATGATTACACAGTAGACGCCGTAAAGTAATGCATTCTAAGAGATGCATTCAATTTTACCGAACATTGAACAGAGAGCAACAAAATCCTAATAACTTAAGTTTGTTTAAGCACTTAGCACGGCCTCGCCTAACGAATCCCGAGAGCGTGGGGTTGAATATCGTCTCAGTGGATTGCTGCCAATATGAGTCCCATTCCTACAACACAAACAAAACTGAACACTTTTCATGTGTTTGTAAGGTACAATTTTGCCCAGCATGTAAATAATACACCGTCTTCCAAATTTTGGCAAATTAATGCGTTTAACATATTTAAAAAGTTTACGAAGAGCGTGGATTTATTTACAAACACGGCACGTCTTTTTTACCATCACGATATGATGTATTTTATGGGCTTAATTTAATTTGGTTCGTTTTGGGGTCCTTTATTAGATCATGCGGTCAGATTTCATGCTGGCTGGGAATGACTTCCTTTCATTAAGATTTAACTCAGCCATTACATTTCAGATATCTTGAAAACTTTCACAGTAAAAGTCAGTTTCTATCTAATTCATGGGCATTTCGTTGAAGATTTCTTCTGATGGTCTTATAGGTCCTACTCCATTTTCAAGGGTTAAATTTACATTCTTAGTCCAGTCATGTAAACTCATGCCAAACGATAAAGATCGCTGCACTACAACAATAAATAGCGGTACTCTGTTAGCTTGACACATAGAAGTACCGTGATAATTTGTTGCCTTAATAGACTCGTAGCGTACCACATACTGGGCGGGAGAATGGAACGACGACGCAGTAACTTAGAATATAATTGTAATTCGCGTACCGCGCTTAAGTTTGCTTTAATTGTGGGTATGTATGGGATTGTATGACATAACATACATATCATATAACATCACACCTGTAATCCCCGAAGGGTTAGGCAGAGATGTATCTAACAGTACGCCCACGTTTTGTCAGTTTTGTTTAAGCCCTATGTAATAGAGGGCGAGCCTATTACCTTAGGGCACGCCACAATAGTGGCGATAAGTCCCCTCTTTAAGGAGTGTCTTGAGAGGCGCGCGGTGCCCTCACCTTCCGCCTGACGCAGGTCCTCACCGGACACAGTTGTTTTGGGAGGTTCCTGCACCGAATCGGGCGGGAGGATAATATGGACATCTTTCTTCTTTATCGTGTGGTTAGTGCCTCACCTAGTGTCAGAGTTTTCATGCCGCATGTTTTCTTGACTTTACATGCCGTCGAGAAATATCTCTCAGGCATGTTGGTTTCCTCACGATGTTTTTCCTCCACTGAAGCAAGTGATAATTATACAATACGCACATGAATCCGAAAAATCAGAGGTGAATTGAACTTGAGACCTATGACTTGGCAAGCCGAAGGTCACACGACCAGGCTAGCACTGCTATATGTGTATATGGCATGAGGTTTTTACGATATTGTTAGATTCGGTGATCGTTTTTATTCGGAAATGCTCGTAATATCCTCACGTGATGGTTGAAGGCGTCGGAATTATAGATGTCATCCACATTCAAGATCATTTCACAAAATATTGCTACACTTACCAAAGAAGATATGATTTACATCAAATTTAAAGGTCGGTCGTCCCGTTGACCTTTGACAAATTCTTTATCTGTATTCGACGCATTTAAGAAATCAGCCAAGGTCGTATTAATTCAAGAAACTCTTTTAGTTTTTATAGGCATTATGCTTTTTTAATAGATTGAAACGTCTAGATGTATCTTGCTGTCCTTTATATGAACTTGTGCAATAAAGTTTTTTGTTACGCTTTTTAGATGTTTTCCTATGCAGACTTCAATAACGGTCAATGACACGGAATCGATAAAACGTGTTTTATTATCATTTTCGTAAAAATAGATTTTAGTGCATTTCAATAAAATTGGTTTCGTTAAAACTCTTCAAAATAAATCCTGTGCCTCGATAGTAGGTAATAAAAAGATATACTCCTGTAAAGTCCATAAAAGAAAGAATATCTTAAGGGTTTTTAGGGTTCAATACAGTAAAGGTGAAAATGAAAATTTTATGACGCGATTCACTTTTCTTTTTCTTTTTTTAAGTTTGTAAGCAGCGAGTTCACAGGTTGTAGGTACTAAAATGGAAATGTAACAAGAATTCGTGTGGTATACTACAACTAAAAACTCGACTACGGAATAAAATGTTGCCTATGTTACGTGAGCCATAATAACGAATCGATTGACATCTTATTCATCAAAATCGGATGAATTGTTTAGGCGCTACGGAGGAACATAACTAAATACAAACATAAATACATACATATACTGCTAAATCATCCGTCCTTTTGGCTTTGCCGGCCGTAGTCGGGTAAACAGAAACTATCAATATGGCTCAAATGGCAAGAAAACAGTAATATTGTAGAGAAAAGGAAAGATTTTTTATAAAGCTGAACATCAAAATCTGTCATGCATATAGGTAATACATACACACCTAAATTCACGACTTTTACGGTGTGGTTAAGCAGAAACCTCTCTGGTTGCGAGTGCCAGTGTATGAGATACCGTAATACATAACATAACATCACGGCTGTTTTCCCTAAAGGGTAAGGCAGAGGTGTACTTAATAGTAAACCCACATTTCGCCAGTTATGTTTAAGTGAAATGTAATAGGGAGCAAGCTTATTGCCATCAACCGGGCACAAATCAAGACTCCGTGCCTGCAACTGAAAAAATCCTGTAGGAAAAACCTAATAACACTTTGCCCGACCTGGGAATCGAACCCAGGACCTCATGGTTAGCAGTGGCAGTTGAGACCACTAGACCATTGAGGCAGTCAACCGTAGCCGAGGCAGGATGCCGTTACAATGGTGCAAAATAATTGATAGACGGAACCCCATCCATAGTGGAAAATAAAGTGGTTTCGCTTGTCCATTCATAGACGGCCTTTCAACGACGTCTGGAAAGGCTCTTCAATGAAGAGCCGTGTCGGCAACTTTGGTTCTGCTATCAACTTCATTACTCAACAATCATTGAACCTTTATTATTTTAGTCAAGTTTGTTTAAATTTACAGTCGCCAGCACATAAAGTTACTATAACCTGTCAAATTTCTCCAAATGATTTTAAACCATAAATGTTGAAGGTTAAGTTCAAAATCGAATGAGAAAATTTTACAGTTTGTGGAACTTGATGCGCTGGCGACTGTACAATCACAAACACGTTACATTTACCTCCGTATGATTTAATGGGGATTTAGGTATTTTAAAGGTAAGGTAGGTAAGGTTTTAAGGTATTATCTCATAAGTATTGACAGGAATATAGTTTCTAAAAGTTGCATTAATTGGTAGTCTCAACCAGGGATGTTGCGAACATTCGCATCCGCATCCGCAAATGCGGAACATTCGCATTGATTTGGACATCTGCATCTGCATCCGCATCCGCATTAATCAATGCGGATGTTCATGCGGATGCGAATATTATACAAGTAGCGACAAGAAAGAAATTGGGCGGGGCCGGTGATTGACGCGTGCCGGTCGCACGTGACAATGACCAATGGGAGCGAAGAAATTGGTGACAAGATTCGACACGTTTGTTTGTTCTAGCTAGTGCATCTGCATCATTTGTTTCTTGCAAGTAAATAAATATTACGTGTTTGTTTGCGCTGTGAAGTGAAAGTGAACTACTGTACGAAGATTTTTATCTGCTCCACCGGGCAGTGTTCCTAGCGAAGAACTATATAGTAGCGCGGGTTTAATTTACGAACCTCTGCGTAACAGACTTGAATCAGAAAAGGCGGCAATACTACTCTTAATCAAGTATAATGCTCCTATTTTTAATTTCAATTACTAATATTAAAACCAGTAGGTGAAGTTAAAAAAATAATTACATTATACATTACTTATATTTAACATAAAAATAAGTAAGTACTTATGTTTGATTACAATAAAAATGTTAATAATTACGTTGTTGTTTATAATTGTTTGAATTCTTCATTAATAGACTTTATTTACATAATATCCTAAACATCCGCATCCGCATCTGCATCCGCGGATGTGAGCCTGCAAAACTCCGCATCCGCATCTGCATCCGCGGATGTGAAAAAATCGGCATCTGCAACATCCCTGGTCTCAACAAAGTTGAATTTAACGAAGTGTAAGGTACGTACGAGTATGTATGTGCTCGTGAGTAAATCGATTGTTTGATTTAAGGTTCTTATCTTATATACAAGCGTCGTCATTAGCATGCTATATGATGGCACAGTTAGCGCAGTGGCTGAGCGATTCGCTGCTGCGCTGTTTATCGTGGGTTCGATCCCCGCACGGAACAAATATTTGTATGACCTACAGCTAGTTGTTCCAGGTCTGGCTGTTTGCGTAAGTAGTTTGAAACATAAAATGTTTGTAAACGTACCCACGATATCAGGAGAAATTCCTAGAGTCGCGCAACGTTTAAAAAACGAACTAACTATTAAGGCAGCTTGAGAAAATATTACAGTACACTATGTTAAAACATCTACGAAAAACCGATAAAAATCTCAAAGTCAAGCGGAAACTGAAAGTCTGTTGGGAAACATGCCATACAGTACCTAATAGATTCATAGGTTACACATTTTCAATCCGCATAAGTACCTATCCTAGAAAATATACCAACGAAGTCAAAGCGATCTATCTCAGGAAAAAGAAAGCCCACGTAACATCTATGCATCAAGTAGTAATTGTGCTCCACTTTAAAAGACATTCATTTAAGTGAGACTCGTCTATTTCTCCACAGGATATCCGATTCCGTTGTTGTGTGTGTTCCTTTAACGATCTTTTTTTTTATTGAGGAGCTCGTGGCTAAGTAATAACGGCCGCTCGGATCAATCTTCAAGGTGGTCTATGCCTCGGAAAGCCCGTTATGCCGTTCCCCTGGCTGTCATTTGTAGATCTTTAACAGCAGTTACAGGTAGTCTGTGGCCCGAAAGTCTGACAACCAGTCTTACCAAGCATTACCCAGTACTAGCTGGCTTGTGGAGGTAACATATGCAGTCGCTCCAGGTAAAGTTGCATCCGGTTAGGCAGGAAGCGGACCCCAACATATTTGGGAAAAGGCAGACAGATGATGATAATATTAAACTCGGTTTATCAAGGCAAGTATAGAACTAAGTGTCAATCTTGGTCTGCAAGTGTTCCCTTGTTCCTCCTCTTTGTCTTCCAGTATAATAATGATAAAATCATAACATGTGTAATCCCCGAAGGGTTAGGCAAAAGAGTATCTTTAGTAGACGCATTTGGCGCCATTTATGTTAAAGTCCCATAACTAACGAAATGTACGTAATAACGATACACAGCGACAACCTCTATACTTCAGCTGCCACCATGTATTATGATTATGGAAAGAAAGAAAACATATATTTGGCACATGCCACAAGTGCACACAACAAACAAATAAAAATAAAATAAAAAACTTAAATCTACACAATATAAAATGTAAATTAAACAGAAAAAAAGAGACAATATTGTGTGCCTCACGGCTGCGCCAAATAGGCCCAGTTCAGCAAACTGCCGAGCAGCTAGTGCCCGAAGCTGGTTTTCAACTGGACCCGAGATGGATATCCTGTGACAGCCATTACTCGCAGATCACCAGTGAACATATTACTCTACTTAACTGTGTCTTTAGAAAGATACACACGTGAACAGACCTACTATGTAACCTTATTAATTTTGATCGCAGTCAAATCTTAGATAGGTAGGTGCCTTTCTTAGTATGATAGGTTAAAACCAGTGTGAGAGTGAGATTTAGCTGATTTATTTTGAATAGAGACTTGTCAAACTTACAAATACAGACCTGCTAAGCTAGGAGATGGATGAGAGAATACAAAAGTTTTTTTCAGTACAACAAATTTTGTTTGCAATTCATTAACCTTATCCAATGAAACTTCATAATGACCAATAGTTCTACTAGCCCTGTGGTCGAAACAATCGTGACGATATATAAGTATACGTGACGTCATAGAAGGCTTTATCTTAACGTTTGGCCGGTGTCCAAACCGAAGCACGTGATAGGTCATGGATTGTGCCCACACAGCGGAGGACACATCGGCTAAATGTCACGTCTGCCACACATAATGACCTTGGGTTTTAAAACAATGTGGTCTTCTCGGATATACCGTCTTAGAGGACTAATCTTAGGACCGCTTGCACCATACATTCAGAGTTAAAAGCGTTTAAAGTATCGTTCCATTTCTGTCTATAATTTGAAGTTAGTGGACACAGAATGATGTTTTAAATACGTTTATCTTTCAACACGTTTTTTGATTAGTGGTGCAAACGGGTCTTAGATATAAGATACTTCAGTTTAATTACAAACATCAGGAAACTCATTCGAATTATCTAAAATTATGTTATTATTATCAGAACAAAACGAAAACACTGTGGCATATTTTATCGAACAAAACGAAAACATTTTACAAAGTCATAGAATCACGTAACGTTATTTTGAATCAAGCAATGTTATTTTTAATTAAGCTGACAAAATGTTAGGTATAGATTTTTTGTCAACTCCTAGGATCCGTCCACAGTCTGGATGAGCTGCTAAACTTTCATCTGTGAAAGCATAATCAGCCTATAATATTCCTATTAAAAATAGGCCTCGTCTTCATGAGAAGGACTGGACTTTAATCCACCACGCGGATTGCGTGGTGGGAAATGTCACATGTTGTTAGTTAAGATAAATTAAATTACCAAGGTTATACACCTGCCTGTGTTTGTGTTTTCGGACAGTGGTAAGGCCCACCGCCTGCAACTCATTGGTCGGACCACCACTGCTCATTCACCGCTCACCAGAGAAAGCATAAGCATAGCATAGTCAGCCCATAATGTTCCTACTGCTGGAACACAGGCCTCCTCTCTATGAGAGGGAATGGGCTATAATCCACTACGCGAGCCCAGTGCGGGTTGGTAGATGTCACAAGACTTCGAATTTCTAGGACATGCCGGTTTCCTCACGATGTCCAGAGAAAACCTTAACTTAATTGTAATATCTACTCATTGTTCGCCTAATGACAGCATTGAGTTTCAATATACCTACATAACTGTCAGCCCAGTTATTGCTATTATTGGGCACAGTTCCAACTGTTCCAGTCACGGCCACTACGAAGAAATGTTTAACAGATAACCCATATTACACGTGACCTGGAGACTTAACTCCATGATTTGAAGATATGGTTTGAAGGTAGTATTATATTAGAAGGAAAAATAGTTTTTTTTTGAATTCATACCTTGTTTTTCTTTTTTGTTTCGCTGGGAAAATCCTAGAGGCAAAAACAAAACAAATAGGTGCCTATAAATTATAGCATGCATGCACGTACCTATTTAATTGTAGCGAAATAAAAGTCCAGTATCATCACTCGTGTTAAGCACTTTTTTTTTTTTTAAATAAAGAAATAACAATTTCAAAATAAAAATAAGACATTAAAGAATATATAAGCTTGTGGCTAAGTAATAGCAGCCGTTCGGGGTCGATCTTAAGGTGAAGCCGCGCTTGCCCAGGTGGGTCCATGGATGGGTGACCGCTCATTATATACCACTCGGTAGGTTAGACTGGAAGCCGACCCCAACATAATTGGGAAATGAAATGATGAACATAAAAAAGGATAAAAAAGGAACAATTTGTGAAGATTAGTTTTTGGGTCATTAAAGGTAGGTTTTATACCAAAAGCTTCCGGTGAAAAAATACCCTACTAATTTTAGAATATTAAGATATCTAACGACTTAAACTAAACACAATTTGATAAAATAATTCAAAAGTACAATTTCAAAACCATTCAATTTCAATACAATTTTAAAATACGTAGTTATGCCTTAAAATTTCGAGCCGACTAAATCCAATTTTCGGCTAACGCGATAGTAAGAACAATTCTGTCATAAAAGACTTCCTGAATCACACCACCGCCACCGGCGTGGTGCAGCTCCGTGAATCGCACTACCGGCGTGGTGCGGCTCTGTATATATCACTCGAACCTCACGCTCGGAAGCTTGGCGTGATGCAGGTTAGGGAAAGGGCTAAAATCAATTACGGCCCTGTCTACTGGTTTTAAATATATGACTAATGGAAACATTCGGTTATGAACCAGCTTCGAGCGTAATCTTATGTTAAGGGGAAATACGACAAAAACAGCATTGAATTTTGGAAGTGTTAGAAAATTCACACTGGATTGGACTTGTTTGCTGATGAATGGAAGACGATAATGTTAGAATGTTTGTGGTTCTGTGAGAAGACCGAATAAAAGGATAACTTAATTTAGTATTAATGGCTTATGCTGTACTAAATATAAAAAATAAATAATTCATCAGTACCTACCAGAAAAAGCGTAAAAATACGTCAGGAAAACAAACTGTTGTCAAGGCGACTTGCTTAAATAGTCCACAGCTACAGCACAGTTATTAATACTGATAGCGTGCACTGATTAAGTAGATAATATCCATGCACTGCCCTGCAGGTAAATTATCGCTGCAAAATTAAATGCAGGGAAACACTGCACTATGTACATGCAAAATGCATACCTACGAGCATAATTTATCAATCGATGCTCAACCCAAAATTGGAAGTGGACCTTATACTCTTCTGTATTGGAAAGAGTCCAGAAGATTGCAACTATTCTCCAAAAAAATAAACAAAACATAGCTAACATCACGCTTGTAATCCCCAAAAAGTATGGCAGAGGAGAGGTGTACTTAATAGTAGGTACACATCTACACCCACAATTCGCCAGTTACGTTTAGGTACCATGTAATAAATGGGGAGCCTATACTGGCCCCACATATGCATCCAAAAAGGTTTTATCTAAACTAACTTATACACTGGTATTCTAAGTTTATTGCTCAGCTCAGTTAGTGGTCATTTACGGAGACGCGGCGCGTCGGGCGGCGCGTTGTGCGGCGCGGCCCGCTTTCAATTCAAACATATGGCGATGTATGAGAGCGTTTACGGAGAAGCGTTTTTACACGCGTTTGCTTGAAGTGCAGCGTTGCCCGCCGCGGCGAACGCGGCGGGGAACGCGGCGGCGGACGCGGCGGTGAACGCGGCGGCGAACGCGGCGGCGGACGCGGCGGCGAACGCGCAAACGCTCAAATACGAACATATGGCAGATGACACCGCCGCGTCGCCCGCCGCGTCGCCCGCAGCGTTGCACGCGCAAACGCGCAAATACAACATATGGCAGATGACACCGCCGCATCGCCCGCCGCGTCGCCCGCCGCGTCGCCCGCGGCGGCGCACGCCCCGCGTCTCCGTAAACAACATCGGACATTGCCATATGTTTGTGTTTGGGCGTGTGATAACGCGGGCCGCTGCACGCGCCGCCTCTCCGTAAACGGAAAAAACGCGCACCGCGCCGCGCGACGCCCCGCGCTACGCGCCGCCCGACGCGCCGCGTGTCCGTAAATGGGCACTAATGGGGTGGATTTAGGGCGTGTCGAGTTTACCTTGAGCTGAGTCAGCCGCTAAAGATATCAGTGATAATCTGGATAAGAAATACAACAGGCACTGTTATCCCAAAAATTTATAAAAATTAAAATATTGAACAATTTAGTACGAAGATTTTATATAAAATTGAATACCATACTAATGTCACCGAGTTCATTAAACTGATTGTAACCTTTCTCAGTGGCCAAAGATCCCGTACCTATTCATTTAATTGATATTAAATTAAAATAGACTTTTATTACACGTCGTAAAATTTTAATCCGACCATTTTATATTTTTATGTGCATATAACCAGTTTAAATAAGATATGTAGCTCCTTGTTGCATTATAGGTCACTTTTGATACAGCAACCTATTCTTAGATGTATTAAGATAAGGGATTAGTCTTTATTGTTGATTACTTCACACACCAACTAACACATAGTTTTAATACAGGTGCAAAAATGACGAACAAACGGTTACTACGTATTCAGTACATTATTCCAAACCCCCCAACATAGAATTTATTCATCGGTATTTTTTTAAGAAATCTCCTATTTCCTACAAAAGTGCAATACCTACACGGTCAAAATGTATCCACCCTGTATTTTTGGCCTGAAAACGCACTGCAGAAATCACCTACTTAACTTAATTTTAGAAGTAGGTAGTTCTACAGTTATTTATTAGTGAAACACATACAACAAACATACTTACTAAATTACATTGTGTTCTAAAATTTGTGACGAAAGACTTTGAACACATTATGCCTACTCACACTCGATATATCAAACAGTGAAACATGTCTTCAGGTAAACCATTCATGCTGTATCAGTAGCATGAACGATTCGTCGCTTTATCAGCCGCAAGAACGATCGATCCATTCATATTTTATCCTGTAAAAGACATGCATGACATTTTCAACTCAACATATTCCCCGCTAGAGCGATTACTTGAAATAAATCAGATAAGCGAATGAATGCAGCAATTTTCTTTCAATTCCCGGATCAAAATGTAAGCAATATGTTCGGAAGTATAAACTGAAGGACTTGGCTTTAGAATGATTCAATAAGAAGTTATATCGCACTCAATATCAGACCAAAGCAAATCCTTTAAGGACCTACAAACAAGTCTGACGCGAAAAAGCGTCGGGACTTTGCGGATCCTAGTATATTTAGGTAATATAAAATTGCGTTTCGCATTTCGCTTAAATATATTTCACGAATTCGCGTCACAAAATGGCATCGCGCCTCTTTGCTTGTCGGAATCAACGTCGGTTGTAGGTAAACAGTTTGTTTACTTAGGACGACCCTTTTTATACAGGAAATCTTAAATCAATGTTATCGATAGATAGATATAAGTGTCTCGTTGTTTCCTGGTAAAGAATAGACGATCATGATTGTATTGGCATAAAAAATCCATGAAACTCACAAGAGATCAAGCAGGTTTCGGATATCTGATTTCCTTAAGGGTTATAGAATGAATAAAATATAAATAATATTTATCTTGTTAAGTATTTCACTCTCCATATAAAAAGATATCAGGAATTTGTTAAGTATTTACGCTTTGTTCTGAATTTCAGGATCGATACAGGTCAGTGACCTATTATCGGAACTGGTTCTTTCTGGAATTTAGTTGACGCCGTAATATGTAATGCCATTGAAATATACTACAAATGTTTTCCAGGTTCTAGGCGCTATTTACCTGATTCAGTCACTTGTAAAACTTTCTAAAATTTTAGTACCTGAAACTTGAGGCATTGAATTAGAATTGGCAAGTATCCCCTATATTCTTTTTATATATGTTTTAGCACGTTCAACACATCAAATTGTTGAAGGTAATGTGTAGGTACTTATTTATTTGGATTTTTTAAACAAAGAATTGCCCGGTGGCAGATGAAATTAACGGGTGCTTTAGAAGTAAATCTCCTATAAGTTTCTCACGTAGATCTTTGTACAGGTCACTACATAAATTAGTATCTATATAATAATATAATATAGCAAGCAGTCTAGGCAACAGCGTACAGTGATATATGGAGTGCTACGGCTCTTCCTCGAACGAGGAGTAAAGCTAAATACTGTATCGACTGAATGGAATATTCGCCGAACTTGCAGTAACATATACTAACGTATGTTCTACACATCTATCGATATGCAGACGTATGCTCCTTGAGAAGGTGTGTAGTATAAGCCTTAGTGAATAAAAATCTGCACAAATATGAATTATTTCATAATTTTACAGAATTTCCTCAATAAATCTAATCTATGCGACTGAATTTACTATGTCAAACAACCTGCCACTCAATAATAATGCTTTATTACCACCAACAAATCGTAGGAATTTCATAACCGACAGCATAATATTCCTTAAAAAGTTAGCCATATTTAAATATGTAGCAAAAAGCATACATTCCCCTAATACATTTGGTCATTAGCATCGGGTATCGGGTAACGAACAAGTCGAAAGATGCATGAGGCTCGGATAAAATTTACATTTACATGAAGAATTACTTAGCATAACACGGACTCATATTTTTTGTTTGTCATCGATGCTAATACTTTATCATATCGAACAACCACGAGTGAGCAAAAAAATTGATACGAAAAATCACGCGTCACTTTATTGTTGTCACCTTTACAAGTTACAAACGACTGATATAAAGATCACCGAACTTTATGGAAGGAATCCGGGGTGTCGCACAAAATAAGATAAAAAAAGAATAATGGCGAGAAAAGCCGGTTCCGCATAGAATGCACGGTGTAAACTTAGTTCGAAACTTAGTGATAAAACGTAATAATACCCGCGCGTGACATATTTCAACTTAGAAGTCCAATTGTCACAAGATAAAAGTTTTCTTAACGTTGTTTCAGCGTTTTTCACGAAATAAAAATGGGGAGTAAAGTTGATGCGAACAATGAGGAAAAAAATGTGTTTATTTCTAAACTTGGCCTGTTTACAGTGTTACGAATATGTATAAATAGAATCGTAAAACGTACGCGCGCTGTATAGCTGAGCTTTGAGTGACATTTCACTGATTAGCTGGCTTCCCTTGTCACGCAATCACTAAGTGAAGGCTGGTTGACAAAAACAGAGCGGTAGGTAATTTATGAAATTGGGTTTTTCACGCACGGATTTCTGGGTGTCGTCGACCGTCATAAGATTATTTTTACAACACTCACGGCTTAGATCAAAATAAATTGTGTTTAAAAGGATACTATAATATGACACATTTTCATGCGTGCACCCCCATGTGTTCTTAGTTCTGCATTTTCCTCTTGTCAAAGTTATTTCATTTCTGGTATCATTCTTGTTTTTTTTCACAGAAGGTTTTCTTTTGTGCCGTGAAAATATATGCGCAGCCTGCAAAATATAGATCTAGAAACAGAGATAGGATTCATCGTAATTATCATCGATCGAGCTCAAGTTGTAAGTTTCAAGTTACTGGGGGATTTGGCTCGTTAAACTAATGACGAGCAATCAGATACGCACTGTTGTCATTATAATTACGCACATCTGTGAACTTTAACAATGATCAATTCGTATTTCCCTTATCCAAGATTATAAGCACAGTTAACCTATTCATTTACGGGTCAACAAATGATCGGATTTCGATTCAATACGAATTGGACAAAGATAGACCATGTTAGATACTTTTTATCCTAGTAAAACGTTTTTGTGGGATTATTGCGAGGTTGACGAAACCTCGAGGTCAAAAGCAATTCAAATTACAATGTTGTACGTTCTATTACAGCAAGAAGGACCTAAATATGGACCGTATTCAGATGTTCAGCAATACTGTGTGACAATCTCTCATTTCGAGCCCATTGCTGGCTGTCAACAGCCTGCAATATGAACACTAACGAGACGTATTCTGTACCTACGTATTCATCTGGAACTGTCTCCTTCGGCGATTGCACTAGTATTGACAAAGTATAGCCGCTTATAATCGAGGTCCTAATTAAAGACACAATGCCGCAATTCAGTTGTATGTGGTAGGTTACACTGTAAGCTGACCCCAACATATTTGGGAATAGTTTAGGCAGATGACGATGATAGGGAATGTGCTCGGTTCCCCTAAAATAGGTATAATACTAGTACCAACACACCATAATCGCATAAATCTTTTATTTTATATAATGGAACTAACGGTCACGTGCATACCTACAGAATAGTAGAGACCGAATGCATTTTTAAGAAAACAAACAATTCATCACGAGTTTTGAACGAAGAAAAATCCAAATTTTGCCACGGAGAACTATAACATTTTTAATCCAAACATATTCGTTCTTTGACCTTTGTAAGGGAATATGCTTAACAATGTTCTATAAAGGTATGTAGGTAGTACCTTTAAAGGTATAAAATATTCTTGTTCTATCTATAAACAGGGTAGCGGATGTGTCTCCGTTTACGATTCTGAATGTCATGTCGTATCCATAAAAAAATGTCCTTTATCGAACTAGTTTTTTGTTTGTTCTTATTCACAAAAAAAGGAAACAATAGTAGACCAACCACATTGTTAAACATAAGATTGTTTTTGAATATCAAATCCTTTTTTTATGAAGTTTAAAATATTGGTGTTTTTTTTACACGCTAGGCGAGCCATAAATAATGCATAAATAAAAACACAATGATTTTGCACTGCGCAACAGAGTAAAATATCGAGACGCTCAGGATTCTGCCAACTACACCGTAGTTACATGACCTAGCTATGAACGCATCAGGCAAAAAAATATTCTTTGTATTAAAAAGTACGAGACTATGCCCACTAGTGTGGGCAGACTCCTTTAGAAGCATTTAAGTGTCGCTAATCTAAGCGAAGACGACCATTAGTAACTACAACTAGATATCTTCATGACTTTAACGTACGAGTAGATGACAAAATAATTCTCCATTACTTAAACCACTACTCCATACAAAGTAACTAGTTTAAACATCAAGATTTGGGTCCCTTACAACGTACGCAGAGCAACCATTAGTGGCTAAGCATAACCTACTACAAACTACAATGATTGTACATAGTTCTGCGGGTGTTATGTAAATAAGATCTCAGTGCGTAGGTAGAGGGGTTGCCAGCCACCTTTTGTCTAGCTCTATTGATCCCGGTTTTTGTCAGGGAGATCTGATAGTCGGACTAATATACGGTGACCTTTTCCTCTGATGACTTTTCAAATGTAGTGTTCGTTTTATTTTTCTTTGTTGGACCGAGTTTTTGCTTTCGTTCTTTATTTGTAATTTGATATTGATATATAGGATTTAGGTGGTACAAAAGTGTTTATTTAAAAATAATATTGATACGTACAAAAGAGCCTGGACGAAGTGAAACTATCAGAGATGCCATGGAAACGGCAAAAACTAGTACAGCAGTGATAGTCTAATGGTGTGACCGTCGCACTGCCAAATCATAGGTCTCGAGTTCGAACCCAAGACACGCACATCTGATTTTTCGGATTCATGTGCGTATTGTATAATTATCACTTGCTTCGGTGAAGGAAAACATCGTGAGGAAACCAGCATGCCAGAGAGAATTTCTAGACGGCATGGAAAGCCAAGCCACGGGCCCATGGGCGGCAAAAAAACTCTGGCACCAGGTTAGGCACTAACCATACGAAAAAGAAAGAAGACCCAAAAGCTTATGCCAAATCGGTGTAGAAATACGAAAGGTTTTGAAAGTAATTATCACTTCCACGTATAAGGCGTGAACGCCCGTGGATGCATTTTCGGTGTGTTGGACTGTGCGTGTTTTCTATACAATCAGAGATACTTACAAGCAACGTTAAAACACGCATTCACGCGACATGCAGCGTGATGCGTGGCAGTGTGATAATCGCCTTAATCGCCTAAATAGGATATAAATAGTGCAGAACATCTTTTAAATCGACTATACATCTAGACCAGATTCTCATTGTCGTGTATAAAAGTTATGCTTTCATAAACTTTTACCGTAAACTTTTATCGTTTTTGTGTGCTTGTAAAGTAACTTATAAAGCAGACGTGAGACATGTGGGAACAATATGATTCTGCGATGGTATCTCCGAGACCCGTAGCGGAACAATCCCAGAGGGGTTTGAAGCTTTTGAACTCTACTGTACCATGAAGTCACGTCTTTAGAAAACCGATTATATCGTACAATTAGATACCCACTTATTCAAAGGTATGTCAATTTTTTTTTTGCGGTTGCTTCAACATCAATGTTTTGCAATAAAAAAAGGATTTAAAGGTCGGGGTTCAACGAGGATGTCTGTTGATTCGTATAAGCGAAGGGTTGCGGGAAACCTTATGAAAGGAAAATTTAGCTTATTTAGAGGGGTCAAACTCAATTGTTGTGTTTCACGTTTCAATAATTATTTTAAGGTTTGAAAGTTATTGTTGCTGGTAGAATATTAGATCCGATTTGAATTGTTTTTAAGGAAAATTAATGAAGATTTTATTTATTTCAGTAATGATAAAGGGATAGAGACGTATTCCCCCTCAGTAGCCCCTTAATATGCGCGCATGACGTTCTCATTTAGGGACTGAGTCCATCGCATACGCGACACATTTCGACCCGAAGCGGGGACCCTGTTCGGGGCCTCTTAGCCTCGAGGTCCCAAGCCCGCTGGTGACCGGCCTCTTCCTCGTCGTCGTGGTGGTGGTGGAGTCGACGGCGGGAAGTAAAACTCGACGCAACTGCAGCGACCGGAGACACGGCATTCTCGGTTGTGGCGCGTCCTGGCGGCTGCAAGGCGGAGCTGAGCGACGAGTGCGGAGATGGTGGGTGTGCTCGTAGTTTTGCCCTGGCTTCTAGTCAGCATTGTTGTCTATTTGACGTTTGTATATTCGTTTTCGTGTTGCGCCGACCCTAAATAGAATAGGTTTACGGCAGGAAGATGATAATGATAAAGGGATGAAGACATATCAAATGTATTCGAATATAGATTCAAGCCCTTTTTTTTTGGGGTGGTAAATCATCAAATAACTCCTCCAGCTCTGGGTGGAGTGTGAGGGAGTGTCAGACTTTTACTGACTAAAACCCATCCATGTTCCTTCTTTGCCCTTTGTGTTCCAGGGCCGCGGTATCTCTTTCGAATAGATTCCACCCTTGATCCATATTACGGTGCAAAACGTTTCTTTCTTACATTTTCCCCTGTCAACCTATCATTAAGTCCTTTTTCTTCTCCGTCAATCATTTCAGAACAAGATTTAGGTTAAAAAAAAGAATGACTAGGTACTCCATTCAAAGACATGTAACAATAATTCTTCTCAACGTTGCCGCAAAACAATAGCGTCGTCACTTTCTTTTCTTAATGAAAATGTCAGAGTGATTTATCTAGGAGCCCTACGTCTAGCCTACAATATCTTTGATTTATCCACACATAAGCAGAGAGCCTACTTAACTACTGTACCGCTCGCTGAGTTAGATTAATTGACGTGTATTATATCTTTCATTCTTCTACACTAATTTGGAGGAAAAGGGAAAATCTCCGCGATAGCAAAAAGTTGACGATGAGAAAGGGTTGGGTAGACCTCTCGGTTCTATGTTTTTGCTTGATCATTGTTTTTTCTTATGTGTAGTTCTATATTACTAGTTTTTGCACGTGGCTTTGATTGCGTTTTGATCGGAAACTATCCCGGTGTCCGAATGTTTTCAATATCGCCACTTTCGTGTAAGAATTTTCGGAATCGGATCATTAGTCCAGAGATTACCTCCTACATCCTAATTAACAAACATACAAACTTACCATCTTTATAATATTAGTATTGACTATGTATGTCGCCTTCTGCCAAGATCGTAGTCGTACACGTGTTAATATGGGAAGTATGAAAGCGGTTAACCGCGAACCACATGGCAACCTCACCCACTCCACATCCATCCTGACCCACACCCATCATGTTATGCATGCTCTACTTGTAAAGCGTTATCCATGCTATATCTCACTCTCAAATCTTCCAGGACTTACATGAAGCCCGGATAAACATGAAGTTTCTACTACAATCATCGTCTGCCTAGCCTTTTACCAACTATATTGGGGTCGGCTTCCAGTCTAACCGGATGCTGATGAATATCAGTATTTTACATGGAGCGACTGCCTATCTGACCTCCACATCCCAGTTTAGACTCGGTAATACGATACCCCTTGGTAAGACTGGCTGTCAGACTTTTTGGGCCACTGACTACCTAACGACTGTGAAAGATCTACAAATGACACCCGGGACCAACGGCTTAACGTGCTTTCCGAGGCACGGAGGATACTCGGTATGTAATGGGTGGTCACCCATCCACAGACCAACCTGGGCAAGCACGGCTTAACCTAAAGATCGACCCGAGCGGCTGTTATTATTTAGCCACGAGCTCCTCTAGTTTAAGTTTCTAATACAATATGGTTTGAAATTAATGGCGCAAACAATACCCGACTAAAATACAGTACACAATATTCCATTGTTTTTATTTAATATAAGATGCCAATATAAAACACTAAACTACACAAAGGCAATAATAATTATATCTCGAGGCTCCTAGTGTGATAACCAGCAGGATTGAAGTACATAACACATTTCTGTACCAATACACTTGAGCTGTGGAAGTTTCGAGAGCTAAACAATGGACTCTCTCGATTTTGCTGGCCGGAACACTTTCGCGCAAGTCGAGTGCTTCAGCTGCTTCGAATGGTGTTCTATTTTTATACATGAAACTTAATAATTAAATAATTATATTTACTTGAATATTCTGTAATAAGTTAAGCTATTCTTGGATAATTTAGCTTTATATTTTCGAGAAATCCATACTTATAATATTATAAAGCTTGAAGAGTTTGTTTGGTTGAACGCGCTTATCTCAGGAACTACTAGTTCGAATTGAAAAATTATTTTAGTGCTGGATAGTACATTTGTCGAAGAAGGCTTTATATCATCACGCTACAACCAAAAGGAGAAGAGCATCAATGAAAAATGTTGCAAAACGGGGAAAATGTATCTGAAATTTCTTTTTGCTGAGAAAGATCTAAGTCCACGTGGACAAAGTCGCGGACACAGCTAGTTATTTAATAAAACTACATTTTATGTTTTTACTTTCCCGGTAGAACTAATTTCGACCAAAGCGACACAGTATATTTCAAGAAAGACTGCCTAAATGTTAAAAAATCATGATAAGTTCATCTTTCTCCAGCCCTTAACGCAGCCTGCCTTCTTCATCTATACTTTTGTTTTTATTGTCAAAATAAATGTATAGTGCACTTTCTTGCCATATCATCGTCCAAAATATATATCTAAAGGGTGTAAAAAGACCCTTAACGAAGCCGAAAGGCACTTGTTCTCCCCATCATTGCGATCATTTTTTTGTTCTGCACCATACCTGGGAACCTTCTAGTTACGGAGATATTTGAGGTCAAAGTTCCAATTTATTCACAAGTTTTTTTTTTAAATGCCACTTTTAAAGGTATTAATTTTACTTTAATTAACTCCATGACCCTTTGACTATTCAAAGCATCCATCAGCACTATGTTTTGAGTGCGTTACATTGAGTTTTACCGTAATACGTGATTTTTCACCCCAAAAAAACTAAGTCGTTTCCCAGCAATAATTTTTGCGTAGAGTTACTTAGTTTGATGTATTGAATGCTTGGTTGACGGCTTCGTGAAAGGTCCGTTTACATCCTGTATACATCAAAAATCTTCAAAAATTAAAGATGACAAATATTACTACGTTAGAAGGTATATCACCTGTCTACATAACCCGGTGCTTCAAGCTAGCACATCTATGAAGACTGGAGCTAAAATATTCTGATAATGTAACCTCGACAAGTTGTCGTAACTATGAGGCGAGCGTTTAGAAGCGTTAGTCGCACCTCGTGTTATGTGCACCACACACTTCGCATACTAAGGCAAGGAAATCCAGTAACTTAGTCGGAGGAACTTACATTCCTTGCCTCTATGACTCTTATGATAGTTGTTTTGAATGTTTCTACTTATATTTTACATTATATACGTTTTTGTCCATCATTTTCCTGCTTAGAAATTACATAACAGTCCCTGAAGGGTTAGGCAGAGGTGTATCTATTAGTACACCCACATTTCGCCAGTTATGTTAAAGTCCCATATAACAGGGGGGCGAGCCTATTGCCATCAACCGGACACAATTCCAGGCTCCATGGCTGCTGCTGAGAGAGTTCCAATGGAAAAACTCAATAACACTTTGCCCGACCCGGGACTTAGGTCCTCATGCTCAGCAGTCGTGATTGCGACCACTAGACCAACGAAGCAGTTAAAATTATCTCACACTTACTACTCACTTATCCCACTTAAACGACGGTACTATCGAAATATAATTGGTACCTGTACTAAAGTAATGCTAAGTAGGATGCGTGGTGTTACGCGAATGTATAAAATAAGAAATGAGTACATAAAAGGAAGTCTGAAAGTGGTGCCGGTGACTGAAAAGTTGTGTGGTAATCGGTAGTCGTGGTATGGGCGTGTAATGCGAAGGAATGAGGAAAATGTCGTGAGGAAAGTTTTGAGTATGAATGTGGATGGGTATAAGAGTAGAGGAAGACCAAAGAAACGATAGATGGACTGTGTGAAGGATGATATGGCAAGAAAAGAGGTGTCTAAAGTAAGGAAGAAGAAGTTAGGATGCGCTGACCACAAATGAAATTATAAGGGCAAGAGAATGATGCTAAAGAACATGATTAAAAGTTCATGAACAACAAACCCAGAATCGCCAGCAACGAAATGTATAAAAATGGGTTCACTATAGTAAACCCATTACGTTTTCAAAAAATCAGCATCCTAAACCATGTAGTACAGAAGCATATATGAAATACATATGAAATTTCTGGCGATTCTGGGTTTTTTTTGGCCATCTCCTTTAATCTAAAATGTCTAGCGGTTCCGCCGAGAAGTTAACAGTCAGACCGACGGTCCGGCAAAGTTACTTTCACATTTATAAAGAAAGATTACTGCCGCTAAAAATTATTATCAGAAAAATAACAACATCTAGGAGTGTGTAATAATTTGGAGAAACTCGTCTCCAGAGAATGGAAATGAAACAGTTTAAAGAATTTTTATCTAGCCAATAAATATGAAAATACAATATTGTGTAGTAACGAAATAAAAATAGCATGTAGATCAAATAATTGCTAATTTACGCAAAATTAATAATTATCAAATTAAATATTGTAATTATTGTGAAAGTGAGTTTGTTGGTTTGACTCGCCTTAACGACTAAACGGATTTCAAAGAAAATAGCTAAACAGATACACTATGACCTGAGTAAGTTTAGAAGAATCCTTTATCCCGGTAGGAAGTTTACATAATATGTTTTCCGACCGGCCGAACCTACGAGCAAAACCAAGTATTTACAAAAATCAGACGAGAAAACAATGACATAAATTAATAGTTAATGTCACACTTTTATAGAATTCATAACTTTTGTTTAAATGTTAATAAAAAAAATAATTTATCTCTCTTCGCAGAAACGAAACAAAACTAAGCTAGGTACTAAGTTAAGCTTAAACAGAAAGCTTTATTAAAAGAAAGCTAAGCTAAGACGTTGACACAAACTTAATCTTTCTTAGCTTTCAAAATGTCTGTGTAGCAACGCCATCTGTTAGAATTTCTCTGAATCTCAAAGAACATTGGATACCTGGGTTGGAAAGTGAGATTTTAATAGACCTTAGTCTTCAACGGAATATAACTTAGCCGTCATATATAGCTGGCGTACCTAGTACTAAGCTAAAACTGTTTTTTCACAGACGGAAAATTTTAACTAAGTTACAATTAAGCTAAGTAATTAAGTTTTAATTAATACGTAATTATTTTGTAAAGGTAATAAGTTGATACCTCCTCGATAGGTACACATTTAAGGCTGCGCATTCCGAGAATTGGCAATATCTAACTGCTGTTAACTACGATCTGTATTTTTAATCATCCATAATTTCATTGATTGATAAAGGATGATTTCCACCAAACGGCTTGCATCAAATATAAATAAAACTAAGGACCAACTGCAATAAAACCAAACAAAGTAGAAAATCCCGGCATAAAAAGGATTTATTAAACTTGAGTTCCGTAAGTTAACATAAACATGCTTTATGACAAGCACTAAACAAATACAGACTTCCTCTGTAGTTGACAATAGGGCTCAAAGTAAATGGATAAAACTAGGTTTTTTATTGAATACGATAGTCGTGGATTGTAGTAATGTAGCCTTGACACGATCGATCGTGTGCCCCACTTCAAATAGTGCTGGAGAAGTTTTTACTGTCGTACTAAACATTATAATATCGTTTTACGACTTTCTCCTTTTAGGATGATAAGAGGGTAGTTGGTAAGTAATTCATGACGAGTTTTATTTAGGTTAAGGCTGGCCACTGGGAAAGTATGGATATTAAATTTAGAGGGGTCCAAAACACCAAAAAACTCAGTCTTCACAGCAAAAATAAATCATTGCGGTAGAAATAAAAACAAACAAGTAATATTTTATAATATATATTTTATTCGTGAATCTTTACATGGGTGTATCTTTAAATAATTCCTTTATTTAACACACAACAATAATTATAACATACATTTACATACAGCTAATTGATTATAATTTCAGATTCGTGAGCCAACATTTTGGAATGAGATGAAAACATCAAATGCGTATTAGCACATCCAGTCGAGTCATACGTCTGTGTATAAGAAATTAAGTATAAAACAGTGGTAACTACGCAAAATGCTAAACATATGCTACTAAAGCCTGTCACTACGATATGCCTCTCCGCGCCCTACAGGGCTCACACACACTGCTAGTTATAAGTACATAATATACTTCTACGTACACCTTCCAGTATATTTTATATTCAATAGACATGGGACACACTTTCTCACACAAGTATACTTAGTTACAAATATTTGGGATATTTCAGTTCTGTAGCAGAATAATCATTTTCGTAATATTATTAAATACATTTTCCTTTAATCAGGTATGTCTGTATAGTCGAGTGCAATTAGACTTTAAGGTGGAACGAAGTTTATAGTGGTCGGATTTTCATGGGGTTTTTTTTATTGAGTTCCTAGAGTTGTGGAGAAGAAAGTTAAAAAAAAAAACTTCGACGCTCGCGACTTTTTTTTTTTAATTTTTAAATTTCCTTTTGAATATTTTTTTTTCGCATAGGAATAACTTGAAATTCACCGGATTTATATTGTAACGTATAGTGGGACCTGTATGCATCCATTAAACGCCAATTTGGTCTATTTCCTTGTTCGTTGGTGTTGACGAAATGCATATTTCCAGGTTTTTTAATGAAAATTTCCTATTTTTTCAATTATTTCTAAAATAACGAGTTTTAACACAAAGATTTCTTTTGTCATTGGTAACTGATACTTTTTCACGGATAACTGAACGTAAAAATGTTCAAGAAATCCATATTTACGAGTGAAGTGACTAAAAATTCATTCGCAAATATCAGGAAATCGTCTATGTAAAAGTTAAAGAAGGCAATTTTTCTCAAAATGTTTCTATGGCGGTCAACGTAAATATTATTCTAAAAATATTCTTATTAAATCAGCTATCTACAGAGATATTAAAATAAAATAAAATATTCGGAGGTACTCAATAAATGTTGATTACTGCTGACGAAGGTGGACTGGGACTGCTGGTAAACTCACAAAAATTATCGTAATTGGAACGTAACCATTTCTCATAATTTATATTTAGAATTAGTTGCAAGCTTGGGTCTCTGCGCCCCATTTAATATCAATACCGATACCGATACCGCTCCCAATTCTTAGCGATAGATCCCTTTAGTCATGTTTTACTTTCTCAGCAGTAACTGATATTTAACAAGTATCCTTGAATATTTTTCTAGTTATTATACCTTATTAGATAGCTACTAAAATGAGGTTTTGAAAAATAATTTGCACATTGAGTTATATAGAAAAATTTCGAAAAAAAATGCCTTCATTAACATAGACGATTTTCTGATTTTTGCGAATGAATTTTAAGTCACTAAACTCATAAATATGGTTTTCTTAAACATTTTCTTGTCCAGTTATCTGTAAAAATATATCTGTTACCAATTTCAAAAGAGATCTTAGTCTTAAATTCTGTAACTTAGAAATAATTGAAGAAAATACGATATTTTCAAAAAAAAACTTGAAATATGAACATTGAACAAATAAACAGACCAAATTGGCCTTTAATGGATACACACAGGTCTTTCTATAATGCCTCAATATTAATTCGCTGAATTTCAAGTTATTCATAAAAGAAAAAAAAATATTACAAAGGAAATCCAAAAAAAAAAAAAATACTTGCGAGCGGCGAAATTTTTTTTTTTAACTTTCTTCTCTACACCTCTAGGAACTCAATAAAAAAAGTCCCATGAAAATCCGACCACTATAAACTTCGTTCCACCTTTTGAGTATTTTTTGTCTAATTGCACTCGGCTAGTATTCTGGAACGAAATTTATCATAAGACTTTCGATAGTTTTGACGACAATGTGAACCGGGCGGTTCAATAGTCATCAATTCATCACTATTGTATTGTATTGTATAACGGGCTGGTTTCCGCAACTCCTCGTCAAAGCGCGTATTTTGCGTGCGGTTTTCAACTAGCTATAATCACACCTCGGATTAACCTCATTGGTTACGATATTGCCTCTGCGCAATTCATCACTATTTCATTTAGTAAAAAATGCAACTTTCTAACACCGAAGCTCTATTCTGTATTATTCGAAATACTAGACAATATCATAGCATAGTGCGCTTCCCATGTCCTAGATAGCTATTAAACATTCCTCTTATCAAGTGACTTTGGGTCCATAGAATGTTCTTAATTGATTACGTCAAATTGACTTTTTTTTGTATTCATTTTATATAGACCGCTAATTTCATACTATTTTTAAGTATAAAGTCAAGGTTATTGTAAAGAAAGTCTTTCAATAAGAATATATCTAAGTATATTGCAATTAAGTAAACGCAGCATGAGCGAAGGCAAGCTTCCTATGAAGACTAGGGACAAATTCCATCAAAATATTATGTTCATCAAGGTAGTAGTCACTTAATAGTACAATACAATTGTATTTTCCGATATAATAATATTCATATTTTATAAATTTGGCGTCATAAGTATTTTTTCATAAACTTGTAAACTTTTTGTAATAGGTGGGACTTTACGTTCCGAAGAAGCGATGAATACGAGTCACTGAGTAGGATTTAGGTATTATTGTAATAAAATTGTGTACGTATATAGTTCATATTCCATCGAGCAGATGTCGATACGTTATATCTTAACTAATTTACCTAATTATAAGATTCTAAAAAAATAATGTGCTCATGTTCCAACAGAATTTGATATAAATTGTATTGTCTATGTCGTCTACAGATATATAGATATAGTGTCGCCGATACAAAGCGGACACTATGAATACTTTAAAAACTTTCTCGTTTTACGTCGGTACGTGTACGCTACCCGAGTGATGCGAACAAACTAAAACTGTAAAATGTACCTTACTTATTCCTAAACATAGTGATTGAAATAAACACCTATAGTTATATATTAACATAGCATAGGAGGTAACAAGAATACAAACAGATTTATATGTAGGTAGATATAATACTATACAATTATTTATTTATACATTTTGGTAAACGTATTTACAAACACTTTAGGTAATAGATTATACCTGATTTAGTCGAATTTTCATATTCAGGCCAAGGGGTACCGAAGCATACAATATGAAGTTATATACCGAAGATAACGTTAACTTCAATATTACGCCAAAGTATAACAACGAACATTGATCAATTAATCTACTAATAATGAAGTAACAATTCTATTTATTTGCGATACATCCACACAGAGAGAACGAAGCAATGTAAAGGCGGAAAACATGCGCCTACGCACGAAACGCAACCACCAAACATATTACACGTTATATTTTAATTTTAACTAAACATATTTGCGCCTTCTGAACTTTTTTGTAAATAAATAGTAAAATCTGTCTTTGGTCCAAATGGTAACATTACACTTTGGGATAGGTATCTTTTTCAACTCATAATCGCGCGTAATAATACCCGGATATCACTAAGAAGTTTAATCCTTATCAAAATATCTCGTTGTAAATCTTGAATACTATAAATAATATCTAAATGACGTAACGTAAATAAACAAATGTAACACATTTACGACTAAAATTCATTATGTAACGAATCCACGACACAAATCCATTAATGATAAAATTTAACAGCTATAAGAAGTATCAGATCCCTACTCCAGCTCGCAATACGTAGATAGCTAACACCTATAGATTTAATAATACTAATACATATTTTTATTGTTACACATGTTTTAACAATTATTCAATTTTGTTACTTAAATTAAAATTTATGCTTGAAACCGTAACAAGTAAGTAGAGAGTACAATTTATAAAAACTCATAAATATTTTCTGATTGAGATACTTTTGTAAGTATACTCGGGGTTCGCCATTTTTTAAAGTAAACTACTTATTAAGAAAAAAACATATTACGAAAATAATATGAGAAAAAATAAAGCTGCGAACAGACATTTGCTTAAATAATACCTAATTGCTTTTCAAAGAAACGACCCCGTTAAAAAGATAAACAGAATTTTCTAGAACGTAAAAGGAATAAAAAGTGCTACTCTGTCCCGGTTCGGACATTAACAGTTACAGTTGGTGGTGGAGCTGCCTTGCGCCGGTTCTGTGAGGCGCTGGCCGCGAGCGCCGCCCGCCAGCATGGCTGGTTCAGAATCCAGGCTCTCCGACATTTTATCGCAAATAATGTCCACCAGTCGCTCGAATACAGCCTGTAAAAAGCAAAAAGTTATGAGTAGGTAAGTGGTTTTTATTTTTTTCTTATAGGAAAGTCATTAAATGACCCTCCTGCTCTGGGCGGAGTGGAAGGGAATGTCAGACTTTTACTGACTAAAACCCATCCATGTTCCTTCTTTGCCCTTTGTGTTCCAGGGCCACGGTATCTCTTTCGAACAGTCCCACAGCCCCGGCAGGCATCAGCCCTTGCGGACCCCTTCCTGATTGCTGAAATCTCTTTGAGGCGCACGTGGAACACGAACGCGCCGTCGACACGGCTTGTCGTCATAAGACGGACGGACAGCGAGCTAGCCCATTACTCACCGTCCACAGGCCCGCGATGAGTAAATGCTTAGCTGTTTTTCCCAATTGTCTAATTTGTTTTACGGTTTTTTTTTCAGCTGAAAACAAAAGCTTAGAATGTAAAAAAAGACCAAGACATGGAAACTTGACAGAAGGGCACGTCTCAAAACTTTAAAATGATAAATTAATGATTTTAAAATACATAACAGTCAAGATCTATACAAGGTGGTTACAAAACTGCAATACCTACACGGTCAAAATGTATGGAACAGCTGTTTTTTTTTTTGTGTGGTGTATTCCACCCTGTATTTATCTTGACGAATATGTTTTGCCCAGTCTTCTTTTACTCATCCGCGTCTTAGAAGAAAAATATAAAACAAAAGCAACAGACACTAGTATAATTCGTTTATCACGCATGTTAATAACAAAGAGTAGATTGTGACCAAAAGATACAATACATTTGACCTTAATAGTTCCTTCTTCGTGTAGATGGTATGATCATATAGGCATTTAAAGAACTGCCAGGTTATTTTAATGCGGCCTTAATCGGAACTAACGCCGCCATATTTTTCTATAGAGTTTCCACAGACAACTTCACAAATGTTTACGATGGGATCCCTCCTGTCACTGTCATTCAAGCGCGGACCCACGCAGCGTTATAGAATTAATTAGGAATGTTTAGCAATACCTTGACGTATATGTTCTCCTTGGCACTGGTCTCATAGAACTCGACGCCGAGCTGCTCAGCCAGCTGCATGCCGCGCTCAGTGCTGACCACGCGTTCCTCTTCCATGTCGCACTTATTTCCCACCAGGATCACCTGCGCGTTATCCCACGAATACGTCTTGATTTGTGTCACCCTGGAAAATGGGAAAATCGACTTTTGAAGTTTCAACACCTTTGTGGCGATAGTAGGTCCTGAAGATTCTCATTTATATTCCACAACGATAAAATTAAAAGGCAATTGGATTCCCACATATTGGAGGAAAAAAAAAGGAAGATAAACTTCTTTACCCCTGCCAAAGTCGCTCATTTTTTAAATTCATACTAGTGTCATCAACACCTTCCTAACCTTTTCCCAACTACTTTGTGGTCGGCTTCCAGTCTAACCGGATACATCGGAATACCAGTATTTTACATGGAGCGACTGCCTATCTGAACTCCACAACCTAGTCAAAGATCTACAAATGACAGCCGGGACCAACAGCTTAACGGGCTTTCCAAGGCACGGAGAAAACTCGGTAGTTAATGGGTGTTCACCCATCCATGGACAAACCTAGACAAACGCGGCTTAAGAGGAAATAGGGCCTGCGAGGTAGGTATTTGAAGAAAATATTGCCGTCGCGCTGCGTCAAGCCTGCCCCCGTAGTGCAATAGGGACAACTGCAGCTCAGACCGATTATATCACAAATATTTTTACGAGATCGATGTTTCGTATCCCCTATTTTTCTCCTCGAAAACTGAGTCGATTTAATTTAATTTTTGACATTAAATTTTTAAGAAAGAGTATGTTAAACATAAATCTATTTTCCTTACTTATTACTTGCTGAAAGAAAGAAATTTACAGGGATTGAGGGGGGGATTGTTATTATGATGAAAATAAATGATTGCTCTAGAGGTATTATTATAAAAAGGGGAATACATTTGTATGTAGAATCGCAGCCCTTGTTCCCTCTTAACCTAAAGATCGACCCGGGCGGCTGTTATTATTAGCCACGAGTTCCTCCTAGTTAAATTCATACTAGCGTATCAGTCGCAAAATAATAGGAGATTATTGATAGGAGTAAAAAATTAAAAAAAATTGTTCGTATACAATATGGTACCACAACGAACGAGTATCAAATGCGATTTTTTTTTTCAATGGCAAGTCATAACGACGCCTCTAGCCGTCAATCATCCGTTAATTCTTCTTCAAAATCTACAATAATGGAGTCAATGATCAGCTTTCCAACACAATTGTTTTAGCAAATTAAGCTGCCAGTACTAAAATTGTAGAAAGTACTTCTTTTCATTAGTTTTACTGTGTTAATTAAGCAGCTACCTACCTATAAGAAGCTGATAACACAAGAATACTAATTAGTACAAATGATTATATGAGCCGATCTCAACACAAAAAGGAGCCACGTCAACACGTGTCATAACTTGATCCTGCGGAAATTGAGGAAAATCCGGAGCCGTCATATTTTCTTTATAGCCAACTTATTATTATAGAATCCATAAAACCGATAGCAGTCTATTTCAAGTGATTGTCTTCTATTGTTATAGTAACGATGTTATTTTTGGAGAGAAACTGTACCACAACTAAAGTGTTTCCGCTTGATTCTATTTATCGTTTTATCATTTACAAACACGTACAGAGATCTTCTTAACTAAATATATATCGTAAAAATTCAATATATAACTGAATAACTCTCTGTCGAATCCTATACAACAATTCAATCATTATAAATCGTTAATTCTATCAATCATTGGTAAGTTACATTAATTACATTAATGAATATCTAAATAACAAATTTTAAATTAATATGGTTCACTAAATAGTTTTTTAAATATTGTTACTTTTGTATACCAATGAATTAGTCAAATAAAAGCCCTCTCCTCTCTCCTACCTTTCCTTGCCCTAACAGGGTCCATATTTATATTCCTAGCTTTAAGCCCTTTGTTACATCTTTTTACAATATGGAATGCAAAATAAATTTACTTGAAAATGAACAAAAATTTTGGTCACTAAAAGCAGGATCACTGTTACACCTCGCTATATTTTCACTTTCTTTCTATTTTCATCAGTACGTCGCCTTTAGCAAGTAATTTTGGGATTTCCTCCTTGATTTTATAGTAATGATCGATTTCCAGAATGAATTTTTTTTTTTCGAGACACTTCTACGATTCAGACGACCACTCACCAATCTTGGACGCTGTTGAAGCTCTCCTCATTGGTTATGTCGTACATTAGGATGAAGCCCATTGCGCCTCTGTAGTAAGCTGTGGTGATCGTGCGGTAGCGTTCCTGTCCTGCAGTATCCTGTAATAGAGAGAATATGCATAGATTAGTAACAAAGATACCTCTTTTTGAAATTCAGGTAAAAAAAAACTGATTAAAATCATTAACATATTAATTTAAAACAACGTTCTTAGCCGAGTGCAATTAGACAAAAAATACTCAAAAGGTGGAACGAAGTTTATAGTGGTCGGATTTTCATGGGAATTTTTTTATTGAGTTCCTAGAGGTGTAGAGACGAAAGTTAAAAAAAAAATTTCGCCGCTCGCAACTTTTTTTTTTTTTTTTAATTTTCTTTGTAATATTTTTTGTTCTTTTATTTATAACTTGAAATTCGACGAATTTATATTGAGGCTTAATAGAAAGACCTGTGTATATCCATTAAACGCCAATTTGGTCTGTTTATTTGTTCAATGTTCATATTTCAAGTTTTTCTTTGAAAATATCCTATTTTCTTCAATTATTTCTAAGTTACCGAATTTAAGACTAAGATTTATTTTGAAATTGGTAACAGATTCATTTTTACAGATAACTAGAAAAGAAAATGTTCAAGAAAACCATATTCACGCGGTTTATTGACTTAAAATTCTTTCGAAAAATCTGAAAATCGTCTATGTTAATGAAAGCATTTTTTTTTCGGAATTTGTCAATGTAACTCAATGTGCAAATTATTCTCTAAAACCTCATTTTAGTAGCAATCTAATAAGGTATAATAACTAGAAAAATATTCAAGAATACCTGTTAAATATCAGTTACTGCTGAGAAAGTAAAACATGACAAAAGGGATCTATCGTTAAGAATTGGGAGCGGTATCGGTATCGGTATTGATATAAAATGGGGCGCAGAGAACCAAGCTTGCATCTAATTCTAAATAGAAATTATGAGAAATGGTTACGTTACAATTACGATAACTTTTGTGAATTTACCAGCGGCCCCATTCCACCTTCGTCAGCAATAATCAACATTTTTCCAGTACCACCGAATATTTTTTTATTTTGTTTTCTCTGTGGATAGCTAATGTAATAAGGATATTTTCAGGATAATATTTATAATGACCACCATAGAAATATTTTGAGAAAAATGGCCTTATTTAACTTTTATATAGACGATTTCCGAATGAATTTTTAGTCACTTCACTCGTAAATATGGATTTCTTGAACATTTTTACATCCAGTTATCTCTGGAAAAGTATTAGTTACCAATGACAAAAGAAATCTTTGTGTTAAAACTGGGTATTTTAGAAATAATTGAAAAAATAGGAAATTTTCATTAAAAATTCTGGAAATATGCATTTCGTCAACAACAATGAACAAGGAAACAGACCAAATTCACGTTTAATGGACGCACGCAGGTCTCATTATTACGTTACAATATAAATTCGGCGAATTCCAAGTTATTCCTAAACGAAAAAAAAAAATTCAAAAGGAAATTAAAAAAAGTTGCGAGCGTCGAAATTTTTTTTTTTAACTTTCGTCTCCACAACTCTAGGAACTCAATAAAAAAAACCCCATGAAAATCCGACCACTATAAACTTCGTTCCACCTTATAGTCTAATTGCACTCGACTATCTGTTTCAATGAACTTTTATAAATGGAAGACCGAGTGATGTTATTAATATATTTAGAGCTAAACTCATTAAATGATTTATGGTGCAATCTGGAATGCTTGTGTGTTCTTCCTGCTTTGGTCATGACTTTACATTTTGATAAAACTATTGTAGGTATGTAATATTAAGTATGCCGTAAACTCTTTTTTTTTAAACATGTGGAAATGTTGGAAATTTGGCCTTCAATATATCCGTAACTAGAAGTTTCCCAGGTAAGATCCAGAAAAAAAAGCACGCTACCCTTAATAAGTAACGGCTGTATCGTCCTGACTCAAACACACCATTGAAGCGACCACTAAATACGCAATATCGTTTTGTACTTGTCCAGTTTATTCTAATGGGAAACCCCCTAAACGATTAGCAATAATGGCTTCACCGTTTAATCTCTACCAAACAATTACTGTTCGTAATTATTTAGTGATTTAGGAAACACAATACCATTTGGATATTCAAATTCAGACTAATAACAGTAATCAGTTTCGAAACCAATGCCTAATGTAAATCAATTCATGTCCTACTATACGGAGCCTTTACTGAAAAACCCAATATTACTGATGTACTGACACTGGTTCAGAAATAACGATGTTTTATAGCCTCCCGTCTAACGCAGTATCGAAAAATTACCAAGAGCCTTTATTTCATCCGACCTTCACCGGAAAAAGGCGCTCGGTAAGATGTGATTACCGGCGATGCCTGAAATGATTCAGGACGCGCGGGTTGTCTTACAAGAAGAATTATTATTTACTCGTACAGTCTCGAGCACCAATGTGTTCCACACATGTACTTGTACCAGCTTTCAAATTTGATTTTTCCAACTGTTTTTATTGCAACTTAAACGAAGTAAAGAATAAAGGACATACGAACGTACTATATTAGAACAATCATTATTTTCTCCTTTATTCATTTCAATACCATATGTTTTACATTTTTAAAGATTCCTATACAAAATAATATAAAAAACATTTAATAATATAAAAAATAGTAGCCTACCAGCATCGGGAACAGGGTACGAACACACATTATTATTAAATAGGCTCTGTTTTTGAATTTTGCTAAATGTTCTGTGCTCATGAATTCGTTCCTAGACACTGAAGCTCCGCTCCAGCTCCTAGTTCTCGATTTCAACACTCGATATCTCGATTAATGCGAGTTTGCTTGTCATCATGTAGCTGAAAATTGTCCGGAGAGATATCGGTCACGAATTCAATTTAAATTTCAGTTTGAGAGTCTCCCAGTGTGAGGCGTGTCCATACTTGTTCGAGTTGGTTTGATCATAGCTGGGCGGTAAAATACAGCGTGTTTCAAAAAGTGTGGTCATGTTTAAGGGCGTGAAACAGACCATCAAACTGAAATTTATTAATTGGACCAACATCTAATTCAAAATTTCAATACTTAATAGAAAATGAGCTGGACCATTTTTTCGCGATTACTCCGTTGGTTCCATGAAGAAACTTGTTCAATTTATTAATCTGCACCATATCCTTAAATATTTCCACATCTTCTTGATACATGCCGTATACAGTGGCAAGCCTACAAGCTTGGCTTGCCCTTATAACCTACTCCTCTTCCCGATGTAGTGTCTGTACAGTCTACTTGAACTTTGGCCCCTAGGCACGCCACTAGCCGTATACATTCGATTTTGGCACCCAGCCTGCGCGGAATCATGCCAAATCAGGTCATCTACCCCAAACTAAGCGATATAAATCTCAGCTGTCAATTATAAATGTCATGTAAGCTTGAACACGTTTCAACTCCTGGTCTTTCAGTGTCCTCTCTAAGCCGGGAAATGAAAGGGAGGGAGAAACTAATTAGTAATGATCCCCTTTAAGGGGCAGGAGCCAATTGAGGAAAACGGCTCAATGTGGCTTGTCGGCGATAGAACATTTTCTTTTTAAACGTTTTATATGGTTTATCGTTTTATTTCTTTAGTCTTTTTATGTTTTTGTCCTCGAAAGCGACTACTCATCAGAGGCGCACGTTAATTAATCGCGGTTTGTCGTTAAAAGCCTTTTGCCACGCTATCAATGCTGGATAATAATGTGATATTTACGATTTAAACTGGCTTATTATCAGACATTTCATAACTTAGTATATAATATGTAGATTTCTCTAACCCATGCCACATAAGATAAGTGGTTACAAACATTGTTTGAACACTTTTTCTTTACCTGCCGCTTCTACACGCAAATATTTTTATTAATTTCGTTTATACATTCTAACAATGTGTAAAAATATTTTATTTTTACTGTGTAAATACTAATAAATTATACAAAAAATAAGTTCACAGTGTTTGTGAAACTGTTTTATCTAAAATATTTAATCAGTTCGACGTAATTAAGTCAACAATTTATTGATTAGCGGTAGGAACATTTACACGTAATTGGGTCCTACTTTGATTCAATTAGCATCCTGTAATTTCAGCCCATAATTGCCCACAACATGTACCTGTGCCGTTAAATGTCAAACCGCTGGTCTATGCGGGCTCTGTACAAAACTAATTACTAAAGGACGATTACACCACTGAAGTTTAACGCATTAAACACTACATACCAAAACCATGTTTAAGAGCTATCATTGTCCAATTGTCCATACATACAATGATAATGATAGTCTCTGACATCTCTTGAACGCAGTTTTGATGGTCGACGCAGTCCAGTTTCAATAAATAAATTCGCCCTTAGTAAGCTTTGGGAAAAATAGCACCTACCACCACCCGACTCCTTGAAATCCAAGAAACATTTGCCACCTGGACGAGATTTGCAGTCGGTTACGTACCTAGGTAGGCTGCCGCAAATACGACTTGGCAAAATGAGAAATTATAGACCCGTCTGACAAACAATGTGAGTGTGGTGCTGTTCAAAACGTGACCCAATTACTGGACTGCCAGTGTCTATAATACAACTATAGTTTGGAGGACCTAATAATCTATTGACGTGGCCACTTACGGGGCCCAAAAACTGTTGGGCCCAGTTATAAGTGGCTCTGCAGCATAACAGTAAGGTGTGGTCAGATTTAAAGATGTGCTATAGACCATCAAACTGTACATGGGACCAATATTGTAATCGCGAAAATAAAACAGCTCTTTCACATAATATTTGGGTCGAGTAGGTATTTAAATTTTATATGGGCAGCTCAATATTTCACGAGTACGATGGTGGTTGTATGGATTGATGGTTTATACCACATATTTAAATCAAAATATTTATTTCACATAGGGCTCTTATAAAACGTCGAGAAAAGGTGTACGGTTCGTATTGGTTGTTTCCTATGGAAAAGAACCGGCAAGAAACTCCATGGTTTCTCTTTTGAAATTATTTGGTTTTCACAATATTATTATGTATATTATATTAATAATCTGACTACACCATTCTAATACATGCTGTATAAAGGGTGTAACAAGACCCTAAACGAAGCCGAAAGGCACTTGTTCTCCCCGTCATTGCGATCATTTTATTGTTCTGGACCATACCTGGGAACCTTCTAATTACGGAGATATTGGGGGTCAAAGTTTCAAATTTTTCACAAGTTTTTTTTTTAAATTTTAATGTAAGATTTTTACTTTAACATCCCACGACCCCAGTACTAATCCATCCATCCATCAGCACATTGTTTTGAGTGCGTTGCATTGAGTCCTACGGTAAAACTTGATTTTTCACCCCAAAAACAAAAGTCGCTTCCCAGCAATAATTTTTGCCTAAAGTTACTTAGTTTGGTGTACATAATGCTTGGTTGACGGCTTCGTCCATTACACCCTGTAGAGTACCACCGACTTGAAAATAAGGGAAGAACAGCGAATACTAAAAGTTCACTCACCCATATCTGTAGTTTGACGCGCTTATCGTGGCGGAAGACAGTCTTCACCTTGAAGTCGATGCCCACGGTGGACACGAAGGCTGAGGTGAAGGAGTCGTCCGCGTAACGGAACAAGAAGCTGAAATAACGTTGGTATAAGTTTTAGTAAGCCATTACTAATCATCATCATCTGGCTAGCCTTTTCCCAACTATATTGGGGTCGGCTTCCAGTCATACCGGATGCAGCTGAATATTTTACATGGAGCGACTGCCTATTTGACCTCCACAACATAGTTAGTACTGGGTAATACGATACCCCTTGGTAAGACTGGTTGTCAGAGTTTTTGGGCCATTACTAACAGTCATTAAAGATTCAGGGCCGTAATTGGTGGAAGAATTAAATATGAGTGTGTGAGATTCTGGATGCTTTACTTTATGTCAAATGTGAACATAAAACTGATAGTGAATCGGCTTTAAATACAGAATTATCCTCGTAAAAACTAGAATGCAGCTTTTGTAACTTTTCTGTATAGATTCTCATAGGTCAGCTGTGCTGTGCCACACCTTTTTAAAGCAAACGAATAAAATAATACAAACAACAACCAAAGTCGTCGCTGTATTTATAACAAAATATTTATGATAACTCTTTCTGTTCAATAACTTGAAAAAAATATCAAAACACATCAATTTAATTTAAACTCCTTTTAAAACACGAAAGTAATTACTAACAAACTCATAAAAGTGACCTCAAAGTCTTTACAGTTTCGCCATATTTTAAAAAACTTTCGCGTCCGATAAGCAGGGCCGTACTTTGCAGGAATGGCCCAACGAGTGATATAAAAACGTGACCTAGCTATAAATACATGCCTTTATATAGGAATCCATTAAACAATAGGTGTGGGAAGAGGGATATCAAAAGAATCCCTATAACCCTCCAAGCGATTCGGGCAGGGCACAAAGTAAAGACTTTATAACCGTTACATTGTTTGAAACCGGGTATTTTTGGAAGAGCTGGACTTGTTATCTTCGGCATTTAAGTGTAAAATAGGTTCAAATTAAACAATTGAATTCCGAAACGAACAAGTCAAAAATAGAAACAATGTAGGAGTAGATTACGCGAATCTCTCACTGAAATAATTTTGAAACATAAAGAATAATAACGAAAATGTTATGAACATTTTTCGTTGATAGGTACCTAAGTGGTAAGTTGGATATTTAATGCTTATCTTTGTTTATATCATTGAACACTGATTTTGTATTAAGCTTCTGAAGGGTCAACTAAGTTAGTCTACGTTTGTTTAGTAATGCTACATATTTCGAGCTGAACTGCAATTTAGAGGACGAAATATGTACATATATTCACAACAACTCTACTCTTAAGTGCTTAGAACAAGAAAAAAAAATTACCTAGTCTTTCCTACAGAACTGTTTCCTATGATGAGCAGCTTGAACATGTAGTCGAAATTCTGATCCGCCGCATCCTTCTGCCATTTTGCATCTCCAGTCATCTGTTGTACAAAACATTCGGTTTATTTAAAGAGTAACATCCTTATATCGATTAAAACTATAATTATTTTATACTACATCAACCTCATCTTCTACTTCAATACTATTGTTATTGGAATGTTCGTGAATAGTCTCCATTATAACACAATTTCATAAAAATAAAAACGTCTATTGTCACCACTAACACGGCCACATCGCTTTAATGCACTAACAAATATATCGCAAATGCAAAACACGATACGTTTCCCATACGTAGTATTGATTAGCAAAAATCGACTTTGCTACAATAGGTACTAACACGCAAGTAAGCCCACATTAGCTTAACATCGTTCCGAGTCATCGAAAAGTCTTATCAGTAATTTCCATGAAATGCAAAATCAAACTTAATTTCGTTTGCAATACCGTTTGTTTTAGTTTGGTCTTGACGATTAAATTATTCAAAGCCGGGAAACAAAAATGACTTTTAGATAATGCCACCGTATCGTCACATCCTACCGATAGGGCAATTTTAGTGTGTCCTAGACACAGACATGAAAGATAAGCATTAAGCAGAATTGGTGAGTATTGTGGTAAGCAGTCAATAAATACAAAAATACTTATATCACACGTAATCTAACTTTAACTTCATCGTTCTAAATTCTCAACTCATGGATTTCAAGTGTGTACACTAATTGGCTGACTGTGCCAATTAGCACTGTAGGAAATCAGGACGTACGGAAACAATCCACAAATAAAAAGAACGACCACAAAGTAGAATGCAGGCTATCCGACAGAGAATAGACGGTAGCTGATTAAATAAAGTTCAATTTCCAACCTCTGCAAGAAACTGGAAAAAGTTTTTTAGAAAATTCAACGTGTGAAGAGAGTGAGAATATATATAATTCAAGGATGTTCAGCATGGTAATGCCGTTGAATGTGGTGTGAAGCTGTAATATTCAAATAAGTGTTCTATTCAAGACAGGGTTGGCGTCGACTGGCCTATATCGAGATGATTTCATCTACGTCTATTAACTCCCCGTTATGAGATCCATAAGATGACGCGTGGGTGGTCCTTTGTACGCCGTTCAATTAAAGCCATCTTGTGCCAGAAGAGTCAACACGACGTAATTCCAAAAGAAACTGTTCTAAATACAGACTGTGACCAGTAGCCTCCTATCTTCATAAAATACGGTTATATAACAGCTGTTTTATAAAACCCATAGAATATGTAATCGCTAGGTCACCTACTTTTCCAGACATACGAAGAACATTTTACTAACTGACGGGGAGCGCGAGGAGAATGTAGTCAATAACGAATATCTGGAATAATCTAGAACGAATTTCCACGAGCATACTTCAACGAGATAAATCAGATTCTACATTGAAAGTTTGTAGCAGCAATGTGAAGGTATATAAATCCGTAGCAAGTCTGTATGTAGGCAACCATAGATATTTTATTCACAGCTTTTACTTCGCGGTGGGAAAGCATAAATTCATAATGTGTTAATACCGTTTGTAGCCACTTACGGTAGTAAAGTGCCGAGTATATTTTTATGTCCCTCTATGGGTATGTAGGTACTAATAGTCATCGTGTGATTCTTAGCAAAAAACCCACCCTTGTGTCATTCGCGGGTGTCCCCTTCACAGGTGAAAATAATGGCACTAAACGGTGGGTTTTTTGCCCTTGGGAGAGTTTCTACAATTCTATATCCTCCTTCTAACTGTTTAGTATAGGATTACAAAGCGTCATCATCGTGATAATCCACGGTCCCAAGACACATGAATTAAGTTAAGAATCAAACTTATAATGAAAACAAACGGGTGTGATATAGGTATGATATAAAAGTAGGTAATAAAAGAATCTTCAAATTAAACCAAGCTTTGAGTAGAGTGAGTGGAAGGTGCTGCATAGAGTAGAGCGAAGTTCTGAAGTGAGAGGTCAATAAGAAAACTTACGAAACTTGCAGTATATTTTCATACTTTTTAAGAGCTGATGCCGAGGAAATTACGAAAGTATCGAGAGGGAAGTTTTGAGGGTATGCTTTTAGAGTATGGAAAGATCCATGAAACGAAGAATGGACAAGTAAAAGATGCGATGGCTAAAGAGGCGTGACGACTAATAGGGTGTATACCTGAAGATGACGTGCTAAGCAGACCTCAAATAAATTGGTAGGTATAAGGGCAGTAGGATGAATGATGATACATTTAGGCAAAACGGATCAAATTATCAGACACACTTCAACATCAATTTTAAATATGACTTTGGACGTCCAAGCTTGGCATAAGCTCTTCTTCTCATGTAATGTGTTCTTCTTCTTATGGAAGGACTCGGCGTCCACAAAATGTCTAGTATTAGTGTAAGGGTTTCATATCCTCGGTCCACAGCACTGAGAAATTAATCAGGAATATCTTGGCTTCCACACTGATTGATTTTGATGATGAAGAATCCGACCATCCATTTGCCAGTGACGGGCGGTGGGACGATCTAATGCACAATCTAATGAAATCGTCTTCTACTGTTGCTGGCTGTGGGTAAGTGGGAGTCGTGTCTTTGGCTTCATGCACTACCATTGTCGAAAATAGGCACTTTGTTCGACGACACCACTTTCCGTCTCGCTGCTTGTTTACAGAGAAGGAGCTTCCATGTTGTTTCCAAAGAAGATGGGTAGGTCTTTAGTGTGTGACTCTTATAAGTGTCGATACTCTTGCGCCATCTCATCTTCCTAGCTCATCGTGTGCTGGCGCTGCCGCTGCGGCTGCGGAGAACCTCAAGCGGCGAAAATATAGTAACCTTATTGGTAACTATATTTTTGAGCCGTTTGGGGTAGAAACTTCAGGACCATGGGGGGTCCGAGTGCTCACAGGAAACTTCAAAACGCTTGACACTTCCCGTGCCACAAGGGATTCTAAGCGTTGCCATACAACGTGGCAACACCGGCAGTCTTTTGGGGACATTACCAGTAGACGGCGTTAAGGAGGAGTTTTTTTGTCGCCATTTTTTACTTAATTGTTAAGTTAGTTATTTTAGGATTATTTTAATTTATAAATGTATATTATGCAATAGTTTATTATTGTACTTACAAGATTATTTTGTGTATTGTATCTATAGGCCTTCGTTGCCCGTAAATAATATTATAAATAAATACATTAGAACTTTTTCCTTGGGAATGAGTAAAATGCGATTGCTATTCGATCTTCAACAAGATTCAACTAATGAGGGTCCTTGGCAGCTTCCTATCTCTAGTAACATCCGCTAGTTATCCTATAATATTACTTGGCCAAAGGAACAACGCCTACAAATATCTTAATGACCCATTTTCCTTAGTGACCGAACAACTTGCTAGAAAATCTTAGAGGTAAAACTTTGAACAATACGTTTTTATTCTGATGTAAAATTTTCGTTCAGAAGTACGGTTAGCTGATTTCTCTAGATGCATTGTTCTTTAAAAATAACCGCAAATGTATAGAAAATCTTTGAGGACTGAAAATCTGAAACTGGAAATGAAAGAACTTTCTTTGGCTCTAAGATTTGGTATATAAGGGTAATAAATTCAATCAATCAACTTCGTTATAGGAGACGAAAAGAATTTGAGTCCTCTAAATTTGCATGAGGAGAATAACAGCGAATAAATTATGCCACAGATATAATAAATTGCGTTTAGTATGTACTAAGTCTGCGAGGTAGACTTATGGATTTAAAACTCCTTCGTGCTTGTTTGCGTTAAGTAACTCCCTGGGGATGAGTTGTTTCAAAAGAACATCAATCTTGTGGCTTGTATTTACGTTGTTTATATATACATGTTTTTTATTATATATCTATGTAGCACAACAGATTGAAATTATATAAAACGAAAGTCTCACCTGCTCTAGTAAACCACAACGATGCAATAGCAGCAATCAATAAAATATATAAAAACCAATGGCAATGGTACAGATTGCGGGGTGATAACAATAAAAAGCATAACAGATATCAATAGGTACGCACCTTTTATCAGTCTTCGTATATCAACCCGAATTAGGGACGTCAGGGGCGCCTATCACTATTATTTTTATCGGTCGAACGGCTCCGAGCTACTTCACAGGACACGTCGCTGTAGCTATCTCTCTCCACATTCACACCACGCAACAACAGCGGGTGCAACTTATACTTTTATCGATTTTTCTCCGCTATTTCCCAGACTATGCAACACTCGATTATCTTTCTAAAACAATATGAACAAACACCTTCAACCACAGTGCCACCAGGTTTGTCGATTTGAAACATACAAAATCGATAATTCGGTAATGTTATTTCGTAACTCACTGTTTTAATCGTCGACACTATCGTGAACTGAACGTGTGTTCCTCCTTCCGTTTCATTAACTTTGTAACTGTACGTTTAGAAGTCCTTTTTTCTACTCAATTGTTTAAAAAAGTAACCCCTAATATAGGGATGCGCCGTGTTTCGCGCTCACAGCTGTTACGAGCTCCCTCTTCTATTGAAATGGGAATGGGATGGAAAGCCAAGATGGCGGACAGTTGCGCGCGCACTCTGCCCGCGCAGCCTGTCAAAACTCTACACACAAACAAATCTGTCTTTATTGCCCACGAATCTGAAATATGAACCACAATTTAATATATTTATATAATACAAGACGTTTATGATTATCATGATAAGATAAAAAACTTTTCACCCCCTTGTTTTCAAGTTTAATTGAATTTAGGAGATCTTAGGAGTTCCCTCGTGAATAAATCAAAGCGCGGGGGAGGTAGCGCTCCAGAATATTGCTTGTATTACGTGTAACAAATACAAGCAAGAATGTTGTAGGTACTTTACATAAGCACAAAGCTGTCCACGCGATGTTCCCAAGCTATTTTTGGATCACAAGCCTCCCAGTCTTGACAGTTATTCGATTTATCTCCACTTTTCTCATAAGTTTGTGAAAGAGACGCGTACAAGGATTCTTTGTTTTAACGATATTTACATATTTTGTACAGCGACGAAAAGTTTCATTATTTTTTGGACATTGTATCACAATGTAATTTTGAAAATACTTTAAGAGATGCTATAAAAATAAAAGCATAATGCATGAATCATAATGCAAGACTTGGGAGAGAATATTCTGTCGAAGAACCCTTGCAAAGAGCCTTGACCCCTGTGTGACCCAATTACCTACATCGACGCTCATACATTGATCATGTACTCCGGGTCGTTTATTAAGTCTTGAAAGATAACTTCACACTGTTCATGCACCCGTAAAGTTTTGTTAAATTAGTTTTTGTTACACCACTGGAAAACTTTTGCACGAATTTTTAAGAAATACGTAAAACTGATTGTCCACAGTTTAAAATAAACTTTTTGGACAAACGTGTTACTCGTATCTTCTGGCAGTTCGCCGCTATAGCACAGCTCCAAACTGAGAAAACTTTATCATACGATCAACGTAGTGCTCTGAGTTAGCTCACATCACTACTCACTTGTGACCCACCCTTGCTTCTCACAGTTGACATTACGAGAACTTTATTGTATTTTAGTTCAATAATATTTTATAAATTAAACACGTAAACCTTTCAGTATACATTCTCTAAATGGTGATAAAATTGTATACAAATACGTTGCGATGTTTATAAGAGCTACGCGGTCATGCAGACAAACTCGAAAACTTTTATTGAAATATGTACACACAAAAGTGAAAAATTAATCCAGTTTTGTCAATCCAATCATCGAGACGTGTTTCTTATATGTGAGGAACTAAAATAGGTACCATTATTGGTCCACAAATTACGTAAGCAACTAAAGCAATACCAAATTGTGATAGTGAGCACTAAGGTAGTATCTTTGCTCGGTAGTGAAAAACTTTACTTAACATCTAAAGTGACTATGATCCTATTCTTCCTACATACATTATTACTAGCCTCAAAACAACGATACTTAGCAAATATCTAATCATCACGCCTGTAAGGAAGGGTTAGACAGAGTTGTACCTAATAGTACACATTTCGCCAGTTTTGTTTAAGTCCTATGTAATAGAGGGTGACCCTCTTGCGATCAACCGGGCACAAATCCAGACTCCATGACTGCTACTGAGAAATTCCAGGTGTACAAACTCAATAACACTTTGCTCGATCTGGAAATCGAACCCTGCTTAGCAGTCGAGCTTTAAATTATATTTTCATTTATTTAAAAATATCAATTATCCTGCAAAAACTAAGGCAAACAGAATGATCTTACTTTCCAGAAGAATTGAAATTGTAAATACAAAACCGCTCTATTTCTTGAATAAACAACAAACGGATCAAACCCTTTTCCTATGACGTCATCTGACAACGACAGACAGCAAAGGAAATAAACCGGCAGCATCCATTTGTATGCTTATATTCAACAACAACCCTCGATTTCTTGTCTTGTTCTATTGAGCGATATTGGTTTACATGGTTTTATTTGAGGATGAGATTTGTTTGTAGATGTGTAGCGAAGGAATCATACTGTTCAATTGAATGTGTTACTTACTCATAGTAATTATTATCTTTATAATTTTTAAATAATACAAAAATGGTTGGCCATGACCATAATTCATTCCCTTATCCCAATTTATTTGGGGTTGGCGCAGCATGTCTGATTCTTCCAGACTTCTCTAACTCGTCATCTAATCATACACTTGCTGTCTTGCCATGTCATCCTTTACACAGTCCATCCATCTTTTCTTTGGTCTTGCTCTACTCTTATATCCATCCACATTCATACCCTTAAACTTTCCTCACGACATTTTCCTTATTCCATAGTTAGCCGTGACCAAATATATTAAAACATACTGGAACGAAATACGGGAAAACGCGAAAAAACTATTAACTGCTTGCTAGAGCAATATATGTTAAAATTGCCAATTTTGTTTTAAGGCGTCACTTAGTCGTGGGATCAAGTTATTTCTTCTGATATCCTCTGTTAACCTTAAATCTCTTTGGCTTAGGGCCAAAGACAACACATACAAATTGAAAATACCGTACTATTGAAATCATTTTTACTTAGAACATCTAAAAAGAATCCCATGTTTGCCAAAAACGAGCCTTTATCTTCCATTCTTCAGGTAGGTACTTCTAAAAACAAAAAAAGACTTTGAAGACCCACACGTAATCGCTTCCGTATAAAGGAAATAATTTACTCAGAAATCTTTTGAGAGAGCTCTAAAGACATTCAAGTATTTACGAGCGATAGACGGGACAAGACGACGAAAATCTTAATCTAAAATTGCTGACTACTTTATAACAAGTCGGTCTGTCTAGCGGCATACGCCCGCGATAAAAAAAAATGTGACAATATTCCCAATATCAGCTCTATAACTCTTTTAAATCTCATTGGATAGCCCAGTTTAGGATTGTCAAATGTATCAAGTCGAAAACAAAAAAAGACATTTTTTTTTTAGGTACGATGTTGGAACTATGCGCAATTCGATATTTTTATTAATAACATTATCCTCCAAATATTCTATAAGAGAATATCAAAACTGGACATGGACCGGTTTAGATGTAATATTTGTCGTCATAATCAAATCTACCAAAATATGCTCACATTGAACATAATTATGCAGTAGAGAACGGAGAGACTCGTAGGCAGGTATGTGATTAGCTGAAACAATCAATTATTTCAATTACAAATCCTGAACACAATGTTCTAATGAAACATTCCAATTGGTTTACCACCTGAAAACATCTGAAAATCACTCAACATGCCTAAAACTTTACTGGCTTTTCCATGTTCATGATTCAGGTGGAAATAATTGCCTACATCATGGTGCTATAAAATTCACGTTAATACAAGCGAATTGTATTGTTATAATTTATTGACTTGACCAGGAAAAGTTGTACCTACTCGGGCATTTCTATAAAGACATTTGTACTGTAGTTTTTCGTACATGTCATGCCATCTGTGAAGAATTCAAAGAATTAATTGGGTTACGAAAAATGTAGCTGTGTAGCTTCGTAGCGCGTCCTCGTAGCGGTCGTCTACGAGACTACGGCCACGACGTCGTCGGCTTGGTTCCACATTCTGTTTATAGATGGCGGTAAATAAAATTGAATGGGACGAGGGGCTTTTATCATTGTGGTGTTGTCGACTACCGATTTGTTTAGGTCAAGGGTTCGTGCGTCGATCTCCCGCGAGGCGGCGAGCCTCCTAGCCGGATTGCCGCCATGGGATCTGGAGGCGATAGTCCTCGCGCGCCTGCATGAATGGCGCGCGGGGGCACTACGTCGGGGGGAAACTCCGCTGCCGCGGCAAATCACCGCTCAGCGGACAGACCTCCGACGCGATCTCATGGCGACATGGAGACAGCGACTGTCGCAACCCAGTGCAGGGCACGCCACAATAGTGGCGATAAGTCCCCTCTTTGAGGAGTGGCTAGAGAGGCGCCACGGCGCCCTCACCTTCCGCCTGACGCAGGTCCTCACCGGACACGGTTGTTTCGGGAGGTTCCTGCACCTAATCGGGCGGGAGGAAACGCCCGGGTGCTATCATTGCGAGAATCGTCCGGAGGACACGGTGGCGCACACCGTGGAGGTCTGCCCCGCTTGGGCGGAGCTCCGCCGTGTCCTCGTAACGGCGATAGGCGGCGGCGACCTCTCGCGCCCGGCCAGGCCCGGACAGGCCATGGTCCGGAGCGAGAGGGAATGGGAAGCCGTCACCTCCTTCTGCGAAGCAGTCATGCTAGCGAAGGAGGTGGCGGGACGTGAGAGGGAGAGAATCTCTCGTCCCAGCCGCCGCGGGCGACGCACCGGGCGTCGGGGGCCACGTGGTGGCTCCCGGCCACCGTAGGCGCGGGCCTGTGGACGGTGAGTAATGGGTTAGCTCACCGTCCGTCCGTCTTATGACGACAGGCCGTGTCGACGGCGCGTTCGTGTTCCACGCGCGCCTCAAAGAGATGTCAGCAACCAGGAAGGGGCCCGCAAGGGCCGATGCCTGCCGGGGCTGCGGGACTGTTCGAAAGAGATACCGTGGCCCTGGAACACAAAGGGCAATGAAGGAACATGGATGGGTTTTAGTCAGTAAGAGTCTGACACTCCCTCCCACTCCACCCAGAGCGGGAGAAGTCATTTGATGATTTCCCATCGGTAAAAAAAAAAAAAAAAAAAAGGGTTCGTGCGTTCGAGTATCGGGTAGAGCAAAATTTATAAGGCATGATTAGATATATTTTTAAATTACGAAAAACATCTTCACGGGGTTAGAATAATATGATAATCGTGATTATCATGTTATTCTAACCCCAAAAACAACAAACAAATTAGGTTATCTCGCTTACTACAAAGATTTACACCGGTATTCTAAGTCGTGGACTGAACTTAAGTCGGTATTTGTTGCCATGGCAACAAGTGACGAACGCCTACCACGGCCTAAGCACCGCCCACTCAATGATGTTCAATAAGGTGAGGACAGACTAGCTAGGCATGCATGCAACAAGACATCGAGCCGCTTGTCATTTTTTTTAAACTTGATTTTGCTAAGAACACATTTCATCGAAATTCAAATTCAAATCGTGCAACATGGACTGAGGGGTCATGCTGGTCGTTACTTCTCCAAATTCGCTATGTTTTTTTTTTAAATATAACTCGTCATGATAAATTGCAGCACACGCGACTTGCAAATCCAACATATCAACGAAGAGTAAATGCCACACAGTATGGACAGAGTCACTAAAGAACACCACCGGCTTACTCCTCTTGCTTCTTTCACATTCATACATCTGGTCATACACGCACGCAGGTCGCGAGCATTGCCACCTAACCTTTTTGAAGAACATTATCAATAAAGTATGTTCTTCTAGGGTGTTCTTTTTCGGGTTTTGTTAGTCGCCTTTTACTCGTCCTCTCAACATGACCAAGCCATCTAACATATTCTTTTAATTTTTTTCTCTACATCTTCTTTTCAACCGCAACCTGGTAGTATTACATCATTCCTCAATTTATCAACCAATGTTACATCACACATTCTTGACAGAGACTAAAGGAATGTTTCGGGTAAATACTTTGAACACCATGCCAAGCTTTCGTAAAAACATTACAATACGTGGAAATGCTCATATGAGTACTCCCCTTAATCTACTTTCAAAATATGCAGTCCATATCAAACCCAAAGCAGGTATGTTGCATGAAGGTTTCAAGCTGCTTTGTATGCTAAAAATGTTATATTAAAATACGTCACAATGCTAGAGATGTCATAAATTGATCTTCTACCGAATGCTCTTGGTTGACATTATTTGTCAAAGAACTTAAAATCTTAAAACGGATTTACGTGAAAATAAAATATTTAATTTTTCGTGGTTAATTTTCAAGAATTTCAGTCCGAAAATGGCTTCAAGAATTTTCTTTTCGGATAGTGAAAAGTCGTGCGTACAGGAACTTGTCCGCAAGTACAAGCTACATCAAAATACGACGTTGGCGGGCAGTCCATCAGCGAAAAAATGTGCCCGGGCTCACCTAACCCAAGAGTATAACTCCGTATTTAACTCACGCGTAAGTACCAAATAATACCTAATCTATGTTTGATGATCATCGGCAATCTTTTATTTTATAGAGAACCGAATCTCAGCTAAAGAGATGCTGGTCCAATAGTCAAGCTAAGAAAAAGACCACGCTAAAGCTAGAAAAAAAAGAAAGGATGAGGACTGGGGGTGGCCCTTATCCTGGCCCAGCGTCCTCAGATCTCGAAAGAGTAGCAGATGCGCTGACGGCCTCCACCGATTTGGAATAGAGCTTCGCAATCGACTGTGACACTGTGCCTAGTGAAACTCCTGCTGACGGTACACCTATAGTAATTTCATTGATTCCATTATTTGTATAAACGAATATTAACATATTGTTAAAAATATGTACTTTCTTCTTTCAGTTCTGGAATTTTGTCCGGCAGGCGACCGGCACCGGTGGCCCAACGGCCACCTGAAAATAACCCGACTGACTTGGCGTCAGCAAACTCGCAGATTTTTGGTAGGGTTGATCAAATGATTTTCAGTTCAACTCTATCCATTACAGTACATCAGAAAGTCAACTTATCTGTGTGGCTTGACAGTGGCACCAATACAGAATTTTAAATAATATCAATCTATTTGTATTCATTCGAAGCATTTTAATTTTTTTATATTCTCATTAGTGTTTTTAGAAGGTGCTTGTAGTTAGAAAATTAATACTTATTTTCTGAACTTATTAAATTTCTGTAGGGAAAGATTTTCGCGCCCAAGTCATAATAAAGGAGTTCAAGGTATGGGCGAAAAATTTAGAGCGGAATGAGGAAAGAGAGGAGGAGTTGCATCTACTGAAAATGGAGGAGACGAAGTGTCTGGTGAAGGCAGCAGAAGAAGCTTACCAAAAGGCAAAGCTGCAACGTTTTATTGCCGCACATCTACTTCAATTCAGTAAAGAAATAATTATTATACATTATACAAGGCAATTGGATTTTTATTTTAAATGTAGTATCACGTATAAAAAATAAGAAAATATCTAGATTACACATTTATAGACATAGAAAAACATAGGAAATTTTTCATTTTCATTTAGTCCTGCGTAAGACTGGATCCAGTTTCCAGGTTAGTAAAACCCAACAACACTGCATGGCCTGGTAATCGAACCCATAACCTCACACTGTGCAGTTGTGCTTATGAATGTAGTGGACCAACGAGACAGCAAAAATATAAATATGAACATCACACAATTATAAACAACAACAAAAAACCTGGAGTATACATACGTTCATATACAAAGATATTTGCTGTAGAGCCCTATTTTTTTTTAATATGCTAAGACGAATCAAATATTTAAAAAAATAGGGGTAAAATCCTTCCATCATTTTGGAATCCCTAAACCTTATTTAAGAATTAAACACCCTGATCAATCTTATCTTTTCTTTTCCCTTGTGGGACTATTTAATTGATAGTGGATGAAAGCTGACAAGCTACTTGGTTTGTTGAAGAAATAAGGCATACGAAGTGGCTACGTCCACCACCGTTATTATTCCATTGTTGCCAGGGATGAATGACAGCCACGTGATCGCGTGGCATTTTTTAATAAATTGTACTCTGCTACCTCCAATCCGTCGCTCCAAAAAGAGCTCAGTAAGCTTCGAGCTTTTCTTCGACAGTTCGCTCTATTAGCCGTTTATTATTATTAGTTCCGGTCGTCCAGATTTGAGGGAAGAATTCAGTTGGACGATGAACCAAGCAGCCTTGAATTTCTTTGGTTTCGTTATCGCTTATTCCCCTATCATTACTCTGTAGAATGAGTGTGCGGATCGCATGGTTGTGGTCTCCCATTATAATGGTGTGTCGGCCCTTCTCTTCTTCCGCTTAGCAGTAGCAAGCCGCCTTCTACTCATGTTTTAAGCGTATTTTGGTCACAGTTCTAACATAACGTAACTCATTTAATCGGGATACCACTACTTACACCACTAGCTTACACCTATCCTTACCCGTATCAGAAGAAAACAAACTTAAGATAAGCTGGCTAAACCACACTAGCCTAAACGTAATGGCTAATAAGTATTCGATCTGATAATATTATTATTGCAATATAACAGAAACTAGCCACGACAGCGGCCGGCGAGCGCTACATTCAGTTGGTTGCATCAAATTTATATTTTTTTTCTTTCTCTTTCTATTTACGATCTATACTGCTGCGATATGGGATTACCCGTAGGTATTACTACAGGTAGAAGGATTGGTAGTAACACGGGTAAGTCACCCTACTATCGCTTTACTGGCAATGAGAGCGACTTGGTGGTATCGTAGGTATAAACACAGGCATAGGCAAGCTCGCTCTTATTCTCTGAGATTCAAAATGGTGCGTTAATTTTCTCATGCTTTAGAAATATCAAATGAATTAAGGTTGTATTCATCTTTTATGTGTACGATACTCCAGATTACGACTATTTATCATAACTTCCCACGATAATGAAACTTTCCAAATACTACCGATTTGAGAAAGAAACTGTGCTTAATATATATTTACCACGGATATTTGCAAGTGCTCGCAATAGTAATAATCATGAATTGCTAATCCCGACTACTTACTAGCTAGCTTTGAAATTAAACGCTACGGAAAATAGTTATTATCAACTAGGCTTCGGCCGTCCACTGGCTGTAGGTCAAAATTTCCAGAACGAAAACGTTGTAACCAAAAACAAACCGTCTTTTCTTTTACAGAAGTTCCCTATTTTATTTTCTATCAGCCCATTATGTTCCACTGCTGGGCAAAGGCGTCTCCCATGGCTTTCCAATTTTGTTAAACATTTGCTTTCTTCGACCAATCCGTTAAGATTGAGTCCATATACACATCATTAATCGTTCGAACAGTTTCTGCAGCGCTGGTGTCACGGTGGAACTCGTATTCGTAAACAACGTGATTTTTAAAGTTATCCATAGTGTGAACAGAAAGATGTCAAAGAAAAGCAAGGCGCCACAGCTAGGCAGATATTAATGATAAGAGCTGCTTATACGGGTCAGAATGTTTGGGTACAAAACAAAATGAAAGTAAATTTTAGTTGAGATGAAAATGCTAAGATGAATGGGGGATGTGTATGTAATATGAATGGATAGAATAACAAATTAATAGGTATAACACTGGTGGTTGGAACTGTTCATTGTTGTAACATTCTAAAGGGTTTTAATTATTTAAATAAGATAAAAGTATGTCGCGATAAATAATTTGAATGGCGTATCGTATAAATAATCGACATACTCCTCAAAATTCATCTTGCTTTGGCTATAACAAGAAAATAATTTTACACACGTCGATTCACTTGAATTTCAGTAGGTACATATGTCACCCACAACGTAGGTGTCTCAGGCGCGGGGCAAACATCGGAACTAACGCAGCCATCTCTTTCTTTTCTCAATATTTTTTATAAAACAATTAACAAAAAGTTTACCAACAGCGCCCCCCTGTCAGCTTCATTCGAGCGTCAAAAGATTCTTGTACTACTGTACGTTGAATTTGACAGATGATTCCTTAAAAGTGGGCGTTTATGTCAAAATATAAACAAACTGTAACTGTCAATATGGTGAAAAGTAGGCGTGTCAAGTCCGACTTAAGTTCAGTCCACGACTTAGAATACCGGTGTTAGAGTCACTTAGACCATAAATAAGAAATATGTTTAGCGTTAAATCCATTAAATGATAAATGCTAACATTCCAAACATAATTTTGTCTCTACAATCTTCAAACGGTTGATATAAATAGCACGATGTTTTAAATTCGTTTAACGTTAATTATTCATTTAGTGACTTATTTGTGTAAGTGGGCTAATGGAAACATCGTTGAAGAAAAATCTGTGGTGTGCTGACACACTGAGTGAGCAAACGTGGTAATTAATGCTCGTTCCTTCTTGGTATGACAAGGTGCCTTTACTCTGCCGTAGGGCATTAACGGGGGAGTAGAATTTTATAATAGTCTCAGATGGTTGTAGAAAATAATTATGACCCATGTCTCAAACATAACAAGGTCTTTTTTGCTAAGAAAATTGTTATGCAGTGTGCATTTCAATTTTCCTCAATAGTTATTCTATGAGCACAAGACGAGTAAACTCCTTGTAGACAAGTTGTTTGTGAAATTGACCTTTGAATGTCGTCAAATATATCTGGCTTTTGTCGCGTCGGTGCGCGTGCGTCGAGCGACGCGGCCGCGGAAATGTCGCGGACGAGAATAGACGGCACGTCGACAGTCGTGACGTCACGTCACGACACGTCAACTCTTGCGCATGTACACAATTTTTCCGACATCTTCCTTCCGAAAATTATTTTGGAATACCACATCACTTCGTTGCAATTTATGCCGAATAAACTCGCCCATTTGTAGGCGATCATGAACTAAATTAGTTTTATGACAGGTGTAATAAAACTGAATTATTCCTTTATTTTTAGTAGGCATAACGTTTATGAAACCGACGTTTTGAGCACGGTCCTTCAGTACAGCATTATTGATGTGAGCTGCTCTTATTACAAACGTTGCTTTTTTGTAAGCTTCAGTAGGATAGGAATAAAAGTGAAGAAACACGTGTACCTTGTTATTTTTCATGTAATTTTTGATGACGAAGTGAAGTGATATTAGAGATTTGACTGATAAGAAGCAGTATTTGGTACTAGGACCTGATGTTCTTCATGTATCATCCATTAACTTCAATCACGGAACATTGTGAGGCGTTTGCAATATAATGTGTAAGGCAATATTCTGAAAATTGCGTTGATTAATTAACGTCTTACACTAAATTGAATTTATGTAGTAGTTTACGAGATTTGTAGGTTTGATTGATTTAATTGCGTTGAACAATTATTTTAAAATTAAAGAAGAGTCATTTTCTATTTAAAAAAGGAACTTTATTTCGATTAATTTTCGAATTAAACAGTATACTAGTACTAGTTTGAATTTATCTACCTGTGTTAAAATAGTCGTAAACACGTACGCGTTATTTGGTTTCTCGTGGGAAGGTATACCCCTCGTAAATAAAGTATGTTTGGGTTAAGTGTCGTTTAACTCTGTCTCTGTAGCTAGTAAGTATTAGTCCAATAGTCATAACAATATTTTTGGCTTATGCAGGCATCTCAATTAATGTAATTTTATCAAATTTACGCACACCTTTAATATCAAGATTTTATAGTGTAGACTGCATTATTGTCTGATTTAACCAGGCTAATGAGTTGTACTAAGTATTGGCGACAGCCCGCGGCGACGGCCTTTTGAAATTGCACGGAGTATGCATGTCGGTAGTCGGTAGTCGGTTGAGCGGAGTGCATGTCAGCCAGGGTTGTCGGGCCAGGGCGCACGAGAGCACGGGAGCACGGGACACGGCCACACGCGCGGCTCCGCCAGTCCGTCGTCGACCAGCGCGCCCGCCGCCCGCCGCGCCCGCCGCGCTCGCTCGCGCCGCCAACCCATGGACTACGATCGACCAAGCGAACTCACACTTTATTTTATCATCACCTCCTTAGCACCCCCCGAAACCCATCGAACGAATCCTACGAGCTTAAAATGACAATGAAAAGTCACTTACAAGAACTTTTGTCGACTTACGAAAACTCTTAGTGATCGTCATTACCCGCTAAAAACCCGCTTCAAAGTTGTTTTATTATTCAAAAATGCTTCTCAGAGTAAAATTATATCGGAACCTATTTATACACAAGAAACGACTGAAATTTTCTGATTGCAACCTTTAAAAAGTTTACACACGGTTTATGAACTATTTACACTGTTTTACAAATAGTTTTGAACATTTATTTTTATCCTTCGTAAAACTACCCCTAGAACATTAAGCAACTATGACCAAAGACATTTAAATAAACATAATATATTAGTGTGCGTTTTAAATTTCTTAATTAGAAGTGTTGAAAGACAAACAATTAAGTGTGTTATCAATAGATTAGTTTTACTGTAAGACTAATTAGTGGGTGTGTTAGTGTATTTGTAAAATATAATCATCATATAAACTACGGTTAATCATAATTAAATTGGTAAGTATTTTATTAGATCTTATATAGACATAAGTACACCTACATATACTGAAATCAACAAGAATTTATTTTACAGCCTGAAAACGTACAAAATGCCCACTATTTTACGAGCAGGTATTCAATTCAAGCATTTAAACTGGACGAAGTGCAGTCAAACAAGTGACTGTTACTATTCAAATTAAACTTTTAATTACAGTGCACTGGCTTTCCGTACACAGTTCAAAATGAACGTAACACTACTCTTACACAAGCATATTCTACGGAAGTTAAAAATTTTACAATTGTATCTTAAAATAAAGTTGTTTTCAGACGAGTGCCAGTACTCATGCTATTTTTTTAATAATGAGGACACATACAAACTCTTTGAACAGAAAGTGAAACCGGGTCATACAGATTTATTCAAAACTAATTTTGACAATGTTTTGAGTAGTCGTAAAGAGGATTATGTGTTGTAACCTAGCGTGGTACGTAACTCGTAAGTAGGTGTTTTATATAGTGATCGTAATACCTATCTTGTCGTCTTGTGCCAAGTCCAATGACATCGTGGGATATTTATAAAATAATTTTATAATGCCAAACGCCTTCTGTGGCTTTAAAAGATTAAGTGGTACATTAATTTACGTAAATAATTTTATACTTAAGTTTTTCTATGAAATGAAAACATTATTAATTAAAACAGGCTTAATTAAAACCTCCGTGGTAATTTCATTGAAATACATTGAAAAAGGAAACGAATGGAGGTTCGTTTCTTTTTCATGTTCTACGTTTCGCATCCATTACGAAAATTACAAATATTTCAATCGGCAGTAAAAGCTGTATACTCTATTAAATTCGCGAACCGATGTATTCAGCCGTTTTATAAATAAATCGGTGGCAACAAGCTGAATTGACAACAATAGCCAAATAGTCGGTAGGATAGACTACAGGGCGACTGACATTAGTTTCAATGTTTTATGGGAAGTTATTCAAATTAAATGTCGTGTAGCACTGAAATGACAATAGTGCTCGCAATGTTAACATGCTTTTAAATTATTTCAAATGGTTATAAAACAACTAAAAAATAAATGTCGTTCATAAATTGGTTCATCGTTCACTATTATAATTGTAAATTGTAATAGTAATCCAAAGTTTCTTATTTTAAGAAAATGTAGGTAATTGTATTTTGTTGTGCTTCTGACGAATTATTCTAAGCGGTAGCGCCAGGACCTAATATTTTGGTACTGACTGAATTTGAACTGAATTTGAATTTAGCGAGATTCTTAGCGCAAGGCAGAAATATGCAAAACAACTTTATCCTTTAACCCTTTATAAGGCAAAGGGAATATTTTTCCCACCATATTTTTCAGCTCATTAATTAAATAATGTGTTCCTTTTAGTTATGCTATTGTTGTACAAAGGTTGTTTAAAGACTTATCGATCACTCATAAAATATTCAAAAAACATAAAAAAATCTACCAATAATACCTGTGCCAATTTGGCATTATTTTCCGATTCCCAGATCGTTATGCCTGTTAAAGGGTTAAAAGAGAAAGTATTAAGGTACCTAATCTAATCCCAAATATGTATGTCAGAACAAGCGAATTAATAATTGAGCTACGCTCTGCAGTCCGAAACTATCTATATTATTTTCCGTAAATATGGCATTTTATGACTGAAACTTTATTCATTAGAGACACAATTAAGTCTGAAGCTGCGATTCAGTCTAACAACCGGTGTACCTACCATCTGTTTATGTTTACAGTCAAAGTCATTAAAATAGGTTTTTAATACTATGTGACTTTTTGATTCATTTTAACTCATTAATGAATCAGCTGATCTACTTAAAAAATTTAAACGAATCGGGTATGGGGTCCTGTAAAAATGGGTTCAAAATAGGTTCACAATACTTAGGTGCTTTTATATAAAATTTTAAGCAGCTTTAAAATTTCAGTATAAGTAACCTAACCAAAGCTGTTGAAACCAAACTAACAAGGTCAGTGAACCATGAAGTTATATGTAATGGAAAGGAACTAACATTTCGCCGAAGTAATGTATTAACTCATTAAACACTTTACTGATTTTTTACGGAATGACAAGAAATTTGATTTATCATGTCTATATTTTAAAATTCTATCTAGACCGGAAACACGCAATAATCATGAATTTCTCCCAACAGTTTTTTGCAAAATATTAATGGGTTATTTATTTTTAAACAGACTTGTGTTAAAATTGTATAAAAACATAATGTTCCAATTAGACGTTCTCGGATAGCGAGCGAGTAATGAGCCTCATTTCTTTTTCCTACCTTCACATTGTTTGAAAAAGGACAATTTCCATGGGCCTACACAAAAAAGAGAAACATTTTGTTGAAAATGCTTTAAAGAACAGCTCAAAGTTCCTTATTAATGTTGTTTTTAGGAGCACAATTCATCAAAGCAAACAATAATCATGTAAAAAAACGTTTTTTAGGACTGGCCCAAATTGCTTCTTCCCCCGTTTTAAATTACGCTGACAGCAATCTTAATACGCAAACTCAATTTGATAAATTTCAGCGTCTCCAGGATATTTGTATTAGGTTTTCCTAAATGTGATCCTGATCAAATCTGGTTTTCGTGTCACAAATACCTCTCTACCATGCTCAAGGTGTAGTGTACATGAGTTTTCACCTCTAAAACAAGCATCAAGTGTTTATACTTCTTATGGGAATCATGAAACGCATTCAAAGATCATTTTTAATATCGAGTCTTCTAAAGAATTAGAAAACTTGAAATTAAAAATGCCAAAGCATTCCTTGAACTATCTCGATAAATCCTTTAACTATCCAGGTCGTCTACGGAATGCATTGAATATAACTGATGCTTTGAAAAGAATATACGGTTCGCTATTTATTTCTTTAAGTGCCTTTAGGTATTACGCACGAGAGGCGATTCCTAAGTTATATTGAATGCATTCCGCATTGAATATAACTTATGCTTTGTAAAAGAGTATACGGTTCTCCATTTATCTCAGTTCGAGTGGCGATTCTTAAATATAAGTCCAGTACACCATTGGGAACTCAACTTCTAGTGCTTTCTTGAATTACGAAGATTTTCACCGTGGCATACGCTTTTCTGATTTAAACGGTTCCTGTCTATACTAACATGAATTATTTCTAAGTTATTTATTTATTTATTTAAACTTCATGTACAAAAGTGGTACATAGGTGGACTTAATGCCACAAGGCATTCTCTACCAGTCAACCTTGGGGTCAAATAGGACAGCATAGTGATAGAGTACAAAAAAATAAATAAGAAAAATATCATTTTGTTAACATAAATTGAAATACATAAATAGGCACATACTAATACATATATACAAATATGGTTATGGTTTAGTCAAGCCAGTGCTGACAAATTGGGTAGGTCTTTCCGGACATGGACACCTCCATACAAAAACTTATTGAAGTGTTTACCGGTATCCGGTCCACACTTTGTCCTTACCAATTTCACTGATCTTTTACGACCAAATTCCATGTCTAATATTTTTGCATGAGAAAAATATTGCATCATAAACATTTCCATCCTCTCCCATGTCGGTCGTAAAGAGGCATGAGGTATGTAAAGAGGCATATTGAATACATCAGCCTACAATATTTTTTATAAAAGTTTCTATCAAATACATCGCGACGTGTAGACACGAAGAACTAATGGCGGGTGCAGTTGCTAAAGAACGCAAAACCAATACCTTTTAGTTATGCGGAACTTGGCAATAGGCCGGCGAGAGTTATTTAAAGTGCTGTCACACATAGCAGTATCCTAAATAAACACACAATCAAACTATCATTGAACATTCGCTTCAGTATCTAATCTTGCAACACAAGTGTTGGGTCGATAGATTTGAACTAATTCCAGAAATAACCAGAATAGTCCCCTATCCGGAGTCTCTATTTAACACATCTGGCCTATATTGCGGGATACACCTGTGAATGGCCTTCTTTTACGGTTCAGTTTGGTCTGGTTTAAAGTTATTTTCGATTTTAGTCCACTTTGCGAGATGTCTGGAGTCTAGACTGCTATTTTTGCCTTGATGGTCTGTGTAGCTTTCATACTGGACTGGAAATGGAAGAGAAACAATGTAAGTTAGTTTTATGCAAAAGCGCGCGTTGAAAAGTTAACTGAGATAAATGGACTAAGTATTTTTGTAGAGGGTTTGTAAGCGAGCAGTGTTTGACCAGTCGAGTGCACCATAACGAAAATATCTCAGCTTTATAAGTGAAGAAAAAGTTTCCCTCGAGGCTCGGACAATCAGACGGAAATATCTCTGACTTTAATCAGAAACTCGTTATATCGTAGACAGGGAAACTAATCGGGACTATTCCAAAGAGACGTACGATGGAAACGGTTTAATAAAGAAGACGGTGCCCATGTGCGGTCGGTAACTTAGAGTAAGTAGATTGTGAAGGTTCCTTAGTGAAGCTCGGATTACTTTTCACAGTGGAAACGAATGAAGACGGTTTCCATGTTACTGGTAACTGCAATAAATCATCCTTACTTATGTGTGATGAGTGTGGAATTGAATCACTTGACTTTACATAACAACATCACGCCTGTAATCCCCGAAGGGTTAGGCAGAGGTGTAACTAATAGTACACCCACATTTCACAAGTTATGTTTAAGTTCCATGTATTAGGGGGCGAGCCTATTGCCATCAACCGGGCACAAATCCAGACTCCGTGGTTGCTACTGAAAAATTCCTCATGGGAAAACTTAATAACACTTTGGCCGACCCAGGAATCGAACCAGGAGCTCATGCCTCACTTGCCTTTAGTCACAACTTAAATACATAGTAAGTCAAACTTTATTATTCTGTATAGCTTCACCCACAGTGTAATGTTGGGTGCGGTTTGCGGTTTTAAATGTGGGTGGCGGTCTTTTCTCACTTATTAAAATGAACCATTTTAAATCCGCAGTCAAAGCCGTGGCTAGAATTATTATGCCCTTAATGGTAGGGAGACTATGTCAGTAATAAAACGGATTATTGGACGGTATTATTTAAATAGAGACTATAAACTTAAGTCAGGTATATCCTGGCCAGTCGGTTTTGTTATCTCCTTTCTGACTTGCTTAAATTTATTTGTATTGCATGATAGCTCATGCTATACAAATAAATGTTTCTTACAAATATTTCGTTTAGATACAAGACAGGAGAAACAACAAAGTTAAAATCCCTGCGTATCTTTAAACAGAAATTACATAATACATAATATCCACCTTTTCGAATTCGGTTAAAAACAGCTGAAAACTACGTAAACGATCGTGCATTCAAAACGACACCGAGCACCGAAAAAGTTGACAACACAAATAAAAACAAAAGTACGGCAACGTCGACGTCAAACGTGAAAAATTCCATTTAGGTAACGTCACGATACCCTGCTTGTAGATAGTTATACTCACATAACAACATACGGGGTGTAAACAGACCCTTCACGAAGCCGTCAACCAAGCATTCTGTACATCAAACTAAGTAACTTTACGCAAAAATTTTTGCTGGGAAACGAAATTTTTTTTTGGAGTCAAAAATCACCCCCAATATCTCCGTAACTAGAAGGTTCCCAGGTATGGTCCAGAACAAAAAAAATGATCACAATGACGAGGAGAACAAGTGCCTTTCGGCTTCGTTAAGGGTCTTTTTACACCCTTTATAACATACCTCGTTTTGCCACCTTGACTTAATTGCAGTGTGTTTAGTGCTCAATCCATCGCTTGTGAAGGGAGACAAAGACAGGTGGTGCACCTTAGAGTGGTTCCCAGAGCTCTCGACTTTGGAATGCATTATTAACGTGTAGGATTTGTCTCTGTTTTCCTTCGTGGCTTTGAAGTTTGGTCGAGAACTTTGTGGAACTGTTCCTGTGACACGTATGTAGGTCAGCATTTTGTAAAATAATACAAGAACAATTTTGTATTATGTTACCGCGAAATGTATCGAACAATAGTTGTTGATTTTAGTGCTTTTAATAAATAGGCTTCTTGGAAACAGTTAGTAGTAAGTATTAAAAATGTGTAAGCTTTTGAGTAACGAAATTAAGTGACTAAAAGTTTCTTACCGATACTAACTTTTCATGAAGTAAATTACTTTTAAACTTTGTTTTTTTCTTATCGTAAAAAAACTACCCAAACATTTTTTTTTAATATTTGTATCAAACTGACAATTATTTTTATTCCGTAGTTTTTAATTATGTTGTAATTTTACTCCGTCTTCGATGAACCTACCCTTCCATTGAAAAGATCTGAAATCAGATGCTGAAAGCTTCAGTTCAGTGAAACTTTATAACAGCGTCTTAACTTTAATGTTCACCCGTAGATGGATTCACTACACAATTCTGTAGTTTGTTCTTGTGTGAATAAACATTGCTTGTTATGACTTATATTATGAAGCAAGAATTGCCTCAATTATTTTTTTGTTTGAATGAACTAAACTATGTCTTGTTTCTATCTGCATAATCCAGCCGATACCGTTCCCACTACTGTGATAATGTTTCGTGATGATGTCGTCACCGCTTTGTGATCATTAAGTAGTGATGAAATAATTTATCAAACAAAGTAGTCGTCTGGATTCTGAACAGTAGCTCACGACATCGACATACTGGGCAGTTTACGTTTAATTTTGTTATCAATTTGGTCGCAAGTGAAATTGTGACCCTCTTCACACTTTAAGATACCGCTGGCGCTGCGCTGTGGCGAGTGGGAAGTCTGAGCGTAAAATCTGTGTGTGAAATTTTCTACAAGTACGTGAGGTTTCACACACAGTTTTCATGCGGGCTACAACTATGCGGCAAAAGGTAGGCTTAAGGCTTACTGTAATGGAAAATAAAGAGCGCTGTAATTAAAATAAGAGCTGATATAATAATTATCAGAGTCCAGGTACTTTATAATTGAACAAAAACATTCTCGATAAAATCGTTTATGAAAGTTGAGCTTTCCGTCTGAAAATAAATAATTAAACATGATGAGCTGCCCGTGGTTCGAAATAATGTTCGGTAAATTGTTTACTCTCTCCGACAGACCAAATATCGACAAAGCGATACATCAATAATACGGTTAACGGTTCTATCAGAGGAATAAGAATATTTTTTATTTATAACCAAAAAAGAAGACGTTTGGTAAGTAGTAATATTTCATGAATTGAAGATGTAAGTCCTATACAGACGGAAAATAAAGTGGTTGAATATCTTGGTGAATTTTTAATTGAACCCGACTGTGCAGGTACGGTCAACATAATTATGAACACGCCGTTTTTGCGCCTTCGAATTTTCTTTCGGGTGTATCACACGAGTACTTCAATTTGCAGTGCTACTAAGTTTTGCTATTTCAAGGCAAAAAAAACCGGTCAGTGCAGTTGACATGTTTCATGGAACAACTATAAAGGGTGTAAAAAGACCCTTAACGAAGCCGAAAGGTACTTATTCTCCCCGTTATTGCGATCATTTTTTTGTTCTAGACCATACCTGGGAACCTTCTAGTTACGGAGATATAGGGGGTCAAAGTTCCAACTTTTTCACAAGTTTTTTTTGAAATACATGTTTCTAATGTATTTTTTTACTTTAAACACCTTAACGACCCCCGTATTATTCAATCCATCCATCAGCACAATGTTTTGAGTCCGTTACATTAGGTTTTACAGTAAAACGTAATTTTTCACCCCAAAAAAAAATGTCGTTTCCCAGCAATAATTTTTGCGTAAAGTTACTTAGTTTGATGTACAGAATGCTTGGTTGACGGCTTCGTGAAGGGTCTGTTTACACCCCGTATATAGGCATTTTTTTCTTTTTTTTTCGGATGGGATATCGTCAAACGACCCCTCCCGCTCTGGGCGGAGTGGAAGGGAGTGAGTCGGACTCGTACTGACTAAAACCCATCCATGTTCCTTCTTTGCCCTTTGTGTTCCAGAGCCGCGGTATCTCTTTCGAACAGTCCCGCAGCAACTGCATAGGCTTTAAGAATGACAATGACAGTTCGAACAAAACTAATATGTGGCCGTTTTCTGAGAAAACGTGCTTTAATTCTTCTTATTACGATTGTATAGTGTGCACATTTGCACAACTAGTAGTACGTACAGGTACTTACCGTTCGCACCAGATGGTAGTAATAAGTTCATCGCGTCAGCACTCGAGACTTGTCATAGCTGTCTCATATATTTCCGCGTACATCTTAAAATGTTATAAACACACGAAGTGCATCACGTGTGCTCATAATATTTCGTCTTATGACTACTGTAAGATGCGAGGCTTGTGTTAGGCTGAAATAACAACGCGTAATGGGGAAGCAGTAGAGGGAATACATGTTCCTTACATTTTCTCGTCTGTTTATACTATAATTATTACTGAGGTAGGGACCCCCACCATCTTCGCATGGTTTTTACAACTTGACAAAACAAAACAATAGCCCATGTGTGTAATATATCAATAATAAACGAACGGATCGCGAAGTTTTAAAAAACAACGCGGTCCCTCAAGAAGTCACGAAAAATTACTTTAATTTATAATATGTTTTATTAAATAACACGCATTTTCATTTAATATTACTTACGTCACTTAAGTAGTCTTATTATACTTCTTCTATTTTTAACATGTCCCCACAAAATAATTAATTAGAACTAAAACCTTCTATCTTAAGTCCTTGTTCTATTTTAATCATGAAATTCACATATTAATTATTAGAGTTTAGTTGAAAATAAGTCAAAGGATAATGGAAATATATTAATGGAGCCTGGAATTAATTTCCAGCTTTTGAGGTATTTTCTACCGTATCATATTTAATTCACAAAACATTAGTAATTTGGAAATGTTCACTCGTAAACTGCTTTTGAAACTATGTGCAATATTACATATTAAACGAACTCATGAAAACTAACAGCGAATCCAATTAAAGGGTTCCGTAACAATATTTATAGAAACAGAACCTTGCTGTACCAATTAGTGTTAAAATAATACTAACATAATTGCAGACCGCTATTAAAACATGGTATAAGTTTAACATCTAATTGAATTCGTTCTAATCGATACCTGTTCAAACAGTCCGTCTAGTCGATTAACTGTAGTCACGAAACGTCTATAGTTCAACTAGTAATTATAATAGAATTAGGTTACTTGATAGTTACATATTGGTAATTGATTGACCTGCTATTCGTCGGTATTAAGTATACCATTTGGGCATTCAAACACCACTGCTAGTGCTGTAGGAACAAAAAAAAATGTTTGATAGAAGTTTCAATGTTCGTTGTGATGAGAGTTACGAACTAGGTGCGTGTACAGTAGAAGTTTCAATGTTCGTTGTGGTGAGAGTAACGAACTAGGTGCGTGTACAGAAGAAATTTCAATGTTCGTTGTGGTGAGAGTAACGAACTAGGTGCGTGTACAGTAGAAGTTTCATTGTTCGTTGTGGTGATCAGTAACTAGGTGCCTTACCTATACCCAGTATTTTCAATAGGAAAACCACTAATAAGAAAAAAGACCACTCGTTGAGCAGCTCTGTACGTACTCACAGTTCTTACAAAATGCTAATAGATTCAGGTTCTAATTAAAATGACAAGAAAAGGTTGTTCCTCAATACTGTCCAAAGAAATTAGGAGCTCATGATCTTTGCGCAGCACAAAATAAGATTAAACACTTAAGTCCACTGTTATTTTTTGTTCCACGTAAATTTCACGTGAGAACGCATGGTTTGATAGCCGAACTCGAACAGAAGTAAATATTGCATGTGTCGCAGTAAAATGTTGTCTTGACGAATTTACGGTTGCACCGTATATGCTCTCAAGTGGGAAGATAAATTTGAGATGAAAATATGAATATTAACACGGTAATTTCACTTGTTCCTCATGTAACATTCGGGTCTCTACGTGAACTCCCTTTTAAGAGAAAAGGGCTCTGTCTAACACATACACCTAAGATTTTGCTTCTCTACCATCTAGAGTAAAGTGTTTGACAAACGTATACGCTGCGTTAGTGGGACGTCAACACTACGTTAGTTTCGATATAAACTACTACGCAACGACCAGCATACGCCAAGCCTAGCTTTTTTCCAACTATTTGTGGGTCGGCTACCTTCCAATCTTACCGGATGCGGTGGAACACCAACATACATAGATTGACTAAGACAAAGTATTTCCACAAAAATGTGCACGATTTCGGTAGTTCTCACTGCACCCGTTTATCAGCCACAAAAAAAATGAAGTCATAATGTGGAAGCAATCGCTCCACCAACATCTGCTGAACCACTGATATCGGCAGCGGAAATGAGACGCGTGACGCAATTCCAGCGATCGTTCACTGACAGACGTGTCTTTGATGAGGGCATCATACCTTTATCATAATTCCGGAGTGGCTCTTTGGGCAAGACGGTTGTCACTTTTTCCCTTGTGAGTTCATGCGTGATAAATATTGCTTATGAGTCGTGCACCTCGATAATCTCAATAAGATCTTAGTTTTTTTTAATAAATGTATCTTCAACACAAACTATGGCTCACCTCCTGTCCTGCTCTCTGTACTGCTTTTGAGAGACGTGTCCGAAGCCACCAACAACGCCGTCGAGGTGCCAGAAATCTAGTAAAAGTTTATTTGACTCAAATATAGGGAATCATCGACAAGACGAAGAAAAGAGGTACACATAGTAAATAACAAAGTCACTTTTCATGTACCTATGTATGTGTGACCGCTTAGATCTTGTAAATTCACAATGAATCACAGAAATCTGTTTTGAAATAATATCTCTTTGCACCCACGCGAAACAGTGGTGTGTAGTTAGGGTAATAATTTCCCTCTATTCTTCACTCCCTCTGTATAAATAACATGTTTCGTGTAAGATAAGATAAACGTTTATTTTCTCACAACAATATATAAGTACATTATTAAATTTCGTGAACAATAGGTACATGGTTTTATTATACTGCAGGAGATTGGTGCCTAAGATAGACGAAAGGCCTGTATTTCAGGACACCATCTCTCTACCCTTTTGCAAGCACATTTAAACAGAATTATACACTCGCATTCTACACAAATGCCGTAAGTAATATTGAACAACAAAAAAATACACACTACACAGTGTAGTGTAGGTTTTTCTTTCGCAATTTATTTTTAATTGTTAATAATTTGTATGTCAGTTGGCAAAACATAGCGAATAACCTAATTTTTAAGATCTTGTTTGTAATTATTACCTATGTTTATGAATAAATGATTCTGATTCTGATTCTGATTCTGAAACGATGTTCTCTAATGAGCAGTTTCACCCTTCGTCTCTGCTGCGCTGAAACAAACATCCCAACCTTTGCACAACACGTTACAAAAATGCAGCAAAACAACTTTTATCCTTATTAACACGGCGATAAGATTGTATTTAATGACGGCACATGTACCCGATATCGTAAACGAGATCATAAGCCGAAGGATGAGCCGCATCGCCTCGCCTCCTAATATCTACGATCACTAATCCTCGTCGTTATTACACCAACACCTATATGACCGTTTGTTGTGGTATGCTACGGGCGAAACTATTATTATGTATTAGATAGCTATGTAGGTGGGTAGGTGCTATTAATATACACGTACAGAGGCTGCTATGTACAGTCACGAGCAATTAAATGTATGCACTTAGCAAAATTCTAAAGCGATTTTCTCGTAATAGTATGGCTTCCAAAATACTTTGTTCATCAATACAATAGGAGAAAACTTACTTGTGTGTATACAAATCAGTGCTAGTGACTGTACATGTACGTAAGCTTATATTTTAATAGTCAACAAATTAACAAGAACTCAAGAAGACACTGCTAGAAAGCATTCAAACGTCTTCTTTCTGACTTCTTTCTTAGTGAACCACATGACCACATTCACTTGTTAAGGGCTGATTTTTTTTTGATCAATCAATATTTTAGTTTGACACAAAGTTCTGTACGTACAAAAGCTGTCCAAGTGGAATGTTTATCCTAAGATAAAAGCTATCCGAAGTTTTTAAATCGGTCCAATCTCAACAAGCTCTGTATTATACCAGCCCGTAAATTCTTACCCATGTAAGCGTGAATTATAGTATGTTTTCAGTTACGCTGTGCTTGGAGATCCGTAGTAAATTTAAAAATTGAATAACGTGTTTCTAAATGTTTCATAACAGCAGCCATTACAGGATCGACTTCATGAACTAATGAAATGATCCTTATTAGCGACCTGGAGTGTAAAAAAGTCATAAAAGCTTAGGCAGTAATTCAATCCCAGCCTCATAAAATGAGACGAAAGAGTTTCATTCTAACGATGTACGCTCTCTCTTAACTCTGAATTAAACCCTTTTTTACTATAAAATATTCGTATTACTTGGAGCTGCATTACTTAGGTAAAGAATCTTTTGCTGATCGGGATTGTATGAGTTGATTAAATTGATTCCATTAATATTTCCACTTGAATCACTAGTTTTCTCAGATCCTCTAGATTCATTCTCAAGATAAGGCAAGGTGTAAGTATTACAGGTTTAGGGTTAGATTGATTCTGGAAATTCAATCCTACCGTTACATGAATAAATTAGAATAACATTTTCTTAGTAGTCCTTAGTTTGAGTAAATCCATTTATCAGCTAAACGAAACGTCTGACGTGAATCTTTGTAATAAAATACAAAGAAACTTCGTACAGCGAAGCTCATGGAAGCGGACGGAAGATCGCAAATAGAACGGTTTAAACTAAAAACCCGAGATAATTTCACTAGTTATTTTAATGTAATCTTGGTGTCAATCCGGAAGACAGACAATCATCTGGCGCTTAGAGATTTTAAAGGTCGTCGCTTGAGGAAACCGCTGAGCGGCCAAGAGTACGTCATGAACAGCTGAGCGTCAAGCCCGGCCGCAGGTGGGCCGCCGCACTTATATTTAGCCAATGAGTCGTTGTGCGTTCATTGTCACCAACACGCGCCAAGGCCCAACTCCAAATTGTTGGCCCATCCGACACACCACACACTAAATTAGCATTACGTAATTTTGGCATTTAGCGTCACGATAATTGTTATTCCCTTTTTTTCGGGTGAAGAAAGTGGACGGAATTTTTCGACAAGATGATAATCAGATGATTTACTGGTGTAATAATTTTGTAAGTTATTGTACAGTTTTATTTCCACGCTGTTACACTGTGACTATTTCTGGTCTCGTTACTATTCGATGGCTGAGTAATAAAATAATTCATAATAATAACACATGCGGTACTTATTCTGTATCAATAATCTACGTACGACACACACACGAAAATGCTAGCACATAAGCCATGTGTTAGCATGTTTATGAAGCGTCTTGAAAAATTTAAAAGTGCCGTAACAAAATTAATAAACTATAAAATGGTACCTTGCCTGAACATAAAATAAGATCATTTAAAAATAGGTAAATCAGACTGAACAAACATTCACTTCAAAACAAATAACAATATCGCACCCCCGGTGCTACACTGTCACTTATGCAAAAAATGCAAAAATGAGTTAAATATCTAAAAATGATCCTAAAGCACCCCTTTACTTGGTGCGACAACGTTACTTTTGTAGTACGCATAGTTTCCGAATGAGGGCGTGAGTGTCATTGCCGTTTTGGCGCGAATCACGCGTCGCTGGGAGCAACATCGTTTTATTGGTTAGTAGTGCGCGGTCCCCCCGCCAGTGCAAGTGCGTCTTGGAGCTACACTGTTACTAAGGTAATTGTGACATAATATTTTTTTGATTCTGGAGCAATAGTGACCTAAGATACAGTTGTGACATTATTTCTCCAATATTTAAGTATCTTTAAATGTTTAGTTTTGTGCTACAATGGCCTTTGTTGATAAATGACTTTGTTTCTCCAATGCTTGCGTTTTAAAATAAATGTGCTGCCTAATTCACAAAAATCACCTGGTCTCAAACTAAGGCTTTTCTTTATAGTACGAGAGCCATTGTGACAAGTAGGTCATAATAATATTGCTTGTAATAGTGTCGTTTATTTATTTATTGCAGCTAGAATTAGTTTTGTGTTTATAGCTATGGTAATTGTAGGAACAATTTATTTATTTTGATATTTTTTATTTATTTTCAGTTGTTTCTGGAATTAAATAAGATGCTGTCTCGGGGAAAAAAAATGGTATTACTGACACATCTAACATCATCCGTTGAAAGAAATGAACCCGTCGAAACTTCAGTTCCACCTTCTGAAATCGATCAAGATGGCAGTAACTCTGTTTTACCAACTGTTAACTTCCCACCTACTAATGCTGTTATTGACGTCGAAAATTCAATAGAAAACCAAGAACCTGGATGTCCAACCGGTGACTTCTCTGGTACCGATTCAGGTGACGATTTCAAGCCTTCATCTAGTTCGTCTTCATCCTCAAATAGTTCCTCCTGTTCAAGTAGTTCAAGTAGTTCATCTAGTGATAGTAGCTCTGAGATTGAGGCTGTTGATGACCAAGAACCAACAACATCACCAAAGAAAAAGGGTAGAAAACGTACTCGTAATCCTAATAGCTGGAAAAAAAATATAGCAAAAAAATTAAGGAATTCCGGTAATGAATATCGATCAATTAAAACTGGCAAAACAGTTCAGGCTAGGAAAATTGGTCCTTCTTGTTCCGATAAGTGTCGGCTGGCTTGTTCATCTAATTTTACCCAAGAAAAAAGAATTCAAATTTTCAATTCTTATTGGGAGCTAGGCAGCATAGAAAGACACCGTGATTTTTTGAATTCCTGCATAAGACCACTCGAAATTGCAAGCCGGCGTATTAACACGAATCGTCGGTACCCGAGACAAGGTAACTCTGCATTTTATTTACTCAATGATGGTCGGTCAGTCCGGGTTTGCAAATCATTTTTAATCAACACCTTGGGTATTTCGCCTAGAACTATACGAACTGTCATTGATGCTAAAAAACTCAATGACGGTATCATTCCCGAAGACCAACGAGGCAAACACGGGAAGCATTGCAAATTGGACAATGAAATGATAAAAGCCGTCAAAGATCACATTGAATCTATTCCGAAAGTAGAAAGCCATTATCTGAGGGCAAACACAAGTAGGCTTTTTATTGACGGTGGCTTGACCATCGCGGAATTACACAGAAACTATCAGGAAGTACAGCAACAAAATAATAAGCCAGCTGTTAATTACGACGCCTATCAGCGCATTTTTAATCATGATTTTAATATTGGCTTTTTTAGGCCGAAGAAAGACCTTTGTGACCAATGCGTTGCATACGAAAATGCACCAGAACAAGAAAAAGTTAAATTATACGATAGTTACAAGGTTCACCAAGAAGAAAAGAGCTTGAGTAGGATTGAAAAAGATAGAGACATGAAAGAATGTCAAGATTCTCAAAGCACAAAGATCGTATGTACCTATGACTTACAAGCTGTCTTGCCATGCCCTTTAGGAAATTCATCAGCTTTTTTTTATAAATCAAGGCTAAATTGCTACAATTTTACTATTTCCAATGCAAAATATAAAGAAACTACATGCTATTTTTGGCATGAAGGCTTAGGCAACAGGGGATCTATAGAAATTGGATCTTGTGTGTACTCATATTTGTTAGAAGTTGCCAATAAGTATCCTGGCTGTGACATAATTTTTTATTCAGACAATTGCTGCGGGCAGCAAAAAAACAGATTCGTATTTGCAATGTACCATTTCGCAGTTACAAAATTAAACATAAATTCCATACAACATAACTTTTTAATACGCGGGCACACACAGAACGAAGGCGACACTGCGCATTCAGTGATCGAAAAAGCCATCACTAGAGCCAAAAAATCTGGGCCCATCTATATTCCTGAACAATACATATCCATAATACGAGGAGCGAAGAAGACAGGGAAACCATTTTTGGTGAGAGAAATGAACTACAGTGATTTCGTCGATCTTAAGGCTTTGACAGATAACATAAACTTTAACATGAGCAAAAATATTAACGGGGATACAATTAAAATTGGCGAGATTATGGGTATTAAGTTTATTAAAAATTGCGCCAATTATCAATATCGAACAACCTACAAGACTGAAAACTGGGAGGAGGCCAAAGCTATATTAGAACCAAATAGAAATAACTTACGTCGAGCTCGAGGCAATGTTACAAACATTAACGAAGTCGTTTTGAAACCAGCATATACCTCGAAAATTCCTATTACAGAACGCAAGAAGCGCGACCTTTTGAGTTTGGTAGAGACAAACATAGTACCAAGATACTATGAAAAGTTTTTTAGAGATCTCATTTAATTTTATTAAACTATTAAATATTATACGTATTGAAAACGAATTCAATATTTTGTTATTTTGCAAATTTATGTTTAATTGATCTAATTGTTTTGAAGAATTGATTAAGTGATTCCTAAACTACAATGATAAGAATTATTAAAGATATAGGTGATTAACTCGCTGTGATGTCATAAGTCTGATTAAACTTAGAATTCAGATAGTAACTAGGATTAGGAGCATTGGTTCTGAACCCAAAGATATTTTTAATTTTAATTGTAAGTAAATATTAGTTATCCTACTCTAAGATAAAAAGTGTATACGTACTTACGTAAAATTCTCTTTTAGTTCTTATAAGATTGTTAATTGAAAGACTTTCTTACACTATTTACTTTTCATTGCTTGATTTTTTTATTATTTTTGTACTACACATAAGTAGAAATATTAAGAAGTACAAAGTTTGTTATGTTTATTTGAAGAGTTTTGACTTATTTTATTTCTTTCGTTAATAACAGTGCTTGTTTATGATTAAAATAAAACTTAGTAAACAATTTGTTCTTGTTTTCTTTTTAACTCATTGTGACATAACTACAGTTATAATTTTTCGTTAGAGCCACAACGTCACTTCTGAGGGGGTTGGAAGGCTTAAATAATGGCATAGTATATTTTTTACAATATAAAGTGTTTAATATTTATCCAAAAGTAAAGTTAAAGGTTGACGTTGTAGTATAAGCTGTTCATCTCATCTATATATTCTTAAGTCATTGTTTTGTGAGGTGTCAAAGTTTTAAACGCTTCTCCTTAAAAACTACATTTTTGCATAAGTGACAGTGTCGCACCGGGGGTGCGATATATCAAAATAGATTCTGTTAATGGGGACAATAAATAATTTAAATACATTTTAAATGTTTAGGAACATAATTGAGCACGGGATTAAACACGGGATATTCCAAAAAATGAGTTCAATGTAATGAAGCTTCTTGATACCGACTTGCCGAAAAGTCAAGATGTTATTATGTCACGTGAAATGTAAAAATAAACACTTTGCTCATCTTTTTGTACTTCTGAGTAACTATAATTAGACATCTGAGGAGCCTATATTTACCAGTACTTTTGTTAGTCACAACACCATTCTAACTACCAAGTAATGTATTTTTTTGACATATGTATACTCATGTTTCTACAAATAAAGGTCTTGTCTTGTCTTGTCTTGTCTTGACGAAATGATTTAGCAAAATATATACAACGAAATACGAGTAGGATAAAATAATTACTGAAAGCCAACACACACGTGTCGCTTACAACAATAAAGTTAACTAAGAACCTACTTTTGAAACTTTGTTAAGAAACACCAAATTAGTCGTTACTATTGGACCTTTTATTTTATTTTACTATTTATCATTTTTATTTTTACTATATTGTCTGTACGTGATCGAAGTTCCTAAACGCCGTATGTGTATTTTAACGGGACTTTATAATTATCAACTCTTACACAAATAACAATGGCATTAAATAAATAAAGAACAGACAGAAAAGGACCATTCAGTCCGACAAAACGCCATCGAGAAAATCCGTCCTCGATTTTCTATCAAAAAGGAAATACTTTGCCATTTTCTTTTTGCTACACCACGTAATGATGAATGACCTAGGTACATTGTCGTTTTTAAAGCTTGGTGGTATTAGCACGAAGTGTTTATACACTTCGTTCGACGTAACCTATAATTCTGTTAACAGTCTCCCCGACCATAAATTGGTCATAAACATCAATGTAGTTCTTGGCACTACGAAGTCCATAACCCAGAAGACATGATTATTAAGCAGCTGATGTCCAGCTGTTTCGACTGCAGTGTACTTACCGCACTTTTCGCCAATAATGCGAAAGGTCGATGGATCACTGGCTTCCCTGTTACCCTGTTACATGTATAACCAGGCTTACTGTCACCAACAGGGCACAAATCTAGACCGCTAGCTACTACTGAAATCCCCTGATAGCCAACCCTGGATAGGAAGTTGACCAAGCGCCTTCTGCGCCTGGTGGCGGGGAACATCACTGGAGACTGCTCACTGAACCACACTGAACAACTGTCAGTGATACCTAGGGTGCTTCCACATCCTAGGTATCACTGACAGTCCCCTGTGCAGACCGTGTACGGAGGCGGAGGAAACGGTGGCGCACGTAGTCCTTGAGTGCAGCGGCGTCACCCAGATCCGCGAGGAGACTCTTGGAACACCAAGATCCCTTGCAGATGTCCTGAGTAGACCGGGAAGTTTGATCTGCTTCCGGAGGGAGGTGGGCTGATTGGAGTAACGGCCACCATGGCTCACGCACAATGGTCCACTTTAAAGACTAAGTGCGTAAACCAACGAATAGAATGTTATATGTTAAAGATTTTGGTTTTCCTGATAGAAAACCCAATAACACTTTTCTAGATGAGTCGAGCAAATTGCTCTTACCTTCAAGTCCTGGGGGAATTGAAACCAAGTTCTCACTTGGAACAGTTATTAGACTAATGAAGTAGTTTTTTTATTTTATAATAATATTCGTTAGGTTTACTCCTTGCTCTAAGATAATACAACGTCCGCTTTAAACTTGTGTTCAACCGCAATGGCGCTGAGTTCCGCAAAGCGGCGTCAATTCAATCACGGGGAGTCTAATATCCAAGCTAAATCAATCTAAGTCGTCTCAAGTAAGAGCGGTTTAAATCACACTCCACTATAAACTTAAATGGCATGGCCGACGACGTATACTATGTATAAGGTACTATTCTAGCCGCGGGCATAAGCTAATACATTTATAAACTAGCAAGTTTATAAATGTATTAGCTTGTGCCCGCGACTTTGCCCGCGTGGAGTTCGATAAGTGTCCCACGGGATCATACTTCCGGGATAAAAAGTATCCTATGTGTTAATCCAGATTGTAAGATATCGTATGCAAATTTCATTTAAATCCGTTCAGTAGTTTTTGCAAGAAAGAGTAATAAACATCCATCCATCCGTCCTCACAAACTTTCGTATTTATAATATTAGTAGGAAGTCTGTGTATCGGGTGCGCCAAAGTTCACCTAAATTTTCAACTCCGATAATTGGAAATCCGAAAATGTTCTTCCTAACATTTTTCATCCTAACAATCACAATTCCTAACTACTTTGTCTCTAATTTTATAATTCCGATGCATTCAACTTCATAATGTCTGTAGCAATAAACATCTGTTATACTTTTATTTGTTTTCCTATATTTTCTCAACATAACCATCTTTTACACTATTATTCAAAGTCATATATTTTTTGTTTAGATTTCTTTGTTTAGACTTAAAAAAAATTAGCCAAAAAAGTTTTATTTTTGCAAACCGTTTATTTTCTCGATTCTATCGTATAAAACACCTAAATGTAAGAATAAAAGTTTCTTTCTGTTTTTGTCTCCGACTAACCGTTTATCGTAAAAACGATGTGGAAGGGATCTATAGGTTAGGTTAGGTTAGAACTGTGACCAACTACGCGCGAGCCGAGCGAGCGGAGCGAGCGGTGCCGCGGCAGCGGCCGGCGAGCGCTACTTCGAAATTGGTAGCGAAATTTTCCTAAGTTTTTTTTTTCATAGTGCCCCAAAGACGACACTCTGACCTGTACTTATGTTTAGGGATAAAAGCGTTATGATAAAAAACAGTAGGAGTTTAAATATATTTACATAAATGATATTATTAATTACAATTTTCGGAAACATGAGTGTTATGAACATCGCCGGTAACACTACAAATAGTATGAATGAAAATTTTAGGATGAAAATTTTTAGGAAGAGTGATCATTAGGATTACAAATCGTTAGGAAGAACAATTTCGGGAAAAGAACTTTAGGTGAGCCAATATGGACCCCTGTGTATCATTGTTTAGAAGGAATAAACTACCTTACCTTATAAAAAACCTGTGTGACACTCAATAAACAAAAACAATGATGGAAAGTCAAAAATGTATCTATGGCCATGATACTGCCTCGTTGAGTTAGTGGTCGATTAGTGGTTGATTTGATTCCTAGGTCGGGCATAGAATTATTGGGTGACTGATAGAGTTCTAGAATTTCTCAGTGTTAGCCACGGAGCTGGATTCGTACCCGGTTGATGATTACATGGGACTTAAACCTAACTGGTGAAATGTGGGTGTACTAATACAACGTACACCTCTGCCTGACCCTTCAGGTACTACAGACTTGATATAGTGTTATGTTTTTTTAATAAGCGTAAATTTTGGATGGGTCAAGAATCATGGACTCATAAATCCATGGTTAAGTTCGTGCCCCAACGTCCCTTACACCGTGTATTTTTAGCAATCACAGGTTCGTTGTCTCTAAAGTTATTTCGGTTGGCCGACGATAATTAGGTATAATGGGACAATATAAAAGTCTCGCACGATTTTCCGCACGTGACGATTGTTTGTTCAATTATTTCTAGATCAATTAGAAATTATGTGACTTTTATTAACAATTTTGGTGTGTCTTACAAAGTAATTTATTGATCAAACATTAACGAATAGTTGGAGATTGTAGGTAGTCTGGTAGGACATCTCTTTGCTTTTCTGTTATGGTTCAGATTGCTATCTTTATCTCGTTTTGCGAAGTATCTTTTGATGTCTTTTGCAAGTAAGTGGTAGTAATTGGAAAGAATATTTGATTTCCTTTCAGATCATTCCGACATAAGTCTGTATTTGTATACCTTTGATTTGGCTTTACACGTGCCCGAAAGTTTCTATTTTTGTATCTTTGACCGTTATGATGGTATTGTAAATCCTCAAATAACGATGGCATCTCGTAAGGTTTATCTCGTATTAAGTTGAAAATTACGAGTAAGTATGACTATAATTTAATCGTCATACTTTCTCGACAAGATCATTTATGCATCCATCATTATCTGACTAGCCTTTTCCCAACTATGTTGGGGTCAGCTTCCATTCTAAATGGATACAGCTGAGTACCATTATTTTATATGGAGTGACTGCCTATCTCACCAACCCAGTTAGTACTGGGTAATACGAAAACCCTTGGTTACACTGTATGTCAGACCGGGCCACTGACAGTCAGGACCTACGGCCTAACGTGCTTTCCGGGGCATGAAGGAAACTCGGTATGTAAGGGATGGTCACCCATGCACAGACCAACCTTGACAAGCGCTGCTTTACCGTAGCGTTGCTTTTGAAGATTGACCTGTGCGGCTGTTATTATTCAGCCACGAGTTCCTAACGTACGCAACCATCAGTTGATTAGTAAACAGGAACATTGTTACGACTAGCCAGAACTCAATGAAAAAAAGGATAAGGTGAACGAGCTCATAAAACAGGCACTCCTCACTGTTTATACTAACTTCACTCGTAATTAAGTTCGTAACAAAACAGTAACGAGGTGTCGAGGCCGTTTCAGATAATTCATAACTCCAGGTGAATGAATGAATGAGTTTGCCGCAACAATCGGTCATTACTGAACGTTATTGCAGCACATAATGTTACCAGCCGTAAATAAAGTCGTTTGTACAAACAATGCGACCAATCTACTGAATTGGATCGATACCCTTTGATAATATGTAAATTACGTTTTTGCAAATTGAAATGAAACAGTGGAGGTCGTCAGTCGGGTTAATGTAGTGTTGGAGTACTTCAATTATTATTCGTAAGGCAAATAGTAATATAAAATATAAGGTCATGTCGTAAGTCTTTACCTGTTTTAGGTTAGTTTCCTTTCGTTTACTGACGTTAAATATTCTGAGGAGCTCGTGGCTAAATAATAACAGCCGCTCGGGTCGATCTTCATGTTAAGCCGCGCTTGCCTAGGTTGGTACTTGTATGGTTGACCACCAATTACATACCGAGTTTCCCCCGTACCTCGGAAAGCACGTTAACCCGTTGGTCCCGGCTGTCAATTGCAGATCTTTGACAGTCGTTACAGGTAGTCAGTGGCCGGAAAGTCCGACAACCAATCTTACCAAGGGGTATCGCATTACCCAGTTCTAACTTGGCTGTGGAAGTCAGATAGGCAGTCGCTCCATGCATAATACTATATTCAGTTGCATCCGGTTAAACTGGAAGCCGACCCCAACATTATTTATTTACCACTGACATAGATATAGAAACATTGCAGACCAAGTCCAATACGATGCTATAAGACATTAAAAAAAAGGCTAGGCAGATGTCCGACGTTACATAAACAAAAAATAAATATTTTTTTAATGGACAGTTTGTTTCCATTCAACAACTGTCATAAGTTTGTACCATTGCTACCTATAATCAGCCCTTATCAAATTGCCAAACATACGTTCCGTAGGTAACTACTGAAAAAAATACTGTTTAGTGGAGGTATGAAGAGTCTAACAAGATTACAAGGCTAATGCAGTAAACGGGGAAACCGAACTTAAATCAGATTGGTTGACGCGGGCAACGTCAACCTACAGCATTTTCGTGTATATATTTTTTTTGTGTTCATGCTACACTAACGAACGTTGCCCAAAAATATCTAAGCTTTTCTTTTTAGCCAAAACCTCGCGATTTCTTTCATATCTCACAGTTATGCTCAAATCTAATAATAGTCCAATAACACCTTTTGAATTCGACCTGTAAAGAAACGAAGGTTAAATAGCCAAATCCTTACTAATATTTGAAATGCGAAAGTAAGTTTGTTTTTTTGTTTGTTACCTTTTCGCGCCTAAACCATTGAACCGATCATCCTGAAATTTCGCATATACGTTATCAGGTGTACAGAAACGGAGATAGGTTAACTTTCATCCCGAAAAAAAGTACTGTTCCTGAGGAAAACAACAATAACTTTCTTATGATAGTAGCGCCACGTGTCCTTCGAATCATGATTGAATTATATTACCCGCATTGATTCTAAATTAAATTCTAAATTGACGCGAGCGAAGCCGCGGGCAAAAGCTAGTTATCTATAAAAGTAATTACAAGTCGTACCTTTTTCTAAAAGGCTGACAGAATCAATTAAAAATTACTGAGTCTCGGGTTAAGAAAGAAATTAAAAAGCTATTCTCTCTAACTTTACTTGGGGGCGACAATCAATGCCTTTTAAAACCCACTGTTTTATTCAGCTTTACAGAGCTTTGCAGCTAGATTTCTTATTTACACCGGACCGGAAAATTGATCATCATCTACCTAGCCTTTTCCCAACTATATTGGGTCAAGTTTCCAGTCTAACCGGATGCAGCTGAATACCAGTATTTTACATGGAGCGACTGCCTATCTGACCTCCACAACCCAGTTAGTACTGGTTAATACGAACCCCTTGATAAAACTGGTTGTCAGACTTTTTGGGCCATTAACTACCTAACGACTGCCAAAGATCTACAAATGACACCCGGGACCAACGATTTAACGTACTTTCCGAGGCACCGAGGAAACTCATGGGTGGTGACCCAACCACAGACTAACCTAGGCAAGCACGGCTTAACCTAAAGATCGACCCGAGCGGCTGTTATAATTAAGCCATGAGCTCCTCGACCAGAAAATTGATACCTTAGTTAATTATAAAAGCAGCCATTTCTTTAAAGAGAATCGATTGCCCATTCATCAATAATAATTTTGGTAAATATGCACTCAGGATAAAATTATTACGATAGCGTTAAATAGGCTTGATTATATACTCGATCATCATTTCCTACCGGTAAAAGCTTATTACCTTATAAAATACTTACCGGTATACCACTGACGTCAATGAGCATTTTCATGTTGTTGTAACTAAATTAATACTTACACACGCTTGGTTACTATTTCCACAACACGAGAGTTTCATTTATTTTGATTTAAAAATGACACTATTTTGCGACAAAATCAGACAAACCTTTTCATGAAAGCTTCGTTTCTCAAATATATCTTTGTAGAGTTTCCTTCAGCTACAGCAACACGTAATAACACGTCAACGTTTTCACAATATTTCTGTAAAGTGAAAAATGCCATATTTTCAGTAAGCGAGACAAGTGAGTACAGGACGCGATCTCGCGAAGATCCCGTGATATGGACGCATCTCCTCATGTCCCCGTTTCGCAAGTAATATTATTAAATTTAGAGGGTTCGTTTAAGTGTTCCACAGCACGCGATGCCCTCATTTTAAAACCGGTCCCAAGCTTAAGTGCCAGTGTTTACATTTTCGGACACTTGTTTAGACTTCGCTAAATGTAAGGAGAATTTAGGCTCACGGTTGTTATTTATGTGTGTTTAAATACTCGTGAACAAAGTTTCCTTTCAGGTGTAAGTAAAAACTTGTGGAATCTCTGCTTTCGGAATGTTGTTGTGGTTGCGAAGATTTACGGAAACACTTCTGGAGCAACCAGCGTGAAACTTTGTCACATACACTTTGCCATATGGCTACACATTTATATAGGGTGATTGGTAATTAGTGACTGATACTTAGACACGTGATTGTAGTCATGATAACAAACAACTTTCCCAAAGAAACATTTTTTATACATAGAGTTTTATCACAATAACACAACAGCAGTATGAAATTCGCACGCGCGCGCCTCAGACCTATCAGCTGTCAGCCGTTTAAAAAAAAGTTTCTTTGGTATAGTTGTTTGTTATCATGAGTAAAACCACATGTGTACAAATAATTTAATGAATTCTTTACTTTTATGATACACAAGCTTAAGTCACACTTGTGCATTAACGACGATTTGATAGATTTGAGCTCAAACAGTCTATCAATAGCCATAACTACGGATTGTATGGTTTTGCCTTTCCTTTTCACCGTAGCGAAGTTAAAGATAGACTTCCACGTCTACAACAAAACAGTATTCCAGCAAAATTTTTATCTCAAAACAAATAACTTCTTTGTAAAATAATGTTTTTAAATTAAAACAGAGGTGGGTGAGTAAGACCGTGAGCAAGAGGAATTATAAACAACTTTTTTAATGCATTTAGTGGCTGCAACTTAGAAAGTTTGTCTCTTACCGTTTCACATCTGTCTGCTGTTACAGCACAAGTTTACGGTCGCTGTAAAATATTTTATTATCCAACGTGTGCTGTTCTTACATTGCCTTCTAATGGCGAATGTGAAGTAAATACTTCGCAAGTCATATTAAAACAAGTTTTTTATCAATCAAGGATAGTTTGCACTTGGCAGTTTTGTAACCTGCTGACAAATAGAGAATTATGGATGAAGAAGATATGAGCCGCCGACCCAAAATTCATTGGGATAAGGGCAGCAGAACTATGATGATGACGATGAGTAGCTGCTGATGAATACATAGATTTTTGAACTTTCAAACAGTAGATAATACAGTTACTCTCAGGAGGGTGTGGGTATACTATTAGGTACACCTCTGCCTAACCCTTCGGGGATAACAGGCGTGATGTTATGTTAAATCTGAAGAGATACGTATCTACTCGTGGTTCGGTGCAAATTCATAAAGCAGGGTTTATTATATTATCAAACTACTACCTACGAAAGAATTTCATTATTTTACTCTACCTTCAGTTTGTAAATTGAAAGAATTCTATTTAATTTACAAGAATTTCAATTTAAAAATAATCTGAGCACAAAGGCTTGCACGTTCTTAATGAAATCTAATATGAGAACTAAAATAACTCAAGTTCTAAATAAAATACTCTCTTATTTCTAACCTTATATTATTTTACAACAAATAATAACATTTCACAAACACAGGTACCTCATTATTTTCACATTGCAACAAACAATATTTTTTATATATTGTGTTTGTCAAAACAAATATCTTAACCCTTTAACCGCCAAGATTTAATACCTTTGACTTACCTCCAGCGCCACGTCACTTTAGGTATAAGTTGGAATAGTGTTGGGGATATCGATGCATAAATTCTTTATTTATTAACAAAACTAAAAGCCGGAAATTAAATCAATGTTTTATTTACTTACTTAATAATCTAACATTATTCAGTTTTCAATCAATTAAAAAAATAAAATTAAACGTGCTTCTGTAGTTACAAAATCAGTACTCGGGAGATGGGCACGTTGTTCGTTCTTCTGTTTGTGAGGATTCTCCACGAGCATGTCGTATTAAATTTAATATCTTCATGTAAACTTCTGGATTTCTTGGATTTCCGACCGCACAGTTTCCAGCTCAAAAGCTATTAAAGACGCGAAGTATTCATTCCGTGGATCACTTGGTCTCTGATCAAAAAGGCCTACAACACTAGTTGCACTTAGCGATAAAGCTTTCCCGTGATTTCACGGTGACGGCGCTGAGGCAACTGACAATACCGCGCGATTTAACCTTGAATCTCCTTGGCAGCACGTAATATTACGGTGACGGCGACCGGCGACTGTCTGCACTAGTGAGGTTCTGCGTTATGAGATTTCTATATTTTTGTCGTAAAAATTAAATAATTTTTAAACTTAAATACATTTTATTGTATACAGATACTTGTATCAGAGTAATACTATGGATATTTTGTAATGAAAGTACCCACTTTCATTGCAAATAGTGACAGTAATTTATATAGTGCCTTGTTTATTCTTAGACAACCTATTAAGTATTTTCCGATTTTGCCCCATCCCTAGTACTCGTAAAATTACGTGATTGGCGATACAGGTAGGGAGACAGTGATGACAAAGTATTTGAACCTCAAAATTCACGGTTTTTATCATTCAAAACATTGAAAAATGTCCATAAAAATAAAGATTATACCCTACATCTTAAAATTGACACATTTTTTATGGAGTTTGTGCAGTATGAGAACTTTTTCAATGAAATAACGTAAATATACGTGTGTGGCGATTCGGGCACTGTTTTCAGAGCCCGTAATATTACGGCGTCGGCGCTTAAAGGGTTAATGATTTTGTTTTCAGAGCGCAAAAAATCAGAGCCATAATATTGTTTTTATTTACAACAAGAGAAGGAAAACAGAAACCCCTTATAAAAACAGTATAAAAACATCGTGTAGGTTTACATACTTCAACAAATAGAACATTATTTTGACCTTAAATGATGAGGCCAATAAATCTGACTAAAGTAACAAAATCGTTTGTCAAAAATGGCTTGGATGGTATCGTTCGCACTCACTTTGCACCGTTATCGCTTAAATACTCTTGTATTTCGTATATTTCAGCTTTAATTAATGTTATGGTTGTGTTTAGTAGTTATATTTTAATACGTTACGACTTGAAAATTTAACGAGCATTTGGCGAGCACTCTTTTCTGTGAAACATTGAAGTTATTAATATCGACCAATCAAATAATTTTCTACAAAAATAAACAGTAATAACTCATAGCATAATCATAAGCAGGTAAAATATGGTGTGTATTATCAATTTGGTTAAGAGATTTGTTACGAAAAACGTGATTTTAAAAATAAAAATGTAAAAATGCTTTGTTGTGAAAACTTCAACCCTCGGCACGTGTTTTCTTATCCTTTTATGCAGAAAAAGGGTTAAATTAAAGCTTCGTGTCGAACACGGCCACCTTTACGTAATTTCTTATTAATGAGTGGTACGCGTGCCGTGGGATTATTTACCCGGGACGCATGCGGGCCTGGCCGGCGACGCGACCGTGCCGTTAGCTCGACACCGGCGCACGACGCCCGGCGTCGGAGAACACGTCACCGCCCACCCGTGTAGAATGTCACTTGATTATTCACACATTTCACTCAACTTATAATGTATTCCGAATTTACAAGTACCCGTAGTTGGATTTGTTTCAGAAGTTTCAATAAGGCTCCTGTGTTAAAAGTTGGACGCCGACGGTCAATTGTTTTCACAGTCCCTTGTTTGACGTTCGGCAAGTGAATACAATCAAAACTTGCTCTTTCATAATGAGGTGCTATAAATCTGAAGTGCCAAAAATGTCGTTAAACTGGGCCAGGGAACATTTTTCAAAAGGACTTTGACCCAATAAGCGAGGGACATAATTAGCTATTCAAAGCTGCTAAAGCAATTTAAAATTGTGTTTCTGTTATGTTTAACTTTGTAATTTTTGTAATTTGGTGTTCAAATTGGTGTTCGTATCAAAGCTTTATAGACAGCTAATATCAAAATATCAAACGCGACGACACATTTTCCGGTATCGTGAGATCGACTAGCTCTTGGCACGTTTTTTCCTGCTCATAAAACATCAAAGTTCTCGATAATGTCTTACGTATAGTGTTTAATAGATTGACGGGAGTTAATTTAATATTGCTCGTACATAAATGCATCCTGAAAGCGTGTTAGCCTGGCTATAAACTAGACTTAGGGCACGTTATGATATTCATGTCGTACATACGTGTGTGTCTTCCCATCATAATTTCATGTACACAAACATATACACACATAACATAACAACACGCCTTGTAATCCCCGAAGGTTAAGGCAGAGATGCAACTAATAAGTACACCCACATTTCACCAGTTATGTTTTAAGTCCCATGTAATAGGGGGCGTGCCTATTACCATTAACCGAGCACAAACCCAGACTCCGTGGCTGCTACTGAGAAATCCCTGATTGAAACACCCAATAACACTTTGCCTGCCCGACCCGGCAATCGAACCCTGTGTGACCACTAGACCAACGAGGCGGTACACAAACATAATGCGGTTATTTTTCCTGTGCTGAAGTATTTTTCACATTGTTTACAAAGGAAATTAATTTTGTATTTTTTACAAAAAAAGACACGATGCCGGAAATTGTTATGAACAGGGTATTTCTCAACGTGAGAACAAACGGCCGACAGACCGATGTTCATTGATAAAAACAATTCGCTTTGATGTTCCTATTTAAATCCACGATGACATTTCCCATTAATAATAAAAAAATGAAGTGAAAATATATTACATAATGTACTAATATTCGATAACACACTGATAAAAGAACTTTCAGTTGGTAAAAAAAACTATGGACTCCACTACTCTAAAAATCAATCGACGAATAACAATTTGACAGCACTTTGATCCCTTGGTTACCTAAGTTAAATAAGGGCCTTTTGAGTACATTACCCTTTCATCATATCCCTGTACGGAACACCGCACCGGTCCTAGTAAATTCACTGAAAAAATGTTATCCTCCATCCCTAATTGTTTCTATAAAGAAAAGCTATTGAAGTTTTCCCATATCTCATTAAAGTACAAAAAAGATTTCCTTTTGAACATTTGTAAGAGTCTTCATGTTTAAGTACAATTAATGTTTACTGTTAACAATTGGATGTCTCTCGGTTTAATAAAAACATGAAATTGACGAAACTGTTTTCGACTTCTGTCTTTATGAATTTCTTTACTTTTACTGTCTCTTTCATTACAATGGGCTACATTGTTTAGCTTATATTGGCTCACATATCAGCATCCACGATTTCGTATAATGAATTAATGTTTTCATCAAGTCCATTGAGGTGGTCACATCAATGAAATATGTTGATTAACCCACGGCGCATAACGCTACACTCGGTAATGTATTCATAGATTCTGTTGAAAGTTTCTACAAAGGAATAAATAATCATCCCATATATAGGGGAAGTGTCAATGAATATGTTCCAAAGGAAAGGTATACCTGTAACGCTGACCACGAAACCGCAACCTCGAACGATTCAAGGCGTATTTTACCTTCACCGCAGTTGAAATGCCTGTTAATTTTAGTGTCGGCGATCAGAGCATTAGTACCTAGTTACACTACACATACGAAGCTGGTTGTCTCGTTGCCTAATATTCCCACAGCTGGGACACAGGCCTCGTCCCTATGAGAGGGAATGGGCGGGCCCAGTGTAGGTTGGTAGATGTCACATGTCTTCAATTTTTTGGTTCTAGGACAGGTTTCCCCACGATGTTTTCCTTCACCGTTTTGAGAGCAGTGGTGATGAAATAAATTACACAAAGTAATGCGCCTGCCTGGCTTCGAACCCATGACTTACTGCTCGTAAGTCGGGGCTGCCACCTCTGTGCCACCGCTGCTCTTAACAATAATAGACAGCCAAAACAGGTGGAATTGTCGAAAATGATAGGAATGTGACAGGGTCCTATTCATAGAATCGATTAGTGCAACAAGAACTTAATCGAATACCTTGAGTAGTCGGAATTCCAAGCGTCTACAATTTAAATTGGCGATCACAATTTGTTTATTTAGTACAATATTGAAAGCGTACACATGTGAGTGGTTGCCGTAAACGATAACGAATGAATGTGACGGTATCTATTTAAAGAATCGTTTAGCAAACCGATAAAGCTCATGATTGCTCGTACTTTCTCGATTTACAGACGCTTCTGTCTGGATTCTTAGAATCTGTAGTCGAGGTTCCTCTGGCACAGATAGATAATGAGTTGCCAAAATAGCGGGAAGATCGCGATGCGTGTGACACACATTTTGTTAGGCGGCCAAGAACGGTCCCAAATGTCGGTCAAGTTTGGTACAAGTTTAATTGGTGTGCTGTAAACATTATAATATTAACAACATTATGAATACGTGTCGTCATGCGGTGTAAACAACAACTTACGCTAATGTAGTCGCATAACGCTGGCTCGTTTACTCACGCGTAAGAATTTACTTACATTCCGATGCAGTTTGTTCCACAAAAGCAACGATACCATGATTGATTGAACCAAAATGCAACAAAATGTTCCCGTGTATTTTTCTCAGCAATTTGTACGTATAGATGCAAACATCGTACTACGAGTAAATATCAGAATATTCGCGTAGTTTTTGTTCTAGTAAATACACAAACTACAGCTCCCACTAGTCAACCAAAACCACTAACATTATGGTAACAGTCTTATTATTTAGTACTCTGCGGTAACAAGTAACTTTTCCTGCATTGTTGCTTAACATGCATCGCACAAGTTCACATTATGAATAACTAGCAAACTAAAAAAAACCAGCCAAGAGCGAGTCGTACTCACACGCACACAGGGTTTCGTAGCACCAAACAATATAATAAAAATATTTTGAATTCTCATTCATATGTTGTATTGTATTACATTCAACAATGAATGTTAATGAAAAACAAAGTTACTGCTGCAGTTTTGAAAAATTCCCATATCTCAAAAACTAAACATCTAATCTTATTCAAACTAATTTTCGTTGGAAGTTTTTTTTACGTACTACAATCCTACATTTTTTCAGAATTTTCATCCTCTTACTTTAGAAATTAGAGGTGGTGTGGGACACATTTTAGCACTTTGTAAGTGTCTATCTTTCAAACGATTGGCTTTGAGAAAAAATAGTTTTAGGAAACTCAATGTCATTTTTAAAGACCTATCTATAAACACCCCGCACGCATAGGTTTGATGAAAAAAAAATTAGTTTAATTTCCATGTATAGGGACTTAATCTTTTATTTTTTTTATTTTTGTAATCGTAAAGCGGTTCACAGAATACATCAACGTACCAAGTTTCAACTGTGTAGTCCTAATAGTTTCGGAATAAAGTGGTTGTGACATACCCGGACAGACAGACAGACATGACGAATCTATAAGGGTTCCGTTTTTTGCCATTCGGCTACGGAACCCTAAAAAGGATTCTTAAGAGTTCCTTGTTAAATTGCTTCAAGCGCTTTAAAGCCTTAAAGGTTTAACTCACCTTGTATGGCTGCAGCGATGCGTACATTAATAACATTACGACGCGACGCCTTAACGAAATATAAAGAGGAACATCTACTTATCCTCACAAGGAAATACGAATCGAGTCGAGGAAATGGGCTCCTATAGTGTTCGCAGACGATAGATTGCCAATTTCACTGCACCATTCCCATTCTTGAATACCCGTATTACCGCTAAATGTAGCTTTAACAATTGGATCTACTTGTACTACTTGGAATGTATTCAACGTTTGCCAAGACGCCTTAGAGTGAAAACCTCGTAAGTGTAAAACGGGTAACTTTTCAGGAGAAAGAAAAAACTGCGTGCTGTAAAATTTTTGTACAGCGCCTTTTTTTTTATTTTAATATCTTGTACTGTCCCACTGCGCAAAGGCCTCCCCCAATTCCTTCCATGTGCTCTTTTCTCGTGCCACCTCGAACCAGCCCTCGCGGTAAGCGTCCAGATCGTCTCGCCACCTCTTTCTGGGCCGGCCTCCTCTTTTTTTATGTTTTTTATTAATTAATATGGAAAGCTTTTATATCCAGAACTCTTTTTTTTTTTTTTTGGTTGGGAAATCATCAAAAAACCCCCACCACCACGGCCTGTCGTCATAAGACGGACGGACGGTGAGCTAGCCCATTACTCGCCGTCCACAGGCCCACGCTACTATAAGATACTTCAGTTTTCAAATAAGAAACGACACGTTCGTTGCAAGGTATTCACCTCAAACTGACAGATGCGAGTATTTACGAGGTTCTCATTTACTGTCATATATGGAGCGACGAGTATCTAAGCAACAAATTAATCAGATCAGGATGTGCGTTGCAAGGTTTTCTTCCTAGAAACGCAATAAAATAAATTTGAGCAAAAATGCATTCCCGAGGTTTTCACTCGAAGGCGACGCAATGTTTCGTAACGTTAACTCGTACTGCAAACACATTATACTTGGGAATTCTGGTACTAACAGCACTTACAACTTGAGTTATCTCTCCTATTATTCTTTTCTCACGCATGACTTTAATAAATAAGGGTAATTTTTCAAATAGAGTTAACAAACATTCATTACGGTCGAAGGGTGCTGGCAGACAGCGAGTCTCATCGGTATTACTGACCGTCATATAAATTTTCATTAGCGAAGCGCGCTGGGAATTCTTTCATTCGTAATAAACACACCGTACGTGGGCATATTTTTCCACTCTTTGGAATGTACCCCCTTGGGGGTGTAAATTGAGGTAAGTTGAACCTGAATGTTCAACCAACATTCTTGATGCATTGTTTACAAAGTATCTGGTGCAGTAAAAACTGAACACACTTGTGTTTACTCTTACATTGTTTACCGGCCACTTTTTCATGAACTTAAAAAGAAAGGAAAAGTAATTATTTGTCCCGCACAGGACAAAACAAAATGATTAAAGTTAACAATAAAACAAAAAAAAACATAAGAAAAGCTTAAAATTAAGTCCTGCATCACCTGCCTAGCCTTTTTCCCACTATATTGGGGTCGGCTTCCAGTCTAACAGGATGCAGCTGAATACCAGTATTTTACATGGAGTGACTGCCTATCTGACCACCACAACCCAGTGAGTACTGGGTAATACGATACCCCTTGGTAAGACTGGTTGTCAGACTTTTTGGGCCACTGACTGTCTAACGACTGTCAAAGATCTACAAATGACACCCGGGACCAACGGCTTAACGTGCTTTCCGAGGCACGGAGGAAACTCGGTATGGGTATAATGGGTGGTCACCCATCCACAAACCAACCTAGGCAAGCACGGCTTATCCTAAAGATGGATCCGAGCAGCTGTAACTATTTAGCCACGAGCTCCTTAAAAATAAGACCTACATTAAACTAAAATTGGTGCCGTATAAGGCCAAAAGGCTCCTATCTCAGCATGGTGTTGTAATATTAGCAACAACGCATTACTTACAATTAGGTACAATTTAAGAATCAAGGCAGAAACTAGGGTGGTTTGATTTATGTTTATCTAACCTCGTAGCGGTTTGCCGTAGGCTAGTAGCTACGGCGTAGAGGCAGCGTAAATTCGTAGCCTGATATTGACGTCCAATAGGAAACAATGTAATTGCGCATTGAATACATTATCTGGATTGTATTTGATTGAACACTGACACACTCCCTTTGTTGACAATTGAGCATGACACAATGGGGTTCTAGTTTTGATTGATCTAATGTCAGATTTGTTGGTATGTTAATGTTAACTACAGTAAGCATTACTTATGTGGTTAGGTTAGTACACTGTGAATAACAAGTATTGTGTATTTAAATGATATTATATTTATAGTAATCCTACCAGAATACACAAAATATTTATTAAATAAATATTAATATTTTTCATATTGAAGTCATTTCAATTAATATTCTGCTTTTCGATACAAATAGATTGGTAATATTATTCAAATATTTACATTACTATTAATATTTTATATTCAGTGAAACTCTAGAACCAATAACTGTACAAAGTATTATTATTTCCCGGGAACCATGTACTGCAATGATATACAAATCAAAAATATAAATAATTAATTCCTGTTCATATCTGCTTTCGATGTATTATTATTATTGCCAGCATTTTGATATAAACATTCAGAATTTTGGAATATTCAGCATTTTATTTTCAAAATGTTATGAATCGGGAAGCCAGGAACTTCAAAGTATTTCAGGCTTTCAAGATTCAACGCCAGGCGCCAATACCTATATTTGTAATATTTTGTAGCCTTTGATACATATTCCTGAAGGAAATAACGAACTTCTGTCAATTCGTGCGACGAAAATGCTAGTGCGAAACGGAATTTGAATATCTTCTTACATTTTGCAACATACAAGTCGTTAGATAAATTGCTACGTGTATGTGAACCACACTTACCTCTAATGGTGTTGCAAAATGACTGTAGGTGCATTTTGCAGTGATGTGCATTGCAGGATAAATTTTGGTATATCTTGACGGACCGTCAGTTGTACCTTATTTAACTCTCTTACTTTTTGGCGTTACGTTAATTTCACAATTACCTAAAAGACATATAACGAAAATGTATTCTACTGTAATCAGCTGTTCACTTCCTGCATAGCTATAGAGTTCATCGAACTCGTTGTCACGCCTGCCGTTCGCTACGTGCGTTTTGCCACGGTAACGATACACTGCGTATGAGGAAATAAAACAATGAAATTTATTGGATTCCCATAACGTTCCTGAAATAATGTTTTGAACCGGTCATCTTAGTATGATATAATACTGAATTCACTGCATCAATTTGTGGAGGGCTGTCCCTTACACCCTGTATAATCAGGTCTCCGTGAGTTTTTGTCTAGACATGCATCGGGAGAATGATTATTACTAAATAAATAAATAAGTTATAATAAATTCGCTTTATTATTATTGTAGTAGAGAAAACGAAACATTTTCAATAAGTAATTATTATTTCAAGCAACGAACGAAAAACATACAATTTCAAGGAGGAAACCTTTCAATTTTACGTTTTTTGTATGATGAATAAATTTTAAATCAAAACACACGTATGTTAAAAAAGGTTTTTACAAGCTAATTCGTATCAAAATTTATTTTAATTTGGTAAGAATACTGGTTTGATGGGTGGGATTGGAATTCGCCTGTATTTCATAGAATCACAGTCTAAATATAGTTTCTAACAGATTTAACAGACACAAAGAGGGTATAAACCTTACCGTATTAAATGCATATTCCCTTGTAACATCTAACTGTCAAGTACAAAGCAAACCCAGTTATAATCCACAGTTAAATGGATACTGACCTACATGAAAGGTCAGCTTAACTCGTAGTCTCCCAAAACATTAACTATGCTTGGTCTCTTGCATTAAGCATATTCAAACATCATATAAACTGGTTGAGTCGTAAATGAGGCTAATTAGGTTATGTACGATTTGGGGGTGATAGTAAGGAAAGGGTTCCAAGGGGTTGGAGAATTACCAATGAGTTTCGAATTACGCTTTAACTTGGTTGTGGAGATCAGTTAAGTAGTCACTTCATGTAAAATACTTGTATTGAATGACATCCGGTAAGCCTGGAAGCTGAGCCCAAAATTACATAGTTGGGAATTTTAAAAACTGACCTTAGTTTTTAAAATTATGTATTATGACCGTCGATCGCTCTGCAATGTAATGCAGGCTTTTTAGTTGTTTGCATATTAACGCAGGGTCACAATTGTAGCTGACCGCTGTCGATAAAAAGCCATGCGAATATTTTTCCTAAAATGATTAATTATAATTATTTTTAACCGACTTCAAAAAGGTTGTAAATTCGGATATTAATAAATATTTTTTATGTATGTTCTGGCATAACTCCGCCATATATAAATGGATTTGCAAAATTCTTTTTTTGTTCGAAAGGAGTTTATTCCGAAATGGTCCCATCTAAATTTCATATAAATCTGATGGTGAGTTTCGAAGACAGAACGGACTCTTCAAAAAATGACAGCAAATCAACCGCAATTGCTGCTACCGCAATCACACAACACAACATCACGCCTTTACACTCGAAAGAGTTAAGCAGAAATCAAACAAACAAAAGTCACCGATTTCTGAAGCTAAAGTAATTTTTCACTTTTTTGTGTTTTTGAAGTCGGTTTTATTTTTTGTAGAAAAGTTTTTTAGTTGAAATATTACAACATCGTTGAATATAAACCGGTTTTCCTTGTCGTATTCACTTACTCAATAATGTTTTTCTCACAGCTCACACAAGAGACAACTCTCAACTTTTATAAGTCTTGCGAACAACAACCGTTGCTCGAATATAATCCTCTTTTCCAACTGTTTACTATATCGTGTTAACAATTCCCCTCTCATTTGTTTCTATTCATTAAATGACTCCTGTGTTTAACAAAAGGTCAGATAAAGCAGTATATAGTACAGGAAGCGAGCCAATTACCTTCAACCGTGCACAAATCCAGGCTGGCTTTCAGGCTGCAACTATAAAATAAATTATTCACGAAAAAAAAAACCTAAGGCACTGTTGATCTGGAAATTGAACTATGGGAAGTAAATTGTTGATTGTATGATTATACATAATCAAAACAAAAATAAAATAAATCAATTAACACATTATTTGATCTTTTTTTTTGTAAAAAGCGATGATCTATCATTTTCCTGTCGATACGGAAAAGGAAAAAAGACTAACAAGGCTTATCAAACGAAATTTATTGTTGTTACGAGGGGCTCAATTTGGTGTCTCAGTTATTTCTATTTTCGTCCCGCAAAAGTCTTCACCCTGAAAGAAATAAATGTCCCTTTTACTTTTGTTTGTGGAAAACAAATCTCTTTATATACAATGTATCAGTAGCTGTTAACGATAAGTACCGTTAAGCATGAATATAAAAAGTTTAGTAAGGGAAATGTAAATAGAAAACCGTAATAAAATTGAGAGCTGTATAAACGTAGACTGTTTCAAATTGGTAAGTATTAAAATTTACCGAAAACTTTTTTAATAACATTCACAAATAATTACTTTGGCAAGATTGATAAGAAAACCTAAAATTCAATTTAAAGTTGCGCCATAATAATTATCACACTATTCGTAAAATATTAATCACAATCATGAAGTCTATTTCATTAATAAAATGTAAAGAAAGGTGAATTTTCGCAGAATTTTATGGCAGCAATAAAGATGTTTAATGCCTTTATAACAGAATACTGAGATATTAATAGTTATACATGCGTTATTTAATGCTGACACATCACTATTTATTGGCTGTGATATCTTCTCGATTTCGGGATTGACAATAAGTTACCTAAATATGTTTCCGCGCCGTGTGCTTTAATATCGGTATAAATCTGATTGATTACATCCTAAATCAATATTGAAAAAAGTAAATTTATTAATGTCTTCATTTATTTATTTATTTACCACTTATTAAAGCAACATTACAGAGTCGCCCAGTACGATGCTATAAGTCACAAAATAAAAAAATAAAACATAAAATAAGTAAAATTACACCCAGTAAAAATATAAATAGTTATATCATTACCTTTTTCAATTATTATTACATACACATCGTAGTTATAATGTAGAATTGTAGACATTAGTAAATAAGATCTTGGTTGCGCTCATTTTCGGCTTATAGTCATCGACGTAATAACGGCGACTCATTTTGAGCGACGAAAAAGGTGCAGGAAAAGTGGTTTTATTTTGTGAGAAATACGAAATGAGTTTAGGTAACCTTCTAGCCTACATTTCAAGTTAGGAGAAATGCATTTTTCGTGTGAAGACACACTCAAACGTGTAGTGTTTCCCGAAATTCGACCCTCAGGGACGAAAGAGGGTTAAATGTGATTCTATAAAACTTGTACAGCCTTCGGTCACTTTTGAAGAGAAATAAAATATTAACAAGTTAGGAACTGAATTCGTAAAGATACCAAGGGACAAATACATTCGCTTTTATGGGTTAGATGGCCATTTATATTTTACTGTATTTTTCTACAGAATTCTTTGAGTAGATAAACAAAATAACCCTTCCCTTTTTTTTTTTTTTTTTTTACGGATGGGAAATCATCAAATGACTTCTCCCGCTCTGGGTGGAGTGGGAGGGAGTGTCAGACTCTTACTGACTAAAACCCATCCATGTTCCTTCATTGCGCTTTGTGTTCCAGGGCCACGGTATCTCTTTCGAACAGTCCCGCAGCCCCGGGGTCCCGCAGCCCCGGAGGAGTCCCGCAGCCCCGGAACCCTTCCCTTGCAGTCGGGTAAAAAAAAAAAAAAAAAAAGCAATTGCATGTTTATTCATTTACTTTAGTTCAGCGTATTTTGAGCCGTTAAAAATATTTGGTAGGTAGCACGTATAAGTGGGTTTAAATTATGTACCGTACGGTAACTTTATTAGTATTCATAATGTATATGCATATTTATTAAACCCGTGTTTAATATACTCCTGTATCAAAGAAAACCGCAGTCTTTTGACGCTCGTTTTCAAATCTAGGATAAACTTATTTAAAGGTATTTCATTGGAATTAGTTGTGGTGTCAACATAATATCCTCTAGAGTAAAATTTGTAGAATTAGAGGTTCTTGAGAAAACGATAATCTCGGAAAACAAAGTTAAACTTAAACATAGGAAAACTATCGTTAAACATACATCTGTCTATAACTATTAACTTGAATGAACAGATTTGTTTTCATAGAATTAAAAATAATTTCATAATTACATTCAAAATCTTCACGAAGCAAAACTCAAAAAGATCCACTTCATAGAGTACTCATTTCAGCCATCAGCAGATTAGAAAACACAATGACCATTTTCGCGCTTCTCTGAAATATGAAGCTGCTTCCGCTTCCCTTTTGATAGCTCATACTTAGATACGAAAACTAGAAACACGATTCCAAATTCATAAAGAACTTTTGTGAAATCAAATCCTATTACTGCACCCTGCTGTAGCCAAGTAGGCTACAGGCATCTAGGTAGTACATAAAGGGTGTAAAAAGACCCTTAAAGAAGCCGAAAGGTGCTTGTTCTCCCCGTCATTGCGATCATTTTTTTTGTTCTACACCATACCTGGGAACCTTCTAGTTACGGAGATATTGGAGGTCAAAGTACCAACTTTTTCACAAGTTTTTTTTTTAAATACATGTTTCTAATGCAAGATTTTAACTTTAAACACCTTCACGACCCCCGTACTATTCAATCCATCCATCAGCACAATGTTTTGAATGCGTTACATTGAGTTTTACCGTAAAACGTGATTTTTGACCCCAAAAAAAAAAGTCGTTTCCCAGCAATAATTTTTGCGTAAAGTTACTTAGTTTGATGTACAGAATGCTTGGTTGACGGCTTCGTGAAGGGTCTGTTTACACCCCGTATAGTATACAAGATGGAAGGATCGCCGAATGGTTACACAAATTCAGTACATCATTCTGATTATTTAAAAAAAACAGCATTTCCATACATTTTGACCGCGTAGGTATTGCAGTTTTGTAGGAAAGAGCTGTTTTTTTTAAAATAACCGACGTAAAATTTGTATGTAGGAGGGTTCAGTTTGATATACTATTAAATATCATATAGGTATAATATTATATTAAATATTAAGTATATAGGAATAATATTATATTATTTTTATCACTCTACAATATTTACATTATAGGTATACGAAAGGACCAGGTCTAACTCACGTGTTCGAATTAGTACTGCAGATGTAAACTATCCATCAATTCAATACCTCATAGGTGCATCCACAAATAATTATTATGTGAAGAACAACGTTTGTAAGTTTTCTTGGACCACAACAGATAACAAAAAGTTATATCAAAAGTCGCGAAAGTTTATAAAATTACTCAATGTTATCTTGTTGCAAAAATTTGCTCTTTATAAGTAATTTCGATGTAGATGCATTATAAGTAGAGATCGGATATTCGGATGCATATTTACCTAAAGTTTGAGTGTTGACTAGTACGGAGTGAGAGTTCTAGTATCATAACAATCATTGTTATAAGTCCAGTCATATTTTCCTTTTTGTTATATTTAAATATTCAGCAGCAAAATTTGAATTCAGACACGTAGCAGCAAAATTTTAAAGTTGAAGCAATTTATTACGTGTTTCCACAAATTTCTTGCCTAGTTTAAACTTAATAGAAATATTTATTATTCTTAGGATTTAGATTTTATACACTATACTTATAAAATCCTGCGAAATCGGGAAAACATTTATAGAAACCTCTTCCACACTTGTGTACCCTATGCCGGGAAAAAATGTACTTTAGGTAAATATACATCCGAAAATCCGATCACTAATTATAAGGCGATTCTTACCCGACACCGACCGTCGACGCGCAGCGGGTTCGGGCGGACGCGGCGAACAGAATGTATTGGCCGTACGCTGAGCACAGAGATTGGGCCGTATCGTGTGATAACCACCTAAGAATATTCGTCAAGCAGTAGTTCTCAAGTGCCCCTTTAGACGTCAGTCAATCATTATACTCCGCTCTGCTGTACGTACTGACGTAAATCTGATCCCCACAAGGTGGAAGCGACGACCCAGAAAAATAAACACGAGGAACATAAAATAAGACGTTAAATGGTTTGACTTTGATTTGATTTATTTACCGCTGCTGAGATTGTTACATTGATTTAAGATTGAGTTTTATGAACCAAGCGTACTCTGTAAGAAACCGAAATCGTTCACAGTTCTTTCAAGGGTGAGCGACTGAATGTGAAGTCTTCTTACTAACAATATTAACAACTTTAACAATACAGGGTGTAAGGGACAGCCCTCCACAAACCGACAGGGTGCATTCAGCTCCTTATTTTGAATCATATTCCACCGGATGTTTTCTCCGGAAAATATTTTTTTTTTAAATTTATTTCAATGTAAAATTACATTCCCTGTACGCAGCACTCCATGTATGTAAATAATACGGCTAAAATCAAAAATGGAACAATGGATGTTGAAATACCCTAACAAACGACGCGCGAAATCAGCTGTTCACTTCCTTCTTAGCTACAGAGTTCATCGAACCCGTCGTTGCACTTGCGTTCGCTACGTGCTGTTTACCATACATTGCGTGTGAGGAAATAAAACAAAACAAATATTGGATTCCCATAATATTCGTAAAATAAATTCTTGTACCGGCCATCTTAGTATGATATACTAAATTCACCCCATCAGTTTGTGGAGGGCTGTCCCTTACACCCTGTATATCAAACTAGCTTTTACTCGCGGCTTCGCTCCCGTTATGTACGGAAATTAACCCACGGGAACATTTTGAATGTAGACTATGACACTCGAGAATAATGTAGCTTCCGGTTAGTGGAAGAATTTTCGGAATCGTATCAGTAGTTTCGAAGATTACCCCTACAAACAAACTTACAAACATTTTTTACCTTTATAATATTAGTATAGATAATATAACCTGAGCACTTCAGCGCAAGTATCTTTGGGCACTAAATTAAAAAATGCATTTTATGTCGCATAATCCCATACAAAACTGGCCTAAAAGATTAAAAACGTAATATTAAAATATGAATTTATGTGCCTACACTCCACAGTACTGTCATTTACAGCTATATTAAAGTCACAAAAGTGATGCTTCGTTTACGTTTTATACCCCACATAAAGTTAACAGCTGTATGTCAGTGGGTAAATGTGTCTACTTTAATGCCCTGAATATTGACTGTTTTTTTACCTCACCGGCTGAACATGTTGTGAACGCATTCATCCTTACGTCCTTACTATCCTTACTTCCTTATTAATATAATAGTAAGTTTGTTTGTTTGTTACCTTTTCACGCCTAAACCACTGAACCGATCATCCTGAAATTTTGCATATACGTTGTCAGGTGTATAGAAACGGTCATAGGGTACCTTTTATCCCGAAAAAAAGTACTGTTCCCGAGGAAAACAACAATAACGTTCTTATAATATGAATTATTACAGGCAGAGGACAACCCGAATTGATTGTCAACTTCCAAATTAATGGGAGCGAAGCCGCGGGCAAAAGCTAGTTTTCTATAAAACATCTTTACTGACTGCCTCGTTGGTCTAGTGGTCGCAAGCGCGACTGCTGAGCATGAGGTCCTGGGTTCGATTATAGAGTTATTGGTTTTTTCTCAGTAGTAACCACGGTGTCCGGATTTGTGCCCGGTTGATGGCAATAGACTCGCTCCCTATTACATCTGGCGAAATGTGGGTGTTCTATTAGGTACACCTCTGCCTAAACCTTCGGGGATTACAAGCGTGATATTATGTTATTTTAACTGATAGTTATACAATTATACAGGCTGATATTGAATCTTGCACAAGTTTATATATGTCTTTTTCATTTTTTTCTTTTGCCTCGCCGCGAACTTGTGCACAAAAATATATCCTGCGTCGATGACTAGTTTCCACTAAGATTGGCCGCCATAACCGAAGAAGGACAGGAGGTATATTATTATTTCTGACTTTGACTGAATCATTGTAATCTTCCAGGAAAAGTCTTCACCTAACTTTGAAAAACCAAAATACATTAATGTATCGTTTCACACACAACTGTAATAAGTTCGAACCCAATGAGTTGCGTTCTTTTGCTATTTCAATAATGATCATAATAATAGTAAACACCCTTTCAATCCCTGAAAAATTGCCAATGAATTCAAAATCAACCATACATTGTTAGCTGTTTAGAATTCACACTCATACATACGAAGATAAATATGAAATCAGTTTTATTTTAATCTTACTAAATAATTATTATGTTAAAACTGATCTCAATCAAAATAAGTGTTATAATTTAATTAATTAATATTCTTTGATTGATTAAGTATAATTAGTAGTATTCATTTTATTTGTGCCCGTACGTTTGCTTTAAGCCCATTGTAAGATCTTCATCATGGTCATGGACATCCATATAATGGAATACAAATAAGACATGAAGTATGAATGTAGGGGTTTTTAAGGTAGAATCCAGTGACCGTTATAATCCCGTTAGCCACGTCTATATTATTTCAGTTCCCTTTCAAACAAAGCTGAACAATAAAAAAATAAAGGAAAAGAAACGCAAATAGAGTTCGCTGCAGCTCTATCTTTGTTAGAGGAATAATGTGGAGCGAATAATTCAATTCTATAGAACAGACTCATTTTTCTTTTAGCAATATTTCAGAAAATCATAGGTAATGTATGCGATTAGGTATTAAAATCACGTCCTCGGTCTATGAAGCCGTATAAGGACAATCCGGGTAAGTACTTAGAAGTCTGAGTACCTACACAATCAGGCTAAGCCTAGTTATCCTATTTTCGTTAAAAGATTTAATGCGCTTATGAAATTCTTCTTTTACCTGTCTTTGTCCCATTCTACTTTTGACCGACTCAATACGTTTTCTTCAGCCATTCCGTCCTGTCAGACGTCACGGCATCATTTACTCCTTTATCTTTGATATCATTCTCACACAATCTATCCATCTTTTCCTTGGCCTTCTTCTCTCTCTCCATCCACCAATTTCTATATCCATCACTCTTTTAGACACATGCGCTTATGACATTCCCAAGTAAAATAATATGACGCATATATTTTATGAGAAAAGGGATTTGCGAGTAAAGTTGCATGATCGCATCTGTCCCACAAAAGATTCGAAGTATTAAAAAGATTACGTTCTTGTGGTAGCAATTTTGTGACGTAACTGGGTAGGTATATGCATAATCATCACATTTTCAAAGGATCTTTCAATAGTTTTTAATATAGGTTAGTTAACCGAGTTTCCTCCGTGCCTTGGAAAGCAGTAGTTACGTTATAAATATAGTCTGACAACCAGTCTTACGAAGGAGTATCGTATTACTCGGAACTAACTGGGCTGTGGACGTCAGATAGGCAGTCGCTCCATATTAAATACTGGTATTCAACAGCATCCGGTAAGACTGGAAGCCGACAATAACTTATATTAAAAACTTAGAAATGTATTTCATACCTACTGGATATCAACGTTCTGCACTATTGATTGTAGAAAGGATATATCTTCCCCAGGCTTTTAGTGATTCTTTCCAGCTTTAATATTCCTTGTTACCAAACTATTGAATTCGTTTTAGTCACACAGATAAAACCCAGTCTAAACATCTACCGAAACCAGCGTTTTCGTCACGTTTTAAAATAAATTTATGCACGAAATAATCTTATCAACGCAGTAAAAAACTTCCTTATGTTTACTTACTTTACTACCTAATCAAAAGAAAATTTTATTACCAAATATCACGGAGCGGCACTCAAAGAAACATTCAATTTAATTATATTGGCCACTCAGAGGGCAAGCCCTGTATGTACATAATTATTATATAAAGTGTTTTCTTTACTCTCTAATCTTTGACATAAATAAACTTAATTATTCAATAGATGTTTATGATTAAAGAGACTTGACCTTAAATAACTCTTCATCATCTGCCTAGCCTTTTCCCAACTATATTAAGGTCGGCTTCCCGTTTAACCGGATGCAGCTAAATACTAGTATTTTACATGGAGCGACTGCCTATGTGACCTCCACAACCCAATTAGTACTGGGTAATATGATACCCCCTGGTAAGACTGGTTGTCAGACTTTTTGGGCCACTGACTACCTAACGACTGTCAAAGATCTACAAATGACACCCGGGACCAACGGATTAACGTGCTTTCCAAGACACGGAGGAAGCTCGGTATGTAGGTAATGGGTGGTCACCCATCCACAGACCGACCTAGGCAAGCACAGCTTAACCTAAAGATCGACCCGAGCGGCTGTTATTATTTAGCCACGAGCTCCTTAAATAACTCTTATTAAATCAAATAATTTAAATCAGGCTGGCAATTTACTTACCTACTGAAATTTATTTAATCACCACTACTCTCAAAACATTATTCTCCTGCCATTATCCCAATTTATTTGGGGCCGGCGCACACAGCATGTCTTCTTCTTCCATACTTCTCTATTACTCGTCATCTCAGCAGTCACCTCTTTTATAGCCATATCATCCTTCACACATTCCATCCATCGTTTCTTTGGTCTTCTTCTACTTTATCACGCCTACTCTCAAAACGGTGAAGGAAACTAATTAAAAAACAAAACATCTTAAGATCTGGTCTTCAGAGTATTCCCATTGCAGTCATGCAAACTTTATGAACAGTTGAAGACGAACTTCAAAGTTGGACACAACTCTTCGACTGCTAAGACTACCGACGAACACAAGTCCGAGATTTAGATCATACTTAGTAGTTGGACTTGCAGCTTGTGCAATATTTAATGTAGGAATAGACTTGAGTTTTCTCTTCAAAAAGCCTGCAATTAAAAATACTCAATGTCATGTTATATTTATTTATGTGTTTGAGAAAACATGTACAATGTAACAGACAAAATCAAGCTATTGCACAGTTAAAAGAAACATATTTACAATCAGGAATGATAAAAATCTATACATATAATAAGACAGTAAAAAAACTGTGTCTGTACATTGAATATATTTAAAAAAAAAAAATTGAGGGGGGTTTAGAAACAGTAATAGACCACGAATCCAAAAAAAAAATTCTGTCTGTTTGTCTGTTTGTCTGTTTATCTGTTTGTCTGTTTGTCTGTTTGTCTGTTTGTCTGTTTGTCTGTTTGTTTGTACACGCTAATCTTCGGAACTACTAGACGGATTTGAAAGATTTTTTTTTGTTGTATAGGTATTAAGTCTGGGCAACATATAGGCTATAATTTATCTTGGAAACTTGAACACCTGATGCAGAACCGCAATAGAATAGCTAAACTATAAGAGATACAAAAATGGTACTTTAGCAAAAATTGTTCCACGTGATGAGCATTTTCTGCTGAGAGAATAAATTTGAAGATCTGGAACACCTGATGTGGAACTCCAAGAGTCCAGCTACACCATAACTCATATAGGAATGACGTCTTAGCAAAAATTGTTCCACGTGATGAGCATTTTCTGCTGAGAGAATAAATTTGAAGATCTGGAACACCTGATGTGGAACTCCAAGAGCCCAGCTACACCATAACACATATAGGAATGACGTCTTAGCAAACATTGTTCAATCTGATGAGCACTCTCTGTTGACTTATAAAATCGAAGATCTGGAACACCTGTTGTGGAACTCCAAGAGCCCAGCTACACCATAACACGTATAGGAATGACGTCTTAGCAAAAATTGTTCAATCTGATGACCACTCTCTGTTGATTTATAAAAATCTAAGATCTGGAACACCTGTTGTGGAACTCCAAGAGCCCAGCTACACCATAACACATATAGGAATGACGTCTTAGCATAAATTGTTCAATCTAATGAGCACTCTCTGTTGATTTATAAAAATCGAAGATCTGGAACACCTGTTGTGGAACTCCAAGAGCCCAGCTACACCATAGCACTTTTAGGAATGACGTCTTAGCAAACATTGTTCAATCTGATGAGCACTCTCTATTGATTTATAAAAATCGAAGTTCTAGAACACCTATTGTGGAACTCCAAGAGCCCAGCTACACCATAACACATATAGGAATGAAGTCTTAGCATAAATTGTTCAATCTGATGAGCACTCTCTGTTGACTTATAAAAATCGAAGATCTGGAACACCTGTTGTGGAACTCCAAGAGCCCAGCTACACCATAGCACTTTTAGGAATGACGTCTTAGCAAAAGTTGTTCGGTCTGATGGGCATTTCCTCTTGACTTATAAAAATCGAAGATCAGAAACATCTGATGTGGAAATCAAAGCTATCACTAATTTCACTGTATAATTATATAATAACATAAGCTGGGAGTACCTCCACGCGGTGAAGGCGGTAACAGTTTAGGACTGATATTCGATGACGACGGTATATCATTGAAAATTTGACTCTACTGGACAAAACTCCTATTTATTTTTTTATTTTATCGAATAAATATGCCTTCGGGCTTATGTTATTTGAGTGTTTTAGACTTTTTCCACTTATCTTCGTGACACCGTAGCCTACCCGGTAACGCAGGGGAGCAGTCACTTAAATTTTAATTGATCAGGTATCTTCACAATAAAACTATAGCCATGCCTAGAAAGACGTCAAATCTTTCCAAATGTTCCAAAGGAGCTAAAAGATTGAGGATCATAAGATCCCAAGAATCTACCGAAGAACGTCAGGAGAGACTTGATGCTGTTCGAGAACATCAGGCTGCAACGCGCTCCGTGGAAACCTCTTCCTCTCTTCTCTTCTCTTCCTCTTGGATAACGAAGCACGCCTGCGTTCTCAGCGTATTTACGCATCTACATCCAGGTCTCTAGAGAACTGTGAAGAATATGATGTGTGACTGACCGCTGATCGTGAACGTCATGCATTGTCTCGCGAATCGGAGACGTTCACGGATAGAGAATTACGCTCGAGTTCCAAGCGTATCTACGCATCGTCTTCTAGGTCTCTAGAGACAAGTGGGGAACGTGATGCGCGACTGACCGCTGATCGTGAACGTCACGCATTGTCTCGCGAGTCGGAGACGTTCACAGATAGAGAATTACGCTTGAGTTCCAAGCGTATCTACGCATCGACTTCTGACTTACAAAAATGAAAGATATGGAACGTCTCGAATTGTCTCGCGCATCCCGTTGTTTTCCCGTCCCCGGGCTCTTAGAATTCGACATCAGACGTTTCAGATCTTCGATTTTGACGACCCCGTTGTCGCTGGCATAAGCAACAGGATCCGCGTACGAAGTCGCGGGCAGAAGCTAGTATTAAATAAAATATTAAAAATTACAAGAAAATTCTTCTTTTGATCATACTCTCACAGAAACTCAAACATCCACGACATAATTATGTACGTCTAACCATCTCGAGGCAATAAATGTTCAACTCCCATTTGAAAGAAAAGAGAACCATGATAACATTTAAAAAAAAACTCACATCATCTAAAATGATCGAAAGAAGATTAAGAAAATTTTAATAGTGTTGGAAAATATCACTGAACATTGTGTGGGTACTGGATTCACAATGCAGTACGTTCTTCAAAATCACATAAAGCAACCAGACACAAAACGTTTATCTTTCCCATTGTCAAAGAAGAATTTATAGCCGCGTCAGCCATTATGATAACGAAGCAGGAACATAATTGTGTGTTCTGCCTCGAGCCATGCTAATCGGGAAACACATTACAAATACAATCGAGCTTTCGACTCTCGTAACGGAAACCGATGTCCTGTGGGGAATGAGGTGCACCTCGCATAACCTGTTTTCTCTACTAATGACACCTCACACTTAGGGGCCTTGTCCATTGCGATTTTTTGCAGAGTTGTAAACGCAAAGCGACAGCATTGCGACTATATAGGCTGACTGGTAATTAGTAACCAATATCTAAACACGTGATTGTACTCATGATAACAAACAACTTTCCCAAAGAAACATTTTTTTTAAACTTCAACAGCTGATAGGTCACAGGCGCGCGCGTGCGAATTTCATACGGCTGTTATGTTATTGGGATGAAAGTGTGTGTATAAAAAAAATGTTTCTTTAGGAAAGTTGTTTGTTATCATGAATACAATCACGTGTTTAAGTATCGGTCACTAATTACCAGTCACCCTATATAGTCGCAATGCTGTCGCTGGCTGTGTACTACGCCCATTTAACCACGACTTTGATTCTCAACTATCGCAATGATGTCATGCTTTATCCGGTGCGGCGTTTCCCTCCAATTTTCACTCCTCGCTTCCACTATTTAGTCAGAAACAGTCGCGCCTATGAATTGCTTTTATCGCGCGTTAGAAATGCGACGAACGCGCTGCAATGTAGAAGCGTGTTTAAGAAACGCGCCACAAAAAGTCGCCATGGGCGAAGGGCCTTAGTTACCTACTTTATTCGCCGTACGGTGTTCACGTGTTTTCCAGCTTAATTTAATGCCAGGCGTCCCTGCATTTTCCATTATGCCAGAAATAATTTATAGAGTGGCGCTAAATTGTTTCCCTCGGCAGCTTAAAATAAAAAGTGAAAAACAATGTCCGCTATGATTACATTCCATCATTTCGTTCAAACAACTTACTAAGGAGGTTCCCATTTCTTTCGGTAAATAAATATCTTATTACCTATTGATGAGACGATGTTTTTCTGGAACATTTTACTGAAGAAAATGTAAGTTTATAAAATCTACTTTATGTCTAAGTTTACAAGTCTCAAATTAAAGTTTGGATGTCAGACGACAAGGTTACCTACCTTCTAAGGGCTTGGGGTCTGTAATCGAAGACCAATCTAATATAAAAACATATTAAGAAAAGATTCGATTCCGAATGTGATACGCGTTACAAATTACTTTAGTACCCTTTTCTTTTCAATTTGGCTTGAGGCTAAAAACATTTGCAGTTTCAATAAGAAACTTAATTAACTGCATTATTTTACGTAGCTCGTTGGACAATAATGCACTATTGTGGACCAGATCAGATTTCTGAGAAATGAAATGAACTTTTATTGGTAAGTCCTGTAAAAGTTTCTGTGAATCTCTAAGTCTGACTAGCTCATAACTACTGCTTCTCTTACCAAAGAATGTATACAAAAACCGGCCAAGTGCGTGGGAGAACTCGCGCACCGAGGGTTCGGTACAAACTTGTAGGTATTTTGTTTTTAAACTACATTTTCACGGTTTTCAGTTTTTTTTCTTTTACATGTGCTGTAAGACATTATTTCTTGCCAATTTTCATAATTCTAGGTCAACGGGAAGTACCTTATAGGTTTTAATGCCCTTATGGAATCGCAAAGAGATCGTAGACCCGAGTATTTAATATAAATTTCATATACCTCTACGCGTTCCTGAGAAAAAAGGTCTTGACAGACAGACAGACTGACAGAGACACAACAAAGTGATCTTACAAGGGTTCCTTTTTCCTTTTGAGGTACAGAACCCTAAAAACATCACATCGTATAAATATGAGTAAATCGGTTTTGCTAACAACTTATCAAGACTGCCAAGCGTGCCACGAAGCTGTTTAATATTTCGTCGCCAGTTAAGGCTCTTTAATGCACCCTATCCATCAACACTAGGTAAGCTTGACACCTAAGATGCCGCTGACATTTAAGAGCACTTTACCAGCGATCACAAATACTAACACGATCAATCTCGCATAACACGACACTAATCAGCATCTAGAACACACGACACACATGTACACGACATTTTAATGGCTTCCTTATTTACAAATTAAATTATATCTAAGTACGTTTAGTTTAGTCAAGCGCTTCTGCTGAGCATGAGGTCCTATGTTCGATTCTCAGACGAGGCAAGGTGTTATAGAATTTTTTCATCAGGAATTTCACGGAATCTGAATGTGTGCCCGGTTGATGGCAATAGGATCGCTCCATTAAATGGGACTTAAGCGTAGGTAACTGGCAAAATATGGGCATACTATTGGGTACACCTCTGCCTAACCTTTCGTGAATTAAAGGCGTGATGTTACGTTTAGTTACGGTACTGTCATTAATATTAACTACTTCCTCTACGCACCTTTACAAAAACGCTCATGTGACATACGACCTTGTCGTTCTGAAAAATAACATCCGCTGCAACCCAATTCAAGGGCTTGGTATAAGAATACCGATTTATTTTCGTCCTAATGTCAGCCATTTAGATCATTAACGAAAGATAAAGTAATTATTTTCGTGTCGTGTGAAGTAGAGAAAATATTTCTGTGATATTTTATGAACTGCTCGTTTTATAAATCAACTTTTCATTTTTACAAACTGATTACTTTAGTTTTAATTTCAAAATCAATCATTGGTAAAAATGAAATCTTTTAATTACAAATCTATTAATCAAGTTATTTTTATGGGATACACTTATCAGCTACATCAAAAAAGTTTTTAGAAAGTGATATAATTTACGGATTTAGAAATATCCACGACCTATTTTATCAAATGTCATTTCTCTGTCACTTTCACGGAGATCAAACCCGCGATAAAAATAAAGAGATTGTAAATAAAAAATGTTTTCGAGGGCTTCCCCCGCATATTACATCATTTTCGTTTTCGTTATCTTATTAGAAGTAGACGTATTTGAGGGAAATAAATAAGCAAGTATGAGCGTAATCGTAATAAAAATATTTCAGTAGATATCTACTGAAATATTTTTGAAATTCGTAGGTTTTTGTAACTGGCTTCTATATTTTAAAAAGCTAAACAAAATGAGATGAGCTACGATTATGCTGAAATCCTATTTGAAGTTATGTTTGGCATAAAGATGCTAAGTAAGTTTGTTTTGCTTTTAGTTTCAGTACTTTAGCCAGGTGCAGCAGAAAATGCTAATTAGCGTTATCTAGATTATATTTTCGTGGGTACCTACTATGAATGATAAACATAATTTATACAAAGAGTAAAGACAGACGATACAGCCAATTAAACTTTGCACTTACTTATAAATGTACTAATTAAATCATCTATTTTACAAATAACATTTATTATGTAACAATAAAAACCTCTGGTACCAACCAAGTGTATAACAATTGACTTTTTTGTAACATAATAATTTGAAACAGATTACAATATTAACAGCAAAAAAAAATTCAGGAAGAAATATGTAAAAAAAAACAATTTAAAACCCAAAAAGTCCCAGTTCGGTGTCTCCAAACCGTAGCCAATAAAACCGATTTCCAAATAAAAGCTCAGCTTGGGACTAGGTATTGAAGATAGTGTCACGTTGAACCCTCCCAGTCTCAATAATGAGATGCCGGGACGTGTCCGCAAAGGCATGCACCGTTCACATCATAAGAACGTAAGGGTACCATTCTGCCTGCCGGGGCTGCGGGACTGTTCGAAAGAGATACCGCGGCCCTGGAACACAAAGGGCAAAGAAGGAACATGGATGGGTTTTAGTCAGTAAAAGTCTGACACTCCCTCCCACTCCACCCAGAGCGGGAGGAGTTGTATAGTTGTTGTAATGTAGTTAATGCAAATGCTTTATGACTAGTTTAATTTTTGTGTTAAATATGTACCTACTCTATTGTCAAAACCACTGTTCGACACAAATGTAAATTTGTTGATGAATAAATAAATTAGTTATTTGATGATTTCCCATCCGTAAAAAAAAGGGTACCATTCTATCTTCCTTTTAATTAGGATCGTTCACTTAAATGTCTAAAGCAGTGATAGCCTAGTGGTGTGACCGTGGGACTGCCACATCATAGGTCTCAAGTACAAACCCAACACACGCACCTCTGATTTTTCGGATTCATATAAGTATTTTATAATTACCACATGCTTCGGTGAAGGTTAACATCGTGAGGGAACCAGCATGCCTGAGAGATATTTCTTGACCGCATGCTATAAACCCTAGTCAGAGGCCCATGGGCGGCATAAAAACTCTGACACCAGTTTAGGCACTCATCATCGGCTTCCAGTCTAACCGGATGCAGCTGAATACCAGTATTTTACATGGAGCGACTGCCTATCTGACCTCCACAACCCAGTTAGTACTAAGTAATACGATACCACTTGTTAAGACTGCACCAGTTTAGGCACTAACCACACGAAAAAGAAAAGACTTAGATGTCTAAAGTCACAATTGAGTAATATTGAGCATACTTTTACGCCGAATTTTACCAACGTAGCTAAACGCGATTGAAATCAGTGGTAAGCGTCAATCTTCCACTCAAACTCAAAGAAAGAAATATATCAATTTAGGCCATTACAGGCACTTTTGAATGTAAAAAAAGCGAAGCTATAGTCTCAGTCACCAGGCAAGGCATAATAAGTTGTGAAAGTAATGTAGTCGCCCAATTCTAAGTGTAGATCTCTATGGAGAAGAATAAGCAAGAAACTCCATGAACACCTCCACAACAATGAGGATGACTGGTAGCTCTTGAACAGTGCGCGATGTGCTGACCACTGTCAGATTTATTGGTAAAATCTGCCCTTTACTGTTTGACATCTAAGTCCTGAAGTGATAAGACTCATTTTCAACATAAATACTTTCGACTCCTTAAACATAACAATAGAAAACTTGAGAGCCCTTGTACACTTCTCATATATCATGAACAAAAACTGATTGTCTCATACAATTTTGAAGTTAGGATTTGTATTTTGATCCGGCCGATTGTTTAAAGTGGGAAATCTTTTTGCACCGTCCCACGATACAATTGTGGGACTGAATTCGCTCACGTGTGCTGCGAATTTGAATATTTCGCATTTTTATAGTTTCGCTAAAAGCGCGTCGTCTGTTTGTTTAAAAACCACATGTGTACCTATCAACTCTAATACGAGCAGCCTACAGTAAATATATTAATTGTAATTCCAAGCGAAAAGGCAGATATTTAGACGGTATTATGTTTAACTGCTTTATTTATAACACTATAAAGTTTAATCACAAGAATAATACGTAATTGTCCCGATTATAAGTAAGACAAACAGCTTTGATAAACATCGAGTCTTTATCAAACAAAAACAGTACTAAATTAAGCTTTAATAACAAAGGAATAGGTGTAACATTTATCTAAAAGTATTTCTGTATCATTTTACTTAAAATTCCACTCACTTCAATAAGCGCCCCAAACTTTTGCAATAGAGAAGTTTTTGCAGGGACTTTTAGTTTGGTGCTCAAATTTTTCGCAATACTAATGAGGAAAGGGTGCTCTCGTGACCGCGAGGCTCCATTGTGTAGAAGCACTCGACCTTTTCATCCGCAACTGGATACCGCACCACTAGTGCATTTTTTGTTTCGTCAACAATATTCACACAGAATTCAACGTCAAAAATTGTAACTCTCACTCCGTTGTACGGAGTGTGTTTTGCAAAATTGACATTGTTTTGTTCTGAAGTGAGAGGGAAATACTTTTAGCGGATGTTAAGTGTCTCTGCGTTTAGTCACGTGTTTTCTTTTTGCAAATTTTTCGTTACACCAATCTTCGTTTAGAAATAAACGAAGATTGAACTTTCTGACATCGCAGAGGCGAAATAATTTATTTTCCTTTTCGTGCACACTTCCTAATGGTTTGAATGATGATCATCGAACACTCTCAATGATTTCTCTTTTTCTTTTCCTTTCTTTGTTATTTGCTAAAACATGTTTTCCCATGTCGCAATTAATTCATCTCTTTGTATTTAGATCCAAACTCCAAATCCGTTTGCTTACGTTCACACAATGACCTACTTCGATCCACTTCTGAAATTTTAATTTCGTGCGGTCAACGATTTTATTTCGGAACCGAGTTTATTTCGATTACTGACTCAAAATAAAAGTTTATTTCAGTATAATATGACATTTATTTTGGAATGTTCTTCAGGAAATGCCACTTGTTTATTTTTAAAAGGACGTTATGAGAAGTATGGTAGGTATTTTGTCCTATTCATCTTAGCAGATTTGTGAAAGGTTTTTGCAGTTGTTCCTGCCTTTGAATGGCACATTAAATAGATACCTTTAATTTATAGAATTCGTATTGTATAAACCACATGAACTTAAAATTGTGTAACACACTTAAAAGAAAAAGAAAGAAAGAAAACATATTTATTTGGCACATGCCACAAGTGCACACAACAAACAAATGAAAATAAAATAAAAAACTTAAATCTACACATTATAAAACGCAAATTGAACAGACAAAAAGAGACAATATTGTGTGCCTCACGGCTGCGCAAAATAGGCCCAGTTCAGCAAACTGCCGAGCAGCTAGTGCCCGACGGTGGTTTCCAACAGGACCCGAAAGTCAGAAAGTCATCTAATTATACCCCAATCATTTGACATGATCCTATAATTAAATGTCAAAAGTTTCTTTAGAAAGTCTTCTTCGACATAATTTGCACCGAACTACGCTCAGTGTACAACTTTAAAAGGAAAATAAAGTTTTCTAAGTAATTATTAATGAAACTTGACAAATTGTTGATTAATGAATTCATATTTAATATTTGGACAATGAAATTGAAATTGGTCTAGATTTAAGAATAGTAGATGTTATCTTGAAATATGATGAATGCAAGTCGAGGTACGTGTGATAATTATAATTATATTATTTCATTAGTATTATAAATCTGTTATACTTGGAATATTATGAGGTGCCTTACTACCTGCATACATAATGTAATATATAGTTCAGCACCATATTAGTACCGAGATTTGTTTTAAGTGGCACATGGGTAAATTGCCGAATTTATCGAACTGTTTATGTGTTTCCTATGTATTTAATTTGTCTGTTTTTCCACATAATGACTATATAAACTACGGAGGAGCTCGTGGCTACATTATAACAGCCGCTCGGGTCGATCTTCAAGGTTAAGCCGCGCTTGCCAAAGTCGGTCTGTGGATGGGTGTTATCAGTAGGTACCAAGGTTCCTCCATGCATTGGAAAGCACGTTAAACCGTTGGTTCCGGCTGCCATTTGTAGATCTTTGACAGTCGTTAGAGGCAATCAATGTAGTGGCCCGGAAGTCTGACAAGCAATCTTACTAAGGGAACCGTATTGCCCAGTAGGTACTAACTGGGTTGTGGAGGTCAGATAGGCAGTCGCTCCATGTAAAATACTTACTGGTATACAGCAGCATCCGATAAGACTGGAAGTCGATCCTAATGAATTTGGGAAATGGCTAGGCAGATGATGATGATGATGATGACTATACAAAGTACTAACAAGAAGTTAGATAAAGTCCTATATCCTGTTCCATTTCTTTACACCAAAATTCATCAGTTAGAAAAAGAAAAAGTTGTAAGCAATCTATTAATAAACCTTGAAATGTTCGCAGCTTTAATCATTGAGCACAGGCATTACAACAACAAAATACTTCTACAAAACTGATTTATTTCGAAACAAGACAGAAATATTTTCGCACGTGTGTGTAATGGTTTCAGTACACACTAAATATTATGTTATTGTGAATTATGATTTTGCTGTACCCACGTATATTCATACAAAAAAATCTTACCCAAGAAATACGTAGATAGACGTCAGTTAGTGACGTCAAATGACGTCAATATGATAGTACCTACCTGATATTAATTTCATAACTCTTACATTCTTATCGGAGAGTGTTTTGTGCGAACTTTGTAAAATAATGTACATACAAATGAATTGCAAACAGTATTTTAAGTTGCCTATCCTTCGAGTCCATTTTCCCGGGACAAAAACCAATTTATTTCTCGGACTGTCTAAAAGACGTTCTAGAAACCTACTTACAAAGAACACTGTCATGTGCAAATAAAAATTCAACATTTCAACCGGTGCATTTTTCACACAAAATTTAGAACCAAGGTTATGTAGTAATCTGATCTAGCGAGTTATTTAAAAAAACAACAATTATAAATAGCAGTATATTGTATCCGTTATTCAGTTTTCGCAAAAACGTGTCGTAGGCAATCCGCCAAGCCATTCGTTGAACCCTGTATAAGAATCTTTATTTACGTGGTGTAACTCCGTTTAGCTAACAAAACCGAAGCCGCCATTAAAATGCCGCCAAGAGTATGAGACTCATATAAATCTCATACGTCTAATTGCTTTACGTGATCTGGAACTAAACGGGTCAATTAACGATTGAGTCGTACCTAATAGGGAATTGTGTAGTAATTAATAGCTGTACTGATGAACGCTTAATATTGACAAGTACATTACTTATAATTTTATAAAACAAAACTAAACCAACTGTAACTCCAAATGGAAAAGGTACAAATTCATACAATATTAATTACTTTTAGAAAGAAAAATAAGTGAAAACGTTCTCGACAGAAAACACAATCTAAGTGCTAGAGTAGAGAGTCCATTAACAATAAATTACTAATTACACCCGCACCAAACATTTGAAGTGAAAACGCCAGCCTTCCTTAGACATTTACGCTAAAGTTTCCAACAAAAACCTCCATGTTTAAAATACTAATAAAAAGTCCTAGATCTACATGCATATTCTGGCCTCACTAAAACGTGTGGTTACAAAGCAATCCCTTATTAGTGTGAGCAAAGGAAAATTTAAATGAATCTGTGCAGAACGTCCACGTTCGTAAAAAATTTTGGAGAGGTCCTCCAGTTTGCTCCCCCTCGCCTATTGTGGTGATACTTGACCCGTTTGTCTAAGTTTCTGCCTAGTTTACACTTTAGCTAAACTATACTTGTACCTACATTTTAGAAGCTCCGTTGTTAAGTGAGAAAAGTTTCGTTCATTAGGAACACATCACTCATATGGTTATGATTGGAGTAACTTTGGACATGATGTTTTGCTAGCGTAATTAACGAATTTGTTACAAAAGGATTCATGAAATTACGTTCTCCATTTAACGATTTACATAATTGGATCTCTGTGAAATGGAGATTTTGAGGTAGAAATATTATGTGACCGCTATTAGTGCATACTACTGGTTCCAAACAGTGAAAAGGATTTTGAATTTAAGCAATGGTTTCTATGTTCGTTAAAGTAATTATAATGTTATTGCTGTAAAGGCAGTATTATTATGTATGCAAGTTGTAGGTGGTACCTATTTATAAAGTATGTAGTAGTTACCATGTGTGTAGGTATAGGTAGTACCTATGTATGTTGTATCTGTTTTGCACTTCAATATTTAGAATGTAAACAAATTGAAACAAAGTTTATTAAATTAATTTTCGCAATATTTTGCATTGCTCCAAACATTTCGTTGGTATTTTTGCTGTACAAATAATTGAATGTTATTCAAAATATTAGTAGAATTCCAAACAAAAAACAAATCGGTACTAAATACAATGCATATATATTTATACTTGCTAAACTGATCACAATTTTAACTTTGTCGGTTCCTGCATTCATTACGTACTTACGTATGTATGCGTGTCAGCATATGTCAGCCCTGCGTGTACAGACACTATTTGTGTTTTTGTTCTATTTGCTACAAACATGAGTACGAAACAAAATGAGCCTGCACCGACTGTATTTTCAAAACATTTTCCTCTTTTCTTTCTCAACGCGTATGACTTTTATTCTCCAGGTAATAAGTATAACTTTTTGTTTCTCTAGGTTGAAGATTCGTTGTACGGAATTGGCAGACATTACACGAAGAAACCCTCCTACCCTACCTACTATGGCTCAAGATCCCTTCCATAAAACATTCCTTAATCGTTCTTCAACTTACATTGTAGTACGCAAAAGGCAACTTAACATTTAAAAACATTCCAATCGACGTAAACTTTGTAAGTTATTCCTGTGTAAAATCCGGTTGTAACGGGGAATAAAGGACCGGACAGAGATACTTGGCACTAGATCCTAGTAGTAGCTCAATCGACGCGCGTAAACCTCTTCGGAGGGCGCGAGGGGCCTGCGCGATGCGGTCTCGCCAGGGATGTACGTAATATATCCTGCGGACGAAGTAGTTTCCCTGACATACCGCTCGCAATCGCTGCCTCGGCCACGGCAGCGGCCTACGCTTGACTTGATCTTCGGGCCGCCGCCGCGAGCGCCGTTCAGCTCGCTACCCCCGCCCCACACCCCAACCCTCAATAAACCCAGCGTTAAAACCCACCTCAAAACGGCGCCTCCGGAGCCTCTAGAGCGCGCGCCGGCATCGCCGACGCCGTCGCTCGAGCGCCCAAAGCTGCGCGAGCGCACTAAAGCGAAGCTGCTCAAGAAGCTCGGTCGCCATGAGGACAATGAATTTGGCAAAATTGTTAGAACCCCCGCTCCCGATGAATTCGAACTGCCCGCTCCCCTTCCTACTCCAGCGTTCTCCAGAAAGAACATTTTCGATCGCGACTTCGATGCACTGTTCGAAGTTGCGAACTCACCGCAGTTTGGTGCACACATCCGAGTCACGACTCCGGAACCCGACTGCCGGTCGGACCTGTCGGCCGCTCACTTCCCAACACTCACAGCTTCCACGCTGAGCCTCCTCCCACCGCGGCCCCAGTCCGAGCCGAGCTCGCGCGCCACCTCCGCTCGCACCTCCACGCCTTCGACGCCGACACCACAACGATCGTCAACTGAAGGTTCTGAATGAGAGTGCGGTTTGAGTTTGAGAACGCGTGATCATGCGACTAACCCGATTCGTCACATTAATTTAGCATGGTTACTTGGCGAAATAACAGCATTAATGCTTCACTAGGCACGTATCACGCCCATGAGGTTTTACATAACTGTGTGAGGGTTGTTGAATTGATTAATGAATGACTTTCATAAACTTGCATGTTATTTAACGCTAAGTTTACTGTTTTTCACAGGTCCGAATTCTAAGTCGAAGAAAGTTAGTTTCTTCCGTAAGCTGAGTCGAGCAAGAGAGCAGCAGACGCAGCCGCGTCCTTCCAACATGCAGCAGCAGCCGTCCGTCGAGATGGCGCTGCGAGAGCTCACACACCCTACACATAATGAACAGCTCAAGAACCAACAGCAAGTCACATTTAAACTGGTCAAAACAGGTGAGTGAATAATAATTGTTATTCGTTAAATTCTTTACTCTTTTGTAATTCAATACAGGATAAATACGAAACAGCGGAATACGTAAAACATTTCACTGTTCCGCAGTGAAATGCTCTCAGACAATTCATTTACGATCTGTTAACTGAATTTGCCTGCAGGAACCGTCAGTTAGTTTGACTTGACATTGGGATATGTTGAATACACATTGGATTATTCCCATGCAACGTGGACTAGATAATACCGTACGTGTTGAGCTGAATAAAATATGTTCTGACATAGATATCAAGCATGAATCATGGCGTAGATATCACGCATATTTGATTACCAATTACATGTATTTTGATGAAGTCTTCGGGGCAGCAGTAAGTTATAAACTTGTCATATCGTGGAAGAAGGGAATGACCAGTTTATGTAAGCAGCTACTTCGCGTTCAGAAAGTCGCCATTCGTATCATCAATAAAACATTCAGAAACCGTTCGTAAAGATTCGGACGTAAAGTTTTGGTATTTTATTTTGTTTGTACTGATTTTAGGAAAAGTAGTATTAAAGTTTAATAAAATACGCATAAAATAAAACAATTCTAAAGCAAGTTAAGTTTCTCACGTATTGTTATTTTGGGATGAACGCAAATAATTTATAACTGTATTTCAAAATATAACAGCGAAGAGCGAAAACTCTTACAAATAACCTACAAATTGTTCCCCGGCCCTATTCTATTCGATTAAATCTCGATACACGAGAAAACGATCAAGTCTGAACGTAACCTAAACCAGTCTGCAATGAAAGTAGTTACGTACTTGGCAGTTTGAACTCGTTTCTTTTTACTTCGCACTTCGAAGTGGAACAATGTCAGTATTTCACGAGCCACGTATGCCACACAAAGGACGGCCTATTATTTGAGTTCTCCCGTACAGCCGTCAAACTAGAATCATTCGCTGGCTTACTCCCTTTGTGTAGTTTTTTCGGTGGGTTCCATGCTACTGGCTCACGCAACTGCCCCGGGGTGGCAGGTGACATCGAACCAAGGCCACAAAGAATTTCCGACGCGTTATTTTGACGTGGCTTTCGTGAAAATTCGAAACGCGAAAGTTTTGTAAAACAATGTAGGGAACAATTAGTTTCTTAATTATAGTTAACATTGTGTTAACGGAGGTACGCATAATTACTAAGTTTAAATACTTTTCTAAGTTATTATGATTAATTTTGGAAGCAAAATACTCAAGATAATTAAGCAGGAATGGGAGTCTTTGTTTCTGTCCTGTTTCTGAAAACTTGCCGAGTAGTACGTTTACGCTTCCGAAGAGAGTTCGTGCCCTGAGTTCAAAATGCGCTAATAATAAATAAACGCCGGTAAAGGTTTGGCACGTTAATAGAGGCGCTTCGTAAATACAAGGCTGATGAGAAAGTATTTCCATAAATCAAAAAGGAAATCAAAGTAAATTATGTTAAGTCGATCTGTGATATTAACGGGTATGTACCCGAGCGTTAATATCACAGATCGACTTATAGAAAAAGTCTCGAAAAAGTTTCACGCAGACTAAACAAAACAATACCCAAGCATTTATAAAACTGCACGTGCTATTTAATAAAATAACTATTATACAGACATGTTACAAAGACATACAATTATTTGTTTTTAGGAAAGAGGAAGTCTGAAAACACTGATCCGATTACAAGCAATCTTTCACTGATAGAAAGATACACTATTGCAGTCCAACTAGGTATATGCTTTATTCCACAATTATTTTTATTTCCACGTAGACGGCAGTCGCGGGCAGATTCTAGTATGCAATATATACAGCCGCATACTGAACCGAGTCGGCATTATTCATTTTACGGGCTGAATACGGTCGTCTCAATTCGCTGGTCGAATCTCGTTGCTCGGTCTAGCAATGCAATTTGTAGGTCGGCCGCAGTGGTTTCGACGCGGGATTACCTCCGTTACGACAAAGAGCAAAACACTTTGTTACAGTACCGCTTTTTTGGACGAATTTCGCTGTTTGATGATGCCATCCATTCATTTCCGTTGATAGGAATAAAAGGCTCTGTGGCTAGGTAACACAAAGTGCTCTATCCCGCACGAGGTGAAAAATTGTAAGAGGTTACAGAAATACAGTCGTTTATTACCGCTAGTTTGTGGGTTATTTTTACACGTCAAGTAACAAAACGTACCATAATATTACGCCTCTAGTCCCCTATAGATAAGACGGAGGTGTATCCTAAAGAACACACACATTTTTCCAATTATACAGGGTGTAAACAGACCCTTCACGAAGCCGTCAACCAAGCATTCTGTACATCAAGCTAAGTAACTCTGCGCAAAAATTTTTGCTGGGAAACGACTTTTTTTTTTGGGTGAAAAATCATGTTTTACGGTAAAACTCAATGTAACGCACTCGAAACTTGGTGCTGATGGATGCTTTGAATAGTAAACGGGTCATGGAGGTTATTAAAGTAAAGTTAAAACCTTTAAAAGTGGAATATAAAAAAAATGAAAAATTGGAACTTTGACCTCCAATATCTCCGTAACTAGAAGGTTCCCAGGTATGGTTCAGAACAAAAAAATGATCGCAATGACGGGGAGAACAAGTCCCTTTCGGCTTCGTTAAGGGTCTTTTTACACCCTTTATTTAAGTCCGGGTACTGGGAAATTTACTGACAATATGTTTTAGATTAAATTACTAAATAGACCCCATACTATATGCTCATTTCAGGTTTCGTTAGAAAATTATATCCGCAAAAAGTAAAAAGAAATGGATTTTCCTTCCTACACAAAATTGCTGCGAGCGCCGTTTGCAAATCATATTAACAATCAAGCAGCCCCACTTGTTACCTTTACTAGCACATCCTCCCCCGGCCAGCACACACTCAACTTATATTGCTATTTAGAAGTTTAAGAGCCTCATAAATAACTGAGACAGCGATCCTGCCTTCGTAAATTAGGGTGTACCTACGTACAAAGTCTTGCAATTAACTTTTAACAACAAGAAAATTTATTATTTTTCTGATCCACTTCTTGATCCGTTTAAGTAGTTCCCAGAGAGGCCTAATAAGTGTGGTGAAAGTTTACTTTGTTGAAAACTGTTGTCGAATGAATCCCGGGACACAAAACTTTGGGCATGTATTTGACCTCGGTAACCTCTGTTTCTACCACAACTTTCCATTTGTACAGTATTATACGTAAGTGAATAAAGAAATTAGGAGACAACTTTCCTAAAGTAAAACAAAAGATAATTAACACAAAGATGATCCGCTGAGTAGTGCCGAGGTATATTTTATCACGGAAATTGGTTGTACAAAACAGTAATTTCATACTATTTGAAATGCGAGAAAAGTTAAACCATTTTGCTAAAACAATACGAGTGTTCCAAAGGCTGTTCTTTGAAAACAACTGGTTTGTCATTATAACACACAAAGCACCAGATGGACTTATTCATCTGAATGTTGATATGTCCAACCGACTGATTACATACAATGAGGAAGCGAAAAAGCGCTGAATAATTTAACAAATGTAGCGGTCCAAAAAAGCAGACTCAGATTGCAGCTGAAGACATAACTGGTTTAAAATCCGCTGAATGCGCTTTATTTCAACGAGATTATGTTGTAATGTGTGCACTGGAAACTGGAAACAAGGGATTCCACAGTTTTAATGAAAATTTTCAAAATTCTGACGATTGGTGTTCCAGTTAATTTGTAAAACAGTTTGCCATAACATGGGAACAACAGAATTGCTGTGCTATTTTAACATACACAAACATTTTCCGTGCGAACGTTACATAGGTAAATGGAGTCGGCCATGCCTTAATAATGCAGTGCTCAGCCGCCGCGAACTAGTAATAAAGTTGCCAGTTTAGCATCGCGGTTGAATAATGAATTGCAAACTGTGGAATGAACCAATTTTTAATTAGGGCTTTACTTGCGAACTTGTGTTAATATTTTCATAGTTCGGAAAGGTATCGGAAACCTTTCAATATTAGTCTCTCAATCAAGTGAATCTGTGATCCTTTAACATTTATGTCGGTAAAGGTGACGTGTTCTTCGATAGCTAACTTTGTAAAGTTCGACCCACGTCTATGTCCTTTATAACTGAATATTAAAATGGTGGCACGACTCACGTTACTCGATAGCGTTGACAACTTAGTTTGCAGAAAGTTTCAGAGGTCAAAACAGTTGTACCTCCCCTAAATATTAAATCAAATCAAAGTATTTTATTTCACGTAGGCCTACATGGGCACTTACAAAACACCGAGAAAAGATGCCTAGGTTCGACTGTAACAGTTCAAAATTGTTGAATATATATAGAGCCAGATATTATGCGTACCTACTTTAATACATAAACCTTCCTATATTGTTTTGATCATGGCGTTATGTATCGTAATTGATGGGGAAATAAACGTTATCTAGCTGATATGATAATGATGATGAATGAACCGTAATGAACTTTTAATCGAGCAAACTTTCATCAAAATATTGTTTTGAGTTGCGACCACGTTTCTATGCCTCAATAATGAACCATATTTTTCTGCTTTGCGCGTACTTACATTGTTTTTTGTTTTCAGTTTATGCAGAAGAAATTAATTAAAATCTGAGTGAATAGATATTTTAAAATTAATTTTAAAAATGCAATTAATTTTTTGATAGGCTAAATTGGGGCGATAGGTACTAAAATGCACGACAGGTGTAGGTACTAAAATGTTCCACCTTGCCTGGTTATTGGCCATTTCTTTTAAAACATCAACTATTTTCATAAAGATATTTATGTAGATCATGCCAAAAAGATAATAGGCTAAGATGAAAATATTTTAGTCATGGTTAATTAAAGGTTCACATTTACACGTCAAAAATAAAACATTTGTAATCTGGTGGTGTGACGATCTGATAATGTTCGCGGGGCAAACCTGGCCAGAACGCAACGGAACAGAGAGGTTTGGAGGGAGAAAGGGGAGGCCTTTGACCAGCAGTGGGACACAAAGTAGCTATCAAAAAAAAATCTAGGTGGTTGCCCTCTCTAAAAGATATTAACCTATGAATTAGACTGGGCAAGAAAATCCATAGTTAATTTGAATCAAAATAATACCTAAAAGTCATTATCTGCCAAGCCTTTTCCCAAGTATGTTGGGGTCAGCTTCCAGTCTAACCGGATGCAGCTGAATACCAGTATTTTACATGGAGCGACTGCATATCTGACCTCCACAACCCACTTATTACTGGGTTATACGATACCCCGTGGTAAGACTGGTTGTCAGACTTTTTGGGCCACTGACTACCTGTAACGACTGTCAAAGATCTACAGATGACAGCCGGGACCAACGGCTTAACGTGCTTTCCGAGGCACGGAGGAAACTCGGTATGGAATGGGCTCTCACCCATCCACAGACCAACCTAGGCAAGCACGGCTTAACCTAAAGATCGACCCGAGCGGTTGTTATTTTTTTTATCAAAATAATAAAGGTATTAAGGTACAATGTTTTATAAAAGTCTCCTTGTTTATTCACGATGTCATGTGGAAGTAGGCCAGTATGGTTCAGGACACCGACTGTGTTCTCTTTTATGCACGGTTCACTCTCTTTATGTATTTTTAATTGTGCACACATGGCTTTAGCATGACTATTCCGAAAAACAATTAAGTTTTTTTATGACAACTAGAAATACATATTGTAGTCTACAAGCTAGATTGTGTATTTCAGAATCTATTTTAGTATATTTTTTGTAGAAACTTTGACTTTTTAGGGTTCCGTAGTCGAATGGCAAAAACGGAAACCTTACAGATTCAACTGGTCTGTCTGTCTGTCTGTCCGTGTATGTCACAGGCACTTTATTCCGAAACTATTAGGACTACACAGTTGAAACTTGGTAGGTAGATGTATTCTGTGAACCGCTTTACGTTTTTTATACAAAAATTAAAATTAAAAGATCAAGGGCTCCCCATACATGGAACTGAAACTAAAAAAAAAAAAAAAAAACTTATACGTGCGGGGTGTCTATAGATAGGTCTTTAAAAATGATATTCAGGTTTCTAAAACCATTTTTTCTCAAAGTCAAACGTTTGAACGGTAGACGCTCCCAAGCTAATTTCTAAAGTAAGAGGAGGTAAATTTTGTAATATGTAGGATTGTAGAACGTAAAAAAAACTTTCAACGAAAATTGGTTTGAATAAGATTTGATGTTTAGTTTTTGAAATATAGGACTTTTTCATCAAACAGCAGCAGTAAATTTTGGTTTTTAAATTTAGTTTTGCTGTTGAATGTAATACAACACAACATGAAAGAGCCTTCAAAATATTGTTATTTGTATTGTTTGGTGCTACGGAACTGTGTACGTGTGAGTACGACTCGCACTTTGCCGGTTGTTTTATGCTAAATAGGCTTGCGTTTGGCTGCAACTCGCCTCATATGAAGCGATGACGCGGCCTAGGGTGGAGCGCGCTTGCCCAGAAGAAACCGATTCACTCGAACTATATATCTATAATAGATCTAGTTTGTACTGATCGGGAAACAGAGAAGCCCGCAGTGAATTCCAGAGACTGGCGGTTAGCAGAATAATTGTGGAAGCATAGCGCTTTGTTCGGGTCCGTGGAACTTCAACCATATAGCGGTGACGCTTCGCCGTATCTCTGCTCGTCCGATGATAGAATTGGGATGGGGGAATTAGATTATCTAATTCCAAAGCACACACACTTTTTTTGCTACTTGTGCGCCACTGCTTGGAAAAGGTTCCCCTTTTTTCCTTCCAAATCTCTTAAATTTGTGCAATCTTGACTGCGATGTCCTTCATCAGGAGTGTCCAGCTATTAACGATCAATGTACATCTTTCTGGGTAAAAAATATAGGCTGCCCAGGTCGCAAAAATGCCATGTGACATGGCCAGCCAATACTTTTACTAGAATTTTAGAATGGCGTAGATTTTTACTATGCTCGTTTTTTTGTCCTGAAAAATCAACTCTATTTTGAACCACAACACCACAATGTCAGCACTATCACGAATTCATGAAACCCACTCAGTTGTAACTGACAGCTAGCTGTTGTGGTTTCCCTTCATACGCATACGTCACAACATGTCTTTGTATGGTAATCCTTATACAGGGTGATGTTTATTGTTCGCGCGTTATTAACGTCTCGGTTCACAGTCAGCGCGAAAATGTGGTTGACACCTCCACACCAATGTTGAGGCTTCTAAGGAACTTCAAGTAGGAGTGAAAGAGACAGTGCTAGGATTAGTAGCAAATCTGACACCTTTGTGATAATTACTCGCTGCTATTAGATGAGAATACAATTATATCTGAGCCCCAAATCGTTCAAAGTTTCAATCACAAATTCTAAGTGAGATTGCTATAAGTACTTCCCACTTCCTCTCCTTAAGGAAATGTTCGCAGATTAATTAGTAGGTAGGCACCACATTTAATTACGAAACGAAAGTTTCAACAGATGGCGAATTAAGCTCACAAAGAGACGCATTAACAAATTAAAATGGGAAAACGCAAATTGTTTAAAACCTATTGATTGGCAATGAATTGATGCATTTTAATCAGTCACAATACAAACTTATTCGTACATTTATTTCTTTTAACAGAACTGGCGAAAAATATTACGACAATTTCTAGGAAAAAATAATTTGAAAAAATGTTCCGGGGTTCGGCTATTTTCGGCGTATTTTCTACTCACACGTAATACGATGCATCCTGCCACTGACCAACGTCAACGTTGTGACTGCCGGGCAAACGGGGGGATAAACATCCATCACATGTATATCTACCACGAACAACGGGGAGCAACGTACCTAAGCGGAATGAGGAGATTAAAAGCTCATGTTGACATAACCGAACACGATGTTCGTGCTAGATCTGATTCCTCAGAACATCCATACTAATATTATAGGTAAGTTTGTTCGTTTGTTTTTTACCCTTTCACGCCTATATCACTGAACCCATCATCCCGAAATTGTGCATATACGTTGTCAGGTTTACAGAAATGGACCAAGGATACCTTTCATCCCGAAAAAGAATACTGTTCCCGAGGAAAATAACAAGAACGCTCTTATGATATTAGATGAAGCTAGTGTCCACATAAATTGTAAGCGCGTGTCCTGAGGGTCTAAAGTAAGAGGCATTCTACCAGCATAAATTATTATGAAAAAGTCAAAAATGTACTAGAATATATCAATAACTTGAATGCGGGGTAAATATAAGTTGGTTGTTAAGGTGGATGCACCACAGTAACCTCCGAAATTCAAATGTTCGTTTTTTGCAATTTGCAGGCCAATTTCAGGTTGTATGTATACTGGTTTTTCACGAAATAGTCATTAAATGGATTGAATGCACTTAGAGGATTGTATTGATGATTCGATGACGTTGACCCTGGCGCTTCCACCATAATACTGAAAAAAAAAATGGACATAAGCTACAATCAAACTACATCAATCGTGCTAAAAGTCATTGTTGAATAACCAAACGCTACTGACGCAACAAAGCACGCTGGGTAATATTTCTAGTGCGTATTTACCTACGCAAGCAAAACGCGTATGTGGTTGGAATAGTAGGCTCTCAATACCTATTCATGGATACGCGCCTTTTCTAGACTAAGTTAGCTCAACCAATCAAGTACAACATGTGCGTGTTGAACAGACATTGTGCTTGTGCCTTTGTTTCAAAGGTACTCGAAGAAATATCGAGGAGCAGAGGCCAAATGCGCAAGCACTGCGTCGCCCCACATCTGGCTAATTTATTAACCTCTTTAGTGTAAATGAGACCCGTTTCTCTGCGGTTACCCGCTTCCTTAGTAAGGAGAATTTAGCCTTTAAGTTTATGACAGCCCTATGTCTCAGCTGGATTTATATTTGCATAAATATAATGACAACTCACCCTCAGGGACATAAACAGCAATGCACTGTAATCATGAAACCAATTATACAAATGGGTCATCATTATCGTCATGTTGGTGATCAAAGTAGGACACATTAATACGGTAAACCTACCTTTTTCAGGATCGATTATAACAACATAGCAGGGGAATGTTGTAACCCACCGTTATATAATAACAGGTTTACAGAGCTCCTTCTGTTTGCTGAAAGCCCAAAACAAATCTGCTGCCAAATCTCATATGAGCTGTTTTGATTGCTCGATTTGAGTTGAACAAAGAAAGCTTTGACAGTCGCACATCAAATTATGTTGTCATAGTCATAGTCTATCTCTTGGTCTATTGGGTGTAAACGGACCCTTCAAGCACCCACCAACCAACCATTCTGTTACATCAAACTAAGTAACACTGGGCAAAAACAATTGCCTGGAAACGACTTTATTTTTTGGTGTGAATAAAGATTTACGGTAGCGCTCAATGTAACACACACAAAACATTGTGCTGATGGACGCTTTGAATAATATTACTAGTTATGGAGGTATTTAAAACTAGGATAAAACTTTTATTTTTTTTTGGCCCTTAATATCACCGTAGAAGGTTCCCAAGTATTGCCCAGAACAAAAAAAAAATCGCAAATGACGGGAGTAACGGGGACTCTCGGCTTTATTAAGGGTGTTTTTACACTCGTTACGAGTATGGCCTATGGATATAAGGTCTAACTATAAAGAACGTACTTGGTAAATCTGACCTCCTTGGTAAAAGGTATCTTATTTTTAATTGACCGCCATCTAGGTTTCACGTCGTTCAGACCTCACTTCACTAGCGGATATTGCCTTCTACGGAAGAGGTCTGCCTCTAACCTCTGGTTTATTAGTTTTTTGGCCTGAAGTAAATAAATCTCACGCAAGAGAACGTATTCTCGTTGCCATGTAAGAGAGGTGGTATTAAATTCCTTTGTATTGTTGATTTCTGCTACAAGTATACCAATGAAATTAAGGCTTACGATAAACCATTTTTACAGATAGAAACTTTCCACCATTTCATTACAAGCAAACAGTTTTTCATCATCATCATCTACCCAGCCTTTTCCTATGTTGAGGTCGGCTTCCAGTCTGACTGGATGCAGTTGAATACCAGTATTTTAAATAGAGCGGCTGCCTATCTGACCTCCACAACCTAGTTAGACCGGAGTAATACGCTACCCTGTGGTAAGACTGGTTGTCAGACATTTAGGACACTGACTACCTGTAACAACTACCAAAGATCTACAAATGACAGTCGGGACCAACGGCTTAACGTAACAAGCAAACAGAATTAATCAAGAAGTATTTCGCATTTAATGAATACATTGTTCTTGACTGCACTTGTTAAGGCTCCCGAAACCGCGCTTATTTGTCTTTTTGTTGCCCAGTTTAAATTAACTTAAGTAGGTACGCTCGACCGAGTGCCAAGTTCGGTCTGACCTACTTTGTAAACCGTTGGAATTTGTAATTCATAAAACCCATAGGTAATGTAATTAAAGGTGAGTTTAATCATTTTAATTGTATTTGTTAAAATTACGTAAGAGTAATGAGAAAAAATAATTTGTAAACAATCATCAAAACGTAACACACGCTGAAAATATCTACTTAAATTCAATAAACAAAATAAAAAATATTTTACCACAGTTCTTTGAGTTATTTTGCCAGTGTCATTAGAAACCTTATTTTACCGCAAATAAAGATTTATGTAGGTACCGCAAAATCGGAGGTTTAATAACAATTAAAAGACTGATTTTTAATTGAAAAACGCTAGTAGAGGTACTAACGGCAAGCAAAATAAATAACGCTATCTTTTTAGAAGCATGTATTCAAAATTTGGACTACCCAAGTGCCTCCTCACATTGGATGGCAAGACACTAAGCTCGTAAATCCTACAATAATTGGATTTCATGATAGAATTTTGCGAACACGCTTGACGATGTTTAGAATTTCGTACATATAAATATTTTGTAAGCGCACATCGACTACAGCTACACACGTTCCCATATCGTTACATCAAATATTTTCTAAAAGAGATTTTGCGCATAATTCTAATACTTTTCCTTTTCTAGATAGATTTGTGACCTTTCAATACCATTCATGGCTATTTGTAGCATCGAAGTGGGTGTAGTTATTTGAGACTAGATTGTGGGTGAATCAATTATTGAAACCGATACCTTTTTTCCCAATAATCCTAGTAGGCGTCACCGACGTCATTCAAAGAAAACTTAAGTATTTTCTTTCATCAATTATGAATCGTTTAGATTCTCAAAGTTTGTCTCCAAAACTCATCCATTAATCACGAAGGTTCGGCTAACAATCTAACTGGAACCAACTGATTCAAGCGAGGAAATCTAATTACTACGGTGACATTGGAGCGAGAACTATACGAGTTCCAATCCTATCATAATCTGACTGAACTACTCCAGGATTAAACTCGCTCCACCGTCCATAATTCTCTTAAATTAATTCTCCCAACAATGCATTCAGGGTTCCTTTTAAAATTAATTTTTCACTCTACAACGTAACTACATTAGTGTTTTAAAACTGCACTGTTGTAGCACGCAAATTATATGGTTTACGTAAGCACGTAATTAGTTTTCATGAAAAAAGTAAGAACGTATGCATTTCCAGTACCTACACGTAGATAATTTAAAATGGCGCGAAGCCAACATCTTTTATCAACGTTAGACATTTAATACTCTTTAATTTTATACATTTTTCGTGTAGAAATTGAGGCGGAGTGATCATTAAGGTCGGACCTCCACCGATTAAAACCACGCGGTGTCCGTCCACGGTTTGTAGGTAAGAAAAATCCGGGATCACCTTTGGTACGGACCGATGCGGTTATTTAATACTAGAAAGCCTTAGTTGTCTTAATAAAGGCTGTAAAAGATTACATTTCTCATGCATTCCCTCGGGATAATATGCCGTGAAATAAGTGAACCCCTGAAATCGAAGTATTCTTTTCAATTCTACATCGTATTTTATATTAGAAGACAATAGATAATCAAGATCCATTAGGCTCGGTTCAAACATTTAACCTAAATGTCCACTTTTGTGTCTAACCTTTTATCTTAGTTGGGCCGATTTCACAATAACGTTACTTTTTTGTGACCACTGTCAACGCAGTTTTTGTGAAATAGAAAGACTTTTTCCACATACCATTGGAACGGTTTATATTGCGGCCTTGTTTAGAAGAGGCTGAAAATCGAAAATATAATCGTTGTGAAAACAAAAACTTTAAAGAAACTACGCTCCTGATTACGTTTATTTTTAGGATCGCCAGCTTTATTTGTGACTTAAAGTTCCACAGGACACGTGCCAAACTTGCTATAGAGTTTGGTATTTTTAAAGCAAAATAAATAAACATTAAAGTTATTTTTGCTTAGGTACAAATTAGAAACAACTATGGTGAGTTTTTGGTGTTGTCTTAAAATGCAGCAAATTTGTTCATTCTGATCAGTTCGTAACAATAGAAAACAATTTAACAAGTGTACTGCATAAACAAGTTACAAACAGTTCTACAAAATGTTGAATTATTTTTTTCCAGCGTTGATAATTTTATTCCCATTTGTACGTACCCTTGCTTCTATTACGTGCTACAACATTAATTAACGTTATGTATATTATCCACATCTAAAACATTAAGCAAATGGATTCCTTTCGTGTGACCATTATATAAATAACGACCCTTTTTCCAACCTACCATTCTGACTCTGATTACACTTCTGGTTAAACCAAATAAAAGCTCCGCAAAATGAAAATACTCAGTAAAATCAAAGAACACATATTGTTGTTTTACCATAGACTTAAACATACTTGCAAAAATCTCACAGTTCATGGACCCAGTTATCTTGTCCGTAAAGATGTGCACTTCGTGTACAGATTTATATACTTCGTGATTTACATTCACGTGTGGATCATCGCCGTGGCCACGATACGCAAGTACTACGATCATTATCAGGAGAACACCATACGGTTCACGACGCGCACTGATTACCTCGACTGGAACACAACATTTGCGTCAGTCACCGTCTGCGAGCTTGCCAACATCGAAAAACTTTGGACCGTCAGCAAGCTGTTCGACATTCGTGACGGAGAAAAGTATGATCGTTTTCTCGCTGAAATAATATTCTTCAGTGGAACATGCCACAGTTGCACGTCAACATGTCAAAATACAACTTTGTGTTCACGTGATTTTTCTGAAATTGTATCGAAATTCCGTACATCCTGTAAGTACCTATTCAAATCATGTAAGTGGAATGGCAGAGAGATTAATTGTTGTAAATATTTCAAACCTCTGCAAACGGAGTATGGGATATGTTATACGATTAACAACAAGCACGTCGGTGGAAATCACAAAATGTTTTCCACGTCCGCTCTCGCAAAAAATCCAGAGGCGGGCGTTCTCGAAATAACTCTATCACAAGATTACGAGTCATTCATTCATTCACCCGAGGACATACCCTTTTGGAATATGGAATATGATCGCAGAATAAGGACGCTATACGGAGCTGAAGCCACAGTGAGGTTTTCAATTATGGATGTGGTGAATGAGCCGGAAGTGCCTTTGATCGCCCCCGAGGTACGTCAGTGTAGATTCCCTGACGAGGTCCCAGAGAGCTACATTGCCTTCCAACAATACAGCTACTCCGTGTGTATTATTCAATGTCGCATCGAGGCCCAACTGGAGCGATGTAACTGTACACACCACTTGTCTCCGGTCCAATACAAAGATCGATATTGCGGCTTGGAGGGATTAAAATGTTTGACGAAACACTACCAAACACTAAGAAAGCTGCAAGTTCCGGGCACGAACGAGACGGGCTTGAATTGCAATTGTTTGCCTTCGTGTACGGAGCCGGATTACAATGTGGTGTCGAGGAAATTGCTGGAGCCTGAAAAGGAGTTAAAAGTTAAGCCTGCCAGGTTTATCCTGAACAACCGCCCGTATCAGCGGGTGACGCGGCAGGTCGCGCGCACTACGCTGGATTTAGTCGTCGCTATAGGGAACTGCTTTGGACTTTGTTTTGGCGGATCCCTGCTGTCTATCGTTGAAATAATTTACTATCTGTGTTTTAAGAGGTGGAAGTTTGCATAAAAACCATAAAATTAATATGAAAATTTTACGTGTGTAACGTATTGCACCTGAAAAGTAGAAAAAGCCGTCACAAACTCAAAAGCACATTTCAAACTTACAAGTGTGTCAATAAGGCTTTTATGCACCACGTTTTTCCCAAACAGATGCAAACACATGTGAAGGATTGAATTTGCTAAACGAATTTATCGAAGCCAGCTGCTAGCACATCCCAGCTAAGTCCATTCGTCCGAAACTCGGCACAGACAAAGTCGGTAAATAAGTTTCATAAAGGAGGAAGTTCGACGTTCGCGCTGATATTAGCTACAGATATAGTTTATAGATGATGTTTGTTATTAGTTTTTCTGTGTTGTTGTTTGAAAGTTACTACCAGCTGTTAATAGCAACTGTCTTTTAAAGTGTAATCATGTATTCACGTCCCAAATGGCCTAAGTAAAGGATTTGTAATAATATCCAAATGTAGGTAAATCTGGTCGGCGGACAGCCAGGAAATGGTGGGATTGATTGGTATCTTGGGTATTAGGGTTGTTTATTTAGACATGTGGTTTCAAAGGGAAAGAAGATTGATTTCCCTTTAGAGGGATGGAAAATTCTTGACCAATATTATTTGTACTTATAAATTGATATTTCATTGAAGATAGATTTACTACATGATAAATCTACAAAATCTACAAAAATAATAAGAACAATGAATATTCTTAAACAGAACAAAAGACACTGAATACCTACTTAAAAAGAAGAATGGCCCAAAATGTAAATATGTTTAAAATAAAATACGGATTTAGCGTTTCCATTTTCCGGTTGTTTATCACTTTGTCAGAATCGTAATATTACGTTAAATTGTCGTAATCACAAAACAAAACAAAACAGTTACATTTTGTAACAAGATTTACAGAAACAATTGGAATTGTTATAGTAGAAATATTTTTAGGGTACGTCGCATCTGGCGTAATTTGACGTCGTTTTGACGCCGCCGCGCCGTGATGGAGCGTAGACGCTTGACTAGCGTAGAGAAAGTGACGTCGCGTCGACGCAGCGTATATGATGGCAATCTATGTGCCCAGCGTGGTGATGCTGGGCGCAAAGAATACCTACGTATTAATTAACCTATTCTATTACTTTTAATTTTAGTGAATAAATTCTTTCCACTTAATTGTTTACTGCTACACAAATTAATAAACTTGTAGAAATTATACGTATTTTTTTTTAAGATTAATTCAAGATAAAATCAAGATATTTACTGAAATGTTGAGTGAGCAATGAAATGACATCAGCGTTTCAATTCCCAAGTAGAAAAAAAAAAAAAAAAAAACAGATAAAAATCTGGGAGATTATACAATATCATCCGGGGAAATCGACACTAAGTTTGATAAACATGTCAATCAAGAAAAGGGTGGAATAACTGAAGACTTGAAATATTACATTAGATCATAACAATCATCAGAGAGAGATCAGAGATCAGGATGATAACCATATCATCGTAACATCTCGCATGTAATACCCGAAGGGTTACGCTGAGGTGTACAGTCACGAGCACCAATAAGTAAACACTTAACAACTTTTAAAAGTGATTTTCACCAACTGTTCTGATTAAAATTTCATGTTGTTACGAACATAGTATTTTGGAACTCATATTTTTATGAAGAAGATCCTATCTCCAAGTTACAATCTTTATTTATCGCAAAAATTGCTTTTAAATTTAATAAAGCGTATACATATTGGTGCTCGTGACTGTACCTAATAGTGCGCCCAGACAAGCGTAATTTTTTGTGCTGTGAGTAGCGTAAAATGAGTCGCGGAATTTACGCTGCATTCGGTTTCATACTAAAGACCTGTTTGTACAACTAGCCTCAGCCGGCTTAACGTGTTTTCTGAGGCATGGAGGTATCATACCGCCAACTTCCAAACTCCGGGCTGCTACTGAGAAATTCCTGATGGAAAAACCCAATAACACGTTGCCCGACCCGGGAATCGAACCCAGTACCTCATGCTCAGCAGTCGCGCTTGCGACCACTAGACTAACGAGCAGTCTAGCAGTATAAGTAGAGGATATAATATATTATTTGCCTAAACTTCAAGGAAGTTAGTAACTTGAGGATAATACTCGTACCTTGCTCTAAAGTCCCGGTTTTTTTTTAAGATTCGTAATAAATATATGTTTAACTATAAGAGAGTGGTATTTCCACAAGTAACTTTATTCCTTGACGTTGAGGTAATTAAATATACCTATTCAGATCTCTGATCATAACATACTTTGTTTCATACAAATGTGAACAAAACAACATGGATTTCCAATGAAAAATTGTCAATGTCATTTACATCGACAATTTTTCATTGGAAATCAATGTCCTACATATTCAATAAATTCTTTGTTTAATGAAAACCTACATGCATTCTCGGAGAATACGGTGAAATCATTTCACCATTTTTGCGCATTCATTCGCTGACAATATGTCCCCGAAACAAAAGCCTGGCTTTAATAATCCCGTGATATTTTTTTTCACATTTCTCTGGTTCCATTTGAATTCATAGAATCCAATGGATATATCGGCCAACGTAGTTTCCAATTCACATCCGCAGTACCGAAAACTTTTTGCTCCCGGAACAAATTTTCTACACAATGTGCGAAGGGTCAATTTTGTCGCTACGATTTCTTACTCAATTTTGTGACAGATATCTGAATAACGAAGTATTGAACGAGGAAGGGTTTGATCTAAATCATATTCGAACTTATCTTTCAAATTGAATTATGAACGAACTTTTTTATTCCGGCTTAGAAAAGTCTTTGTTTCAATCGTAGGTGGTCTTCTTTCTTCTTTAACGTGTGGTTAGTGCCTATCCTGGTATCAGAGCTTTTTATGCCGCCCATAGGCCTCTGACTTGACTTTACATGCCGTCGAGAAATATCTCTCAGGCATGCTGTTTTCCTCACGATGTTTTTCTTCAGCGTAACAAGTGATAATTATACAATTCGCACATGAATCCGAAAAATCAGAGGTGCGTGTCTTGGGTTCGAACTCAAGACCTTGTCAGTCCGGTGGTCAGATCACTAGACTATCACTGCTTTGGTGGTTACCCAGACATTTCAAATGATTAAATCAAGTTGGAGGTATAGGGTACACCGAGCAATTTTCAAAGCTATTAAAATGAAAGGTCTTTCCAAAAATATTCGTTCGAGGAAGTAGTTGGAGTCTTAGGCGCAAATTACACAGAAACGGCGTAAGGCGTACGGGGCGGTGCAGGCATGATGCCGCTTCAAAACGTTTTCATATAAAATGTACGTAGGCGACGTGTCGTGAATTACACTCAAGCGGCGCGGCGCAGGCACGCCGTTCTTTCGTTTCCTTATAAATTCCACGCCTTCGCCGCACCTTACGCCTTACGCCGTTGCTGTGTATACGTAATTCGCACCTTAGCCGTACCTGCAGCCATGTGCAACATTGCTGTGTCCAAACACTCCCTTCTAAGTGAAATGAAAAATTTTAAACTGTACCAGTCACTTTTCATCGGTATCTCCGTTATAATTATTATGGGCAATAATAAGCAAGGTGGGCAAAGATCGTCACTCACAGGGTACCTGACAGAGGAAATCGCAGTCGAGGTAGACGGCGGCGAAGGTGGTGTGACGATCTGTTTTTGTTTACGGAGCAAACATGGCCAGATATCGCACAGGATAGAGAGATTTGGAAGAAGAAAAGGGAGCGTTTGCCCAGCAGTGGGACACATGACAGGCTAAGAAAAAAAAGGGCATGCACTAGATATAAGTACGATAACGTTAAAGTTATGTGGTAAGTTAGGTGGGCTATCCATCCATCACTTCTTTCACTGGTCGTGGTAAAATGCAATTCCATCTCCGGGCAGCATTTGGTCTTGACTCGTAGTAAAAATTGCGTTCTCAAATCAAAGTCTTCTGAGAGTTCTATAAAATATCTACTCACTGGCGTTTTCTTGAAGGTGCTAAAATATTAAACGCTGTGATAACTGCTGACAAAGCCTTTAAAAACTTGGCACTTAGTTGCTGAATTGTGTATGACTTACGTTCTGTGGCTGGAGTCTTTATTTTAGAATAATATTTAATGAAACCCCAAACGTTTCTCAAGACTGAAACTTTTTTAATACTTACGTAGTTTGATTCAGTATGACTTTTTTGTCCGGTCACTAGAAATCTAAAGATAGAATTCAATGAAGTATCGACATACAAAGCGTCTGCCACACAATGTATCTACGGTCAAACGCAAGTCATGTCAAAGTAAAATTTTAACTACGAAAACCGACTTTGCTGCAACGAAATAAAAACGCTGCCAAAGTCAAATCTTATCTTACTTCTTACTACTATTACAAATGCGAAAGTTTGTGAGGGTGGATGGATGTTTGTTGCTCTTTCACGCATAAACTTCTGAACGGATTTGAATGAAATTTAGCAGACAGATAGTTTATAACCTGGATTAACACATACGATACTTTTTATTCTGCTAACATGATCCCGTGCGACAACAACCAAACTCGATGCGGGCGAAGCCGCGGGCATAAGCTAGTTGTTGTCATAAACATGCTGGTGCAAGACTACAGTAACTTTTGGATGCCGCAAACTATATAGTATGAATCTGTCGCCATCTTCGTTGACCCTCATTATGCGAAAGGACTCTGTGGCCACCCGGATTATCCAGATAGGAAATTTAACACACTTAAACAATTAACTAACTTCACAACTATTTTCTTGAATATCCTGAACGTTAAATGTATCAGACACTAAATTGGAGGGTCGGCTAATGTAATAGGAGGTCGCCTATCTACGTAGACCGACAGTTTAACAGCCTATCATAATTGAGACAATTTATCTTAATTACGTACTGAAAGCTCAAAACATCGCCGAAATATTAAAACTTTGGTCCTTTGTAGCATCTGTTAATGTAGTTAAAAGTTAAATTATGCTTTTACACGGTGGGCCAAGGACACCTTCAAATTAGGCGGTTATACATTTAGTATACCTGAGTATGTATGTAGGTAAATAATAATCTGCATAGCCAAAATTCGTGACTTGATACGACCTTCGCAACTATTTACCTGGAAATACCTATAATTTAGATCCCGAAGGAAATTCGCAAAATATTCCACGAACTATAATTACAAGGTAGGTCTGGTAGGAGTAATATCGCCAAATTGCCGAAGTATTTCGCTAAGTAATTATTCGTCGACCTTTACCCACAATTCAAATTGCTAACAAATCAAAGATTTCATAATTAATTAATTGTTATTTTCGAACTTGAACTTAAAATGCCGTTTCAAAACACTTGCTGATCTTTCGACTAGGACTTGACTGTAGGAGTATTTGTACCTAAAGTTTGTCTTAAATTCCGGCTTCAGTTTCATACAAACTATAGTTTGTAAAGTCTGAAAACTAATCGAGTTTCCTTCCAACCAAATTCTACCAGCAATTTAAACTATAAATGCTCCAAAACGATGAAATAGACTCCTTTGGAAACTACACTTTGATATTGTTGTTGTTGTTCCGTTGTTAAATGTCAGAGACTCGTTTTCAGTCGGTAAAATAATTTGAATAAGTAAGGCATTAGTTAAACGGTGTAACAGTATTTTGATTAGAATTAAGATTTTAGGAGATAGCGATCTTGCTGGCATGCGGTTTGATAATGATTATTTTCTCCAAGATCTTATTGTACCTGAACAGCAATATAGTTTATAAAATAAATACAAAGAGCAAAATGAAACTTTTTTCGTTCCTAATGCACTCAGAAGGTACAAAACTTTTTCTAAGCTTACAATAGAGTCTAGACGCATCGTAGTTCTAAAACTACAGGTCGGGCAAAAATAGACTGCATTGTCTTACTTTATACCTAGAATACAGCAGATAGACATTTCAAGATAAACCGGGAAAACCCTCTGATTAAAAAAATGCAATCAACTGACTCATCCCATCTACGTCAGGTTAACCCTTAACGGCATAATGTATAACCTTATTAGATAATCTCGCGGCGTCAGATTAATTTTACGTCGAAATTGTCTAAACAAGCGGAGTGATTGACCTTAGAGCGTTATCACACTGTCGCTTTGCAAGTGGACTTTTAGAGAGGTGAGAACCTTCTGGCTGTTTGGTAGAACCCCGCTTTGCGTCCTCAAAATCTTGCATACCAGCTCTCATAACCCACACGCAGGGAATACGTTATGAAGCCTACATGTCATGTCAACTGAAGGCACTCACACACCAAACCCGACACATGTCATTGGCAAGCCAACTGAACGCGTATGAAAGTCCCTGACCATGTCGACGACTTTGGTGTGTAGTGTCTAGAATGCGTGCGAAAGTCAACGCCATGACTTTGGTGTGGTGAACATGCAACGAGTGCGATGACCGCTCGTTTCCCGTAAATACGCTCGCAAATCGTCAGTGTGATAAGGCCCTAACCGTCTGCTCCGACTTATGAACTCTATTATTCAGGTTTTGCCTGCCATCTGTTTCGTGGTTCACTTTACAGAAGAAATTGTCGGTTTACTCGAGATCTCTTTGTGAATTGTTTTAAAATTCACAAAAGGACAGCTGACGGGAATCGAATTGTTTCCAAAGGGAAGAAAAGTATTTTAGCGGCTTGTTTTATAGCGGTTTCGTTTCAACGTGTTTGTTTTTTTATTGGTGTTTGTTTACGCTCTGTTTTGTCAGTCTTTTAAAAATTCATAAACCTTTACTAGTTTTATTTTCGACGTGCATTGGTACCGCTACACTCGCGCTCATGTCAGTTTTTCAAACAGCCACTTTCATTTAAAATGTTTATAGTACAAATTTCAAACACCACAGTGAAGAAAAATATATAAAGGAACTTAACCTTTCTATTCCGTAACTATACAGAAAACCAAATAACCACTCAGCATAATACCTTTTCAACTCCAATCTAGCGCGGATCCACCGTTGTGGGCACGATGGGCATGACCACAATCCTAATTGAGGTCGATATCTAATGTTCAACACAAGGAACCCTAGTTTACCCTAGCATTCAAATTTTCTTACGTGACTCGCTCGGTCAGCGTGGCCACCGCGGAGAGATCATTTTCATTAATGATATTTTTTTTTTAATGATTCACCAAAATCGGTAGAATACTTTAAGGTTTAAATGTGTGATATGCATTCAAACAAACACACTTTTGTTATTTTCGTGACGAAACAGGATAATATTTTACAAGTTTATTATTAATTATTAGTGTTCGCCCTACGGTTCTACCTGCGTGGTATTTACTCTTGTGGCTTGGGGCGGCGAAAACTGCCTTAACTTGTTGATAAAAGCACTATTTATTTTCTAGCCTGCCGCCTTATATTCAAGTAGCTTCTCTACTTTGTATTGCTTAATGGTCAATTAAAGAAAACCTAACCTATCCGAAGCGGGCGAAGTTTTCGAGCTCGCTGCTCTCGCATCCTAGTCTCTTAATTGTTCACAAACTTTTATTACCTGTATGAATAGTAAAAATAAAATCTACAAATCCGAGGACTGCTAAGTTTTTCAAGCTCATTTCGCTCTTGCATTCTGGAGTCCAATTTACTTATTTATTCTGAAACTGTTATGCATAAGTCGGCAAAGTAAGGCGGTGCCAAAAAATTTCGAGCTCGCTTCACTCGCTCGCCTCTTAAAGTCTGCATGATAGTTTAACTTTTCTGACAAAGTAGGCAATATCATTTCAATAACGCCTAAATAAATGGTATAAATAAAGTATTACAAATCATATTCATATTCATATTCGTTTATTTGCGTTCCACAAGGTAAAAACATGATGTTAACAAAATGCTTAGAGCTACGAGCCGTTGTAGACCCCGTCGGGGCACAGCAAAATTTAAAAAAAGGAAGATAATAAATCGGAGGAGAGCTGCTAAAATTTTCGAGCTCGCTGCGCCCACTCCTGAATTCTAAAGTCTGTTGATTATTCTGAAAATCTAACATATCGGAGGTGGTCCGAAATTCTGACATCCAGTCTTACCAAGGGGTATCGTTTTTCCCTATATTAACTGGGTGTGGAGGCTGGATAGGCAGTCGCTCGCTTTAAAATACTGGTATTTAGCTTTATCCGGTTGGACTGAAAGCCGGCCCTAACATAGTTAGGAAAAGGCTAAGCAAATGATGATGAAAGATTAACATAGGTTTTCGAATAATACTAGGTAAATAATTTGTCTTCATTTACCTCGTTATGTAATAATGTATATATATTATCTCAGTTTACAAGCACCGACTGTCTAATCAATTGATTAATCATTTTCCCAGCACTGTAATTATGTGTACCGGTAAATTGATGTATTAATTAATTATTATAACCCTGTCAGAGCAGATAATTTGGTTCATGTGATAATTATCCTAAGCCCTCGTTGAATTAATAATTAGAAATCTACATGCACCATAGAACTTAGTATGGTCGCATTTAGTACCGTAAAACGGGGTGATTAGAAATGCAGAGGTGAATTGAGACAAAACTTTGAGAGGGATTTTAACGTTGCATTAATATATGTTGCCAAAAAGGTCTCTAAATAATAAATTAAAATTAAGCAAATAAAATAGATTACTTATTGGTAACATATCATATTAATTTAACGTTAAAATCCCTCTCAAAGTTTTGTCTCGATTCACCCCTGCATTTCTAATCACCCCGTTTTACCGTTATTTTCTTTTTATCGAAATATGCTGCTTTTAAAATTACCAGGCATAAAATGATAACCTACACTTTCGGAACATTCATAAAACCGAATGTCGTAAAACATTGAATTTATTTATTTACGGGTCCCGTAGACACCAGTGGATAAGTCTTCCGAAAATTCTCCCTGTTTCTATGCATGACTTTATATTTAAAAAGTTTGTGGGACCGCTCTTGCCTTCGTAGAATATTCAGAATCGAAAGACTTTGGTTGGTCAGGGCCGGGCGTCTCAAAAGTTCGGACTAACTTTTAACTTTATTTTTATGTTGGCCTAACTGGAGTTTCAGTTTCCTCACAGTTCCGAAAATGTAATGGGAACCACGGGTACTATTTGTTTATTTTGCGATTACAGTACCACATTATTTTTCAATAAAAGTTTAGGTTTGTCGACTTTTTTGAATATTATTATGTATGCCTCCAAATATGTCAGGAATGAGTACGAATATATAAAAGAAATATATTCTTTAGAAATTTCAAGTGATCATTTTCGCTTTAGGCAGCTAAGCCCAAAAATAAACCGTACTTGACAAAAAAGGTTCGATTCACTGCATTGAAATATTGATCTCACCATTGTAACATCTTGACGTTTTACCATATTTTGTACATAATTCATGAAAACGGTCTTTTTTACATAACAGCACAAAATATTCTCTCATATTCAATTTGCTGAATATGATTTACGTCAACATTTTTTTCAAAATCTATTAACTTTGGCAGAAGGTTAAACGCTATCTTCCTTTAGCGGTTAAGTAAACCGGAGTAGCTGTGCAAGTGAAGTTAGGTTTAATAAGAGCTCAGATAGCTACTAAGTCTCTACCGGGTTAATAGAAAAGCTGTTTGCGACTACGAAGCGGCGAAATGCGGCCATCGTATTTCTTTGAAAGAATCTCGCGAGTGTAATCCCGCTGCGGTAATAAATCATTAAGTTTTGTAATGTATTTTCAATAAATGATTGGATATAAATAACCCTTCTTTAGTCTACTTATTTATAGAAACCAGTACATGCTAGTATTTAGCTTGGTAATAGGTACAGTCACGAGCACCAATATGTAAACATATACAAGTTTTAAAAGTGTTTTTCGCCTCTTACGAACACAGTATTCTGGAATTCATATTTTTATGAAAAAGATCCTATCTCCAAGTTACAATCGTTATTTCTCGCGAAAATTGCTCGTGACTGTATATAGTCAAAGTAATTTGTGATTACCATTTTCAGTGTTTTTCAGTGTCAGTGAAGTGAAAGCAAACGAAATTCTACCTGCATTCACCCGCTCACTGGCCTGAAAGTAATCAAATTAGGTTATAACATAAGTATACCTACGTTACTTTAAAGGGGTAGATTAACACCGGTCGCTACGCGTTACCAGAATACTGTTTTATGAAAAATAATTATTGCGTAAGCAAGAGATTCATAATTTATGATGAGGGCAAATTGTCGTTTTAAAAGAAAAAGAGTTATTTAATGCTACTACGTAAGTTTATAGAAAAACAAAATGATTTAACAAGTTTTATCGAGCCAAGTTTTTTTTTTTTTTACTCAGTTGTAGGCTTTTGTAAACGAATAGTAACTTAAAGCATGCTTATCTGTAGAAACTTGTAAATAGCCTTCAAATTCTTATTGTTCAAGTACATTGTTTATATTAGCTGTGAGTTTTCCGAATAGTATAAAATAAAATTAAATAAACAAATACTCGTCTTCGTGTTACAACATTCTTGGGTATGGTTCATATTTTTAGAAATGTATCAAATAAAAACTAGTCGAAAAATAAAGAAGTAAGGAAATCTAGTTAGTTAATCCTCAGAAAGACGTTTTTAATAGAGACTTTCTCAAATGAAACTTGAAGACACGCGTACGGCAGAGTAGATTAAAGTTTTCAGATCAAACAACTGAAAACAAGACGATCGGAATGTCTGCGTATCTCGTGATCCCGCTTATTCCGTCGACAAAACTTTGAAGCGAGCACACCAAGAACATAGCACGGGTACTTAACATTAAGGAAAAGTTCACTTTCAAAGTAATACATGTAGCTTCTCGTGGTAAGGCAAAAGTGTTTAATTTACCTCCTGAGAGAGCTTGTAATGAACCGATGTATTGTACGGAAGGTGAACAATACAACCTTTTCAACTTATAATGAGTTGTAAAATCACGTGTATAGGGTGTATGTTTGAAGTATAAGTTTTCGATAACATGATCCTAAAGTTTGAGGAACAAGTGTTTAACTTCATGTGGGATTATCTTTGCTTGCGGTCGTGTATAGATAGAGACAGGACATCAAACTACTACAATCTGTCTTTATTAAATAGATTTTCAACTTTATCGCTATAGTATTAGGTTCAAGTTTGATTGGAAAATTTGACAGTATCGGGTAGCTTGATGTGCTGACGTCTGGACATAAGGGAAGTTTTTGTTTGGGTCAAAATTGATCTTACGCGAAATACTAAGAACAATTCTTGTAGTTACAAAAGATATACATACTGTTAGGTTTATGTTGAATCACGTTTAACCATGGGTGAATGCAATATAAGCTGTACACGCGGAAAAACTTTTACCCTGAATTGTACGGTGTTGATGTTATTACTTCGACTGAATGCTGTCATTTGCCTCACTCTTGGTGATCCTAGTTTGTTGAGTTTAGATAAAGATATCTCGTGATAAGGCCCGCTAGTCATGGTGGGCTAGTGGCACCCCCCGACTCATGGTAGTAGTAGGGATCGTGAAATTTTACTTGGTGGGAGTTCCTCCGACATAACCCTCTACGTTCTCGGATGTTCTCACCAAAAAAGGTTTCCTTCAAAAAGGTTTGCTATTTCTTATCTCACCACAGATGGGAGGAAGCTTTTCGAAGCACTTTTACTCATTTTCATATTTTTATATCAATGTACTTGTTCCAGTGGCTGACTTCACGACGCAGCTGTCCCAACTGTACGAGCATCACTCCACGGAGCTGCAGGTCCTCGTCGCCGGCTTCCGAAAGCGAAGCAGCGAGCTGAGGAAGGAAAGGTAAGCATAGATAATAAATTATGAGAAAAGAAGACGTTAAGACCCACAGACTTTCAGCATACAATTGTAACTTTCTTTCTGCACAAAAAATAATGTGGGAAACAGTTTTAAACAAAATGGATAATTTATTCCGGTACAATAGTTTCGAAACTTAACATTAATTATGAAATCAATAGTTATTTATACAAATTAAGTTATTACCTACGTATTATTATGGCAGTTCTCCAAAAAAATTGTGCTAGAGAGAAAAAAATACGGTCAAAACTCACCTGCAACGCTTCTGCCGAAAAGACCAATAAATTAATTGACGTAATAATTTACTATAAGTACAATACCTAAGCTTCCCCATACATACCTACCCAGGTATGCCTACCTACCTCAAAAGGGTTCTCTCTATATGGCAGAATCTTGATGCTCCGAAAATTTGGCATAACACTCTTGGCTCTCTTCTTTAAGCGAATATTTTTAAGGCACAAAAATTATATAATATAACTATTGTTTCGCCGAATTTTAATATGGCCGATTTTACAGTGGCATACTTTTAAGATGGGCGAATTTTATTTGGCATAATTACCTACCTTTAGCAGAGTTAAAATTCTGCATAAATTCATTTAGTATAACGTTTATTTAGAGCGATGATTATCTATCCGCTGTTATGCAAAATAATATTATGAAAAAGTTCTGCTATAAAGAGTAGACCCACCTCAAAAAAATACAAATGCATTCCGGCAAAAAGCAATCTGTGCCGCAGTCGAATAGCGATGGGAAAGCATACAGTGCCATCGCTTTCAATTCGTGCCTTTTTACAATCCAAAAAGATGCAGTGACAACTAGATCAGCCTAGAATAACCTGACTAACCTTATCGGGCTTAGTTTGAAAAATTGGTTTAAACTGTATCTGGATAAATATACATAGTGTGAAATGATAAACTTTTCGAAAGAATCCGAATAAACCGGTTTGTATCGAATCGAGTAAACTTTGTTGAAGTTTACTCGATTCGATACAATAGATAAAGAATATTAAATACAAACACAAAAACAAATACTCTAAACAATAAAGTCACAAATAAATCTTAAGATATATTTGGAATGACAAAACACGAGGGAACTTTTCTCGATTAATGGAAAATAATTTAAGCAGAAACGCTACTTGAAAATTCTCCCATCATCGTCGATTCGATTTGCAAATGGACGACGTCGTCGCGCGATAATTTATTTGAGCTAATGTTCGCCAAATTTGAAATCAAAATTGCATTTCTGAAAATTCGATCGGTGCCTATATTTGCACATCGTCCGTAGTGCTAGTCCGTAGTTTCATCACGTACTGGGAATATGTCTACGAAGCGTGGCACTTCCTTTGATGGTTGATGATGGCTGTCAGTGTAGTTCTGGGTAACTGAGCAAGTGAGCAGTGGCTATTCACTGGTTATAATGATGTATGTCTATTTGCTATAACAGACACCAGGCTGTATCTAGTGTGCAGTGAGGGAATCACTTTTAATTGGTGTATCTTGCAAGTAATTATGGACCGTATTTGCTTGTGACAGAATCAGAGATTGTAAACCTAGTGAAATGTAACGCATTCAATTAAATTGGCAGATTTAACATTCTCAACTTTTTTTATGATTGAGGGTCATTTACTCAAAAGTTTAGAAAAAAGTCTTGTTAACAGAGACGAAGAAGAACTAGTAATTCTAGTTCTTGAAACGGGTGTCTACGAGTTGTAAACCAGTCAAATAACATCAGAAAAATTGCAGCCTGTTTTGCTTATTTTTTTCAAATGGTTTTTGAATAAACCAGGAACAATATTATTCTAACCTTGTTTATCTAAATCCTGCAATTACACAGTTGCGTTTAATTAAATGAAGACCTAGATAAATGAAAGCCATTTTTACTCAGAGGTCCGACATAACTCTACCGGTGACGTCATTCAGGTACCTGACCCGAGCTCGTAAATATACGATACAAGTAAAGAAAAATGTTGCCATCTTGATAATGTGATACCTAAATTCCGTGCAAAGATTAAATCTTTAGTTTTTTCGCCATTTCTTTTTGTAGGCTGGGGACAGAAACAGTTTTTTTTTTTCTTTGAAATATTTAATTTGAATTAGCCTACACTTTGGCTAGATCTAGTTTCTGATGTTAAAGATCTAATTTCCGTTATTTAATTCAATAAATCAAGGTGTCTTTAGCAACACCCACCAGCCATGAGATAGGTAGATAAGTAGGTACGTTGGCCTATTCTTGATCAACAAAATTAATGAAGGAACCAAACACAATGAACAAGTTTGTCAGTACGTAACATCAGTTTCCCCCAACGAATTAGTAAATGGGCAGAATTCCAAACTGCACCCACACACTCTTAAATGACAATGAATGAGGCAATAACTTATAAAACTAATCAGTTGCTGACTATTAGTCCAGTATCTAGGACGACGTATTACATATCGACTATTGGCTCTCACAAAAGGCCGCTCACACACTCTTATTAGGAACATTACGTTTAGGTACATTAGTCTATAAGCTACCTAAAGGTAATCAATTCGTTTGGAGTGGGCCTTTGTACCCTAGTGGTTCGTAAGGGTGATCGATCAGAGATTTTCAATCAAAGATTATTTTTTCGATCTCAGGTATGAAACAGATGACGAGGTATCTTATAAAGCCACAGTACCTAACCTTGATTTGAACAAAAATACCATCAAGATAATGTTTATGGAAGCTTCACGTATTTGCAGCACATAATAAGTTTTTCAATCATGGCATGATCCAACAGCTAAACAAAGCAACACCTCCGTTTTTTCTACAGATTCTTCATCCCCCTTTTCCTTTCACATCATACGCTTACATACTTTTCCACCCCCATCATTGAAGAATCGACGTATGAAAATCCTTAGCGTGACAGACAGATAGACAAGAGCTAAAACCTTAAACAAACAACGAACTTTTTGATCTCCGTACCTGCGTCAACCTTTTTGTATTATCGTTCGCTGTCTCAACGTTATATTTTGCATGACTGTCGATAATATGGGTACAAGAAACATTTACATAATTGTTTCTAGGTTAAATATTTGTATGTTTCTTTAGTGGCTCCGTTATCTTTGACATTGAACATACGCACATTTATTGACAGAAAGAGCGAAACAAATGAACGTTAGACATAAAGTTCTTGAATTACATTCAACATCATTGATTTTCTCGACATCTTTTGTATTAAAAAGTGGTACGTTGAGCAAGAATGTACCATATTTATTTTACTTTTTATATACACCTACCTTTTGTGTGCCTATGTATATGCAGAAAAGAAGAAAATACTTACGTACAAATTTGATGCTTGTTTTTAAAGAAATTTCTTCTAGCATACCCGCTTTTTATATTTCTAGCAAATCAATACTGTGGAGAAAACAATACAATATCAGTATATTATTCAGTGAAAGATATAACTATTATAACATATTTCTCACAGCCATTTCGCTCCAATAAGTTAACGTAATAAGTTTACCGTAGGTGCCTTGTCTGCGCATCTGCGTTTCCATCTCGCAACAATTGCCTTCACTAGTTACATATTCGCTACCTGTCTATATTTCTTACATAATATATAACTCTCACTTGTAAGAACAGGAAAATCTTCACAAGATATTGACGCAATTCCAATAAGAAAACACAAGGTGTTTTGAGATCTGTAGATTATATAAAGCACACCTATGTCGTAAGAAAGAAGGATAGACAACCAAGTACGGAACATTTTTTTAAGGAATAGATATTTTCCGCAAACCAAAAGCAAATAGCTACCTATTAAATATGTATTGCATTCTCGACACAAAAGCTGTTTCCATCAACCTTAGAATTGAATAAAAATAAAACTCGTTTTGTTACCCAACCTAAGTATGAGGTATGAGGAAATCGTTTTGTTAAAATTGCGTTTAATAACGTTCCTTTATTTACAAACATAAAAATAAAAACGCGATGCTTAGAAAATGTGTATAAAATGTGTACCTGAGGCTCTAGCACGAGCGCGCGATAAACCTGGTAAACGAAACGTAAATATTATGTCGATTTTAAAATTATAAATACTCGTTATAATATTTTCGTAATTTTAAGAATTATTTCATTCATATCTACGGATGATACTAATTGGGCTTGTTGCAAACAATTTAGCTAAAATGCTAGGATAATTGTATTTTCAAATAAAGAATAGACGTAGTTACGTTACGTTATAGGTAGGGCCTCCGGTCTTCAAATGCCTTCAAACAACTTTTTAACTTCAATTATTCATGAAAAACGTATCACGAAATAAAATAAAAAACGTAACAGACTCACATGGTTCCAGTTTCCAAACGAAATATTTTCGAATACCTTTGGAACGACGTGCCAAGCCTTTGTGAATCACAAATGGCGGCAGTAAATCAACTCATAATTTATTCAGCAGTGAAGAATTGTGAGCTGACAAGTCTACTGGAGGCGACTGCCTTCAAACAAGTCCTTCATTAATTGAAACGAGACAATTCAATTATTCTCAAGGAATCAAATCCGAAGGCACTTAACTCAGCATTTACAGGCAAATAAAAGAAATGCTCGATTTCCTCGGCTGATGCAGTGGGCGACTGTTGAGGGAAGTTACTCGTTAGCCACAGAAGATAAAATGAATCCCAGCGGGGCTGATGTAGTAAAATGAACTTTATAGATATTGTATTGTCTATTCCAATGCCCATTTTCTTTATCTTCGAGTGGGATTTTTGTTGCAGTATAATTTATTGCCAGTTGTTAAAACAATCGGTTTCAAAACATTTGATTTCTTTTTAACACTATTTCCTTTACCAAATATTTTAGTACGGAGCTCGAATTATCTTCTTCTAAAATACTAGCTTTTGCCCACGGCTTCGCTCGTGTTAATTTAGAATTGGACAATCAATTCAGGGTGTACTGTGCTTGTAATAATATAATTCAATCATGATTCGAAAGACACGTGGCGCCATCTATTATCATAAAAACGTTATTGTTGTTTTCCTCGGGAGCAGTACTTTTTTTCGGGATGAAAGGTACCGTATGTCCGTTTCTGTATATCTGACAACGTATATGCAAAATTTCAGGATGTTCGGTTCAGTGGTTTAGGCGTGAAAAGGTAACAAGCAACAAATAAACTTACTTTCGCAATTATAATATTAGTTAGGAAGTTAGGATTAGGATTAATAAATAAATAAATTCATTTAATTCAGATTTCACAAAATCCATATTAGTACAGTTTACAAAAATAAGACACAATGTTAGTAAAAATACAGAACTTACTTATCTACGTTAGTATTTAAACTTAAATGTAGGTTGCTCCAAATCCTATGCAACCGACTGTCCAGTCTGTCACTAAACATCGCCAGAATGCGGTTAGGGCTGGCGCGGACTCTGCAGCGCAAGGCGGCGCACCGCTTGCGCAAGATGGCATGGAAACCGTCGACCTGTGCATCCGCAAACATCCCTGATGCGCTGCATGCCCGCGGCAACCGTAACAACACCCTAAACGCGTTATTGTATTGGACGCGTAAAGCAAATGGAAGCGATGACGTACTAAGTACTTGCTCTAAAACGGACTACCATTAAGAACGGAAGCGTTTTTCTGCAACCCTCTAAGGAGGCCGTCTAATCATCTGGTGTCCTTAATTCGAGCTGCCAAAAAAGGTTTTATCGCGCGGCTCAACTTGGGTCTCCTATATCTATTTATGAGTAGGTATAGAAACATACGTTGTTGTGAGACTTGCCATCTTCGCGGGCCTGTGGACGGTGAGTAATGGGTTAGCTCACCGTCCGTCCGTCTTATGACGACAGGCCGTGTCGACGGCGCGTTCGTGTTCCACGCGCGCCTCAAAGAGATGTCAGCAACCAAGAAGGGGCCCGCAAGGGCCGATGCCTGCCGGGGCTGCGGGACTGTTCGAAAGAGATACCGTGGCCCTGGAACACAAAGGGCAATGAAGGAACATGGATGGGTTTTAGTCAGTAAGAGTCTGACACTCCCTCCCACTCCACCCAGAGCGGGAGAAGTCATTTGATGATTTCCCATCCGTAAAAAAAAAAAAAAAAAAAAGACTTGCCATCTTCATGTACCGGTCCCAATAAAATTTACTTACTGCGTCCCTAGTGGCCGTCCCAAAAGGTCCAGAAATACAGCCAACATCTTTATTCTTTGAAAACTTTCAGGTGTAACTTTAGTGGCGATAAATTTTCGAAAAGTAATTTTTGAGATAACTCTTCGAGTTCGTGCTGAATCGTTGTTTCTTGACAGTTGCAGACAAAACCGCCAACTTGTTGTTACGAGATCTTGGTGATTTTAATGAGTGAAAAGTGAAAAGCGATATCGTAGGCCAAGAAAATAATAAATTCTATTTCGTTATTTTTCTCTGATGAGTTTATGACAGAATTTACTTATCGGCAACCCACCAAATATTATTTTCGTCCAACATCGAACCGGTTTGAATTTTTTTTTTAATTTCTGGTCTAGCTTATTTTTAAAGTAGGTTAATACTTAATTTTCCTAAATACAAGGGGAACGTGACTCAATTAAGCTTAGGTACAAAAAGTGTCCTTGTGAAGTAACACTGCGCACCTAAGGGAATACTTGCTACCAGGCTGCGTGTACCTTCACAAGTTCACGCTAAACTAATTAATACCGAAACATACATAAGTTGTGCCTACATGGTAGTACATTTGTCAATGCCATGCTAGTGGTCCCCTAAGGTAACGTTTAAATTTGTATTGGAGACCTAACAATTTGCTGATAGTAGGTCAAATTAATAACCTTAAAACGCCAATGTAAGGCCAGGCTGAAGTGAATAATTTCTCTGAAAGACCAATTTAGAGCTTGTCGAAAAATAAAGGATTGTCATTCCACATCATCATCTGCCGAGCCTTTTCGGTGAAAAACAGCAACTGCCCCATTGGTCTAGCGGTTATGAGGACCTGGGTTCTATTCCCAGGTCGGCCAAAGGGTTTTTAGATGTTAGCTCACCGTCCGTCCGTCTTATGACGACAGGCCGTGTCGACGGCGCGTTCGTGTTCCACGGGGGCCTCAAAGACATGTCAGCAACTAGGAAGGGGCCCGCAAGGGGCGATTCCTGGCGGGGCTGCGGGACTGTTTGAAAGAGATACCGTGGCCCTGGAACACAAAGGGCAAAGAAGGAACATGGATGGGTTTTAGTCAGTAAAAGTCTGACACTGCCTCCCACTCCACCCAGAGCGGAAGAAGTCATTTGATGATATACCATCCGTAAAAAAAAAAAAAGGCTGAAGCGAATAATTTCTCTGAAAGACCAAATTAGAGCTTGTCGAAAAATAAGGGACTATCATTCCACATCATCTGTCGAGCCTTTTCCCAACTATGGAGTTAGCTTTCAGTCTAACCGGATGCAGCTGAACAGGTATTTTAAATAGAGCGACTGCCTATCTGACCTCCACAACTTACTGGGTAATGCGATAGCCCTTGGACGATCAATCCACAATTCACAAATTTAGAATTTTCAATGTCGGGATCAAACACAAATAAGACATATTTCCAGTCAGCTTTAAATATTGCCAGCGCTATAAACAAAACACGAACGATCACAAACACGCGACAGTTCCAAAACTACTGTAAATACATGCTGCAATAAAGAGCTAGCAGTGCTGTGACCCATGAACAGAAATATTCAAATACTGCGAGCATTGTCCCAAAAGCTAGCCCATATTTTATTCAACGCTAGGTGGCGCCTGCACTCAGAATAAGGGAACACACAGTCACACACACAGACAAAAAAAAATTATATCAAAAATGCAAACTGTTGGACGTCGTGTAGTTCTGGATAATTCACTTCCTTTTGTTGGAAGATTTCCGAACCCGCTTCTGCAGTGATTCGCTATTTTATTCAATACAGAAACAATAGACATCAGACTATACTAGACTTGAACCGAGCTGAATAAGTAATTGTAGCTTTAAGTATTCAGAGAGCTTACTGCAATTCTATTGAAAATCAGTATTTATTCGGTGTTCATAATTTATGTAGGCATTAATTTAGTTTTCAGGGTAAGGTTACCTACTCAAAACTGTTTAATTAAATACCAAACATCTAGCAGTCATAGCCAAGTAGTGACCGTCGGACTGCCAAGTCATAAGTCTCGAGCTCGAACCTAAGACACGCACCTCAGATTTTTGGGATTCATGTGCCTATTGTGTAATTATCACTCGCTTCGGTGAAGGAAAACATCGTGAGGAAACCAGAATGCCTGAGAAATATTTCACGACGGCATGTTAAGCCATGGGCGGCATACAACTCTGTCACCGGATTAGTCACTAAACACACGAAAAAAAAGCAAGAATACTTAAGATAACCGCTGCACATGGTAGACCAATTCCCTGGAGTATATATTTGTGGGGAACATAAATAATTGCCCCATTTAACATCTAAGGCCGGCTATACACGGACTGCTCGAGCAGTTAGCCTGTGATCAACATACACGGACCGCTATTGCATTCGTAGTCAACAGCGACTGCTTGACCGCACGATGAAATTTCACCGCGCTGCCAACCGCCCGAAGCAGTTGCAACTGCTCGAGCGGTTTCATGTATGTGTGTATGTAGAAAACTGTAGTTTACTATGCAGTCGCAGCTTGAAGCAGTCCATCCTGACTGCTTCAAGCTGTCCGTATATGGCCGGCCTAAGGAGACTGCTTTGGATTAATATTGTGGTCACATAACCAATCAAAGGGTGACTACGCCCTTCTGACGAAGGCAGACGACTCCCCCGATTTCCCGACTTATGTTTTCTGAAATTGGACTCAAGACTCAATAAGCTCTTACTGATTATAATTGCGTTTATATATTGGTGTCAATCTTCGCACCAGGCAGAGAGCATTTAATTGAATTTCTGTAAATATAATACTATAGCCCTCTAGATTTGATTTTCGGGTCTTTACGAGTAAGAGGCCAAATATTGAAACTTTAGTTGCCGGGCAGGTTTCGAGGGTCTTTACTGGAAAACACGGCTAATTAAATACCTGAGGTCGTAATTTAATATCGCAGGACCTTAGCTGTAGTTATGATGAAAAACAAAAGGTCATACCTAAGATTCGTTTACATAAATCTGACACAGGTACAAAAAATAAATGTATATGACCTTTAAAAAGTTTATTGATATCAAAATAATGTGCATTACACCAGAACTAAGTAAAAAGGGTCAATCTAAACATGCCTGTATTTTTTATGAAAAGGGGCAACAACCTTAATTACCTCGATTGACGGAATCGCAGGGAAAGCGCTATCATTTTCTTGTTGAGTTATGAAACGCTGAAGCAATAAATCATCAATCAACAAATGCACGAACAATTCTGGATCATTTGTCATAATTCTGCTAATAACCGCGCATAACAATGATACATTTGTAATCAAGATTCTTTTCTCGTCAGCCATTGGGCTATTTTCATCGCTTTTTGTCGCCTTGTTAGACCCAACACGTTTTCTCATTTCTTAAATATTTTATGTATGAGGGAGTTTCGTTTTTTTGCCCTTACGCTGAGCGGTGCCGATACAAAATGTATTAGAACCTTTTTATACTTTTAGCATCGTGGTAATGGATTTAAAGATTACGGTGTATAACAGAAGCCTTCGTTTAACCTTCTTTCACAATTGAATTTTATATCGTTTGCGGTTTCGCGGTTTGAAAGCCTTATTTTAAGAATATTAAGTATTTAGAGTGCTGTTGTTCTAAAATAACTTTTATTTCGCCTACTCTATAGCGTCTGTGCTTCTATGCCAAAATCGGAATCAACTGTTACTGCGTACCTACAAATACAAGGTGTGAACGGACCTTTCACGAACCCGTCAACTAAGCAATCTGTACATCAAACTAAGTACTCTACGGTGCAATTTGTTTTGCTGGGAAATGACTTTTTTTGGGTTGAAAAATCACGTTTTACGGTGGGACTCCTCAATGTAATGCAGTCATAACATGCCATGCCCCGTACTAAGATTAGAAAGAAGAATTAAGATTTTTTAAGATTTTTTTTCCAATCGACCTGGCGATTGGAAAAAAAATTTGGAACAGGCTGAACTATCTACTGATTCCCTTACAGTATTTTATTAAAATATAATGAATAAGCTTGTAATGGCTTCTCAATTTAATATCAAGAAATAAATACAATAAGACTTCTGCAAAGTTCATTAACAATATTAAATGTTGAGTAAATAGCAGAGAGAAAATAGTAAAAGTGATGATAACATATTATTATAGCCTGTTTATTTTGTTATAAACGCGTAACTGAAAGTCAATAGAAAATATTTCAACTTCAACTTGTATTTACGTCATAGTTTCAAACGTTTAGATTAAAAACCACACGAATTGCGCTGTCTGTCAACGTCAGCTTTCTAACATGGCAACATTTGTACGCAGTGCATTTTTTTATTCACCAGTCAAAAACAAAATAAATTAAAGGTGTAGAGAAACTACAGGTACGCGGGATACGCGGGAATATAATTCTGCATGTCAACTTAAAACTTTGTTTGTGCCTGAAAGCTATAAAGCTTAAGGCCCGGACTCCACTAAAGGTGAGACGAGTGGAGAAGTGCAAAGCGGAGAGGAGAGGAGATATGCAAAGCGTCTTTTCTTTCTGACTATACATCGACGTTTTTACGCCTATCAAAACAGAAAAATCCAGGTATTATTTTTCGGGTCGAGTCTAAGCGGGTCGAGTGGCCGTGGACCCATGCCGTTCACACCTGTTCTCGTCTCAGCTGGCCTAAACAGTTAGACATCTCATCTCTTCTCTGCTCAACCGTTTCCAATAAAGCTAAGCGGAGACGACACGTGTAAATAACGAAATTCTAATGGTGGTTTAAACACATCTCCTCTCATGCCGTCTCCGCTTCGGTGGAATCTGGCCCTAAATCAAACCACCCTTTTTAACCCACACTTAGCCGACAAAATTGTACAAAAATAATAAACATTTAAATGTAGGACGTCTTATTAACATCCACAAATTCGAGCAAACCTAATTACAACAAGAGAATACCATTTCTAATTTGGATAATAAGGCTCCCTTGTGCCTAAACGATTTTAATATTGTCCCTTATTAAATTGGAATGCTGCCTTATAATATTTGCTTTCTGAAATAATTCCACGCCTCGTTGGTCTATTATTAGCAAGCGTTACTGCTGAGCATGAGGGACTGGGTTCGATGCCCAGGCTGGGCAAAGTGTTATTAGGTTTTTCCGTCACAAATTACTGAGAAGCAGCTATGGAGTCTGGATATGTGGCCTAGTAGCAAAAGGCTTGCCCCCTTTTCCATGAGACTGAAAAATAACTGGCAAAATGTGGGTGTTGGTACCAACCATTAGGTACGCCTCTGTGTAACCACTGTCTTTCGAAGATTAACGGCGTGATGTAAATAATTTTCCACGTGTAATGCCAACTCGTAATTGTACATGTGTGAATGCTAGCCCGGGTTACGTTCGGTCTTTACATAGTTCAGCGATTTCTTCACTTTCATGATACAGCTCATTGAAGCGTGTAGACGCCCGAGAATTCCGGAGTTATAATTTTATATTTATTTCGTCAATTTGTGTTTGATATGATTCATATAACTTTTAGGGTCAATATTAATAAGACAAGTCAAGTTAATCCTTACTTCCTTACTAATATTATAAATGCGAAAGTAAGTTTGTTTGTTTGTTACCTTTTCACGCCTAAACCACTGAACCGATCGTCCTGAAATTTTGCATATACGTTGTTAGGTGTACAAAAACGGACATAGGGTCCCTTTCATCCCGAAAAAAAGTACTGTTCCCGAAGAAAACAACAATAACGTTCTCATGATGATAGATGGCGCCACGTGACTTTTGAATCATGATTGAATTACATTATTACAAGCAGAGTACAACCCGACTTGATTGTCAAATTCTAAATTAACGCGAGCAAAGCCGCGATCCAAAAGCTAGTTCCAAAATAAAGGTAGAAATGATCCGACTTTTTTAATACTTTATCAAAAAAGAAAATTGGACATGTTCTATGGGTAGATAATTTGAATGAAAATGAACTACCATTTCATGTACACACACCTGTTAGAGCGTATGCAAACCTGAAACCATGCCACAGATTAAACCGCATTTTACAATTTTATAAAGGAAATTGACATTTATGTCCTTTGTAATAATGGTTCATATTTGCATGTCATTTATTACAGTCGGATGCTGCGGCACTCAATTGCGATGCGATTATTTAAGAACGTTATTTTTAGCTTAACGGCTTCCTAAACATGATGGCTTATAAACTACAAAATGGCAATAAAACCACGTAATTTTGTAACTCATATTTAAAAATAAGTCATCTTTATTATTTTTGTGCCCTTTCCCCAATTTATTTGGGGTCGGCGCAGCATGTCTTCTTCTTCCATACTTCTCTGTTACACACCTCCATTCTGACCATATCATCCTTCACACAGTCCATCCATAGTTTCTTCGGTCTCCCTCTAGCTTATAGCCATCCACATTCATACCCAAAACCTTTCTTGACATCTATACAAATAAATAAAATCATATGAAACTATATACGGTACGTTTTTTTTTTTTGTCCGTCTTTTTGTTCCGGATAATCTCCGAAACGGCTGGACCGATTGACGGTATCTGGTAGATAGCTGATGTCATAAGGAGTAACTTAGCCTAAGTACTCTTACTCTTCCGTGCAAAAAATTAAAATCCTTGAAATCGTTAACAAAATCCGATACAAATATCTCCAGGTAATATTTTCTACTCGGACGAAAGTCACGGGCAAGTTAGTTTTTTTTAATATAATATGAAGGTAGGTATAAACTCTCATTAATTCCTCTCTATTCTGTCCAAAGCTCCTTCTCCCATCGATCGTAACATTCCAACACATACCAGGCGCCAATAACCAGCCACCTCTTAAGATTTAACCCTGCACAAGTGCATCGTCTCGGGGCACCTTTGAACTTTACTAACCCGTGACCTGCCTCCCTTAGTTGAATTTCGAGCGGCAAACTACCACGATAAATGCTTAACTTAGTGTATCCAACGCGCTACGTGGAGAATATACAATGAGAAATTGTGTGTTCAAAATTTGTTGGTATTGAGTTTCATAGTAAAAGTAATAATGTATTCTTTAACTTGCAAGCCAAATTATACGGAGCAACAATTCAGGGTTAGAAAGAGGCCGTGGCAATTCAGGCCGTAAATCGATGTGCAAATATTACAATACAATGTTACAAAAACCGTCGAATAATGGTTAAATATGAACTCTATTGTTCTATTCTCTGTAAAGGTATTCAGACGTATGGGGTCGCCGACTTGGGTTCTGCATTATGGATGAGGTCAAAGCCTAAATTCGAATATGGTCGCAGTGCGGGCTCTAAACCAAATCCAATTGGTTTTTCTGTTTCTATTACCATGAAAATTAGAATCACGAATCGAACAAAATGGAGACGATAGCAGACTATCATGTACTAGACCCTCAACGTGTTCAGAATCTTCAATTTTCCGCAAAAAGCAACAACGAAAACTTTGAGCAATTTATTAATTCAATAAACAGACAGAAAACATGTAGCAAGATCCTTAGAGTACCAGCTTAACCACTGACAAGAAAGAATTACAACGATCTATCTAGAAAGTACTTACCTACTTTTCCCTGACTACACGCCACGTGGAAAAACGCCACATTATTGCCAGCTATTTGATAAAAGGCAGTAACTCCCAATTGTGTCGGCACTTATTATATATCGTGGCTAGACAGTTACTAATTAACAAGAGTTGTGAAACTATTTATAAATAGTAATGCTAGTTTTTAAGACGTAAATTCACGTAGGTACCCGTATAAATCTATATTTAAACAAGCTCTTCACCCACGACTTAGTCCGCGAGGATTTTGTATGTCGATAACAGCACCGCCTACTATGTCCAACTCTAGGTCCAACAAGTCCATAAGTCACAAAAACAACAAAATAGGTCTAGCCGTTTAGGAGAACAATTAGGAACACACGCACACCGGATTTTTTTCCTACGCTGAAGAAGAATCGTAAGACAATTTATCCTATTGTCTAAGGAAGAATCTCAACAAATCTCCTCAGAGGAGTTTCCCGTAGGTACTCATTTGGGTTTTTCTTTCTACAAGAGTTTTTCTTGAACTGTAATCGAGTTATCTTTCATGAAAATTACAATTTTCGTTTGCCACTATAATGTAATTTGTAGACTCGTCTTCGTTTTGTTTTTCTACCAAAAGAAATGGAGCAATTGTATTTTGGGAAAAAAAACTTATGGAGCGGTGAATCTCGCGGTCGCATGAAAAATAGAATGAAAGCCCGCAAACAAAGTAGAAGGACCTCTCCATGTAAAATTAACTTTGCATCTGCAGTTTGCACAGAGCCTGTGATTTGATACCACATCAGTTGCTTGCGTTCAAACAGTGTTAAATTCGATCTTTTCTTGTTAACTTTGGGCGTCTAACCGCATGTGGGGGAGCACTGGCAAACCATGGCTTCATCAAGTTTTTCAAAGAAAAATAAAATTGAAATATGAAAGAATTGCGCTCAACCCTATAATTACTGACGTAAAACACAAATTACCTAAACAAATTCCGCGATTCTTTCCCCTCGCTCTCCTCCATATCCCATTTAACTGTGATTAAGGTTAGACTGCGGCCCTGATAATTAGGTACGTTTCGACAGCTGTTCAGACCATCAGTCGAGCGTGTATTTTGTGTACTACATCATCGAAAGGTTCGCTTTGAAGTCTCATTTAAATACAGCCTTGAAAAAATAAATGTCGATTATGCTTCGGTGATACGTTCCTACCGGATACACATTGACTTTGATTTTTTGCTCGCTTTAATCCCGATAAATCATAGACAACTCGTGACATAGACACATTATTCAACATTTAAATTGTCTGAATGCTTCAGTCTACAAGGTTTTTTCATTCAAGCGTGAAGGAATTCTTTATAGGTTTCTAAAAAACACAAAATTAGTTTGATCTCGGTTCATATTTTAAGAACCAAACAATCGGCATCTCTTAAATAATATTAATGTTCTTTATTTCAGTCAACAAAAGATTTTCGTAATCTGATAAATGGTGAAACATAATTCTTGCTTTTCACCATTCATCCAGATATTTTAAAGAAAACATAGAACATCTGTATTCAACAGAATGTATGACATCATTAACACTCAAAAGATGGTACGCATGACGGCCAATCAAGCTATACAAAACCAGTTAATCTCGGATCTCTTATTGTATAGGAAATCTATACAAAGCGATGCCAAGTTAAACTGGAAATGTACAGCTTCATAAGCCGCCGTGTGTACAATCGCGTTCGATAATTTCAGCTGTTTCAGTGTCAAGTTAATAAATCACTATACTAAGCGATGCGGAACGAGCACGTCATTTCTAAAGCAGAGCTTACAAGTAATTTTTTGGCAATAATTGCCTGACAACAGTTGCTGAAAGTACCTATTAGAATTTAGTGGACCAATAAAGCATAATTGAAAATCTTTAATACTGCAGCCCAGCTATCACTAATTGCTTCATAGATTCTGAATTGCCAATTAATTGCCTAGTTTATCAGTTAAATTGCTCCATTTGGTTTAACTACTACTACCCCTACGTACTATCCCTAGCAAAAAATGATAACGTCGATGTGAATTGCGGCTGTGACGTCAGTATTTGCCAATATTGCACAGAGTTCGACAACATGAAAGTTTCCGTGTAACCGTACCTTTATAGACGTTCTCGTGGAGTGCCGGCACCACACGCCCGTCATAATTAACCTTGTCTACGGAACGCTCTTGATCTTGACAGTACAGTCGCCATAGCGATAAATTAATAAAACCACTGGAAGAGCCATTTTTATTCGTGAAAACTTTGTGGGTTTTCTTTAAAAGTTTTGCCAGTTAACTTTATTTTAGTACGAAGGTATATTTGTATGTCTCAACTGGGAAATAGTCACGTGTATCCAGTAACATTATAGAATTATCTTGTGTTTTTACTGATTGAAAAAGGCCAATGCAAGGACTGCTAGATCCTATGTAAGAACGTAACTGTCAACAATCACACATGTCGGCCTTTAAATCCAAAATATTATATGCACGAGCAATTCTCTGAAACAACTAGACAACAATTTGCCATACCTACACTACAAATCATTCAGTTAAACATTTAACATTCATTCCAGATAAAATAAATCACTGCACACACAAACTTATTGTCCTAACACCTTCCAGTAGCGAATTTAATGGTAGAATGATTGCGTAGCCATGTGACATCGCTAATACGATTGGCTTCAGTATTACGATACGGGGACGAACGCCAGCCGTTGGCAATGTCCCAGATTGAGACCAGATGACAGACGAACGGGCATTCATGCATTGTAAACTGTTCGCGACATTGAATAGTTAAGCTTTATTTACCTAGATACTATTTGGGTACGGTGACCACTTTGACCAGTGATCAGACTTTTAGGCCGCGGCCTGATATATTTATTTATTTTATTTTTATTTATTAAACTTTATGCACATCATTTACAAAGGTGGACTTAATAATGCCTTGGACATTTTCTACCAGTCTACCTTAGGATGATGCAGAGACAAAACAGTAGGTGCAATAGTACAGGAAATTTCCGAAAAATAAAATACATATATACATACATACAAACAAAATATACAAAGTAAAGAGATATAAAAATACATACAAATATCGCGAGCATTTGTAGTTTTGCAGAATGTAGCCAAAAGGATGCTACACATAAAATGAATCATGCTGACCTGCATGATATGCAGGTGAGCATGATTCGAACAGTCGGATTTTTTTTATACCTTCTTGATAGAGATGTTCGGCTTAGCTCAAGAAGTGCAGTAAGAGGCACCTGAAACATAATTCAGCGATGATAGATGCCGAGAGGTTTGTCGATTGGTACAAACCTAATAAAAGCCGAATATGTGTATTACATTGCTTCAGTTCGGCTTGAAAATAATGCCGATTTGAATAAAACCAACAAGTGAAACGCCACGGATCCACCGCCACAGAGCCGTCTAAATTTCACTAAGCCCTTCCTATTAGTCACTTTGCTTCACACGGAACGCTGACACAGTGAGGAGCATATAGTCACCGGTCAAAAAATTACGGCGAAACAAAAATTCCGTAATAATTTTAACAAAGTATGTTTTGACGTGTTGTATAAGCATTCTGTTTTAATTGTAGATGTGTAGTGATTCTGTGAGTCTGATGCGGAACAAACGTCTTTAGTATATTTGAATAATAACAGCAGCTATTTGTATATCGAGGACAAAGCGAAGAATGTTATATGAGCACTATGCTATATGAGTGATAATTGACATTTTCATTTATTGTTTGGCTACTTAGCACTTAAATTCTCACTCAGCACAATCTCTTAAACATAACATTTCACCGGTTTCTTAGGAGGGTAAGACAGAGTGGTGTATTTACATATTTACATTTCGCCAAGTATGTTTAAATCCTTTGCAATATGAGGAGAGGCACACATCCAGATGGAAATACAAACAGACATTTTATTTGGGAATTTAACCCCGGACTCCACGGTCAGAAGTAAGGTTTGCGACCACTAAACCAAAGAATCAGACCAGACAATTTCTCAAACTATCAACGTTAAACAAAAACTTTATTTTATGAGGTTCCGTCGTCGTAACAACTCGTAGACATACGCTAAGAATGGTTTCAGGAATTCCCTACAGTGGTTTGTATTTGAACGGAGCTACATACGCCAGCTAGTAGGTAATGTCGTAATTCTTGTTTGGATGGCCCATAAGTAAGTTTGCATAGGAGGCCTAAAACATCAAACATATGGGACGTACATTTTCTTAAGGCGGAGTTCAACATGACACCAAACGGTACTATGCGATGTCACGCACGCCAATAACGTATCGAGTTTAAATATCGAATTAGGTGGGTCGGTAACTCTATGCCTTAAATTATCGAATGATGATATAACAGTAAGTACCAAAGTTAGCTTTCAGATAGGCAATCGCTCCATGTAAAATACTGGTATTCAGCTGAATCTGGGGCCCTAACATAGTCGAGAAAAGGTTAGGTAGTTGATGATGATATTAAAATTCTTTTATTAGCAATTTAACAAGTTTTCTTCAATCTTGTATTGGATAACTAAGGTTTTCTTTTTGACAAAGACATTCAAATATTTACGAGCGATAGACTGTTTAGTGTCATAATCGAAAAATTCGGGATGAAAATGTTTGAATGAAAATAATCTCAATGCCTGCTCTATTAAATCTCATGACAAACAATTATGTATCAACATACTACAGATTGGAGTGAATACAGTACCTCTACAGTATATTCTGTCTACTGTCTAGATAAGTGACAACAGCTTTTAAAACTTTAGGCGGTTATCACACGTCCGCGCGATCGGGCAGTGAAGCGGATCTCACGTCTTCGGATATGAAATTATTTGAAGCCTAAAGCCGGCCATAGACTATAGATAATGTACGTGCAGTTTTGCCTGAACAGTCAAACTGTGTGCAGTCATAACCGTTAACCGAGCGTGTGTGGTAGGTAGCATGCACAGTTCTCAGCCGTTTTATTGTTTTTTAGACTAGTAATAAACCCACTAAAGCACACCTATTAAAACAAAAGCCGATTTTAGACAGTTTTGACTTTGTTAAACAAACATAAACAACATTTATATCAGGAAATTACTTAATAATTGCTTTTACCAATTTAGCTCTTCAGGAAATGTCAGCTACGGATCGATATAATTAATCTGCCAAATGTCAGTCACGCAATTAATTATAACTGGTACAACAATAATGGATATCATGAAACAAGCTATTAACAAGTAGGAAATTGAGGCCTGAAATCATTTCAGGCAGTATAAATTATTTTGGGTTCAATTCCCGGGTCGGGCAAATTGTTTTTGGGAGTTTCCATCAGAAATTTCTCAATAGTGGTCACGGAGTCTGGATTTGTGCCCGGTTGATGGCAATAGGCTCGCCCCCTATTATATAGGAGTTAAACGTTACTAGCTAATAGTCCATCCACGTTTCGCACCTCTACCTAACCCTTCGGGGATTACAAGCGTGATGTTATTATAAGTTAAATTATTTTGTACTTTGTGACAAGTCCGACAGTGAGTCCTACATTAACTCAAAGGGATGCTCAGAAGAACCTAATTAATTAAACAAATTTTCTGGCTATTAATGTGATCTACTGACCCTAATAAGTTTGTAAGAAAATTATCTACTTACAAGACAGTTAAAGCCATTTTGTGTAATAAACTACAAAGACACCTGTACCGAAAAACACACAAGCAAAACGGACGTATCTTACTTCTAGGTCCGTTTGCACCACGTATCTTTAAATACCGCTAAAGGAATTTAAAACATTGCTCTATTTCAGTCTATTGTTTGAAGTCGACGGAGACAGAATGACGTTTTAACTTTAGTTCTAAATGTATCCTAGTGGTATTTGGTGCAAGCGGGCCTTATCTCAGGATGGGTTAGTTTATTTCTTACAACTGTACCTTGAAATAATAGTGTTAGGTACAACAAGGAGATTATTCGTCCCCAGGGCAGCGTAATAGCCAAGTTTTGGGAGATATTCAAACTTTACACTCATTAAGATCAATTCGTAAAATGTAAAGTTTTTGAAGTTCGTTCGCGAAATTCTTTAGTACTTAATTACTTAACTTTCAAACTTTGCTTTGTATTAATGAATGCTAAGTGAGATTTCTGTTATTAAAAATAGTGAAAGTGACCTACAGGTCAGTCTTACCACATAGTATCTTAGATAACCTTAGATAGTCGAAACAAATTTCTCATTATTGTGTACAAAAAATGTAATTAAAAGCTCAAAAAGCTCAGAATATATCTTTCAAATTCTTTTGCCAACAATCAGTTTCAATTATCCGAAAATACAATGTTCAAAAAATACATAGGTAAATATTCTATTGCTCCAACTGCATGACGTAGGAATACAGACACGCCCACATTCTTTTTCTGTATCTAGTATTTATTTTCTATCAACTGTAAGACCTACGTAAAAGTCGCATGACCTGTTGCTTTTTTTTCTTGTTTTCAAATAAATTGGAAATTACGAAACACGCACATTGTCTAGAAGACGTCGTGCAAATAATAAATACAAGAAAACACTCCACACAATTTATTTAAATGACATTGAACGGGAAAATGTAAAAGAAATAAGTAGATTCTTTGATATAGAAGTGTTAAATAATTATTACAGGAGTAAGTGGATACAGAATTGGATAATTTACATTTTGCTTACATAAACAATAGGCATTAATTAAATAAACAATATTTTCAACGACTTAGCTGTGGCGAGGCAGTGCTTTCCTACCCAACACATTTGTTCTACATGTTGAAAATCTTTCACCTAGTCGTGAATTGCCATAGCTGTCCTGGAATTTTTTAATAGACTCCGGACCCTGGACACCTGTTCAAGTGGATTTTCAGAGATCAGTCTACCCTGGAAGTAAGATTGCCATAGACTCGTTACAAATTGTGAGGTCCTACGTATACTTTCTTTTTTTAAATCATTTTTCTGGTACAGAAGTGGGTGGAAACAGAACTGGATGATTTTGAACTTTTTCCTTACATTTATAAACTCTTTATAATAATAGGACCTGCAACTCTTTGTAAAAAGTAGTACAAAAACGATTTCAATGGAGACAAAAAAGCAATAAAAACAAAGTCGCCAGCACAATGTGCTCACAATAATAGTGCCACAAAGGTTGTGGTTGCTTTGAGGGATTTAAAGAACTAAAAGAATATTGTATTTGTATTACTTTCGACCTAAATGCACCGACCGTAGTTACAACATAATACCATCTACAGGGTATAAACGGACCCTTCACGAAGCCGTCAACCAAGCATTATGTACATCAAACTAAGTAACTCTACGCAAAAATTATTGCTGGGAAACGACTTTTTTTTTTGGGGTGAAAAATCACGTATTACGGTAAAACTCAATGTAACGCAGTCAAAACTTGGTGCTGATGGATACTTTGAATACCAAACGGGTCATGGAGGTTATAAAGTAAAGTTAAAACCTCAAAAGTAGTATTTAAAAAAAAACTTGTGAAAAAATTGGAACTTTGACCTCCAATATTTTCGTAACTAGAAGGTATGGTATGGTCTAGAACAAAAAGAATGATCGCAATGACGGGGAGAACTAGTGCCTCTCGGCTTCGTTAAGGGTCTTTTTATACCCTTTATACACAAAACTTTACTTACTACATAGTGTAGCTCTCGTAAGACGCTGAAAGAAACACCTTTCAGTCAACATTACTGCACAAAGGATAGTGTTTTGTTTGTAAAATGCTCTATGTATAGTCATTTCGTTGTTATCTTACCTCTAGTTTTACAGTGCAGTGAACTTTATTTTCGTTGACATAAGGTTTATGTTGGAGAGAAAATAATTGTGAAAGGACTACAATATCAGTACCGTGTTTATGTGTCTACGGGTATTCTGTGATGTATCGTGAATCTTGTAGTGACTGCGGTAGACATTATGTCAACCTCGTAAGCTTCGTCTTTCGTTTATCTCTGAAGTATTCCCATTTCTTATTCACGTACAAAGTCTATTCTGAACTTATTCTGATTTAGCGCTTCGGATTTAACAGCTAAGTGGGCAAATACCTAACAATTTAAATGTCTGAGCATCAGGATTTACGTAAAACGTAAAGGATCAAACGACTGTCTCTTTGGTCTAGTGGTTGCTATCGCGACTGCTGAGCCGGAGGTCCTGGGTTTGATTCTTCGGTCGGGCAAGAAGTGGCATTCATCTTCATACAGGCATCTTCTGGGCAAGCTCGTTCCATCATAGACCTCATCTACCGCTTTCCATCAGGCGCGATCGAGGTCAAGAGCACGCCCATTTTATAATAAAAAAAAAAACGGGTTTTCCATCAAGAGTTTCTCAATAGCAATCACGGAGTCTGAATTTGTGAACATTTGTATTATCAAAACGAGATTTGGGATAAACATTACATAAATTACCTAGTCAAAGTAATTGAAATACTATCAGAAAGGTAATCTGGGATTGGTGATTCGAATTACGAATAAAAATTGGTCCGGTACCCTGATATCATAATTACTTGGGTATTTTTAAATTTCATATTCCAAAGAAGAACCTTTTTTTGCTATCACTTTGGGAAGGTATTAAAAAATATTATTAATATATTTTGGACACTTTTTCACAACCCACACGAGCAATATTCACCGGTATTTCGCGCTCAAAGTAACCGAAAAACGAAGAGAAACTTTTAGGCGTTTACTGCTATAAAATTCTATTTCATAAGCAATATTTTCCTTTACAACACACTGAGGGATAAAAAATAAATTCAGTTTGTGAAATTGAAAGTTTTTCCTTACTAGAAATTATACTTAATATTGACGGTGGCAATTTCAAATGTCGTAAGAGACATTTAGAACCATTCTCCAATTTGCACCGTGAGGAAGCTCGTGGCTAAAGAATAACAGCCGCTCGGGTCGATCTTTAGGTTAAGCCGTGCTTGCCTAGTAGGTTGGTCTGTGGATGAGTGACCACCTATTACATACCGAGTTTCCTCCGTGCCTCGGAAAGCACGTTAAGCCGTTGGTCCCGGGTGTCATTTGTAGATCTTGGACAGTCGTTAGGTAGTCAGTGGCCCAAAAAGTCTGACAATCAGTCTTACCAAATGGTATCGTATTACCCAGTACTAACTGGGTTGTGGAGGTCAGATAGGCAGTCGCTCCATGTAAAATACTGGTATTCAGCTGCATCCGGTTAGACTGGAAGCCGACCCCAATTTAATTGGGAAAAGTCTAGGCAGATGATGATGTCCAATTTTCACCGTCGATATGTGTCGGTTAGTGACAATTAGCGTGGAGGGTCGAGAGTCGAGAGGTATTCCTGACACTGATAGCTATGAACTGTTGGTGCCGGATAACGGCTCTTACCTCATTATATCGGACAAGCGAACAGCAGTACCCACTCTAAATAATTAGTGAAATCTCGACTAATGAATTTCAGACCGGGGTTGAAATAATTTACATTTTCCTATGCAAACAACTGAGTTTATTTCTAGGAATATTTTCTTCTAAATAGGACCTAATGGTATTAGCGTCGGATTGTTTTGACTTTTTGTCACGGAAACAAAGGGAATGGAAAAACAGTGATCTTGTAAAAATCTATTTTGTTTATTACATTTTCCTAGAAAGCAAGACTATTAAAGATTCTTAAAATACCTGTTTTTATAATCGTATTATTTAATTAATTCTATTGGATAAAGTTTATTTCGAGAATTACCCAAACGGTATAATTGGAATTCATGGAATATCGGACTAATTTTAAACGTTGGCTGCCTAGCTTTTTAAATTATCTTATATTTTTAAAAGGCCAATCTTCCCAAGCCCGTATGGAATCTGCAATCAAAAATACACCTTAAAGTAAACAACAGAACGTAATCTTTATAACATCGTTAAAGGATCTCGTGAAAATTGATTTGACTAAGTGCCGATTTCTTTCAATAAGTCAAGAGATATTTGAGTTTAACGGGATAGAATGAGGCTTTTGGGCTCCGCCACATAAAGGCCTCGTTACAGGATGTAATACATTAGAAAATTATTCAGAGTGCGAACTGAGGTACAAGAATCAAAGAGAAATGAGATAAAACATTTTCTTTTAAGGAATGAGTACTTTTTCTTTCAAATCAAATGTTTTTGATTTCCGCGATTCATTTTCACCCTTTTTTATTCGTTTTAACATCATTATTCTTAACTTCCTAACTAATATTACGTATATGTGAAAGTGAATTTGTTTGTGTATTTTTCACGCCGTCACGTCATACCGGCTCAAAGGATTTGGATGAAATTTGACTCTGGGTTAAACCATGACCTGGGTACTTGGGTAGACCTAAATCCTACCGTAGTAGAGTTCTGTTTAAACTTTATGGCGGCTCGGAAGTTAGCTGCAAGTGATGGTCTGCGCAGGTGTAATGGCTCAAACTATATGAGGGCCCGGAACATCTAACGTAAAGCTACGTAGAACACGATTTTAGGTATCAACGGGGCGCAGAGGACGCATCGTTTTGACTGCTATAATGCGCAGACCGTCACTCGCAGCTAACTTCCGAGCCGCCATAAAGTTTGAACAGAACTATACCCAAGTTTTTATCCTGGTAATAAGTTCCGGTGGAATAATTTCCGCCATCCACGCGGGTATCGCCGTGGCTAAAGGCTAGTAATATCTATAAGCTTTAGTTACCGACGCAGCAAGTTTGACACCTATTGAACAAGTTTAGGTCATTAGTTGGCCGGAAATGGTGTCGTTAACACCAAACTGTCAAATTCGAGCAAGTTGTTGTTGAATGACCTGCAATTATGTGCCAAAAGGGGGCAAAAAGTGGTATTTTGTTATGATATTTAGGTAAGTACTATGTGGGTCTTGTAACCATTTAATACCATCGAGTAACAACAAGATGTTGTAGATTTCTGGTTCTCTCTTGAAAGCAGAAACATTTTTATAGACTTTAGAGAGGTTAAAAATATTCCCTCAAAAGTCTTTTGAGACACGAGACAACACATACAAGTTGCCTGGCTATACAGATGACCAGTAACGTTGCAATATAAAAAGTAGATAGATACCTATTTGCCTACTTGAAACGATGTGAATAGCAGCACTTCTTTAGCTTAAGAATAAAGAGTAAAAAGCAATTTGCAGGCATTGCTGAAACACAGCGTCATTTGCTGAAAAGATAATTGCGTAAGTGCATCTTAAAAATTGTATTTTATCAAGTGTTTCCTTTATATTCGATTGACAACAGCTTTGGAACGAACGTTCAATACCTTCTAGACTTAATTACTTATGTTCTTCAATATCAACTTGTATCTGGTTGATCATCATCATAATCATCATCAGCCACAGCCTCTATGGTCTTGTTCCAGACTCATCCTGGATATTCTTGCCATGGCAACAATGTCGTCTACCCATCTCACCGCCGGACGACCAACACTTCTCTTTCCATTGCTTGGACGCCACTCGGCCAAAGCTTTACTCCACCTGCCATCACCACGCCTTGCTAGGTGTCCTGCTCAACTCCATTGAAGTTCCATAACGCAATTTCTGGTACTATTTATATGCTCGTATTTATTGACGTTTTGTTTCTCTTAGGAAATAAGAGGTGTCTAAAAAAGCCAAATTTTTTTTTTATATTTGCCTCGATTTTAAACAAGCATTTTTTTTTATATTTTGGTTCGAAATTTTCAAGATAAGAACGATCAGTTTTTATTTTGGAAAATGAGCCAAAGTTTATCATTATTTCATAAAGGTCTAACCGTTATTTGTTTAAGCCCACATTTGATAACATAATTTAACGGAGAATGCCTTAAAATTAACAAAATTCCCTCATAAAACCCACGTTAATAATAAAACCCTAAAATAAAAAGGAGACTGCCAAATAAAGTAACTTTTTATTTCGTTATCAGTGACAAAGTATCTGGGCATAATTTCGGCTATCTGATGCTGTGTCACTCAGTGTGCTGCGGGTCGAAAGATGCTATTTTCTCTCGGGACACATTCATTTTGGTTGGGGAAAACAGAAAAAGAAACCTCTTAAACACCTACCTAGTTAATACCTACGTTAATTTAAGCCAAGAGGGTTATCTATATGGATGAACGGAAATTCAAACTTTTTACGAGATTTTTTTTATGTGTGTTTCACATCAGTTAATTTTTGTGTAGCAAAAGACATTACATAACATCACGCTTGTAATGCCCGAAGGGTGTGTCAGAGGTGTACCTAATAGTACCTACACACACATTCGCCAGTTATGTTCAAGCCCATGTAACAGGGGGCGAGCCTATTGCCATCAACCGGGCACAGAACCAGACTCAATGCCTGCTACTAAGAAATTCTAGAAACCTAGTAACACTTGGCCCGACCCGATAATCGAACCAAGGACCTCATGCTCAGCAGTCATGACGCTTGCGACCACAAGATCAACAAAGCAAATTAACTAAAAGAAAAACCCTAGCCATTTAGGATAGTTCCTGCCCTAGCTTTCTGACTCACTTAGATTATACCTATACGAGGATTCCTTATGATTTGTGTAATCAGCCTTTCACTCACAATAGTCACAATTTCATTAAGTTTCTTTTCGTTTTATTTATTCTTATAACTTTGTTTAATTAAAACAACTCTGTAATACCTACTTTTCCTTCCACCTCTGCACGCGCAGCATGACCACCGTAGAAACGGGTTTCTTTGACGGAAGAATCGACAAAATGACAGATTGTGAAAAGAAATCTGTCATTTTGTCGACACAATCTGTCATTTTGTCGACACAATCAGTCATTTTGTCGATTCTTCCGTCAAAGAAACCCTGTGGTCATGCTACGGTGGTCATGCTACGCGTGCTGGTCCTTCAATAGCCCTTTTGTTCTAAACTCGATTCACACTTAAACAAAGCAACAACAACTCTTTACATAAAGAACATTTAAGCGGTAGGTAGCGGTGTGACAAAGCGTTGTTTGAACTAGGTGTTCCGTGTTCCACAAATACCTGTTGCAAAAGGAACAATGTATCGATTTCTTGTATAAATAGTATTGTGGGAACCAGGCAGTTGTTTAATGCCGCTTAATTTGCTGCTGATACTGCTCCATTACGTTGATTTATTTAAGGCTACATCGGTATTAGACTTACATAAGTGTAGGAGTTTATGAGGACAAAAATAACCACGGTTGATCGAAATAGGTTATTACTCATTAGGTTTTAGAACGAATAATAACTAAACTAAACAACTAATTATAACTTTATTTCTGGAACTAGCTTATGCCCGCGGCTTTGCCCTCGTGGAGTTCGGGAATTGCCCATGGGAACTTACTACTGGGATAATAAGTAATCTATGTGCTACCAGACTATAACCTATCTCTGTGCCAAGTTTCATCTAGATCCGTTCAGCCGTTCTGACGTGATTGTTATTCACAAACATCACCCCTCTTAGGGGTGGAATTTTGTAAAACCTGTGCGTTGATATATTAGTCAGTCAGTCAGGACTTTGAATTGTATATGTATAGTTATATATAACTGAGTTAATACGTTATTTACTAGTAAGTCTGTAAGTTGAACAAGCTCCTACCCCGTAAAAAATCAGTAGATATTTATGTCAATCATGTCTTAGATAAATATTTTTTCAAACAAATTAACACAATCCTCAGGATGGATACTTGAAATTATTCACACAGAAACTTTACGAAGATGCCCGAATAGTTCCGAACACGTATAGATACCTACTCCCAAAGAGATTTAAAACATATATAGAGAGGACATTGGGAATATTGTCATACAATAATTTTCATCCTGAATATTTTCGATTTTGACACACGAGTGCTACCTGACAAGCGGGCGTATGACACTGATGACACTAGACAGAACGAATTGTTACTAAGTAGTAACAAGTTTTGGATTACGATTTTATTCGTCATGACCCGTCTATAGCTCGGAAATATTTAAATCTCTTTTGTCATATGAATGCGACCTGACAAGGCGACGTATCGCACTGGACTGATCGACTTGTTACTCATTTGTAATAGGTTTTGGAATTGTCAGTTTCTTCATCTTGTCCCGTCTATAGCTAGTTATATTTGAATGTCTTTGCCTACTCCAATCATGCGCTTTTATAAAACCTTACTAAAGTGTAATAGATCACTTGAAACGATAATGTCATCAGTCGATTAAAAAAGATAATTATGTCATTGATAAGCACCAATTATGACATTAGTAACCCCCTAAATTGACCATAGCGACCCATCTAATTTGATAATGTCAAAACCATGTCAGATTATTGGTAATCACAGTGTAATTGTATTAACCCAACCAATCTTGTCAATGTCAATGTCAATGATTGGCATGCTCTTTCAATGTTAGACAGATTATAGACGTCCACAAGTTTATACCCACAGATACCTACTCCAATCATGCGCTTTTATAAAACCATACTAAAGTCTAATCGATCACTTGAAACGATAATGTCATCAGTCGATTAAAAAAGATAATTATGTCATTGATAAACACCAATTATGACATTACTAACCCGCGGAGGTACCTAAATTGACCATAGCGACCCATCTAATTTGATAATGTCAAAACAATGTCAGATTATTGGTAATCACGTCAATGTCAATGATTGGCATGCTCTTTCAATGTTAGACAGATTACAGACGTCCACAAGTTTGTAGACTAAAAACTAATTATTTGTAGACTAGACCAAACTGGGAAACAAAAGCCTTATGTTCGAACTTTGAACTATAATTTGCTTGTGTTTGTATACCTATCAATAACAGAGTAAGGTTGGGTGTAGACTGTATCAAAACATCCAAAACTTTCTTTAGACGGCCTATCGCTATTTGAAAACAATGATGGTTTGCGCACTCCTAGGAGCTCGTGGCTAAATAATAACAGCCGCTCGGGTCGATCTTTAGGTTAAGCTGCGCTTGCCTAGTTTGATCGGTGGATGGGTGACCACCCGTTACATACCGAAAGTGAGACTGAAATCACGTTATGCTGTTGGTAGTCATTTGTTTGTAGATCTTTGACGTCGTAAAGTAGCCAGTGACCCGAATCTCTGACAACCAGTACCAGTTACCAAGGGGTATCCCAGTCCTAACTGGGTTGTGGAAGTCAGATCATTCGCTCTATGTAAAATACTATTATTGGTATTCAGCTGCATCCGGTTAGACTGGAAGCCGACCCCAACATAGTTGGGAAAAAGCTAGACAGATAGCCATGTTGGTTTGCACACTCCCAACTAATAACAGTCACCAACAGGGCCCTAAGTCTTTCACAAACAATTAAGTTTTTGACCGTTAAATTTAAAACTCTAAGTTGGGAAAATTTTACTAATAACTACAAAACTTAACCCGTGGTAGACGAAACTGTTTTGAAATCTGGTGTACGCACTGCCTAATAACTAATTTGTGTATCTATCAATACCAGGGTTGCACAGACTAACTGAGTAACACAGGCTCTCAAAGTTGATGCTACGACTTTGAGAGTCAGTGTTACTAGTAGGCAAATATTCTCGTGTGAGACTCCTATTCTGGAGAGACGATTGATTGGATTTATAGGCAGCGTTGTTGTATTATGTAACCTAGTTCTTGCAACGGAAGTGGAGCTTTGGACTGGAATGTAATCAGTTATTTAATACTTTAGTTAAGTTTATTGTTCGATGAAAATCAGTGATTCCATACGTTTACCATACTCACAGATTTATGATTGAACTATGCTAAAAGATACATAAATTCGCCTACAATCACCGAAGTGTTAGGCAGAGGTGTACCTTATAGTACACCCACATTTCGCCAGTTACGTTTTAAGTCTCATGTAATAAGGGTGCGAGCCTATGGCCATCAACCGGCCGCAAATCCAGACTACTGAGAAGTTCTAGATGGAAAACCCATATTATTATAAGCGTTTGCCCCAACCTGAGAATCGAATCCAGGACCTTAAAGATTTGTTAAAATAAAAGGCACAAAGTTTTAAAAGTTAGAGATTGCAAAATAAAAGCAAAAACCAGGGAAGGGAAACAAAGCAGAGCGTAGAAAGTGAGTTAGATTAAGGCATGGGGTACATAAATAATATGCGACTTCTGAAAGTCACAAGAAACGAAACACTTCTAAAACAGTTTAACCCGTTAATAACGACCTAGCCAAGTTAACAGGGCCACAGCCATTGAGAACTTAATAAGACCAATTAATTATGGCCGCTTGACGTAATATGGCCGCCGACTGGCCATTTTCACCTCACTACAACACTGAACTGGCTATTTGACTTGCTAGAGTAAACCTGGACATCTATAACAGGCTATTAATTTCCTTACCCTTTGTAACGTTGAATTTGTGAAGTAAGATTTACTAGTAATGGTTGCGGGACTGTCCGGAAGAGATACCGCGGACCTGGAACACAAAGGGCAAATAAGGAACATGGATGGGTTTTAGTGAGTCTGACACTCCCTTCCACTCCGCCCAGAGCGGGTCCCTCCCGTTCTGGGCAGAGTGGAAGCCACTTGAGGACTTCGCACTCGGAAAAAAAAAAAGAGTTAATAGTAATTACTGCAATCGTTCTGAAACAATGGTCATAGACATCAAAGTTATCCCTTTTTAGAAAAGGAGGCAAGTCTTGAAACTTAGTTAATTAAAACCGTTCATCAATGATCTATTGTGTTCTCGTCCGCGGTAAAGTTACCGCCTTCTGATGAAGAAATGCGTCTCAACTTTTTTCAATGCCATTGTTGGAAACAACTTGTCTGTCTGAGCGTTTCCATTCTTGAACAAGTTATATAATTAGAGAAATCAAAAACCCGAGTGCAAATATTATTTCCTTTATTCATTTTCAAACATATAATTTACATTTTTAAATATTTCTGTACAAAGTAATATAAAAAACATTTAAAAATATAAAAAATAGTAGCCCACCAGCATCGGGAACAGGGTCCGAGCTACCGGTGGTCAGGGCTCTTGAGAGAGGAACCTCCTAACGATACGCGCCGTGTCCAGAAGTACTGCTTTCTCAATCAATCAATCAATCAATCAATCTTTTTATAATCAATCAATTATTATATTATTCCTAATTATATTTAAACACATAATTTTATATATATTTTTGGAAACCCTTTTTAATTTATTTTGATACTCTACTCGATAGGTTTGGTTATTTTTTTTCTTTTAACGTATTACTATGAGGCGCCAAAAATCCGCCATTTCGTTTTTTTTTCAAACACCTATCGAAGGATATTTGGGTTTTTAAGAAAAATAAATCCATCCAGCCGTTTGGAAGATTCGAGGTAATAAAGAAGTTTACAAAGAAAAATACAAGATACGCGCGAAAAACAAAACCCTTCCTTGGCAGTCGGGTAAAAAGACTCCGGTTTTTATTAGTTACCTCAAGCCTTGTTTATTCCTGTCTAGTGGTTGCAAGAGCGTCTGCTGAGCATGAATTCCTGGGTCCAATTCCCGGGTCGGACAAAGTGTTATTGGGTTTTTCCATGAGGTCTTTCTCAGTAGCAGACAGAGAGTCTGCATTTGAGCCCTGTTGATGGCAAGAGGGTTGCCCCTCTTTACATAGAACTCAAACATAACTGGCAAAATGTGGGTGTTTTGAATACATCTCTGCCTAACCGTTCGGGGATTACAGACGTGGTGCTATGTTACCTCAAGTCTTATTTATAGACTTCCGATGTAGAAGCGAGCTTTGACAGTAGGCATTTACTCGACGTGAAGTCACCAGAGAGACTCCAAGATTTCATCTCTGTGGATACGGAATATCAAATCAATATTGGAAACGTATTTTAGTCTCGCTATTTCAGTACAACAGCATAATGTTGTTTCCTTTTTGCTTCCGTGTTAGATATAGTTTAAGGTAATTATAATTGAATAATTAATTCAGGTTTTAATGTACCGACGATTTATTTTGATAAACCACTTTACAGCACGTGAACTCTGTATTAACTTAAAGTTATTATATACAGTATAGTGGGGTATAAAATTGATCTAAAAAACCTCAGGTGATTAAAGGATGTCCCCTAACGAGTATGTAGGTTTTTTATTCAAAATAAGTAATTAATTATAGTCCAATAAATAAATTTTAATTAGTTTAATTCGAGTAACAAAACTCATACACAAACAGATACATACATAGAAGGATACAGACAGGATAACAAGCACAGACAAAAACGAACTCTCACAAGGGAACAATATGTCTGCTACAGCATTGCCGGATATAAGGGCAATCCAGTCTGTATCCAATGGTATTTGTAGACTGTGCTTACTCAGAAAAAATACAGGGTGTAAACAGACCCCTCACGAAGCCGTTAACCAAACATTCTGTACATCAAACTAAGTAACCCTACACAAAAATTATTGCTGGGAAACGACTTTTTTTGGGGAGAAAAATAACCTTTTACGGTAAAACTCAATGTAACGCATTCAAAACATTATGCTTAAGGATGCATTGAATAGTAAACAGGTCATGGAGGTATTTAAAGTAAAGTTATAACCATAAAAGATTGTATTAAAAAAAAAACTTGTGAAAAAGTTAGAACTTTGACCCTCAATAACTCCGTAACTAGAAGGTTCCCAGGTATGGTCTAGAACAAAAAAATTATCGCAATAGCGGGGAAAACAAGTGCCTTTCAGCTTCGTTAAGGGTCTATTTACACCCTTTATGAAAAATTAAAATTACGTTGACATATCTCACACTCTTAACCAATTTTCTTCTATTCGTAAAAAAATTCATTAAACGCTTAGTTACAAAGCGTTTTCTATTTTCTTTATCCCTGAAAGCAGTCTTTCCCTATGCCCCACATGTGAAAGACGAATTGTCTATATCAATCTACTATCTTATTTACTTTCCGGGCGGGAGTGATTGTATGTCTCGGGAGACCAAACAACTTTGATAGCTGTTTGTGCTCGTAAAATATAGAAGGATAATCACAACAGATATAGTTTTGGCAAGAAAATTACTTTAAAAAAATGATGTCTACCTATACAATATGTTTAAAAAACCCTGTCCGATCCGTGAGGATATTATTAGGTATAGATATTAGTATTAGATTCTATTTATGTAATCCTTTTTGGATAACAAGTAAAAATACCCCGACAGTAAAAATAAAAAAAAATGATATAGCAATACAGGGGCGAGGGGGCGCGGTGGCGGGGTGGTGACGTCATAGTCATGAACCGATGATGTATGTCATTGGCTCTGAAATGATTTTTTTATGTGTCGTTCGAGTTTGGATCTAGACGAGCTCGTAGCTAAATAATAACAGCCGCTCGGATCGATCTTTATGTTAAGCCGTGCTTGCCTAGGTTGGTTTGTGGATGGGTGACCGCCCATTATATACCGAGTTTCCTCCGTGCCTCGGAAAGCACGTTAAGCCGTTGGTCCAGGCTGCCATTTGTAGATCTTTGAAGTCGTTAGGTAGTCAGTGGCCCAAAAAGTCTGACAACCAGTCTTACCAAGGGGTATATTACCCAGTACAAACTGGGTTGTGGAGGTCAGATAGGCAGTCGCGCCATGTTGAATACTGGTATTCAGCTGCATCTGGTGAGACTGGAAGCCGACCCCAATATAGTTGGGAAAAGGCTAGGCAGATGAGATGTCGTTCGAGTTGGGATCGTGTGAAGATTATTCGATAAGAACGCCAATGCGATGGCTATGACCGAGATTCTGTTCCATATTTCTGCCACCAACAGTGATACAGCTCTGGTACCGTTAACATCATACACTCGCGGTTTTGCTGCATCAGCATGATACGTTTCGTGGCCGTGAACACGGCCCGTACTGTACACGCGGTTGCACAAACGTTGAAATGCACGCTCGTACGGCACCGTGGTACCGCGGAACCGCAAATCGTATCTCGTAATCTCCACGAGTCTCTGCATAATTGCAGTCGCTCCTACCTAGACACATTAACATGTTAAAATACTCTGCTTAGGGTATCTATTTAATAGATATGGAAACACTGTCTTTCAGCCACTAACAGTTAGGTAGCTGTCAGTAATTCTCAACTGTGAGTCACCACGAATGGCGGGAAGTTGGAAGGTGAAGCGTACCCTGCACTGGGGCTTGGTGGTGTTGGTGAGCCTCTGATAAATTTAGTTAGTAAATTGTGTTACCAACCTATTAGCTCCACTATAAGTGGATACTACACTCTGGATTTTTATACGACATTTCAACAATCCAGCGGACCAAAAAACACTTGGAAGCAATATTTACGCAATACTGACATAATTTTAAAATTACAAATTCTGGCACTTTTTTCGTCTGCTTTCTTTATAGTTTCACAATAAGTTTTTAATGATTTTATATTAAAATTACTTTTAATACTACGATGTTGTCGCGATTTAAAAAATCGTTACATTTCGCGGAGATGGTCTAATAAATGGTTTCGGGCTAATTTGGGAACGAAAATCGTGATTTTAAAATTCATTGTCATCTTAACTTACATAAATATTTTCTTTTCTTTATTGTATTTGGATACGTGGTTGGGGTACCCATATAATATGCCCCTTTCGGATCGGACAGGGTTTTATAAACATATTGTACTAGTTTCAAAAGAAGAAAAAAAGTGAATGGGTTCCAATTTTATACAAGGCGAAGAGGACATTGTGCATGACGCAGAAGTTTCATTAAAATCTGTTCCGTTTTCCGAGTAAAATAAAGCACGGTCGGTCCTCTTTTTCATAGGTACCACTTTTTCTTTATTTTTATTTAAACTGACGCTCAGGTGTCCGTAATTGGTATTTACAAGCAATTAGTATGATAAACTGCAAAGTACTAAAGTTTGTACATTAGCATCTTGAATCTCCGTAATAAATATTGCAGTTATTTACTTTACATCTCATAAAGAACTGTTCAGAAGCTTATAATAATTGATTACCCCTGACGCATTGAAATAGCACAGAAATGGAGGTTAAAGTCAGCCGTACAACACAAATTCTTACTTTAATCCGAGCCTGCGAGCTCTTTGTTGTAATATAAACTTAATTCGAAGCACGTACCACACAAAATTACATACCATAACACAAAATTGACACCTTAAACTCGGATTTGAAGACACTTCTTGTAATTAGAACTTTAACAGCGGGATAGAGGTTTCAAAATTACTCGATAGTTTAAACTTGAACCTTGTTTTGTTATAGCCCGTTAGGGTCCGTACATGCCTGATTCAACAATAGTCCGTTTAACCAATATACCAACACAATACCGCTTTACAAGCTTACATTTTTCCTGCAAAATGGACACAGGTTTGCCTAAACTGAGCTCTGAATTTCAATTGCGCGTCACGTTTGCTCCATTGAGCATTCGCTGAGTGAACAATGGAGGTTTATTGTGTGCGTTGTATCCAGCTCTGAATCTGAGATGCATCTGAGATGGGTGAAGGTGGACCTTAGACGGTATTTCAGAATATAGCCAAAGCGATCGTCGAACAAGGCCCCGCACCGTTGCGTTTATTTTGTTCGGAAAGTCCAAATGCGTGGTCGCACCTTCCAGTTTTCCGAGCTAGTGAGTGACATATGAAAAAATCGTATATTCGTGTAAAATAAATAAAAATTATGCCTTTACAGGATAGCGTTTCACTCACCTTCATCCTTCATCTTCATCTCTTCTCTTCTCTTCATGCATATCAAACACCTTTCCCAAAGATACTCAAGTACGATGCGTGAAAAAAAACCTATACAACTGTTTCGATGCATGTATGAAAAACTACTTCTTTTTTTCTGAATCGGATATGAGTTTATTTGAAAAAGGAAAAGTTGTTTTATATTACGGGTAAACTCACTTCCTTTTAGGATGCAGGTAACTAAATAGCCATCCTGTATAGGTGTTCCTAAGCTAAGCTGCTACTTTAATTTAAATATTTTTGGCTAAAATTTGAGTATCTGAAATTCAGGTCTAAACTTCCACTCAGGAAAATTAATTCAGCTGCGTCTTTAACAAAGTTCAAGCAAGTTAGGATTTGAGTATCAGTTCAAATTTAACTTACATAAGAAGTCGGAAAAACATTTTAAATTACTGTTTATTTAGGTGATATACCACTTTTCTTTCTCTTTTTTATTACATGCTAGCGACACGTCCGGGCTTAAAATTTTATTGAGATTTTATACAAAAAGCCATCCAAAGTATCGACTATTCCGTTGGATTTAAAAAAAAAAGTCCTTCCATGCAAATATTGTCCTGTCAATTAACACAAAAATATCAGCCAAATCGGTGAGCTGTTCTTCAGTGATGATACTTCACACTCAACGGCCATTGATATTAATATATATATATATATATATATATTTCATGTAAGTATGTATGTAGATACCTACCTAGGTACAAAATTACTTCTTATAAAGGTGAATTAAATAAAAAGGACTCAATTTATAAAAAGCCTTTTTATACTTTCTTTCAGTTTTTTTTTGTTACAAGAACCAACAAAAACTCATTTCAGTGATAAAATCTTTGATATGATGTCTCTCACTAGGTCAGGCTAGTTTTTCCGGATACTTCGCGAAAATCAAACAAGCGCTCTTCAAAGTAAATTATATTTCACTTTTCACCGTTGACAAAAGTTAGGTCAACTTGTAAGTTTTCGTATTTCTTTTTGCACTATGGAACTGGACCTCTACAGAGGTTGGGCCTATTTTTTGGCCAAAGAATCAGCATTGCCATTCAACGTGGCAATGCTGCCAGCCTTCTGGGCACTTTTCGTATTGACAGCGTTGTCGACGAATTTTTTGACGCCCTGTAATCCTTTTAAATATGTTAGATATAATAATGTGTTAATATTAGTTTTTACTTTTATAAAATTAAATTACCGATACCTTACAAAATAAAAAGATTAAAACTTCTACAGTAGTATTTAATATTTTTTCAGGGAATTGGTGCATCCTTTTATTTCAGTTATTAAATTGCGTTCTCATAAAAATATCCGATACCTTCCATTCGGATTTACAATTTCGCTCTACAATAGCTTTTACTGTAAAATATGGTTTTGTATTCCTTTATCGGTGTATTTTGCACGGAAAAATGGGTAGATCAAATAAATGCAAAACGTTTTTTTATTACTTTTAGGTACTTTTCCCGGTACAGCTCGACTAACGTCAAAAAGCAAAACTCCTTATAAATATATGACCAGAAGAGCACCTTTATGAATAAGCCTTTTGCCGCATAATATTCAAGACTAAACTAACAACATACACAATTACCTTTTCGATTATACATGAAGATTTCCGCCATCAGGTTTGAGCTCAAAATTATGTGTAGTACATAGTTAATAACCATTCGCCATCGTACGAATGGACTTTGACGCTAGGCGAAATTAATTTGCGGTCCCTTTATCCCATTTGGTCCTATTCTCCTGAAATCGCCCGTTGGTTAGTTTAAGCCGATCATTCCGAGAACCGGCTTTAAAGCATCACATGTTGGGTGAAAAGTATTCCAGGAACGACGGCACGGTTGACGCTGTGGCTGAGCGAATGGCTGCTGTGCTGCGTGTCGCTGGTTCGATTCCCACAAGGAACAAATATTTGTAAGGCGACATAGGAGAAATTGCTAGTGTAAAAAAAAAAATCTTGAAGACAATATGCTTACTATGTAAGCATAACCAACCATGATACACATGATGTAACGTTTCATAAATTGTTAACATGGATTTAGTACGTACATTAATTCTAGTCGTAGATCAAGAAAGAAGAAAGAAAAAATATTTATTTTTCGCAGGGACATGACGTGCATCATACAAAATGACAAAAAAATTACAATAAACATACAACGCATAACAAATAAGGACGGAAAAAAAAAAGAAAAAAGTTACCAGCTTGCAAGTCGTGACTCCGACAAGCAGGCTACCACTCAGCATGATGCTGTGCAAGTGGGGGCCCACAGCACAGCGCTGGTTTTCAGTGGTCACCCGTGAAAAAACGTACGGAAGCCAAGACAGCATAAATATTTTTTACATGAATATGAAAATAAAATAAACAATATTTGGGTAATTATATAAAACAACTACCTATAAGAAATATTATAATATCTAGTAATAGACATTGAACTTTCCGCTGGTTATTTAAAATACGGGTAAATTGTTTGGAACAACAGTTTTTTGCTGATACACCTTGTATTTTGGAATTGGAATAAGCATTCACACATTGCATTACTACATGTATGCACTGTATGCATGCTGCAGTCATTGTATGCACTGTATACAGTGTGTAGGGTACACACTGTATACATGTAGTAATGGTAGGTCTAAAAATAATTTATGGACCATGACAGTATTCATAACTTATTTTCAGGAAAAATAAATATACACCGCAAACTTTTTCATGAAATTTACAACAAAATTGTCCTGTATTCCGTATGTTCGAGTCAAGTCACTAGTTTGTTGTAAATTTCCTTCGATTATAAAATAACATTCTTCTTCAGAAATCAGTACACGAATGGAAAAAAAACAAAACAAAAATCAACTGTCTAAAATATGTTTCCTCTAATTTTAAATTGGCAGTTAAAAAGAATAAAATATGACTTTGAGGTTTTATCAAAAAGCAAAGAGGTTAATATGCAGAAATAACGCTGCAATAGGCAAACCTGAACCTCAATAAAATTACATAAGTCACTTTTAATATTACAACCTGAACGATTTATAATCCATTGATTCAAATATTTACAAAAATTCTTCTCCTCGACATTATAAATGTTTTGTAAACATTATAAATAGCTCTTAACGAAGGCTCTTTTTCTCTTCGTCATTGTGATTATTTTTTTCTTCTGAACCATACCTGGGAACCTTCTAGTTAAGGAAATAATGAGACCTCCATTATCTTGTTACTGTAAAAAAGTGCCAATCTTTTTTTTTAACGACAACAAAGACATATTGGAAAGGAATGGGGTAGGTCTTTGACTAAAACTTAAAAGTTTATAATGTTATAACTTTACTTTAAACACCTCCATGAGCCCTGACCCCATTCAATGCATCGATCAGCACAATGTTTTAAGTGCGTTACGTACGGCCTACCGTAAACCGTGACTTTTGCCCTAAAAAAAAGTTTCTCAGCAATTCTTTTTGCGTAGAGTAACTTAGTTTGATATAAAAAATGCGTGATTGACAGCTTCGTGCAGGGTTTCATACCTTGTATAACGCAGTGAATATAGATAAATTATTAAAATTAATTGCATTAATAGTACATTATCTATAGTAATGCTTTTTCCCAATGATTTTCAACTGTATGACTAAAAATAAATACAAACATAATTAATTTTGAGTTCTGCATGATTGTTACGCAATTACACTGCTGATGAAACAAAAAACGAAAAACAAAAAAAACCTGATTCATAATTCAAACGGCATTGCAAAGCAACCACGGCACTAGATCAATAACGAACTATGAAACGATTTCACGGTGATATGAATATTTGTCCAACGTTCTACCGTACGACAGACACGACACACCACCGAGTTCAATGACCGACGCTGTTTTTAAACTAAGTTTAATATCGATTGGTATAAACGGCCAGTATTTACAACAATTAATGAAATTGTCATAGAATTTAATTAGACGGTTTATGAGTTTTTTTTGTTGTAAATGGATTTTTAATAACGGAGGTTTCAGATTGAGAGATTATTTGCTATGGTTTTGATTTTATCTTCTTGTGTGAAACTAGAGACCGTAGGTGGCCGTTTACGGATACGTATTTATCAGTAAAGAAAGTAATTAGACAATATTGTTTTACATTTTCGGATACCAATAGGTATATAGAACTACAGGGTACGAGTATCTATAATTAAGTGTACGGGTAAACTACAAGCTACATAGCTACGTACCTAATTATAGAGTGAATTAATGTATTCTATCATTCTATTAATTAAATAATAAAATGTAACTTCCATTTTACGTCAAAGACGCTCAGTCTTTAGAGGCATCCCTGTCATCAACATAAATCTTTGAAACCCTAGGCCAAGTACCTACCTAATTTATATTTACAGTGTAAAATAGTTAGCTTGAACGTTAATACATCCCACAAAAAACACGATTTTCCCTTTAAAGTTACTATTTTTTATCAAAATGAGAACATTCCATTGAATAGGTACTACCCATACTCAGAATTTTCAGGTACATGTGTGTTCGTATCTTTGAACGTAAACAAAACACAAATCGCATAGGTCACGAATGGAGTCTGAATAATAGAATACATTTAGCCGTACCGTACCATGTATTACGTTTTCGTACCGGTAAAGAATTGAGCTAACAAATTCGAGTGCAAATCAACAAAGACTTATTTGAATACAGAAATACTGTACCGTCAAATACCTATGTGAAACAAAAGTATTCAATCAATAATTGTATTTTTGCCCAGCTAGTATTTCGGGAAATCGCCAAGCGGTTAGTCGACCCTTCACGTGACCAGAGGGCGGGCCTATTTTTTGGCCAAAGAACCAGCTTTGCCATCCAACGTGGCAATGCTGCCAGACTTCTTGGCTTTTTTCTGTTGACAGCGATGTGGACGAATTTTTTGACGCCCTTTAACCCTTTTGATACTTGTACATATTTTTATTACTATTAAATAATGTTAATATTCTTTGAAATTAAATACTTAATAGCAGGCCATCTAGTTTTTCAGATTTAACAGAAATATCGTTTACAAAAAACCATTGTATGTAATTTTAGAAGCCCGTAACCACGAAATACAACAAGTTTTCCATTCAATTATTCACAAAACTGCGTTTCCATTTCACATAAATCCAGCTCACCGTTATCAAAACTAACGTACGAGTTTGAAAAATCAAATATGAATTCAGCAAAAATCAAACTTGCATTTTATTGTAACCGAGCTTTTACGGCAAAGATTTAAGTATTATCAGAAGCACTTTGTGGTGGTACGCCCGAAGCCATCGCCAGTCGCCTAGTTCCTCCGGAAATGGGACGTTAGACGCAATCTTACGCTTTTTAAGAACCACCAGTCTCTTTTTCCTTTATAAATTGCACGGCTCAACATTACAGGCTCAACTACGACTGTAAACGTACTTACAGACTGATCTTTGACTCAAAGCGCACGTTTGAGTTTTATTTGAAATACAATTTATGTATGCGTCGGTAGAGGCAACAAACGGAAAGTGCTATTGGCCATATGATAAGCTTGACCGTTCGTAGAAGTTTGGTTGGTAAAGATTTCAACGACGTAATACATAAATTGATTATGATGTAGTTAGAGTGCTAAATCAATGGACACATAAGTAGTTAAGTGCCATAAAGGTCCAAAATGATTTTCGCTTTCTACATATGCTATCACCTTTAATTGTATAAACCCTAAGCCAGATAAGGCAGACATTACATTTTTTTCTTTTTGGGGATGGGAAATCATCAAATAACTCCTCCCGCTCTGGATGGAGTGGGAGGGAGTGTCAGACTTTTACTGACTAAAACCCATCCATGTTCCTTCTTTGACCTTTGTGTTCCAGGGCCGCGGTATCTGTTTCGAACAGTCCCGCAGCCCCGGCAGGCATCGGCCCTTGCGGGCCCCTTCCTGGTTGCAGGCAGACATAACCTAACAACACATTTTTAAGGTCTTTCGATCTATCTGGGGCTATAACACGCTACGCTTACCAATTCGCGGCCTAGACTCCAGGGCATGTTTGCTCCATAGACCATAGGTCCCTTGTTAAACATGGCCATCCCACAGTCGCTTTAGCTACACTATTAGGATTAAACATTCATAACTCTATTCAGGTGGGCTAGATTCACCGAAGTAGTAGTAGTAGTAGTTAGTATCTAACTTAACAGAGGAAGTTGAAGTGTCAAAATTGCTCTCAGTCGTAGCTGCATGCATAATTACTGCATTTATAATGGAGGATGAACGGAACAAGTTCGCATATATGTATACTAAGATTTGGCACAAATATACGTCAGTTTAACGAAGTTCATCGTTAAAATGGGTTCTATATGTATAAAAGGATTAACAAATTATTTTAGTATGGACGATTTCGTGAAAAGTGGGTAACTGGGTATTTTAAATTCTCAAGACACAGTCTATGTCAAAAATATACCTACTTGAAGTAGTGAAACCGACGGCATATTGAAACAGGTGTTTTGACGCACTACCCTATGAGGTAATATGCAACTACTCGTACGGTTTTTAAACTCTAAAAGATACATAATTTAACAATTAATCCAATAAAAATGAAATTAGGAAAAAATATAACTATACGTCAAAGTAACAAACAGAACAAAATGTGAGAAAAAAACGGCAATTTCATAGTTAAAGACCTATTATTACTTTATAAATAAATTCGAAAGTTACCTTGTTTGTTTATCTGTCTGCCCGTCACCTGTCTAATGCCCGAGTATTAGTATGAGTCACTTTCAGGTAGGATAACAGCAACTTTTCATGCTAATCCACCTGTTTCCACCATCAAAAATATTTACGGACACCAAAACAAGTTCAAAAATGTAATTTCCACGATGTATAATTCAATTTTCCATGAGTAACAAAAGGGATATAATTCTTAATCCCTTATTAAGTCACCCTTCCATGTAAAGGGTTTCACGTGGTGCGAGGAAGTGCGCGAGTCGTTGCAGTAATTATACAACACCTACATATATAACTCGGCTGTAAATACCGTTTATTGGCCGTGGTTCGACCGCGTATATGTATATGGCATGTTGGAATTCAGAAAAAGTTCGGCTTTGTAGAGTCTTGCATAGCCAGAGATCGGAAAAGGAGTTCGTGGCTAAACAATAACTGCAGCCGCTGGGGTCGATCTTCAGGTTAAGCCGCGCTTGCCTAAGTTGATCCGGGGATGGGTGACCCACTACATACCGAGTTTCCTCCGTGCGTCGGAAAACACGTTAAGCCGTTGGTCCCGGCTGTCATTTGTAGTTTTTTGACAGTCGTTACAGGTAGTCAGTGGCCTGAAAGTCTGACAACCAGTCTTACCAAGGGGTTTCGTGTAACTCAGTACTTACTGGGTTGTGGAGGTCAGATAGGCAGTCGCTCCGTGTAGAATACCGGTATTCAGCCGCATCCGGTTAGACTGAAAGCCGACTTTAACATAGTTGGGAAAAGGCTAGACGGATGGAACCAGAGGTCGGAAAAGGTAGAATATATTTGCCTGAACTTCAAGGAAGTAAGTAACATGTGGATATAATACCACCCTATTAACTCTACCTATACCGATCTCTGTACAAAAATGTTTGAACGAAGTGTCGCGTAAAGCGGACTACAAAACGGCGGTTTTTTAAAATCTCAGCCAGAATACGATCATCGCTGTAAAGAGTTTTTCATGCAATAGTCTGCTCATTAGGAATTTCTCAGTAGCAGCCACGGAGTCTGGATTGGTGCCCGGTCGATGGCAATAGGCTCGCCCCTATTACATGGGATTTAAACATTAACTGGCGAAATGTGGTTGTACTATTAGGTACACCTCTATCTAACCCTTTGAGGATTACAGGCGTGATGTTATGTTTTGTAGTCTGCTCAGTACCTTTGACTCGAAGCTTGATACAAGGAAGAATTAGAAAAAATTACGTAGGTCTAAAAGACCTAACTGTACGTACGTACGGTCACGACCAGCCTATGAAATGAAACCTATAATCTAGACTAGGTCCCAACACGACAATTGATAGTATAGTAATTAAGGCCGGGCTAATCATTCTTGTTCATATTTAATTAAAAAGTGGGTAGTAACGCGACCTATTTAATGAATAATGTATATTTTATTGAATTTTAACTACTGCTCTGGGTTCACAACAAAGACATTTTAGACAAGAATAAATTATTTTTGAAAGAGTAAGACACCACCTACTAAGTTGTAACTACCTGCTAAAGCATCTTTCACGTATTTCAACGCGGCGAAATATTATTTAAGGTAATACGAGATACCGCGGCCTTAGAAGAGATACCGCTGCCCTGGAATACAAAGGTCAAAGAAGGAACATGGATGGGTATTAGTCAGTAAAAGTCTGACACTCCCTTCCACTCCTCCCAATGTGGGAGGGGTCATTTGATGTTTTCACATCCAATGAATTTTTTTTTTTGGGGAACAGACTTGCTCTTTGTCTGATTTGATGGGGTAAATCGCGGTGAAACCAAAGGTTTACCCCATTAATATAATGTAGACAAGAATTTAGAACCTAATATAATATTCATGGTCAAACCTTTTCAGTAATTTATAACCTTACTGTAGTGTTGACTTCAATAGCTAATGTCTACGTTTGCCTAAATCAATAACCATGTAATAGTTCAAGAATTTGTTCGGATTACAATTATTAACAATACATAACATAACATCACGACTGTAATCCTCGAAGAGTTAGACAGAGGTGTACCCATTTTTCCCACATTTCGCCAATTATGTTTAAGCCATCAACCGTCCACTAATCCAGACTCCATGGCTTCTACTGAGAAATTCCTGAAGGGAAAACCCAATTACACTTTGCCCGACCTGGAAATCGAACCTAGGACCTCATGCTCAGCAGTCGCGCTTGCGACCCCTCTTGGCTATTAGGTGTAAAATGGTTCAAAAGTTACAAAATCCAATCTCTCGATATAAATTACAATGCTGCACTGTTACCAACTCTTTCACGTAATAAAAATATCGTTCACAACAAAATAAAATGTTATGAATATGTAAATATTGGTTTCCGGCCACGATCTCCACTTTAACATGAAATGAAAATGATTGATACAGTGAAAATTCATCCATTATTTTATATACCTCACTTAAAAAAAGTTTTTACTAGGGATGTTAAAGTTAGGCAAATATCGTCGTTTTTCCACTGGGTTACATTGCTAAGAACTTCGGAAATTCTAGATTTTAATTCAGGGCATTAGGGATCTTTTAATAGACTAGTGAACGTAGTCGAAAGGCAATTGTTCTTCCCGTCATTGCGATACCTCCCAGGTATGGTCTAGAACAAAAAAAATAAGTTACAAAGATATTGGGGGTCAAAGTTCCAACTTTTTCACAAGTTTTTTTTTAAATACAAATTTTTAATATTGTAACTTTACTTTAAATACCTTCTACTAGCACAATGTTTGAGTCCTATCGTAAATTAAGATTTTTCACCCGGAATTTTTGCGTAAGTTTGATGTAATGAATAATTAATAATAATTCCTACAGAATGCTTGCTTGACGGCTTCGTGAAGGGTCCGTTTACACCCTGTAATTAGGTAGTTCTTTCATCTCCTCCCACTTACTTTCTAAAAGCGTAGAACTTATAAGTCACTGACCCCATTAAGGGTTGCTCTTCCTTAAAAGAAAACACTCCCCGAAATTACCTCACGGTTTTAAAAGGAGCGCCTTTAAAAGAGGTCAAAACTCGCAAGATTCATATTTTGGCATGCATACCCATGCCTTGAAATGGGGTTAATTAGTGTAGCATATAATATGTAGGTAGATCACAAGCATGGCGCTATCAGGCAGGCGCACACGTCGGCACATGCTTAATTGGATGACTCCTGCATAAGTGATACTAGGGGGTACGTAGTTTAGGCACTAGACGACGCGAGGTCGACGTCGCGAAGCCTCTCCGAAACTACCGCTCTCATGTAATTATGCGGAAAGCTTTACTACTTTACAATTCACTATACAAGAATACTAGAGCACACCGACTATTATGAAATAATTTTATTAGATAAAATTCAAAGGAGAATGCCCGTTTTTCAGAAGCCCTTGAACCCAATTTTCATATTGCAAAAAATACAGCGCTTACCCAGCCTCAAATCCCTAGATGCCGCTATAAATATGAAGCTAATATCTTTACAGAAACATTATGTCAGCTTTGAACCACAGGGGCCTTACTGAAACCTGCTTTATTTTTCGTAAATGTAATAAGTTTTCGTATAACAACGTGGACGTGAAAATAAACACGCAATTTACTTTTAGAACTTACACGAATGTTGTTGGTGTAATTTTTCACACAAACACGACAAAATTGAGTTCATGCAACTGAAGTAATTAAAAGCCGGCTAGGTGTAACAAAGCTATTCCTTTGAAATATTAATTGGTGTTACTCGTACGGTAACCTAATAACTTAGCAATGCAATGCCAATCAAAATTATGACTACATTGTACCCAGGTCTTTGAGATTTTTTATGGGAGAAATACATTATCATTCTACAGCGTGTACCAGAAAGGTGTGGTCATATTTCAGGATGTCATTCAGACCATCAAACTGAACCATTTTCTCCATGGGACCACCATCGAAATCGCGAAAACAAAAGCACGTCCAGCACAAAAATTCAATACCTACTCGACCCAAATGTATGGGACAGTTGATTATTTCTTCGCCATTTCGACGGTGGTACCAAGGAGAAAGTTGTTCTGTTTGATTATCTGAATAAAACCCTGAAATATGACCACATATTTCAGGTACATGAAAAATATTGAACCTATGCAGATATTTAGGCTTTGCAGAAAAACTAGTGGAGTGCAAATATTGATCGTCAAAATGAAAAATTCGTAGGCACCTTTACAAAGCTCAAATTCTGGCGAAGTGGAGTTAACCGTTTTTGCACAAATAACCCCGTAATTTGTTGGGCAACTGCTGAAAAGTTTTAAATTTCGTCAAACCCCTCTGAAACGGAGAATGTATATTAATTTATTAATACTAGCAAGTTGCGCGTACCGATTTGTGTTAATAACTGAATAAATTATGGAAATGTTCAATGACATCATAGCTCCATTTTCATGAACTTTGGGGCCTTTAATATGCCAATTCTATTACGAATGTTCAACTAAACGTTGCTAATGTTATTTTAATGTAGTACCAACATTTACTTTTAATAAAATATTTTACGATACACGAGAAACCGCAAAATGTAGAATGAAATAAAATATTATGATTTGCCTTCAATACAATGAAACTCTGTATCAATTTGATGCTGCAGTCAGTTCAAGAAAAATAGAAAATAAACCCGATTTGCATAGCGGAATACATTTTAGAATAAAAACTTTCTGAGTTAAGCTCGCCATTGTACAAAAGGTATATTATTGAAATTTGTACGTATATTTATTCGATTTTGTGTGCAATAAAGAAAGAATAAGAATACAATTCCTAGCGAATGCATTAAATTCTGTGAGTAGTGTGACGTTTGACGTAATTCTGTTTAAAGCGATTAAATACCATGACAAGTCATAGTTAACCATTTGGGTATTCGAATTTAGAATTATAGAACTGAAAGTCCCTAATGAAATTAAGGCGATTAGGAAAATTATAATGAAAAGCTTTAGCGTCAGCCTGGTTTATGTTCGAATATTACGTTTCAGGGCAATTAAAAAATTATCTTCACCAAAAACGTGTGAATGAGTGAAATATTGCTTTATAAAAATATTGAATACTTACTAGCTTTTGCCCGCGTCTTCGCCCGCCTGGAGGTCGAAAATTATCCCACGGAAATACAAAAAATATCCTATGTCCTAATGCAGGTCATAGATTACCTTTGCGCAAATTTTCAGCCATTAAAGCCTGAAAAGGTAACATATACATACAGACAGAGTTACTTTCACATTTATAATATTGTATTTCTTGCTCGGCTTTATTAATTAATACTCTTTCGATACCCTTGGCTCAATTATATCGAGACAATTGACATCACTCCCCTTGTCTATAAATACCTTCAAACTGTGATGACCAATTAATCTATCAACAGTTGTGATCACAGCAATTTTCCCTTTGACGGTTCAATGTAAATTGTGTCAGTCTCTTTAGCTGATATTATGATGGTATACTTTAATAATAGAGTCCCCCTGACTGTTTTCTTCGGTCGCGACGGCGGATCTTAGTGGAGATAAGTCATAGGAGCGGAAGATATTATAGTGCACAAGTGTGTGCGCAGACAGTCTCTTTTCCCTCACTCTTATTCTTCTTCTTTTTCTTTTTGTTTTGAATACGTTGCCCCAAACTAGGAATGTATCGCGTGCGTTAACAAACACTTAAACTCACATACACAAACAGCCATCCGGAACAACTACCTGCAGGTAATACAAATATTTGTTCTGTGCGGGGATCCAACAAGCGAAACGCAGCGCAACAGCGAATCGAGTGCCACTGCGCCAACCGCCACTCTTATAGTCGAGGGAGATCAGCCGCAGGATGTTGGTCTTGACTTTTGGTCGTTGGTCAAAGGTTGGCACAAAGGTCTCATACCACCAACTTCGAAACTCCGAGCAGCAATTGAGAAATTCCTAATGAAAAAACCTAATATCACTTTACTCGACCCGGGAATCGAACCCAAGACCCCACGCTCAGCAGTCATGGTACACCAACGAATGACATGAAGTGTACAAACAAGCTGTAATTAATTAAACAACTGTTTAAATATGTAAGCGCTACGTTTCATTTGACTTGACAGCTGACAAAATAGTGTATGATGAGTTTGTTATCATTAATTAATTAATTATTGTTCATTAGAGGATGTGGTCCATGGAAATATGATATTTGGTTGATGCTAAATAGTGGATAAACTGACTACGCAAATGAAACATGTCATTGGATTAACAAATTGTTCAGGAAATAAAAGAGATATATCTCTTTTACATAAATAATCATTTACAAACTATAAACAGACTTTATATAATACTAAAATCCAATCGGTATATGTTTGAGCCGTTTGGGGTTGAAACACTAGGGCTATGGGGTTCGTCTGCCCTCACCTACTCTTTCGGGATATCGCGAAGCTGTGGGTCCGGCTCTTCACGTGAGCGGCTGGTCATTTTGACCATCGAATCAGCATTGCCATCCAACATGGGAATGCTGCCAGCCTTCTGGGAACTTTTCTTGTTGACAGCGATGCAGACAACTTTTTATCGCCCTGTAATTATTTTCTGCCTACTAAATTAACACTATTATTGAGAAAAAAAGATACATGAAATATTTAAAATACACAGCAAAGAAAAACCCCATTAAACGAGTAAACCAAATTTGTCAATTCGCGGCAATATTTTTACTGCGAAGAACCATCAATCAAGTATAAAACCATTTCGTTGAATAAACGACGCGCGCTGCCAATTTCCAATATTATGATCGAATTTTAATTGGTAAAAAATCTTACACCGATAACTAAAGCTGGAAAAAATTTAGAATACTGTAATAGAATACTATGTAATAGAAAAATGATTTATTGTTTTTGCCAATTTGACTTACAAACTAGAGATTGGCGTTTCCTTTTAGGCGGCTAAAGCCTGTGTTAAGAAATTCCACTCTTCCATTATTATTTATTATAAGCCTATATTGTCCCACTGCAGGGCAAAGGCCTCCCTTCCCTCCTTCCACATTTCGCGATCTAGTGTGATTGTATGCCAATCCTTTGCGAAAGAGTCCAGCTCATCTCGTCATCTCCTTCGGGGCCTGCCGCGTTGTCGTTTCCTGCTATTTGGTATCCACTGAGTGGTAATTTTTGCCCATTGCGCCTCCGACATGCGGCAGATGTGACCAGCCCAGTTCCACTTCAACCTAGCAGCTGTAAGGCCAGCATCAGCTACTTGAGTTTTGGAGCGAAGTATGGAGTTTCTGATGCGGTCCGTTTGAAGTTTGACACCCAGTATACTTCGCTCCATAGCTCGTTGGCATACCCCAAGTGCGGACTTCTGCGGACACTCTTCCATAACTTATTACAATGAACAAACTTGTTTTTTTTTTAATTATTACAGAAAGACGTAATTTGAAAAAAAAACTAAATTAAGACAAAAGAAATAAAAATAACTTTTAATCAATCATTCCACTACAAACTAATGAAAAAATACAGATTCTTATGTTTTCATGTAACTCTTGTATTTTCATTCAAATGCATCTGTTTTAATACTTCTGAATATCCTGGATGAGGCTGGCACAAGAACGTGGAGTTTGGCACAAGCAAAGAGAGGTCTATACCCAGCAGTGGGTGAAGTCAGGCTGTGGATGATGATGATGATGATGAAGTACGTTAAAATCGTTTTATTCGATTAATTAAAGGGCTATGAATTAAACTACCTACATCGTTAATTTGACTGACAGACTGAGAACGTGTTTTTAAGAACATCAAATATATTTAAAATGTAAATAAAGCCAATACAAGTATTGTTTACTTTGATTTTACAAAACGTTCATCTTTAATATCACATTTACTTACAAAATGTTGCAGAGCTGTAGTGGTGTTACATTTAAAAAGCGATACAAAGTTAATGTTGACATCGGGCTCACCGCAGTAGAGTAAGCTCGCTCGCTCCGCTCTCCGCTCTGTCAGTTGTGGCGAAAGTCCATTAAGATACCGAACTCAAATACAGTTAGCTCATTTAATATTACATATCGTATTTTGCAAGCCAAATTCAGTACTGAAACAAAATGTATCCTGAAAAGTGACATTGACAGGTCAAACGGGCGCCATTGTTAATATTTGCGCGGGAATTGATTACATATCAACATTATTTCCTGTTGAAACAAACAGATACACTTTATTTCCTTTTATATATAAAGGTATTTGAAAATGTGTGAGAAAATATGTATTATTTATTTACCATTAAAAATGATTACCGTCGTTATTGATATGATATCTGATTCTGTGAGTTTTGGTCCTAAGCAAACACTCGTGGCCATATTCGAATGTTCAATACATTTACGAGTATTTGCGTGGACAGATCTGTTAACTGATTGTGTTAACACATAAACACTTTTACTAGGTAGAAAACATTATTTTCACTTGGTGTATTTAATAACACTTTAGTACTTTCATCTAATATTCTTTGTTCACAAGGAATAGAACCCAAGAGCCCGATTCGAGCTTTTGTCATTCGAATACTAAACTTTTTCTACACATTTTTATTTTCTTACATGGCAGAAAAACGTACCTTTAGAAACTAAAACGTAACCGCTTTGTACTAATAACGTTAAAGAAATGTAACAAAAGCTTTAAAAACCGTCACGCACAAAATTACTGCAGATATAAACGTACAAGTACATTTGGCAAATTAAAAGAATTTTTAAAATGACTTTAGTGCTAACAAAACCACTTAAAAGCATGAAACAGTTATATGTACGTCCGATATTAATTCTTGGGTCCACTTGAGGGTTAGAAAGTTCAATTTCGTCGTTAGTTACCAAATAGGACTTAATTTAGTACCTCGACGTATATTCTCGACATGCCCTTTTAGCGGTAGACGTCGGTGATTAGTTTCAGGGGCCCTTAACTGGCATGTCGTCCTGTGAACCCTGTAGCTGTCAAACGTTGATAGACGACTTCCATACTAGTTGGAAATTGAGTTGTGTGATCCCTGCTAATAGCTCGCTAAATGGAAGAGCTGTAGTTAACAGGTAACAAATGTTTGTTAAACAATAAAAAAACAAACTTTAAACGACCTGGAGAGCTGAGGTGCAGTAAAGTTTAATCAGATTGACACTAATTTGTTCCAAAGCGTTTCCAAGTGGAAGAACTTTCAGTTTGATTTAAATATAAGCGTTTTCGAAGTTCTAAAAGAAATTAAGACTCTTTTCTCGGGGTGAATAATAAAAAACCTCTTATAACCACCGAACAAATCCTTTAACGTTATGAATATTCAATGGGGCTGAGAGAGGAAGCGCTGCAATAGAACTACACAGATTGATAGATTTTTTATAGGACTTTTAAAATTAAGTTCTATTTACGTCAGTCAAACGGTCGAGAGTGTAAAAAGGGGACCTCCGTCTAAATGACTGACAGTAGAGAAGACAAATGGCCATTAAAGTGTTCCTAGTACTAGGAAGATAAAATGGTTTACGAAACAACTACTATGGCAGTTAAGCGTAAACTTTATGACATGTAGTGAAACACTAGAGTAAATTGGAATTTAATATTTACGCAAGTTGTTTGTTAAACCTTTGTCGGAAAGTGGATTATAACATCTAAGAATGCTTAATAGAATACATGATTAGATGTTAATATTTTATTGGTTACTATACAACTACTGGGTTATACACAGTGTAAATAATGAATTCGGTACCACTGTACCAATATGATGATATGGAAAATTTTCGTCGGTTCTTGAAAATACAAGTTGTTCCATACATTTTGACAGGGTAGTTTTTTTATAACCTACGAAAAGTTTATGCGCTCGCTGGTGAGTCTTAAAATCGTGTGTGTGTTACGGCTAAAAGTCGAAGTAACACCTATTTCTAGCCAGCTATACTTAGGTGAGACCGGTAACTATCCTTTTTATTGCTACGACACACCGACCAAATGGATTAGGTTAGGTTAGGTTAGAACTGTGACCAAACGCGCTACATCCAAATTGGTTGCATTAAAACAAACTGTTACCGGCCGCACCTAGGGTATAGCCGGCTAGAACTAGGTGCAACCTTACTTCGGCTTTTAGCCGTAACATATACACTGAAACAATGAAAATACTAGGAGGTTAGGAATTGAAACAAGATCACAATTACAAGCTACCTAAGCTTCATTATAAATCACTATTATATCTTCAATTAAATAAGGATAAAGCGCAAAACAGGAGAAAAGCAAATCCAATTATGCAAGCAAGTGTACTCAAGAAGAATTTACAATTCGTGTTAACAGATTAGCAGTTGTTTTCTTTTCTCAGTTAGAACCCGAGGCGACAGGCGACAGGAGACTTAACTGTTGTTCGTGTCAATACAAGCAGTGTTGTTCGAAGGAAAATAACGTTGTCGAGTGGAATGTGTGCTCAGTGAAGTACAAATCAAAGTTGTTTATAAGATTTTTGTTGCGAAGTTCCTGTTGCTTTAAAAGATGCCCATTGTATAAGTTATAATATTTTTTTTAAGGTAGTAGCTTTTTCTCGAAGCTTCGGTCGCGTGGGTGTCGGAAATTACCCACGGGACCATACTACTGGGATAAAAGTATATTCTATGATCTCACCCAGATCTACCCGTATACCACATTACTTTTAAAGTCAGCTCTGCCGTCATGGCGTGAAAAGGTAAAAGGGAAAACAGACAGATCAACAGACAGTCAGATAGACTTATTTTCGCATTTAGTTACTTTACAACGAGCGGAACCCTAAAAAGAATAAAACTAATGGTTTACGCTAAATCTATGGAATGTCCGAACCCTCTCCACAAACATTTGTCAACGTTTATTTGTTAATGACACTTCGCTTCTGTAAGAGGATAAAACAGGATTTTAGTAAGCCAAGCCAAGACATCCACTTATTGTGGAAAGCCGTATTTAAAATCTCATTTTCTTATTTTTGTTATTTTCATTTTTATGATTGTTTTACTGAGTTTGCTTACTGGCTCTATCTGTGAACGAATTATGTAAACGACATTGCCTAAATTATTTTACATCAAATAAAACCGCAACTGACAAAACAAATCTTGATTGTTCGGACTAAAAATGTTAAGGAATTCTCAAGCAATTTGTCAAATCAACAAACATTTACATTTCAATTCATCAATAGGCACGGAAAGGCATTTAGGCTGACTAAGGAATAATACAAGGTCTGGCCTTGAAGAAGCGGCCTTTCAAGGACTTGAAGCAACAAAAGATAATTGAAACTAATCTATGCGATGCTTCGCTTTTTCCAATAATTCCAAGTGTTGAGCAGGGTTCACAATATCCACTCCAGCACGTCTGTGACTGACTGAGGGCCCTCCATGTCGTGTCGTTATCCGCTGTGTCATGTAAACCAAGCCTTAAAAAAAATATTCAAAACAAAATAAAAGGCGAAGTTAGGTCAACTGCACAGTGGAACTTTTCGACCAAATTGTGTTTCTATTTCCCTGATTTATCTTTGCAAATGTAATGTTTTGCATTTTAAGTTCCAGTTTTCAGTAAAGTTTACGAGAACTGTCTTTAGTTTTTAATTTTTTTAGTTTCTGAACGTAGAACTTTAGTTTTATCTAATAAAATTCTTGGCGTGGGTAGATAAAGGGTGTAAATATACCCTTAACGAAGTCAAAAGGCACTTGTTCTCCCCTTCATTACGATACTTTTTTTTTTCTGGACCATACCTGGGAACCTTCTAATTACGGAGATATTGGAAGTCAAAGTTCCAACTTTTTAACAAGTATTTTTTTAAATTATGTACTGTGTGTGTGTTTTAAGGTTGTAGCCTAGTGGTGTGACCGTCGGACTGCCAAGTCATAGGTCTCGAGTTCGAACCCAAGGCACGCACCTCTGATTTTTCGGATTCATGTGCGTATAGTATAATTATCACTTGCTTTTCGGTGAAGGAAAACATCGTGAGGAAACCAGCATGCCTGAGAGATATTTCTTGACGGCATGTACAGCCAAGTCAGAGGCCCATGGGCGGCATAAAAACTCTGACACCAGGTTACGAACTAACCACACGATAAAGAAGAAAGAAAGGTTGTAACTTTACTTTAAATACCTCCATGAGCCGTTTACTATTCAAAACATCACTCAGCACAATGTGTTGAGTACGTTACATTGAGTTTTACCATAAAACCTTTTTTAACAACAAAGCCATATTAAAATAAAACCCAATCATATTCATGTAAAATTATATTCAATAAACCTTCAATATGCGATGAAACAAAAGCCTTTAATCTCCGACGTCCCAGTGGCGAGCTTTTACCTAGGCTCGACCTAATTTGGTGGATTTGAAATTCAAATTAAAACTATGTAATTGCCGAGCTCGTTGTCCACTATGCAAAGTGGAAAATGTTTCAGAGTATGTTTTATTTTATTCACTAATTTTGAGGTTTAGATTGAAGGTATCATTAACTTAGGTTTCTTTTAAAACAATCGTATGAATCGATGTTAATATGGGTATATAAAGGGCGTAAAAAGACCCTTAACGAAGCCGAAAGGCACTTGTTCTCCCCGTCAATGCGATAATTTTTTTGCTCTAGACTTACCTGGGAACCTTCTAGTTACGGAGATATTGGGGTCAAAGTTCCAACTTTTTCACAAGTATTTTTTTAAATACATGTTTTTAAACTAAGTTTTTTACTTTAAACACCTCCACTACCCCAATACTATTCAATCCATCCATTAGCACAATGTTCTGAGTGCGTTACATTGAGTCCTACCGTAAAACGTGATTTTTAACCCCAAAAAAAAAATTATATTGGTTCATTTATTAATTCAGCTTTCAAGTGCTGTAGCCTGAAAATAAGTTCCAAAGTTATTTTTAGCAAAAGATAAATTTGGCTAAAACATTGCCATACATTTTCAGATAAAGGGTAATACCCCATGATTGAAAAAAAGTAATATCAATATTTTTGCCTCAAGTATGTGCCCTAAATCGTGCATATCAAAAGCCTGTGACCCGGTTTCCCGCGGCAATGGCTGCTATCTCCCCACTTAGCGAACGTCAACTCAGAACACGCCAAGAGACAAGCCGCTGCACTTATTGGCTAGCTATCGGATATTTTAAACAAGGAATTTTTGAACAAGGAACCTTCGCTAGGGTTGCCCACTGCGTGGGTTTTTCTGTGTCCTAGAAAAAGTTTCAGGATAGAATGCGGTTATCTTAATACAAAATTAATGCTAATTTTATTCATGTCTCTCGCCAATGTTTTCTTACATTTTTGTTTAGTTTAATTTACAGAGAGCTTTATAATATCCGTAGTTTGTACCACCATCTAAAACCAAGTAAGTAGTCCTTTGTCATTTAGAACGATAGTACTGAAAGATATTACTTTGTTGGCGTGTAGTGGGATGAAAATTTAATCATTATTGTGTAGGTACTCGGGTCGAATAAATTTTATTTGTATTTTCTAAAATTATATAAAAGTAAGTCGCGAAGAAATAAGTTTTCAGACAAAAGTAGGTAATCATAGTTCGTTTTTTCATACAAACATAAAAATAAACTGATTTTGAAATCGTGTTTTGGCAAGAATTCTGTGAATGTTAAAGTGAAAATTGTTTCCTTTAATGTTTGACTCATTTAAATCTGTTCGTGGCAAGTTTAGACTCATTAACCTTCATCGTAATAATTCACAAAATGAGATGTTTAAATATTGACAAACTGTTTCATTCAGCAGAAAAACAATAAACCTAAAACCACCTAACCAAATAACAGACAGGTCAATTTATTATTTCAATAATAGCTTTCAAAATCATTTTATAATTTCATTTCAAGTTTCATTTCACAAAAATCATTAATTTATTTTAAGCCGGAAAGAGCAAAGGTTTCGATAAAACAAACATGAAACAACAAATAATACACAAGTCGAATGGTGGGATTATTAAAGTGGTAGCTTTTAACCTTACAATATACAGGCGGGAAACTGTTTCATACATACACACACACATACGCACACCTGCATGCTGAAATAATTATCTTGAATCCAAAATGTGAACGTAACTTTGTTTGTGTATTACCTTTCCACGACTAAAAGGCTGATCCGATCGTAATGACATTTGGCAAGGAGATAGGTTATATGGGAAGGACATAGCGTATGTCTTTCCCCAGGATAAGGGAAGAAGAAAAAAAGACAGCCTATGTCACATAGGCTATCTGTTATTTCTTTTTTCTTACACATACACATCAAAATTTTCACGCTAACGAAGTCGCCAACAACAGCTAGAATTCAATTATTCGAATATTAAATTCTTTGTACATTCTGTTAAAAACTTAAAATATCGGAAATAATAATATCTGTAAATTTTATGACCGTTATTAAAAAAAAACATCATTGAGTTTCCAATTAGTTAGCTCTTGATGGGTTTCCGTGTTGTTTTTCGCTCCCGCGGCAAATGGCGTCACAATTCACTACACAATTGGAACCGTTGCATGCACTTTCATACGGACAATTTTATTACTACGGCTGACAGCTAAAGTGGTTCGAGTTCGGAATAAATTGTGACAGATTTTATTTGTGCAAAAGCTTAGTAACTTAACCGTGTAGAACTGTTGTTTTTTAGAATAGATACAACGTAAAGAAGAGCAAACACATTTTAACCTTTTCAATAGGTATTTCACTCATACTGGTATCTTGTCCCGGCGGAGTGGTTGATGGTACTCACTGGAAAATGGATTACCACGGATGTGGCATCAGTCACACACACGAAAAATTGAGCTCCTTAAGTTATAAGTCGAGCTTCACAGTAATTCACAAATTCTTGCACTGACTGAACAGGTCCACTCAAATCTGTGTGGTTCTTTCTTCAAAAGACCACCTCAGAGACTAATCTTCATAGTCCTCGTGTGAATTGACCAAGATTATGTCTGGACCGTTAAAGAGTCAAGTTTATTTCGGCTGTTTCTTCTGTGAGTAGTCAAATACGAAACAACGCCAGATCCGGTTAAAACAAATGACGTGTAAAAGTGTTTGTACACACCTATTTGCAAAATAAACATCATTTAGCATCAAATAGAATAAACAAATAAAAACATCAACAAATTAACCGTCAAGTTTGAAATGGATCACAACAATAAATTACTTGTCGATATTGCACAATAGGATTGGAACAATGAGCTAGTTTCGTAATCCGCCGATATGCCAGCCAACTGAATTCCATAATATAGCACACGACGGCTCCAATAAGATCGATGACATGTTGAGTAGGTAGGTACCACAGTACGTATGGTACGATGAGCTATGGGAAGTAAATTACTTTGTCACCCAGTGATAGATCACTATTGATCACCACAGTCAAGGAATACGATCGCCAATTCTAATGGCGAACTAATTTTGCAAGCTAATACTGCAGTCCTATTCTGAACGTCAGTTCCAAACTTGAAAGGTGTCGAGGTGTGGATCCGCGATGATTTATGTCATCAATTTTAAAATAAGTGAGGCCGATTATTAGTTCAAGAACTGGGAAAATAAATGTGGGTCGTTCGGCAGCAAGATGGGCAGAAGACATAGTTACCATGTGGGAAAATCTGAATGAGGTTAGAACAGGAACATGGAGATTGGCACAAGAGAAGAGAAGCAGCAATGCTATAAGCAGCAGTGGGTGAAATCAAGCTGCGGGTTATGATGTTGATGAATTCGATTTCGATTCTGGCAAGCATGTTTGCCAGTATAGTTCTACTGAGAACACATAAGTTTAGAAACCTTATACGTGGAAAAGGTATTCAAACGCTTTCGATCTCAAGACAGGCTCTTTGACTGAATGCCAGCTAGACTTAAAGGAAATTACAAGGAAAAAAATACGTGTAAAATTGGTTGTGTACATTGTACATTAAATAAATAAATTGCTAACTTGATAAGAGTAACATAGAGCGGAGTAAATGGATGTTTCAGAGTAAATAATACGCAGAGTTCAATTTAGTCTAGCTATGCTTTTAGAAGGATTAGGTGCATGTCAAAGGCTTATCGAAAATCTGATGGGGAAGGAAGGAAGTTGTTTGACATCAATTTCCATGACCCGTCTATTGGGATGGTGAACTAAGTATTTACCGTGTCCTTTTTATGATCATACCTACAAGTATGTAGGTAGGTATAACAAAAATCATATCGACTGACGTATGTGTAGTACATACATCAGTCGATATGATTTTTGTTATTTAAAGTCATAAAAAGGTAGACATATTTGAAAAGAAAAAGGGGAGGCCTTTCCTCAGCAGTGAAACAATAAATCAATAAAAAAAATTGTACCTTGAATAACCTATTATCTGACAAATTCTGCAGAACATCACTATCAACATGAACAACACACAGGACACATGGTCTTCCCAAATTCCGATTCAGGAAACGCTCAATAATCCCTCTTGGCAGACGCATTAGTGACCGATATTTTCCAGACAAGATGGCGCCATCGCCTCTTGATCCCTTAAAACAAATTCCACCAACAAATCAGAACATCTAAACTGTGTTTAAGTGCTGTCAATGTCAAAAATTCGCAGCAATTACTAACTAATCTTGAACGCAGTTTAATTAATTTTACTGTGTGCTAATCGCGTATAGTTTTATTCCTTCCTTCCCTTCTACACTACTAAGCCGCACCACTGGTGGTGTCGTGGGGATTTTTTTTTCCCTTCTACACTACTAGTCCAGTGGTACCGTAGGTAATTGTAAAATACATGTATATGCGTTCCCTTCCACACTACTAAGCCGCACCACTGGTAGTGTCGTGGGTATTCTTTTTTCCTTTCTGCACTACTGGTCCAGTGGTATCGTAGGTATTTGTAAAATACATATATATGCGTTCCCTAATTACACTACCTAATTTGTTTTTGAAAAAAAAAAAAAAAAGTAAATATTTTGGATCTATGCTAGATAAACTTATAGGGATTGTGTTTTTTTTTTTTTTTGAACGCATATATATGTATTTTACAAATACCTATGATACCACTGGACCAGTAGTGCAGAAAGGAAAAAAAATACCCACGACACTACCAGTGGTGCGGCTTAGTAGTGTGGAAGGGAACGCATATACATGTATTTTACAATTACCTACGGTACCACTGGACTAGTAGTGTAGAAGGGAAAAAAATTCCCCACGACACCACCAGTAGTGCGGCTTAGTAGTGTAGAAGGGAAGGAAGGGTTTTATTTATTTATTAATTTAAACTTCATGTACAAAAGTGGTACATAGGCGGACTTAATGCCACAAGGCATTCTCTACCAGTCAACCTATTTTATTGGTGTTATTCGCCTTCATACCAGTAGTTTTTTCTGTTCTTAACTCAATTTTTTTTTTTCAGAGCAACATGTCCATCGTCACTCTTCCACACGTGGGAGACGTTGCTCCAGGAGGTGGAAGCTGACGTGCTAGGATTCAACAACGCAGCCCAGTCGCTGGAGAGGCTGGTGTCAACACCACTCATAGAGAAGACCTTCCACATGAAGGTGCAGGCTCGGAAGCTGTTCGCCCATCGGGAGGGGTGCGAAGTCATCCTCGGGAAGGCTGACGATCAACTGAACAAGGTAGCCATTTTGTGATATTAATTTGTTTTTTTGGAAGTAACTTAGCATTTATGTATAGTAAAGGTATGGCAAGTGTGCGTGCGTAGGGTGATTTGGTTTAAAAATAAAGTTTGTAATGCCTTTTTAAGTCTCTCCTATTCCTATTTTTTTTCTTCTTTTTCTATTTTATTCAATATTTTTTTCTATTCCTATTATTTTCCTGTGGACGGTGAGTAATGGGTTAGCTGACCATCCGTCCGTCTTATGACGACAGGCCGTGTTGAGAGCGCGTTCGTGTTCCACACGCGCCTCAAAGAGATGTCAGCAAAAAGGAAGGGGCCCGCAAGGGCCGATGCCTGCGGGACTGTTCGAAAGAGATACCGCGGCCCTGGAACACAAATTTTAGTCAGTAAAAGTCTGACACTCCCTCCTACTCCACCCAGAGCGGGAGGAGTTCTTTGATGACTTCGCATCCTTAAAAAAAAAATCTCTCCTATTCAAATTATACACTGTTTTCTTTAAGTAGATGGAAACATAGTAAGTACATATTATTAATGTAAGAAGGCGAATAATTCAGTAGCTCATTTCAAAAACAAACAAACAACAATAAACTGCAGCCCCTTCGAACGACTCATAACAATATTTAACGAACTTTCAACAAAGTCACGTTAAGGCACTTAAACAATTTACGCATTGATATGGGTCCACTAGATAAAACTACCGACCTCATTTGATAGAGCCCATACAAATTTTTCCGGTAATTGTAATAGCAAACTTAGCAAGTCACGCTAATAATTAATTAATTAAGGAATATAAAACCAGCATAGTAACACCTCATAACCCTGAGGGGTAGGCAGACAGGGCAGGAATGAGAACACGGAGTTCCCACGAGCTTTTGACGCCGTAAAAGCTCCTAACCTGATAATGTATAGTGCTTTTAGGGAACGATCGCCTCTTATCGGCCGCATTATGTATTTTGAACAAAACTTTTCTAATAAAACAACATTGAAGTACGAAGTGTTTTAGAGTGGATGGTTTAAAGAGCTTTAATTTTTGCTACAACTAAATAACTATGAGAAACATGGTGTGATAAATACATAGATCGAGTGTACTTTATTGCATGTCGAAATTGTTCATAGCTCTTTTACAATGTTTTTAAATCTATGGGTTCAATGGTGGTCTTATCACTGATTATAATGTGCGATATGATAATATTATGTGACGTCCAGGAGATAAAGGAACCTAAAACAGCAGAATATTTGCACAAGTGTTGAAATGTTGATGCTGTAGATTGCGATTACCGCTCACATACGACGGCCTACCTCAAAGTCTCAGATTAATCTTGAACGCTGAAATGTGCCAAAACATAAACCGGAAAAAGGGAGCAAAAAAATATAAAAAGGCCATTCACGTGACAGAACATTGATTTTATCTTTGCTACTAAAAACTATAGCGTGGAATCAGTAGTGAATCTACCCGGAAATACCAAAAGAAATTGGATTTAAGCATCTATCCAATCCCAGAGCAAAGTGTGAGTGTTCGAATCTATTTGACGCTCACAAAAGGACACCAAGATGTGTTAAAACGACATTACTTGGCCATTCCCCTTTAAGTCATTTTGGAGGACTAATTTCTTCCAAAATCCTTTAGAAAACTCTGAGAACTCCATCTAGGACCTACGGTTTACATAACGGGGTCGTTTTGAGTAAAACTGTTCCATCTAATCCACTTTTTCTTCGTGTTCTTCAAAAGTGTGACGATCCTGCAGACTTACAAAGAAAACTCATACTGTAAGTGCCTTTAAATAATTCATGGCTGAATGTTCCGTGCACAACTAACCTCTAAATAATGCATTTGAATATCTTTGAGATCGAGACGAGGTGCCATTAATCTTTTATAAGTTTAACTCTTAACTCAAACGTTGGTGACGACGATATCTCCTGAGAATATGTTAACTTTAAATCTGTTAGCTACGTTCCTCATTTAAGATCGAAGATTTTTTAGAACATCGCCTAATGGTGTCTAAACCAGCGTTCCGAAATGTGTGTGCCGCGGCACACTGGTGTACCGTGATCACTAGTTGGTGTGCCTCGGAAAAATATGGTGATCTCTTATGGTTAAATAGACAAACTGAAGTAAAATACCTACTTAAACAACCGCAAAACTTTCATAATAAATGTTGATTCATACTCGTATTATGTCAAAATTTTCGCGAGAAATAATGATTGTTACTTGGAGATAGGATCTTTTTCATAAAAATATGAGTTCCAAAATACTATGTTCGTAAAAACATGAAATTTTAATCAGAACAGTTGGAGAAAAACACTTTTAAAAGTTGTTAGTGTTTACACATGGTGCTCGTGACTGTACCTCCAAAATTTTCCGATTTTCTAGATGTACCTTGAACACAAAAAGTTTGCGGAACACTGGTCTAAACGACAGTCAAACACGTAGGTACAGCGACATAACATCAAAGTTAAACTCTTTACATAATTTGATGTCGGTAAACCGCGCGCTTCCACCATTTTCTCATTTTATTTATCCATTCGATAAGTACACAAATAATCACGAGAGCGGTTTGAACATTTTTCTTTTGACGACTTGATGTCTACTCGTACTCTCAGCTTTATAAGTTAACAATTTTAATTTCATTTGTTTTATTATTTCGCCCTCTTGGGTAATTTAAACTTAGTAAACGACTGGATTTAATATTTGCTACTCTAGCTTTCAAGGTTTTAGCCCACAATGTAGGTTTAACTTTAGCTCCATCATTAGTAGAAGTTAGCGCGAACTTCTCATTTTCATTTCATTGTTCGATATTGATGCAGACGCCATACTCATTTTAATTTATTCAGCCAGCGACAATCGCTTTTATATGGCCTCGTTCCGACAGCATAAACCGATAAAAAAACCACGATCGCTCTATCGCATCGCGTAGTCGTCTATTCAGGTGGGGCTATGCAAAAATCGCCATCGAGAAATTAATTGCGATCGCATGTGATCTTTGTACGCTTCGCCGGGAGCATACTGGAAGCCAATCAGCCGTGCGGTGGGACGACCCGCTATAGATTGTCGAGTATCGATAAAATTGTTCGCTGCACTAAAAGCAGATATCACATGTACCTACGTATTTTGTTACTCATTTTCCGTCGCAAAATGCAATCCAGTAAATGCGCTGAGGGATTAAGTAAGTCCATAAATTGAACAAAGCTACGCTTGTTACAATTTTACGACGCAAAACTAATTTTAATTGTCATAAATACACAAATAGATACACAATGTCGGTATTATTGTATGGCCGTTTTGAAACAACTCAAGCATTGTTAATTTCCGTGAGAGAATGTATAGTGGAGCCAAATTTTCGTAGCGAACATTAATGGAATACGACATTTTAATAATAGCGTTTAACTTGTTCGCAGTACGACTGTACGACGCCATTGTGAACATTACATACAATAAGCGGCTTAAGTTCACAATACACAAGTGAAACAATCAGCTAATGAAAACAGAAAACGTATGCTTTTTCATGTTGTAAATATGTTGCTAGGAAAATTCAGATACAAGAATGAAGAAAAGCAAAACTATAAAATGAAACGTACGTGAATCTACCACACAATATTGAAAGAAGCAGATTGCTGTTGTGATTTTCAGTTCCGTGTACGACCGAATGCAACATGCTGTGCTTTCCTAAGTAAATACCTGGACTGAAGATTGTTTGCCTTGTGACCGATGCAGCACCTGCAACAACATCGAAGTAGTTCTACATAGTCTTTTACAAAAGCCTGATGAAATCTCTGACCAGTTCTGCTATCAAATCTCAAATAAGCAGTTTTGATTCCTGGAAATAAAAGCAGCCAGTTAAATAATTTGACTCAAATCACAACACGTTTATCCAATTGAATGAATCTTTAAAAATTGTTGTGTCTTCAAAGGTTGACCTCATAAGATAGATACCAAAATAGATATTTTGTACCAAACTATGGGTAAATATTGCATAGCTAAAAATACAGTTATTTAATATGAAAATAAAATATTACAACGTTGTAAGAAGCAAAAATTACAAACATTTCTTAATTAACTTAAAAGATAGGTAGGAATCTGTTAATTAATTATCTATGCGAATACCTGTGAGCAAAAAACTAAGCTCACTCGGTACTCTAGCGTAATTAATAATTTTCCCTAAGCATTCATTTTATTGCTGGGAGCAATATTAATTACTTACAATTACATCATCTACACAGTTGCCCTCAATATGTTTTTTACCATTGCCACTCGAAAAAGGTGAATAAAACTCTCTTTTACACTCTCTTTCACTGAGTGAATAAAAACATTTTGAATTTGGAACAAGCACGAATTGGAAATGAAAGAAAAAAAACGTGTTGCGCCGACCCCAAATAACATGGGACGAGGGCAGGAAGATGATGATTTATCATGGAAATAAAAAGAGAATCAAATGTAAATAATGCTTTTTTTTGGTTATAGGATAATATAAAGGGGGCAACAAGACCCTTTACAAGCCGAAAGACCATATCTTTCCCAGGTATAGAGCAAAAAAATTGTCTATGATTTTTTAGTTAGTGAGGAGATATTGGGGGTCAAAGTTCCAACTTTGTCACAAGTTTTTTTTTAATACATGTTTTAATGTAAGATTTTTAAACACCTCCACGACCCCGTACTATATAATCCATCCATCAGCACAATGTTTTGAGCGTTACCCAGCAATATTTTTTGCGTAAAATTACTTACTTTGATGTACATAATGCTTGGTTGACGGCTTCGTGAAGGGTCCGTTTACACCGTGTATAGGTTATGTTTTGTTATTGTTGGTTTTTTTTTTCGAAAATTATAGCCAAGCTTATAATGACCAAAAATAGATTATTTAATTGGTAAAGTCACAAGAAATCAGGGTAGTCTGATCTGCAGAATCACAGCGGATGGGAGCAAAATCAAATAAAATAATGTTTTACATTTGGTTTTATTTGGCATCCAGCCTTTTGATTGAAAAGCGTCTTAAAATAAAATAAAATAAAGACGATAAAATATACACTACCCCATGGCTTTCGGACTTTTTACAAACAGCGAGAAATAGGCAAAAATGTATGCGTTGTTTTGTGGTAAATATTTCATTTGAGTCCCCTAATGGACCGATTCGCCAATGTCCTTTACATGACGATATGTAAAACTATAAAGCATTGACACACATACCGTATTGTCCTAAATTGTCAATATAAAAGCCAAGACAATGCAAGCGCACATAAAAGAGAAAGGTACATAAAACTGCTCGTTTCTACGACTACTTTAGCCACTTAGGCCGTAGAATATTCATCGTAGATTGCTTCGAAGCATCGCGTCGTTTATGAAAATAGTTGGGAATGCAGTTGGTTGTTTAATGCTTTATAGTAATTAAGGGATGACCAGACAAAACAAAAGATTTTTTTAAAGATATCAGTCTTTTTTCTCATAGCTGACACAAATGAAAACGTCGGAACAGCGTCGCATCGCAGAAATCAGCGACGACACGTTGAATTTCTCAAGGAAATACAGAAATATTCAACCATTCTGCGCTGCGATGTCCGTCACACAGTTTTACGTATATATGTCGGCTGTTATTGTTGTAATTAACTAATGATAGTAACATACAACGTTGCGGTGTCGCACCGCAAAGATCGGCGACATTACAAAGAGTTTCCAAAGGAAATGTCCGGTGATTTTGAGTTGATGTTCGTCACACAGGTTTGCGTCCGGTTTCTATTGTTGTAGCGTCACTCGGAACTAAGTGGATGACCGGACTAATACTTGAACACGATTCGCAGAATTCTTAACTTGACTATTCCTCCCTCACCGGGAACAATCTATTTGTAATGCTCGAAATTGAATCTTGGATTGTTACTAGGGCATACACCCGGCTCTTCATCACGTATACCCGGTTCTTTCAAGGTATTTGTAGAACCGGGTCCATGTCCTTATTGCATTGTTACATTACAGTCGAATGGTTCGGTGAAGGAGCGCCTTTAGAGGATTTATAACCTAACGCCACAGCAAAAATAAACAAAGTGGAAAATTCAACGTCACGCTCATGTCTCTTACGACATTTCGCCACCCATCAAAATACTGACAATCAAAGTTTTTTCTTTCCAAATTCCAGAGTCGTGCAGACTACAGAGGGGCTTTCCTGAACTACTGCAACAACCCGACACCCGCCAACTTGGCCACGTACTATGACTCACACAACACGTACGTGCAACAGCTGACAGCCACCAACGCCATGCTGGATCAGTACCATAAGCATACACTGCCGACCATATTGCAGGTGAGCAATGACAAGGAACTCTGATAGTTATAGCTTTTGGGACTTATCATATTTATTTAAGTACAGTAGAATCAACAGCTGTAACAGAATGATAGCAATTACCTGTATAAGTGACTTGTCATCAAGATTATTTATTTGTTTAAGTACAGGAGGACCAACAGTAATATGTAACAAAGAGCTTATTACAGGTTATCGCGGTTCAAAACAGAAAAGTAATGGAAATTATAGGATTTATTTCATTTTATGGAGGAATTGTTGACTTTGATTTTATTCAGGACGATACTTTGTTCTTACATTTGTCCGAAGCCAATCACTACAATACACTGGGTGGAAGAGACACCGACGCTAAAACGGTTACCACGTATTCAGTACATCATTCTGAACCCTCCCCCCCACACAGAAATCATTAACCGTGTAGAAAACAGTTGTATTTTAAATTACCGATCAAAAACTTCTATGGTTCAGAATTATGTACTGAAAACGTGGTAGCCGTTTTAGCGTCAATGTATTCCACCCTGTATTTAGTTACCTAGAAATATACGGTTACCATGAAGTTTTTAGTCGGACTGTGACAGTGATTATCATCAGTCATATTATCATAAAGGGCTCAATGTTCACTGACGGACATGGCTACACAGACCTCTTCAGCTATACGCTTTTTGACATTATAAGCCATATCCATCTAGCATCAGCCTAATAAGAAGCGAGACATGCAAACGAACACCCTTTTTATTTTAATTTAATCATAAGTTACTTGTCCAAAACTACTTTATTTGAAGTAATCTGTTGAATCTTTGAAAGCTTTTCTAGACGAATAGACATACATCGTCTACTTCTGGGAACTAGGGCTACCTACCCTCGAGTATGCAAACATTTGGGGGTTATATAAAATAAACACTGGTTAGTACTTTGTTTTCGGATAAACACGTTACGGCTGTCCGAAGTACTTGTTCTATATTAGTGTTTCCTTTTTGTTTGTGAAGGATTTCCAAGATCTTTTGTAACACATTTGATCTATGAACTCTTAGTATTTTGGTTACCCAATGTATTTTTAAAAAACCCAGTATATTTTTGTTGTTATTAAACGTAATTTCAACCATTACTAATCTTCAACTGAAAAGCATCTTTTAATAAAAGAAAGTTGGAAATTCGGTCCTTTAAAAAGACGTAAACAGAGATAAATTTCCTGAAATAATAAGACAGTAAATATGATTAACTTCATGGCCAATAGAAGCAATAATATTATACACAGCTTACAGGATTATATAGCCATTTTATACCATCGTAAACATTTCAATCACTTAACGTATTACTTAGTATTTAAGTAATAAAGCTTATACATTTTAGTAAAGCATAAATATAAGTACTAATGTAATAAGTTTAGTTAGGTCCAACCAATTTTATTAATGGGTACAGCGCTGAATAATACCTACGATGTAGGAAGGCACTCAATACAAGTTCCGGAACTCGAAGGTCGATATAATTATTATACTTGTATTATAATGTAAGTGCTGTTCCCATCCAACTTTACCTTGCGGGAATCTTCGGACGAAGACAAAATACCACTAGTCAAACTAGGGATGAAGTTTCGAACTCGAACTTCTGTACTTGTTTGAAATACGAAAATCCGTGGTATCACAGAATTGTCTGATGAAATTGAAAAAGAACTAGGTCGAATCCCAAGACAATTGGTATTGACATGTGACAGCGAATGGGTCGGTATTCGTACGTAGATCGAATTCGCAGCGTTTGACAGCCCTGTACGGCACCCGTAGAGTTGAAGGAGCTTCGGGCTCCAAACAGACTCCACTAACTCCAGCTTTAATTAAACTGACGCTCACGTAGATTCAGATGTCAAAAGCCGATTTTATTGTTGAATAAATTAATTTATTCTTCTATCGTGCTGTGAAGTATTACCGCAGCAAAAAAACCAAAAGCAAAAAAGTATTAAAACATCGAGAGATAACTTTTTCGATCTCAAATCCTGAAAACTGGGCACTCGGAGTAATCAATTACGTACCTAATCGTATTACTTATCGGTTTATTTATTTACCGTTTCTATTTTATTTCAGGAATTGGAAGAGATACTGACCGACGTGACCGCGACAGTCAGTGAAGCCATTTGTCAAGAAGGAGAAATTGTTACGGATAAGGTAAACACTACTTTTTTTGTAGATCGATTGCTCAACGAAGAAACGTAAAAGTTCTTAGGGGACGTAAATTCTTGATGAAAACGAAGTTTCTTAACTTTTTCGTCGGTCGTCACAATTGTGTAAATTTCTTTTTAATAACTTTTAAATAATGAGGAAAATGTAGAAGTAATATAAACTTAAGGTGTGAAGTAAGAGGGTCTCTTATTTTGGGGGAACAGAGTTGAAAACGGAGCGGATATTCTTTTAATCATATTTAGTATAATATAAACTTATTAATGTAATAGAAAGTTAGGTTGATACTTCAGAATATTCTATGATTATACGCACATTACCAAATTACCGTTTTTATGCCCTAACGATAACCCGACTCTCCCAAAATATTCCGGAACTTTAGTAAATGCTCCGTCATGTCAAAATGACAGTTTGAGAGTCATCCATCTTGTGTCCGTATTAGTTGCTTCTTCAAGTCGGCCTGCCTGATGAAGTTAGACAGTTATTATATGGATCCATTAGATAACTTCCGAAGATAAAGTGGATTGGCCTGTATCTTTTATCCCTCAAGGGGGAGAGCGGTCGTAAGGAAACTCTTGAGATTTAAGAGATTAAAGGTTATGGCGTATAAGGTTGTGATAGTTCGTTGGATTGTATTGCTGGCTGAAATATTGATGTTTGAGATTTTGTGCCGGAAGTTATACTATGAAGAGGTTTTATTAAATAAGACAATCTAACTACTGACCCAAAAAAATATCGATACTTTGTGACTGCAAAGTTTCAACGGTTAATCTTACCGATGCCGATGATTTTACTTACAAAAGTATTAGGTTCAAGATACACAGGCCATTAGGAGATAAAAGGAACTGCATGTAATTCTCAATCGTAACAAAGAATACTACACCCATTACGAATTTCCAGCAAGCTAAACCAACAATAAAGGGAATTCTCGTAAACGTCTGTTATATCGAGCTCATTGCGGTTGCTAACAGGCACTTCTTATTCAAATAAGGCAATTAAAATATCCTGTTTACACAATACGGTACTGATATTATATCGGGATTTGCACAACAGTTGTTCCCGACTTGCAAATTATTCGGTGTGTTCAGCTGCCCAACTTTTGATCTTTGTTAGTTGGGTACCGATTTCCGAAAATACATTTAGTAGATACAGTATAGGTAATACACCTCGTATACAACGTTGTCTGTTTTGGAATTCAAAGCTGTCTTTTACATGTGTTTATATAGTTATTTTATATTCACATAAATATCTGTATGACTTTCGATCTAAGGGTCGTAAATCACGCTTGATATATGACGTATAGTTTTCCATTTCCATGAATGAAATTGTCACCTTCTAAATGACGTTTGTCGTTAGGAAAAAGTTAAATCAACATTTGTATAAACTGGTGAAGGGTTCAATCATATTCGTAGAAAAAGAAGGCCATCTTCAATCTTGCCTTTCAAAAAAAATGTTCTTTAGATATCTTAAAAGGTACTTTGATCAGTTCTGAAAAATGAAGCAATTGTCCTATTTCTGATATCAGGCAGTCTGTAAAACCGAATAAGAATAAAGTTTCTTTAGAAATCTCAGTACGGAACCATCAAAATGGACACGACAATGAAACTGCGATGCGTTTCATAAAAGCTTTTACAGAAACACAATGTCTTTCTACGACCCAGATAGCAGTGAGTAGTTTGTATCAGCCGCGGGGTTCAATTCCTTGTTCATCTAGAGGACATTTCACACGTTTAATTTTTTGGGTACTTATAATTATCATTATTTTATACATCTATGTTTTTAACTGAAGCAATGATAAAAAGAATATTCAAATTCAAATTCAAACTGTTTATTTCAGACAAGTGTCCATAGTACTATAATAATAGTATAATAACAATAAGAAATGGTAATTTAGAAACATCACATTTTAATTCAAAGCTTAATGCAAAGCGTCATCAACTACGGATGTAAATTGTATCAATGTTGTTTTAGGGCATTATAATTATCGTGTCTGTACCATTCACTGTTTTAAAATGAAATGGGGTAGCATCGAGAAAGTGAGCCTGAAAAATATTATACTTATTCATTTTTGTCTTCAACAGAGCAACAACCAACTTCGTCGCTACGAGTCACTGTGCGCGCAGGCCCGCGCGGTCTCCAGCACAGCAGATCTGGCGCATCTAGCAAGAACCCTGCTCACTGCCACGCCCCCCATGCGACCGCCGAGGAGGGTCTTCCTACCACCGTACCCGCCAGACACCGATGATCCACCCCTGGATGTTCCGGCGGTAATGTTTGAATAAATAAAGTGTAAGGGAAATGACGAGGGTTGAGGTTCCCTGTCAAAATTGAAATTGATCTCACTGTTTTGGAAATTGTTTTATCGTAGGAGTCATCTTTTGCAGGCTGTTCCGAATTGATGGTAGGTGAGATATAATACGTATTAAAGCTTTCCTTTCATACCTATCCCAAACAGTCTGTTGAATATTCACGAAATTTCTAACCAAGAGGGTTTTATGGCTAAGTAATAACTGCTGCACATGGTGTATTTTATAAGTGGAGACCTGTAATTGGCTTTCAAACTATTGTACTGTCCTTGATCTGTTTGTTTTAGCTGTAAGTCTCCCATGTTACTTAAATAAATAAATATATTATGCCGAGGTCGATACGAGGGTGACCATAGAGGCGCATATTGGGACACCACCGTTTCTTGGCAACCACGCCGCGCTGTGATCCTGGCTGTCATTAGACGATCTTTGACAGTCGTTACGGGTAGTAAAAATTTCACGTAGTTATGTAGTCGGCCAGCATTTAATAAAAAACAGTTCAAATAGATTTGTTCGTCCATGAAGTCCAAGTACCCAGCAGTAACAAGTGCCATTATTTATTTATTGTTTCTAACCCGAAGTTGCTATGAAGAGGGATTACTTCAAATTGCTTAGGGGATTTAACGTCCAACTTCGAAACGGACGCGATTAAATTATGATCCCATCTTTATTTTAATACACGAAATTGATATCGAATCGACGATTTTGCTGCCAATTAATTTAATTGAGGTAACATGTTGCACGTTATCATGGGTTTTATTTAATTTACTTACAAGTATTTATTGAAATTTTTTACAAATGAGTACGGTCAATCAATTAATTGCAAAGGTTACAATATTTTTGTTTTTTTTTTCTGAGTAACAGTTTCATGTTTAATGATTCGTCGATTTAGTCGAATTTGTAAAACACATGTTAAGTCTACTAGGTACCTGTAAAAGGTACAAGGCATGGGAAGCAAATTCTATTAACTCTATCTACGAGAAGAAAGTCCTACCAAAGGTGGAAGCGCCAGGGTAACCCGTCATACGTTTTTTGCAATTTGCAGGTCGATGACTTTTTCATGAAATAGTCATTCAATTGGGTTAAATGAAGTTAGGGGTTTGTATTGATGATTTTAAAGATTATAAATCTGTAAATACATTTACGGTCGCGAAACATATTTTAATCAACCCAGCAGGTTGTATACCTGAGTGCGATATCTACCCCATTTGATTTATAATGTCATTGCCTACACTAACCTTCTGACCTGCAAATAGCAAAAAAGGTCAAAAAAAGAATTTTGTGCTCTACCAAGGCACTTTCACCTTAAGCCCTAAGATTTGTTCCACGGCTTTCATCTATACCTGCTCACAATCGCACATAGAATATTATGTACCTACAATGTACATATCAACTCGATACTGTTTCGCAGTCAACGTGTTTAGATTAATGAGGTCGTTTCCTTATTAAGAACTTTCCGGTACGGCATCCCTTAGGACTTACAGAAAGTACCTTACCTAATATTGTTTGGACCTACTTTGTAGGTAGTTCTGGGGTAAATTAGCGTTGTTCATAGAACAAATAGTAGTTATAATTATCTAATGGGTAGGGTCTTAAAGATTATCAACAGACATTACATTACCAACAGGGAAAACTTGGTCGGCAATAAAATTGTTATCATTATTCGCCATTAGGTATTATCAAATTATGAAGCTCGCAACTTTGTTTTCCAGCAGTTATTTATAAACTTTAAACTCAAAAAGGAACGAAAAATCGTATTTTAATTCATATTTTTCAGTTTTCAAGAGAGAACTCACCATATATACGATACTCACCTTTTGCTACTAATATTATAAATGCGAAAGTTTGTGAGGATGTCTGGATGTTTGTTACTATTACACGCAAAAACTACTGTGCGGTTTTGGATGCAATTTGGCAGACAGATAGTTTATAACCTGGATTAACACATAGGATACTCACAATTACCGAGTTCCACGCGGCCGCGGGCATAAGCTACTGCCTTATAAATTGCTAATAGATTTTTACAAAATTCTCTTTATCCTTATTCTAACAGCCGATACATTAGTTTAATCTAGACTAATCTGTGCCTAATCTCCACCAATCCCTTGAGCCTTATCCTACGAGATACATCAACATACCTGTATACCTAATACTGTAATTCCGTTAATGAAAGGGAAATCGAACATCCCGCCATAGTTTATGTGTAATTAAGATAGATTACCGGAGACAGTGCATACGACACAGAGCTTATCGTAGTCAGAGATGCGGGTATTCTGAGACGTCTATTGTTCTGCTAGCTTAATTGATATGTAGTGTATTGTCATACAAGGCCTTGTGATTATCTGTGATTATCATGAATGCGTTTCTAAATAATTAATACCTGACATAATGTCTGTGTATCTACAGCTACACCCCAAAAAGACATAACGTAGGTACTACGCACACTTAACGTTAGTTCTTAGTTATAAGGGTTCGAAATTATCTTATTGTCTATGATAATTATTCAATGATTATTGAATGAAATTATCAAAATAAAAAATAATCCAAACTGATTCATAATTTGATGTTTTGAATATTTGACTCGAACCTTTTTTTTTTGTTTTATCGGTAAATAAAACTTATTTTTGTAACTTGATAGTTAAAAGGACCAGAGATCTGGATATGGAATAGTAAAAAATAAAACTAAACACAAATGTACTAAAAGTTGTGTCTATTGATGAAACACCATTTTTGTGACCTTTTTTTTAGTTTGTCACTTTGATAACGCTTTTGGATGCACGGCAAACCGCGTTCGGTATCACGTGAAACAGAATAACTTACTAACTTCTGTAATAATAAGTATCACAGTAAGCAGCCAATGTTCTTCCTCCTCTCTCTTACTTGGTGTATGCTGTGCCTGAGAGGGTTCATAAGGCTTAGCACGCAGTGCGATTAAACGCACGCGTTTAACCGTACGTCTGAAACCGCAAAAAAATTACATAAAGGGTGTAAAAAGACCCTTAACGAAGCCGAAGGGTACTTGTTTTCCCCGTTATTGCGATAATTTTTTTGTTCTAGACCATACCTGGGAACCTTCTAGTTACGGAGATATTGGGGGTCAAAGTTCCAATTTTTTCACAAGTTTTTTTTTAAATCCATGTTTCTGATGTATTTTTTTACTTTAAATACCTTCAAGACCCCCGTATTATTCAATCCATCCATCAGCACAATGTTTTGAGTCCGTTACATTGAGTTTTACCGTAAAACGTAATTTTTCACCCCAAAAAAAAAATCGTTTCCCAGCAATAATTTTTGCGTAAAGTTACTTAGTTTGATGTACAGAATGCTTGGTTGACGGCTTCGTGAAGGGTCTGTTTACACCCCGTATAGCTTTCGGTTAACCGTGTTCGGTTTTAAATTTTATCAAAAATACCAATCGAAATTCTGTACTAATTAAAAAACTTATCGGGATGTTGTCGCACGTCGCTGTACATTTTGAAAAAGTAACCATTCAGATTTCTTTGATCTGTTAGTGAAAGTACCCAGAACTTATGGCGGCAAAGATGTTTACGTTTTCTATTTATTAATTTGAAAACCAAAGCCACAACACACTCTACTCGCCAAAAATCCATGGTGGTACTGAAATAAAATTAAGCTAAACGCCAGCCGCAGTGCGTGGTTGTATGCGGTTTTGCGTTTTCAGCTATTCCTAAACCGCTCGCGTTTAATCGCAGTGCGTGCTAAGCCTAATTGTAACTACTAATATATTACTAATAAACTAACTACTAACACCTAATATATTAATTTCCCTACCAGCTATTTACACATTAAGGTACGGAATAAAGAATTGAGAATTGAATTGAAGTGACGAGTTTTGTTATTGTCAAGATATGTAATTAAAATGATAATTATCACTTCGAATACTGGTTATAATAAAGTCGCGTGTTACGGTGAGAGTCGACTGCCTATAACGCTTAGACTTCGTGGCTGCTACTAAGTAATTTCCTGATGGAAAACCTCAATAACACTTTTTCCGATCTGAAAATCGAACCAGGAACTCCATGACCAGCCGTCACGCTTGTGACAACTAGATAAACGATTTGTAGTCAACACCACCGTGATAATTTAAAACTAAGATTAACGTAAAATCTAAGTGTACTAAATTAACCTGCCTTACCCTTCGAGGAACACAGAAGTGAATTTATTTTGGCATATTTCAGTAGGTACATCTATACTTCCATAGTTTTGTATAATACCTACATACATTCAAATGTCGAGTTCGAGTCTTGTCAACGCGTACAGACAAACGTGTGTCGATTAAACTTCGGTTAACCACACTAATGACCTCTTAACCACTAAGCTCCTAACCATAAGGCAATTCCTAACTAATGAATGCAACGAGAAAACAACAAGTGACGACGTCATTTGCTCGAATTAGGCCCTGTTCCTAAATTGTTGGACAGGAAAAGTTTAACTTTTTAAATGTCAATTTGCGCGATGCCTAGATTTTATCGCCAAAGAGAAAAAAAATAAAAAAAAAGCTTGATAAAAACTTTTTATCAAGCTTCAAAAACCAAAAACCGTAAGCACTCAATTTTATGAAAGTAACGTTTACTACTGAGATACAATTCACAGGCTACATGAGTAAATTGAGTGCGTATCTGGTCATGGGCGCCTGCAACAGGGTGCAAGGGGGTGCATTTGCACCCCCTTGTCGAGAAAGAAAATATGGAAAAAAAATAGATTTTTATAATATATTATTGTGTCGAATCGACAAACGAAACTCTAGCATATCCGAGGTGGAGTGTAAAAATTGTCGGGCTGTTTTCATGGAACTGAAGATACACCCCCCTGGAAATAATCCTGCTGGCGCCCATGTATCTGGTTGTCTGAAAAAAAGCAACGACTACTTACCTAGTATATAACTTTGATTCAAATAATTCCTCTTAACTTCAAGCTCAAACTCAACGGTTTTTTTACTTTAAAATAATATGTTTTAGGTACTAATTTTTGTTACAACCAATCCCACAATTAAGGCAGACCAAAGCAACAAAGTTTTCTTTAATAAGTCCATTATTTATTCAAATAAAAACTGAAATAATGGAAATCATAATCAACCTCAGTATTTCTTTGTTCCTTCAACTTGTTTAATTTTATCAAGAACTGTTGGCATAATTGATTGCTTACTTACATTTTAATAGATTCCGTCCGGCAGCGCGCAGCAGTGCCGAAAGAAAAACGAAGTATTATGTATGTACATAGATAGGTAGGAAGTGGAGACCGCATTTGATGGATATTTTAAATTGAAATGTCTGTCGATTAATCTTGGTCATCTTGCTGAATCACGTACTAAAGGAATAATTAATATTCTTCCGCTTGTGTACTTGTCTACGGCACTACAGCTGTTTTAGGGCCTGGACACAACACCACGGCGCGGCGTCGTGCCGCGGTGCGGTGCCGTGTACGGTGCGCTCCAGCGCACCGTACACGGCACAGTAGCAACCATTGATTCAGAAGTGTTCTCTAACTCTTTTCATTGACTGCCAGGCGGGCGCAGCATACACGGCACCGTGTCGCAGTACGACGCCGCGCCGTGGCGATGTGTCCGGGCCCTAAGTCTACCTGTAACAAAGTTTTAGTTATTTTACTAAAGGATATATTTACAACTTAGTGGTCATTGAAAAAGTTAATAAGGGACGTTTTCTATCCTCCAATGTCAACACTATCAAAGGCACACGGCGACACATCAAGCTATACATTTCTAGTTTAACATGCCCTCGCTTTGTATAGATTTTCCGTACAATGAGAGATTTGCATAAACTGGTTTTGTATAGCTTGATTGGTCGTCGTGCGTACTATCCTGATATCAATTCGTCATAATTTCATGAAAAAATTGAACAGATTGACAAAGGTAGGGCTTTTACGCTTTTTTTTTGACTTGCAGTAGTCGGATCTTGAAATCTATGTACTTGGGAACCTTACCGCCTCAAGTCAAGAGACACATTTATTCTTCTTTCTTCTTTATCGTGTGGTTAGTTCGTAACCTGGTGTCAGAGTTTTTATGCCGCCCATGGGCCTCTGACTTGGCTTTACATGCCGTCAAGAAATATATCTCAGGCATTCTGGTTTCCTCACGATGTTTTCCTTCACCGAAAAGCATTATTATCATTTATTGAAAACATCTGAAGTTAATAAAAAAATATTAGGGCTTGATCGGTTTTTTTTTTTCAACAGGAATGCATGCCGCCTATACTTCGTGGTGAGATCCTCCTGGACCGGATGGGCCCACAAGCGCGCGTCAACTACGAGCAGCTGAAGAAAGACGCGCTAGACCTAGAATTACAAATCAAACAGCTACAAGTTAGTACAATACCATAACCAATTTTGGTGCAACTTTTCTATAAAAAGCACTAAAATCAGATTATTCCTCGTACTTACTTTGCGTTCACTGACACACACAAGGAAGTGTGTTACTGTTAAGCTATGGGATCAGTCTTATCCCTGTACTGGCAGATTAAAAAATAAAAACGCTATTTCAAAGACAATAATTAACATGGGAAAGTTAGCTTCCTATGTAGAAAATAATGGAATAGTACATATAATTTTGATATAAGTGGGGAAACTTTGTTATTGCATTCGAGGTGGAATTATTACCCGAGCTGCAGGCGACTTTGTCATGGAGCCGATAACTGCAGTAAAAAAAAACTCACGCCTATCAAACGACGTTTTTCAATACACTTTCGAAGAAATAAATATATTAGAACGGAAAGTATTTTTGTCAGATATATTAATTTGCTTTTTTTCCGCGCTTTGAAGAAGAAACAAAGATATGATGCCGCTAAACAGCCCAATATGACCAATAGAAAATTCAAATATTTTTGAATTTAGAACATACCTAAATAAAAGTTAATTTATTCATAAAAGTAAATATTTGTTTTAAATAATCATGTTTATCTAAGATATTCTATTCATAAACACAATTTTAATACTCAAAAAAATAACCTGTACTTATTACGTTGTACCTATAGGTACCCTTAGTTATATAAATCACTAAATGTTTCAATGTGTTCATTATACTTTTTTTTTTCAGGAAAACCTCGATTCGCTAGTTCGTCATCAAAGCAGGGGTATTGAAAGTAATCTTTACAACAAAGTTAATGAAATACAGGTAAGATAATGTAGGTATCTTATTAGAAATAAAAACAGAAAACCTACAAAGGAGCAGTGTGGGTATTCCATTTCAGGAAAATCAATTTAATCTGTAACAAAATAGTTTTGTCGATGAAACGATAGATAGGATGTGTAGGTATTTTTTCTCTTACTTTGATCGAACTAATCAAAAAACGGTAAAAGCCACCGGAAAAACCCTTGTAACTGTATCAAAGTTGAGAAACGTAAGGGAAACCTGGAAAAGTGAAGTTACCCGTAAAGTTAAATCGAAAACATTTTTGGAGCGAAAACAAAATCGGCCTGATTTCGACGTCATTAAAATTTCACGCTCAGCCTGGTATTGAAGAATAGGCAACGCACAATGGAACTGCAAGTGGCAATACTTTACAGCTGCTGCGTACCTACCTACACTAAAATGCCTAGTTAATTAATTAGCGACTAAAACGTACGTAAATTGGTTTGTAAAATACTTAGTAGGCATCTATTTCCTCAACGAAGTAAATAGGTACCTAACTAATATGTCAATTGGTGCCAATTTAAGTTAGTGTAAATTAATATTTTTATTACATGTAATATGTAATTAAATTTTTTCGTTATGTGTATGAAAATGTTGGTAGTTAAAATGCTTTTTTTTATGTATACCTATCTAGTACATCACATATACGCGTAAATTCTCTAGAGATCAAGTTTAACTTCGTAGGTTCGGCTTTTTATGAAATAGAACTACTACAAAGTTAGGAAAACTTTTGCAATGAATCCAGTAGTGACATCTATTTAGCATTTTAGAAATTAAACAGAGACATCAAACGGGAATGAAACGCGTTTTAATGAGAGATACGGCGTAAACGAACGTCCCATCTACGAGCTTATTTAAACGGCCGATAGATGTCGTCGTGTTTATATCTGCGGGAGCTTTTTCACTAAAATTAATGCAAGGAGTTTGTAAATAAATTGTAAACTACCCCTACCCTATGTAACTGAACAAAATGAAACAAGAAAAAAAATAATACGAACATTTCAAAAATTCTCTTCTGGTTTTCTCTTCAATCTTTCTTGTTTTTCTCTATGTTTAGAAAACTTTAATCGTTAGGTTTTTTTTTGTTTGTTTGAATTCTTTTGTTAATTCTAATTTTTGGTTTTATCTTCGCTTTGATATGTTCAAGGAATTGATATTTTCTAACTCATATTTTTACAAAACAGGAGGACATGTCTGTGAAGAAATACGACTACAGAGCAACACAATTGCATCTTGCAGCCGTTAGAGCTCAGGTTAGTTGAATTTATAAGATTTACGGCCAATAAAATTAGGTATCTACGTCGCGTCACTACAACAATAGCAGCAATACTTAGGTACCTACATTTGGATGCGAAGTGTGTTGACGGAACATTGAATTTTAAACCTTATCAATTCTTGTACTTTATATCTTTATTTGTGTTTATTTGATGCCTGCTACAATAGTAGATTATGCACCGAGGGGATAAAACTAAGTCTTATCATGTCACGTGTGCTATTTTGAATCCCGAACATAGCGGGGGATTATAAGGCTCCTGAGAGTAGCGAGGACGCTCTAAATTAAGAGTAGCGAGGAGTGAGCTTGCCCAAGACTGAGACACCATTATCCCCGAAGAGCAGTCTCTACTTTTCACACCTACTGCAAGGAAATAATAACCAATTCGAATTTTGAAATATGGCGCCGCGCACCAGCATTCACCCGCGGGGCTGCGCCCAGTGTTGGTGTTGGCCAGATTGGGGATATTTGTTCTCTTTTTTAGGAAAACAAATCGTTCTAAGGGAAAGGAAATTTTTAAGAAAGTCACAACACTACTTGAACTTGACCATTTTTGCCGAAAACAATTATTGTTTTTATTATAAGGCAAGTAAAACCTACGAAGCGAAATCTCTTTGGTAGTTTTCATATAATTTTTTATTTGAGGTTCTAAATTCAAATCACATTATTGACCAGCGGGCAGCATTTATTTGCATTTATTTGCTGCACTTACAGTGCAAGCTTTACGTTAGGTTTGCATGTCATATAATTTGACATTTGCGAGCAAGTGGTGTAAAAAAATATTTCATAAGCTATTTTTCATCTAGCAAAGTTGACAATTTCGACTAAGATGATAACCGTCCATGTAAGCGTCACAGTCAGGTTGCGCTATTGGCATGTCGATGAGCTTAATATACAGGGTGTAAACAGACCCTTCACGAAGCCGTTAACCAAGCATTCTGTACATCAAACTAAGTAACTTAACGCAAAAAACTTCGCTGGGAAAGGACTTTTTTTTTGGAGTGAAAAATCACGTTTTACGGTAGGACTCAATGTAACGCATTCAGAATATTATACTGATGGATGGATTGAATAGTACGGGGGGCGTGGAGGGGTTTAAAGTAAAAATCTTACTTTAAAAACATGTATTAAAAACAAAACACGTGAAAAAGGTGGAACTTTGACCCCCAATATCTCCGTAACTAGGAGGTTCCCAGGTATGGTCTAGAACAAAAATGATCGCATTGACGGGGAGAACAAGTGCCTTTCGGCTTCGTTAAGGGTCTTTTAACACCCTTTATTCAGTGGCGAAGCTTAAAATTTCTCGAAGGGGAAGCCGAAGAAAAAAATGAGAATTGTATAGAGGGACACCCGGTTGGAACGATCTTTGGTGCTACGGAACCCTGTGTGCGTGTGAGTACGACTCGCACTTGGCCGGTTTTTTTAATAAAATGTGTTCTTAAAATTGTAAAGATGTTAACACTGGTTACAACACAAAAGTAATTTTCTGTGCTGTAACCACTGTCAACATTCTTGCTATTTTTTTGACTTGAAAAATAAAGAAAAGCTAAATTCTCAACATCTTTCAAACTTTACGAGCTAATTTTTCAGAACCCAAGTTAGGTTGAAAATAACACGTAAAAGATAATGAATGATGGGGCACCCCTAACGGAATGCATACGAAACGACCAAGACAAAGCGTTCTCATTAAAGTTAATGGACAACATTTTACTTTTCTAGTACGCGACCCTTGTAGAGGACTACCTAACTAAACCATTCATAGGAATCCCTCTAGTGCGCACGCCTAGCTCTCTTGGCTCTAGGCACATGCGAGAAGACGTTCGCAATTCAAAAATCAATAGATTCAAATGTTCCCGCGGTTGCGTCAAAACAAAAGAATATTTTACTTGATTGTTTGTTTTTATCTTGTAATGATTGCTTAAAACAATAAAATGTTATAAATCTGAGAACTGAAAAAAAAATGCAAAAGCGTAGGTAAATTTTTTTTAGACACTAATTCATTTAGCTGAAGTCATTTGAACTTTTTTTTTGTGATTGTTAGTTATATTTTGCAGCAGTGTTTGTTTTCTCTGCATACGTGAGCACTTTGTTAAAGCTTAATGTTTTGTAGACAACCGCGTTGCCGCATTGCGCACAGCCTCCCACTCGGTCCGAGAGCAGATCTCGTAGACCGTCATAACCTCCCAATTCGCGTCGCGTGAAGCCTCGGTTTTAACAACATAGCGCTTTATTTCGCTGTTACTGGACATTTGAATTGGTGACATTGGTGTTGTATTAAAATCGTTAACCACGGATTATCCTAAACGTAAACTGAAGTTCCGTGCCAGGATGGGGTGGATTTCCATGAAAAATCATATGGTAAGCGAATAATTTTATTGAAACAGCTGCTAAGTGATATATACCCAAATAATTTTGTAGTACATTGATACTCGTATTTTGATACTTTTCGTTTATTATTAAGGTCAAATCTGCAAAAACAGACAGCTACAGACTTGAAACCTATTCATTTCAAAATCTGTGTGCTCAGCGCAGCTTTTGTACACTATTGACATAACGGCCCTTATTCTAGACGCCCAGGTAGCTGCTAGAGCAAACAGTTAGGCATCAAAGACTATCTACGTTAAAATATAGGTTAGGCAGTTTACACTGATAGATATAAAGTATCTCCATTGTAAAGTAAATTTCCTTTAAAAGTCTAGATAAATATGATTTTTCCTGTGACGATATACTAATATAAAATTAATCACTAAGTAGGTATTTAATTTGATTGTAGGTACCTATTCAAATGAAAATTATGTGCACACTTAAGGCTAACTTATTACATTAAGTTTATATATATCACGAACATAAATAGGACTCAATTTTAATACTTCTAATGAAAAATGATCAGGTCGTGTACCTACCTATACAAAAATTAAATTTTACGGCTTCATAACAATCACCGACCTACATAATTTATCGTATTTACCTATTTTATTTTATTATGTCACTGCCTTTTATTAGTTCCAATCTAATCATAACAAGTGGTTTCAGCATTTTTGTAGGTAGGTATCTAGGTTTAGAAGTGTTTATAAGTAATATTTGTAGATATTACACCTCCGATGCTGCAGAGCTGTTACAGCGAGACTGAATCACCGAATATTGTAGTAGCGATTTAACAAAATTACCCAAAATATTTTTAAATATATATTTCTGATCAGTAACAATGATAGAAAAGAAAATAATGCAAACATCTATCCTCTACCTTGTTACTGTAAAATTGTTTTACACAACATCCATTTGGATTTTTCACTTTCTGAACGTTCCTATAGTTTTCCCGCGCGCGTCTTCTATGCCTCTAGCGGATAATTTTGGAAACACTTTGCGTCATGAACACTCCAAATCGTGCGTGTCGTGTTTGTATTCGTGGATAATATTTATTTATTTTTGACTCTTGTGACCAACACAGTGAGTGAATACTTGGTGAATAATAATGAAACTTAATAGAGGTAAGTTTTATTTAATAAAATATTATGATTATGTAATAGTAATTGCCTATCAAATGCTAATGATGACGAGACATTATTCTAAACAAAACAATGATTTAGCTAACTTAGTTATAATGGTTACTGATAATATACCTCAGTGGAGTATGATTTACACTAGATTTAAGTATCTCTCCATAGAATTATACGATTTTATTGAAGATATAAGTCTTATAACCTCAAAATATTATTATCTTCAATTTCCTCGTTAATGGGTCGTGTTTGGTGTAAATAATGTTTCTATTTTACGCGTTGTGTGTAAATATTCTCTAGATTATTTAGGTTATTGACATTACTGTCACGATAACCGCTTTATTGACGCGATATAGTTGACCAATGTTTGGGCGGGAAAGCACTACCTACCTACGCGAAATATCTGAACCTCATCGAACTAAATTCTCCTGATACAGTTTTCGTTAGTTTTTAATCAAGCCGTTAGTTAATTGTGACATTTTACTTAATCATCTTGTTTTGTTCCATTCCAGGTGTTCTGACGGACTGTTCATAATCTAATACTGATACTAAATAATCATATCATCAAGACAATGAAACCCGTATCTGTAGATAAGTCGTCATCTAAGAAAAATGGTTACCAATCAGATGACGACAATGTAAGGTACAAGTTAAACACGAATTTCTTTAACAATGCTGGTAAATCTCCCAAACTGAAGAAGATAGATAAAGTGAAAGAAGAAGATGACAATATACGTTATAAATTTCCTACAGTTTTAAACAAACCAAAGCCTGCTGAGCAGAAACATAAACCTAAACAGAAGATCAAGGTTAATTTCTGGAGCAACAAACAATCAGTGAGCCGACTTCATAATTCTGAATCAACCAAGCAGAAGACAAACCGTAGACATACAGTAGGAGCTACGGCCGAGGACAGAACTGCTACTAAACCAAAAAACTCAGCCGTGAAAGTAAGAAAACGGGTATCATTCCTGCCGTCCCCCATATTTAGTGAAAATCATGTACCGATGGTAACAGTGCCCGATGATTTAACTATACATTTAAATGAAGAAGAAGCTAATGATCTGGCTGAAGATTTGAACCTGGCATTTGTTAACAGTGGCAGTAGTATTGATAAAGCTAATCATTCACCAAAAAGAAAAGCTAAAAATGCAAATCTGAACAACCCTCGGGAGGCTAAACGTAAACGGAGTTTAGAGGCTGAACCAAGAAATCATGGTAACGAGAATGAGTTGGAATTCTTCTCTAAATATGTTGTTCAGAAGCTGAGAAAAATGGAAACAAATCAACGTATTTACTCTGAAAATTTAATTAATACTGTCCTTATGTTAGGTCAGCTTGGCAAATTGAATGGTAAATCAAAGATAGCGGAATCATAATATTTTAAAGCATTTGTTTATTAGTTAAATGAAGTTAATAGATTAGCATAATATTGTTTGATAATAATTATCTAAATATCAAGGACCAGAGTACTCACAAAGACGTCAATCATGCTTAAGTACATTAGATATTAGGATTCTCTAATTTATGGTGCTTGTGTGTTTGCCCCATAAAGAGGTAACTCTTAATAAAACTATCTTTTTGAAATCAGTTAATATATTTTCATAAAAAGTACAATAAATGCAGTTGATAAGTACAGAATGTTAATTCAATCAAATTATTGGTACTTTCATATATTTCGTGTTAGTAACAAGAATGGTGTGTTAAAAAGATTGAAATTGTTGACTGAGAGATGCAGTTAGCTTTGCTTTTGTTTTTGTTGGTACTTGTGTTTGTATCATCGTTACCACTTAGTTTATCACTTTCATGTTTCCCTATTCTTATAGTCTATTATCACTTTCATATCTTAAGCTATTTTTGTCTAATGGCATATCAATTTTCAATGAACTTGTTACTTAATTCGGCATAAAATGGTCATAATGGATTCATAGAAGTGATTTGATCATTATTTGATTTAAAACTCATTTTTCTAATGCACAATGCCGTTTTATGTAAGTACACAACAATGTTGAACTTTTATCATAATTTGATGTGAATGGGATATCATGTACAGTGTAAAAAAGTAAATAAGAATAAATGTTGATAACTTAACATAAATGATTTACTCAGGCTATGCTCTGTCGGGTTTAACTTTTACAAAAATTGTAAGGAATAACTTATTAAGACTAGAAAGACTAAGGTTATTAAATTTGTCTTCATAAAAGTCTATATTTTGTTAGTTTAATACATATCACTTTGCCAATTGTGTCTGTGATGAGCGTAACTAAAATGCACAACTGTTATAAAGCATGAAATCTTTATGATGAAATCTTGGCAATTTGTTGGTGTTATTTTGGCAGATTAAATATTTACACATGTATTTATTGATTGTTGTATATTTAAAGGGACTAGTAGAAGAGTTATGAATTGGTCTTTTGACTTTGAACATATTTGTCTCAATTTGTGAGAACTAAGGTGTAATTGTCTGCCTTAAATTACTAATAAAGTATTCATAGTTATAAATTGATTGTTTATTTCATTGTATACCAATTAAACAAATGACCTGTAATTTAATGACAACATGGACAAAGTGCATATTATACCTAGTAAGCTACATTAATGGATGATTAATGTTTGTAGCCAATGCGACAATCAATTGCGTAAAGTTGTTATATTTTATGATGCGAGTGTCATGATCAGATTTATGTCTATCAAAAATATGGCGTAAGCACTTGATTTTTAAACTGTCGTCGTAGGGAAGAGTTTTTTAAGTACCTACTTATAAGTAGGTACTAATTAAGCCAAGCTACCTCCAATTACATTTTATACTATTGATGGAACTTGTGACACAAGATAAAGCATGTCCATGCTTTTTAACATTTCTACAGAAAGAGGGCCCAGCAGAATAAATGGCGACTTTTCGGTACCTCTTCAATTTTGAAAATCGAAATTCTATCTTTACACGTACCAGCTGAAGCACCCATTAAAACTCAAACCTCAATTTTAACTTTTACCCATTCGATGCGGAAAACGTCAGTCAGCGTATTTTTATTTCCTTAACACGTGCGGGCTGCAGTGAACAGAATTGGCGCATAATAATAATAATGTTCGAGCAGTAGTTCGGTCGAACAGTTAGCGACCGAGTGCTCCACTAATGCCCGGTTCCTATAAACAACGATTCGTTGTTGGTCAAAAGCTACCATTCGTTTTTGGGTTACGAGTAAGGGACGGTAAAAGGCGTTCCTATAATTTTTTGCGTGAACTACCTGCGACGAACGGATGTTGGTCACCCACTTACCGAAGCCCTCCGCCAACACATGTTCGAACCTCCTTGCGTTTCGTTATTCCGATTAAGCATGTTTAGAACTAGCGTAAAACCATGTGCATATTACACATGATATAACATATTTATACCTTTTTACAGAAAACTTAACTTTTACGATTATTTCATAATTTTGGTGTTGAAGAAATCCCATAATTTAATAAAAAATATATTTTTGTTATTCGGGCTACTGAAGTGAACAAAACGTGATCGAGAGCTTCTGGCTTGACACAGGCATTTTAGCGGAATTCTAAATTCAATTCTAAGATTTTCTCACGGGGTTTTGCAGTAAAACATATCTGTTGGTTTAAGTAATCTACTCTTTGTACAACATAATTAATACTCTACAATGGACGTTACACAGGTAAGTGATTTTGTTAATAAGAATCACGTATAGTGTAATTTATGCATTTTGGGTACTGTTCAAGTGCGTAAGAATAAATTGTTGTTTGTTTTATAGAAAATGAAGAAGGCCATGACCAAAGATGAGGTTGCACTGTTGGTTGACCTAATACAGAGCACTCCAATCTTGACCAGCAAAGAAACGAACGCAACTACGAATAAAATCAAAGACGATGCGTGGACTTCTCTGGCACTAAGTTTCAATGCCAAGAGTGGGTCTGTTCCCAAATCGAAAGACCAGCTAAAATCAAAATGGGACAATTTAAAAAAAGCTGCCCGTAAAAGAGCACAGGAAGTTAGAATGAATAATTTAAAGGTAACATCATAGACTTAGTTGTAATTATTATAATATCATATTGTTTTATTTACATGATGTAAAGTAATTAAATGTTGTAAAAGTTGTGCCTAAGTACCTATATATTTTTTCTTTATCTAGACTGGTGGTGGTAAACCAGATTTTATTCCACATGATGAGATTTTGGAAAAGGTGACTGGTCTTCTGGGGTCTACTTGCACAGGGTTTGATGTTCCATTTGGTGGTGATGGTATTGGCGGTGGTTCTGTGGTGCTGGACATGGTTGGTAATGCAGAAGTGAGTGTGGTGGACATGGATATGGCGCCATTAAATGATGCAACTAATGCTTATCATCCATCTATCCCAGAAGAGAGTGTAGCTGAAACACCATGTAGAGGTATTATTCTGAATAAATTTTCCTACTCTATCTACCTATTCTTTTATTAATTAATTTGTTTGTAAATGTAAAATCATATTTTTAGCAGGCATACAAGCAAAAAAAAGAAAACTTGAACTATGGGAAGGCAACTCTCCCAGTGCTGAGGGGGGCTCAAGTTATTTCTTTGGCATGCCTATGTCCAGACAATTAGCAACAAAAAAAAAAGGTACATATTTAAATTTATTATTATTTTACACAGCATATTTTATGTGAAATTCTTATACCTGCTCTAATATTTGTAAACTATAGTATAAGTGAACCCTGGTCACACGCAATTTATAAAATAAAAGTATTTCCATTTATTTATTTCAGGAAAAAAGAAAGACAGTGATGTTCAGGCGTCCATCATCACCCGTAACCTTGCTATAGCAAGGTATTATGAGAAGAAAACGGAGAAGTTAAATTTAGAAATTTCACTTTTAAAATCAGCACAAAAAGAAAATAATGTTACAGTTAATGATATTTAGAGTAAAATACTAACTCTAAATATCATTAACTGTAACATTATTTTCTTTACTTTTAAGTCTTAGTTTATGTAGTTCACTGCCATAATAATTTAGAATATATTAAGAAAAATTATAATTTAGGTAAATAAACTTTATTTCAATAAATTTGTGTCTTTCAATAACTAACATTATAGCTACTTAAAATAATAATATTTCCCTAAAAACAACAACAAAATTAATTTATTTCCATGCAACCTTACAGACTAACATACATATTATGATAAAATATAAATTGTGCTAGTAAAAAGAACCTTAGAACTACATTAGTAACACTAAAAAACCAAACAACCATAACATATAACTAAACTAGTGTCCGTCATTAACAATCATTTCTTCATAGACTTTGTTTTATATGTAGCAGATAAGTAGATTTTCTTATTTTTCTTTCTTGATATTAACTTAAAACTACTCATGTGATGATAAACTGAAATAAGATAAAAGTAATAATTAAACACCGTCAGTGCACAGTACATTAACACAGACAAGCTTTCAAACTTAACACCTCAGCATAGCGCTGTACACTCACTTATTAAAGAAATTTGAAATCAGTGTTGTTCTTTCTGTGTAATCTGGTTCTTCAGCAGTATTTGGTACAGGCATTTCCTCTGCAGTAGGAATTTCTACCTCTGGTGGTACATCAGCTATACTGTTTAATCGACAGATATTATGCAACACACCCGTAGCTATGATTACTGCATTAGCTCGTAACAGACTCAAACGCAATGTCAAAGCTACTACTGGAAATCTCCTCTTCCACACTCCAAAGCACCTGCAATAAAAAATAAATAGTTATCTTTAGTACAGCAATAACACTGCCCGACTTGGAGCATGAGTTCTTGAACCCGAGTTAAGTTAGAATAAGCATACCTTTCAATACAATTTCTAGTTCGAATGTGGGCTTCATTATAAAGCTGTTCCCCTCTACTTTGAGGGTTTAACAAAGGTGTTAATAGGTATGGTTTTAGTGGATATGCACTGTCTGCAAGCAGCCATTTGTTTCCATACAACCCACTTTCACATTGAGCTGAAAAAGCAAAAAATTTGATGTAGATACTGAATTAAATTATTTGGGCACAAAACATACTTGTTATGCTGTAATATAATATTACTGTTACCTCTTAGTTCAGAGTTATTAAATATAGTGGCATCATGAGCTGAACCAGGCCAACGGGCTACTAAATTCATGAATAATAATTGAGCATCACACACAGCCTGTACATTAAGGGAAAAGTAGCCCTTTCGATTCCTAAATTCTTCTCCAGTCTCTGAACCTATGCAAAAGAATTGAATTGTGTTAACAAATTAAAAAAGTAAAAACCTATCATAACCCATCATGGTGTTGAAATTCTCATTATGATCTACAAGGTATTGATGAATTAAAAGAAATACTTACCTAAAAGATACAACAAAAACTTACATGGTGATTGAATTCTGATGTGTGTACCATCAAGTGCTCCAAGAACCCGTGGGAAGCGGGCTGTTTTATAAAAATCTTGTTCTGTGTCCGGGTGCATGTATATGTATTTGTTGTATAACCGTGCTATTGCACAGCTTACATCAAATACTATACGACAAGCCGAAGATTTTGATACCCCAACAAAATCAGCCACTGATAATAGCATTGTCCCTAATGCGTAAAATCTTAAAGTTAATAAGAGTTGGTGAAGAGGATGTATACCATGATTCCTAAAACAAAGATAATATTAATGTTTTAAGAGTAAAATGCGTAATGAATTGTGGTCGTTTCAAATGAATATTATAAGGTTAATTTGAGAAATACATACCTGGCTCCCTTCACTTTTAAATGCGGATAAATTTCGACGAGTAAACTTTGTACAGTTGGCTTGTCGAGCCGAAATCTAATTTGGAATTCATTATTATCCAAGATACTAAAATGATCGACCCTCGTTTTGTAATTCCGTTGATTAGGACCACTTTCTTCATCTGATTCGGAGTTACTCCAGTCCGATAACAATTCTAAATCACTTAATTCACTATCTGAACGAGACATTTTGCAATTATTTCAAGCAAATAACGTAAAACAAGTAAAACTTTTGTAGACAACCGACCGAAATCGGGCGGTAAACAAATTGTAAACGATTCGTAACTTTGACAGCTCGTTGACGTTTCTTTTTATTTATAGGAACACCATCGCCCGACATCTGCATACATTTGCCTTACTGTTCGTTATTCGAAACCCTCCCATCCGTAGGTAGCGATCTATCGGTAACTTAACTTACGAAACGTTTTTTATAGGAACGGTTTTGGGATACGTCTCGTAAAAAATACTACTATCCGTAAGCAAAACGACTCGTTTCTTGTTTATAGGAACCGGGCGTAATGCCCGGTTCCTATAAACAACGATTCGTTGTTGGTCAAAAGCTACCATTCGTTTTTGGGTTACGAGTAAGGGACGGTAAAAGGCGTTCCTATAATTTTTTGCGTGAACTACCTGCGACGAACGGATGTTGGTCACCCACTTACCGAAGCCCTCCGCCAACACATGTTCGAACCTCCTTGCGTTTCGTTATTCCGATTAAGCATGTTTAGAACTAGCGTAAAACCATGTGCATATTACACATGATATAACATATTTATACCTTTTTACAGAAAACTTAACTTTTACGATTATTTCATAATTTTGGTGTTGAAGAAATCCCATAATTTAATAAAAAATATATTTTTGTTATTCGGGCTACTGAAGTGAACAAAACGTGATCGAGAGCTTCTGGCTTGACACAGGCATTTTAGCGGAATTCTAAATTCAATTCTAAGATTTTCTCACGGGGTTTTGCAGTAAAACATATCTGTTGGTTTAAGTAATCTACTCTTTGTACAACATAATTAATACTCTACAATGGACGTTACACAGGTAAGTGATTTTGTTAATAAGAATCACGTATAGTGTAATTTATGCATTTTGGGTACTGTTCAAGTGCGTAAGAATAAATTGTTGTTTGTTTTATAGAAAATGAAGAAGGCCATGACCAAAGATGAGGTTGCACTGTTGGTTGACCTAATACAGAGCACTCCAATCTTGACCAGCAAAGAAACGAACGCAACTACGAATAAAATCAAAGACGATGCGTGGACTTCTCTGGCACTAAGTTTCAATGCCAAGAGTGGGTCTGTTCCCAAATCGAAAGACCAGCTAAAATCAAAATGGGACAATTTAAAAAAAGCTGCCCGTAAAAGAGCACAGGAAGTTAGAATGAATAATTTAAAGGTAACATCATAGACTTAGTTGTAATTATTATAATATCATATTGTTTTATTTACATGATGTAAAGTAATTAAATGTTGTAAAAGTTGTGCCTAAGTACCTATATATTTTTTCTTTATCTAGACTGGTGGTGGTAAACCAGATTTTATTCCACATGATGAGATTTTGGAAAAGGTGACTGGTCTTCTGGGGTCTACTTGCACAGGGTTTGATGTTCCATTTGGTGGTGATGGTATTGGCGGTGGTTCTGTGGTGCTGGACATGGTTGGTAATGCAGAAGTGAGTGTGGTGGACATGGATATGGCGCCATTAAATGATGCAACTAATGCTTATCATCCATCTATCCCAGAAGAGAGTGTAGCTGAAACACCATGTAGAGGTATTATTCTGAATAAATTTTCCTACTCTATCTACCTATTCTTTTATTAATTAATTTGTTTGTAAATGTAAAATCATATTTTTAGCAGGCATACAAGCAAAAAAAAGAAAACTTGAACTATGGGAAGGCAACTCTCCCAGTGCTGAGGGGGGCTCAAGTTATTTCTTTGGCATGCCTATGTCCAGACAATTAGCAACAAAAAAAAAAGGTACATATTTAAATTTATTATTATTTTACACAGCATATTTTATGTGAAATTCTTATACCTGCTCTAATATTTGTAAACTATAGTATAAGTGAACCCTGGTCACACGCAATTTATAAAATAAAAGTATTTCCATTTATTTATTTCAGGAAAAAAGAAAGACAGTGATGTTCAGGCGTCCATCATCACCCGTAACCTTGCTATAGCAAGGTATTATGAGAAGAAAACGGAGAAGTTAAATTTAGAAATTTCACTTTTAAAATCAGCACAAAAAGAAAATAATGTTACAGTTAATGATATTTAGAGTAAAATACTAACTCTAAATATCATTAACTGTAACATTATTTTCTTTACTTTTAAGTCTTAGTTTATGTAGTTCACTGCCATAATAATTTAGAATATATTAAGAAAAATTATAATTTAGGTAAATAAACTTTATTTCAATAAATTTGTGTCTTTCAATAACTAACATTATAGCTACTTAAAATAATAATATTTCCCTAAAAACAACAACAAAATTAATTTATTTCCATGCAACCTTACAGACTAACATACATATTATGATAAAATATAAATTGTGCTAGTAAAAAGAACCTTAGAACTACATTAGTAACACTAAAAAACCAAACAACCATAACATATAACTAAACTAGTGTCCGTCATTAACAATCATTTCTTCATAGACTTTGTTTTATATGTAGCAGATAAGTAGATTTTCTTATTTTTCTTTCTTGATATTAACTTAAAACTACTCATGTGATGATAAACTGAAATAAGATAAAAGTAATAATTAAACACCGTCAGTGCACAGTACATTAACACAGACAAGCTTTCAAACTTAACACCTCAGCATAGCGCTGTACACTCACTTATTAAAGAAATTTGAAATCAGTGTTGTTCTTTCTGTGTAATCTGGTTCTTCAGCAGTATTTGGTACAGGCATTTCCTCTGCAGTAGGAATTTCTACCTCTGGTGGTACATCAGCTATACTGTTTAATCGACAGATATTATGCAACACACCCGTAGCTATGATTACTGCATTAGCTCGTAACAGACTCAAACGCAATGTCAAAGCTACTACTGGAAATCTCCTCTTCCACACTCCAAAGCACCTGCAATAAAAAATAAATAGTTATCTTTAGTACAGCAATAACACTGCCCGACTTGGAGCATGAGTTCTTGAACCCGAGTTAAGTTAGAATAAGCATACCTTTCAATACAATTTCTAGTTCGAATGTGGGCTTCATTATAAAGCTGTTCCCCTCTACTTTGAGGGTTTAACAAAGGTGTTAATAGGTATGGTTTTAGTGGATATGCACTGTCTGCAAGCAGCCATTTGTTTCCATACAACCCACTTTCACATTGAGCTGAAAAAGCAAAAAATTTGATGTAGATACTGAATTAAATTATTTGGGCACAAAACATACTTGTTATGCTGTAATATAATATTACTGTTACCTCTTAGTTCAGAGTTATTAAATATAGTGGCATCATGAGCTGAACCAGGCCAACGGGCTACTAAATTCATGAATAATAATTGAGCATCACACACAGCCTGTACATTAAGGGAAAAGTAGCCCTTTCGATTCCTAAATTCTTCTCCAGTCTCTGAACCTATGCAAAAGAATTGAATTGTGTTAACAAATTAAAAAAGTAAAAACCTATCATAACCCATCATGGTGTTGAAATTCTCATTATGATCTACAAGGTATTGATGAATTAAAAGAAATACTTACCTAAAAGATACAACAAAAACTTACATGGTGATTGAATTCTGATGTGTGTACCATCAAGTGCTCCAAGAACCCGTGGGAAGCGGGCTGTTTTATAAAAATCTTGTTCTGTGTCCGGGTGCATGTATATGTATTTGTTGTATAACCGTGCTATTGCACAGCTTACATCAAATACTATACGACAAGCCGAAGATTTTGATACCCCAACAAAATCAGCCACTGATAATAGCATTGTCCCTAATGCGTAAAATCTTAAAGTTAATAAGAGTTGGTGAAGAGGATGTATACCATGATTCCTAAAACAAAGATAATATTAATGTTTTAAGAGTAAAATGCGTAATGAATTGTGGTCGTTTCAAATGAATATTATAAGGTTAATTTGAGAAATACATACCTGGCTCCCTTCACTTTTAAATGCGGATAAATTTCGACGAGTAAACTTTGTACAGTTGGCTTGTCGAGCCGAAATCTAATTTGGAATTCATTATTATCCAAGATACTAAAATGATCGACCCTCGTTTTGTAATTCCGTTGATTAGGACCACTTTCTTCATCTGATTCGGAGTTACTCCAGTCCGATAACAATTCTAAATCACTTAATTCACTATCTGAACGAGACATTTTGCAATTATTTCAAGCAAATAACGTAAAACAAGTAAAACTTTTGTAGACAACCGACCGAAATCGGGCGGTAAACAAATTGTAAACGATTCGTAACTTTGACAGCTCGTTGACGTTTCTTTTTATTTATAGGAACACCATCGCCCGACATCTGCATACATTTGCCTTACTGTTCGTTATTCGAAACCCTCCCATCCGTAGGTAGCGATCTATCGGTAACTTAACTTACGAAACGTTTTTTATAGGAACGGTTTTGGGATACGTCTCGTAAAAAATACTACTATCCGTAAGCAAAACGACTCGTTTCTTGTTTATAGGAACCGGGCAAAGCCCGTCAAAGCCAACATAGATTGCGTGTTGGTCACTAGGTGGCCACTTTTTTGGCTCTCATTCTCATCTCTTAAACATATTAATACAACATCACGCCTGTGTTACCCAAAGGTTTAGGCAGAGATGTAGTTTAGTTTTACCTACGTGGATTATTTTGACAGTTGTGTTTAAGTTCCATATAAACTGGTTTACAGCTGCATTCGGTTAGACTGGAAGCCACCATCAGCATACCTAGTCGGGAAAAGTCTAGGCAGATCGATTTTTGATCGCGTTCCATAAAATAGGGTGGGAGTAAGCCCTAATAGCATTTAACCGGGGATACATTCAACTCCTGGTGGATGATCCGAAAACACCCAGTAACAGTAGCTATACCCGGGCTTTCAATCCAATACCTCTAGGTGGCCGGGCAAAGTGAACTCAGCAGTCGTAGGTATTTGCGATCACTGGACCACCCAGGCAGTCATAATAATATAAGTTTTTAACATTATCATTAATTTTAGAAACGGGATATTTACCTTGTTTACTTTTTGGTTTGAGTAAAACCAAAAAGAAAGATCAGGAACTCAAACCAAAAAGTAAACGTGGTAAATATCCCGTTTCTAAAATAAATGATAAAGTCATAATTATTATGTGTATTATATAACCTACAGGTCCGCGTACCGTACTAACGTAGATAATAATATTAGGTATATTTTTTGTGTTTATGTACCTACATAAATGGCAGCATTTCCAGTAGCAAACTACTAATTTGTATAGATTGTTGTGTCTGGCAGCGTTCGGCTTACATTAGTCACTATTAAGTGTGTGGCTTCAGGCATTGATAATGCTTTAGAGATTAGGTTACCTGACAACGGTTAGGTACGTTAGTTAGGAGTTTAGGACGGTAGGAGACAAAGGTTTGGATAATTGTTGTCGGATAAAGGATCGATCAAATTGGATGCAATTCTTCTGTCACCTTTTCCGAAGAGGTCGCAAGTTGTTTGAGATCCTTTTTGATAATGTTGCTACCGTCTGGATACTTTTTCCCCTCATAGAGTGCCTAACTAGGTGTGTTTCCAACTTAGACTGAGTTGTGTCTGGTATGTTTGTGAATTCGGGAAACTGTCTAGACCGCCGTGTCACTCTGATGCGGTTTCTTTAATTTGTTAGTCTGTAGATTGAGGGTTACCGATCTAAAGTGGGGGCTGGTAGGTTAACCAGCTACTTTACTTCGTTTAAAGCTTTTTCACGGGCATTTGGTGGAGTCTACACTGAGTGGAAGGTAGAGAGACTGGAATGCGAATGACCAAACAGCCCCCTGCACCGGTGGAAAGGGAGCCCAGAGGCCACATGTGTGAGTACTATGTACTGCAATAAAAGCTACCATTTACATTTATTTATCTTTCATTGACTCGTATCTGCCCTGGTGGTTGAGAGAATGTCATGCTCACTCAAATGTTTCGTTGATGGTGGCACGTGTGTGTTGACTGTCGGATCATTTAATTCCCTTCAAAATGGGTCCAAATCCATGCGTCATGTTCGTGAACAGGCGCCGTCAGTAGGGACGGTAATTGGTAATTTCTTAGCTGCCGTGGTTAATTTTAATTTTGAATTGTTTATTATATTTTTTTACTCTGGACGCTCTTTGCGCGTCTTTATACATCGTTCTCACATATAAGTATGTATAATCTCAACATAATTGCTGTAAGGCAGTAACCAAGATTTTGTAACAATATTTTGATTTCAAAAAGTGTCCATGGAGTTTCTTGCATATTCTTCTCCATAGAGATCTGAAATTCAAAAGTGCTTGTTATTGTAGAATTGAAATAAATACTTTCGGTTTGGTTTTTCAGCAAGCATATTCGGCATGAAAACTTGATAGCTCAGTAGGAGGACCCTAGGAAGGGATGACAGAATTCGTTCGATTTGAGAAAGTCCACAATTTCTTCGGCAAGTTTGCTGAGGTTCCATACCACTAGGTACCTGCCTATCTACCACCTATGCACGCGTAACGTAGCATGACCATTTCTATACTCTACGAAGAGAAATTGACATTTCTTTTCTTAATTTTTGTCATCACGCCTTGGAAATCTGTACTACTAGGTATACTTATCTGTGATTTTATCTTTAGCTTCTACGGGTGGCTATGCTACGAGTGCATTTTATGCAATGGTATTCCAATTATCCTTTGGAAATAAAAGTACATTTGTTAATAAGATTTTTATTCAAATTTTTGCTACAAATAAGTGTGGAAAACTTGTCTCCTTATCTAACTACCCCCTTAGCAACTGTTATCAGTCTCCATACATTTAAATTCCGCATAAATGAAAGTCTAATTAGGCTGTTTATTTCGTCTTTACCTCTAGACATCTTAGGATTGCGTGTTGTTTGCAAACGGTTGCCGGGTTACGTCGGATCGCCGCCACGCGACATCCGGCGCCCAGCCCACAGTCACTCCGCGCCCGCCCTAACTAGCGGGCGCGATACTCGGTCGCGTTGGCACTTTAAGTTTCTAACAATCTCGCCTGGATACCACTATTTTCTTCTTCTTATTTTTTTATGTGGAAAAGGAAATTCTCTTTTTATTTCCAATTCATTTCGATTACTTACCTACTGAAAAAAAAACTTATTGTCTTTTCAAAAACTTTTGGAATAACTTATAAGAAAAATATTTATACCCAGTTTTTACAACCTTTTGTCAGAGAAGACGAAGGACGTTTTCTTGAATACAAACTTAATCAAAATTGAAAATAAATTATTATTAATTAAAAATGGATATAATTCATCGGTTACACTACTTAGTGCTATCGCAGAAATCTGATCTGATGACGATGGACCGTGATCAAAGGATGCGAGTGCGGAGGCAGTCCAGCCTTCCTGAGTACAGCAAAGCCAACAAGACTCGACAGCGATTGGAACAAGCTTATTTCAATGATGTGAGTGTTTTGGTGAATCCAGCTTCGTAGATGTAGCCTTAAATGTTGGCCAGTATCTCGTCTTATTCCTAATAAACAGTGGGTAGATAGGCAATGTTAGATTGTACCATAGATAATCTTACGTCTCCTCGTTTATTTTAAAGAAATGTTCATTTTGTACAGGCCTCTATGACTTATCTTTTTATTTTAAAAGAAACTTCGTAGATTTAGGTATCCTGAATTGTGTTCTTAGGCCATGTTTCTTGTCTTAGTCCTAATAAGCAGTAAGTAGTTATAAGATGTAGACAGTCTTGTTCCACCACATCTGTGTAATTGTTGGGGGTCACTTATAAGTTGTGTAAGATTTCCTGTAGGGGCCGCTAATACACGGCTACAATTTCTTTCTTTCAAACGAACGTGTATACTCTCGTGTCTCGTACCTAGTTGAAGGCTGCCTTACTAGGACTTGCTTCTGGTTTTAGCCCTGGTAAGCAGTGAGTAGTTAGAAGATGTAGATGGTCTTGTACCACCTCATCCATCGAGTGATTGGGTAAGTTAATAGATTGGCTCATTTTGTAGGGACCGCATTTTTTTTTTAAGTAGGTATCTGTAGTCTCGTAGACCTCACCATAAGTTTTATGTCGCGTTACTAGGGTCTGCTTCTTTGGACTGAGTTCTGATAAACAACAGGTAGACAGGTAGGTAATGTAGACTAGTTACGTCACCTCATCTGTTGAATTTTTGGGCCACTGTTATGTTGTTAATGTAGTTAGTTCTAAGATATCGGTAAAGGTTGTTATTAACATTGTGATCATTGACATATGAATCTATTGTCTTCCTTAATCTTGTCCGTTGTGAGCTTTCAGTCTCGAATTGGAGTAGATAAGTAGGCAGTTTTCATATATAGTTGGTGTTAATTTTCCCCTCCATCATAAATTCTTATACTGAAAATTGTGAAAAAGCTTTGACTGACTAAATTGTATTAAAAATAATGTTTTTATGCTTATTGTTTTGTTTTTATAGAAGGCTATTGAAGGTAGACAAAGATTGAGTATGGAATGTTGCCACATTGGCGATACTCAGCGGTTTATGTTCTACATACTTAGGTCCCTACTTAATAATGCTTTCTGATGTCAAAGTAGGCGCCATTTTACTAAAAACAAACACGATTCCCTAGGAATACATCATCCTGTCAAGAGCAAAGTGATATTTCAGTTCCCCACGGGAGCCGCAACCTCTCATAAATGTAAATTATGAAGTATCTACCGATCTATCTGTCTCGCCATATCTGTAAATATTTTTCAGCTCTGAAAGGTGACAGGTTATCATTTGAGATAAGCTACCGATGGTTTTTGACATCGTAGTAGATCTTGATTATGGCATTTTGTTAGGATCGTTTAAAACTGCTTTTGGATAAGATAAAGTTATTTATCGGAAAATCTGTTAAATAGCTGTGCCTACATAAAGGGTGTAAAAAGACCCTTAACGAAGCCGAAAGGCACTTGTTCTCCCCGTCAATGCGATATTTTTTTTGTTCTAGCCCATACCTGGGAACCTTCTAGTTACGGAGATATTGAGGGTCAAAGTTCCAACTTTTTCACAAGTTTTTTTTTAAATACATGTTTTTTAAATAAGATTTTTACTTTAAACATCTCCACGACCCCCGCACTATTCAATTCACCCATCAGAACAATGTTCTGAGTGCGTTACATTGAGCCCTACCGTAAAACGTGATTTTTCAACCCAAAAAAAACCTCGTTTCCCAGCAAAAAAATTTGCGTAAAGTTACTTAGTTTGATGTGAGTTTGTGAGAGGTGAGTTTGTTGTGTGTGTGAGAAATGTGAGAATACTTGGTTGACGGCTTCGTGAAGGGTCCGTTTACACCGTGTATTTACCTTCCTATTTGACTGGTTCTTCCGGTTCGTCATTACAGGTTCCAACCTGGAGAAAATTCACGATGTACATAGGTACAGACCTACGGTACCCTATTAGGAATATTTCACCGAAAAACAACGAACAATAAGTAAAAGACACCCACTTTAAAAATTCCAAGGTAAAGGAGTAGATTCTGGAGCCGGCTTGAATAAAGAGGATATAAAGGGTATGGTAGATAAGTCGCTCCACGTCATCGTCCATCCGCCGCGATAAGGCGCTTTATAGTCCCGGCCTTTATTTGAACTTGACACGATTCTTCTCTATCTTGATGCAGTTAAACTTTCAAAGACACAAACGTGCCTTTGTTGATGGCTACGTTTTAAAAACGTTGGTAGACAAACGTCTAGTTATGAAATATATATATATTGGTAAATAGACCGTACAAGGTGTAAGGGAGCATTCGAGAAAACAAACAGACTGTTACCATGAATTCAGCACTTGATTTTATACACCCCATTGAAACCATTGACCCCCCATGTTGAGCAGTTTAAAATAAGTCGTTAAAAATCAGCTCTTTAAAATGTATACACAGCCAAAATGCATAGAACTTTGATACATTACTAAGCAAAATCGAATTCTAATGGTCACCTACTTACTCTTCAGACCCCCCATGTATTCATATCCCCGCAAACTGCCATTTATTGCGATACAAACTTCAACCACTCTGAGAGTTCTGAAACTTTTCCAACTGAAAAATCCAATAACAACACTTTGCTCGGTGTGGAAATCAAACTTACACTTTGATATTAGTAGAACAAGGCGGCAGCTGAACAAAAATCACATCTGAAAAATAATGGCTCACGCAATCGTTTTCGGCCAGTGAACGCACGGCACCGTGTTCGCATCGCATGACTAATAACGTGATGCTTTTAGTGTTTCAAAGTCAAAGGGCTAAAGTTTTGTGCGCAACTTAATCGATACAAACTTTTATACTGGCCTACTCACCCCAAACTGACATTTTGGCGATAATAAATACCGTCTGACAACCTCCAGGAATCTGGAACAGTATTTAGGTATCTAAATTATCATATTATTTAGAGCTTCAGTCAACTTTTATTTAAGTATGAATGAATATTTTATGACTCCTACAAGTTGTTTTTGCGAATTGACTTCCGTTGTTTTTGTAGAATTTATTTTTCTGATGATTCTTAACTTAAGGTTACATCTTTTTTAAGGATGGGAAATCATCAAATAACTCCTCCCGCTCTGGGTGGAGTGGACACTCCCTGTGTCAGACTTTTACTGACTAAAACCCATCCATGTTCCTTCTTTGCCCTTTGTGTTCCAGGGCCGCGGTATCTCTTTCGAACAGTCCCGCAGCCCCGGCAGGCATCACGGTTACAACCTTGGAGGTCTGTATTGACCTTAGTTTTCTCTAGTTCACTAACACAGGTTAGTTGGCTAGAAAATCGATACACCCTCCTAACTAATTACAGTTTCAGATTTAGCTAGCATATACTAGCCCTTGTGCTATGCTTTTAGTCTTACACGTCTTTTGTCTCGTCATTTGCGTACTTACTTTTAACCCGATCCTGTCACTCTGTGATCTCTGCTAATGAAAATTATATTTCAAATTGAAATTAGTCTTGTATTATGTTAACATGGTACTTCAATTTATAAAAACTTTTTAGATTAAACTTGCAATTATTTGATTTCACAGAATACAAATTTTCACAAATTAAACTGCTATTTCGCTACGGAAAGATAATTTATTCCACTGTCGCAGATCTAATACATAAATATTTCAGCCTGTTGACAGGACCGACGTACAAATTTAAGCCAAAATTTAAAATTTCTCCGCAAAAAGTTGAGAAAGGCTTGAAGAATGAAAGGGATGTAAATTAGTTAATTTGCATCACATAGTGCGCGCAAAACTGTGCGGCCCATGGTTCATAATACTGGTATGAAATTCATTCATAAGGAAGCCTTAACCTTTAGAACTTTTTATTTGAATATTTCTTGGTTGCGAAGGTCAGATAGAAGCAGTCGCTTCATGTAAAATATTGCTATTCAGCTGCATCTGGTTACAAGCGGACCTACCAAAAGGCAGACAAGAGAAAACATCTCTAAAAAAGAAAAGCCTATTGAAGAATGTCAAATTAAAGAACCATTGTAGGAGGTAGGCACGTAACTCGATCATTGACTTTTGATTAAATGGCACTCTTTACTGCCTACATGCTAGTACTCTACCCCACGAGAGATTTTGTCTAAGTGGATAAGTAGGTACTTACCAGACGAACAATATAGATACCTAGGTACTTCCGATGAATGTAATTTGATCCTCGTACTTTATTAGTATTACTAGCGACCCGCCCTGGCTTTGCACGGGTGCAATGTAGATACACATATACATATAAACCTTCCTCTTGAATCACTCTCTTGCTGAAAACTGCATTAAAATCCGTTGCATAGTTTAAAAGATCTAAGCGTACAAACAGCGGGAGCGACTTTGTTTCATACTACGTTAAGATTACTTACAGGTATAGATAGGTACCTAAACAACGGCACTATGACCAATGATAAAACGTTAAAAAGTATTTTATAGTTTAATTATTAGGTTAATTCAGTTTTAAAAACAATATCAATATATTCGACTTCGTTAAAAGACAATGATGCGGTTATCGGGTGTATCTTACTTGTCCAAATAAACCCCATATAGCAGCTGCTGTAAACGTAGTATCAAAGTTATACCTACATACATACAGATGCCCTACCCATACCCTACGTAACAACTTCACTCTACATCTCATACAAAAGAAATCCCTGGCACGTGAAAGCTACAAAAAGCGTTTCGAAATAAAAGAAAAGAAAAATCTTTTGAATACCGGTTGGCCGTTTTTCTTAGCGGGCCCTCCCATCATTAGGTAAACGAAACACTTATGAAATCCCTCGCTATATGTATTATGTCTACCTATTCCGGAGTCAAGGACCTGGCTCTCGACCTTTCGATGAAGACATACAATTTTATACTTTGTTTCGATGATCCAAAATATTTGCATTGTTTAAGAAATGCTCAAGTTATTGGTATCTAGGACGTATGTAACACTTTTCGTGTAGGTATTTAAAGTACACAATAAATCTATTAGTTAGGTAATATGGTGAAGTTTCTATAGATATTTACTAGCTCGGTCTGACAACCACAATATTAGTTTAGTATGCTCTATGCTGGCAATTGGCAGGAAATTGAATTAACGTTGCTAGGCAAGCCGTCAGATTCCTAGAAATTTTAATAAGCTTCTAGTAAAATGTTAGTTCTACGTAAAGAAGCCAATCTGTACCTACCTTCAACTAAGTAATTACTATTAACAAGATTAGAGTTCCTAACTGTTCTACCGATGGATGGATACAACGAAAATTCAGCCTATGCTTAGAAACTAACAAAGTTTCTGATTTATAATTATGTATAAAAAAGTTCAATCAGATTTTTAAAAAGCTTATAGAAGCACTTACTGTAAACGGATCAAGGATGAATTCCACCAAACGACTCGCATCGCATCGGATCGTAACGGATGCGAACGGATACGACGACAGACGATACGAATACGATCAGCTCCGTACCGTCGCTTGCGAACGTATCCGTTTCTGCGCCTAGTCAAATAGTTTCATTCCTAATGTAAATTAACAGATCAAATAATATATTTTAGTATTAGAAAAATAAAACAAATTATTATTTTGCAATGAACGCCAATCACGCGATTTCTCGGAGACAGCCCTATGATGTTCCACAAGCTAGATATTATTATCGATCATATTAACACGTGTAGAAAATAGAAACATAGATACCACAACATATCTCACTTGACGACCAAATCAAACACTTTTATTCGATTGAATCTTTGAGAAATAATAACTATACATAACAAAGTAGGTTCATTTCGAAGAAACAGGGAAAATAAAGTAGGTAATATTTTGCGTGACTCTTTTTGCAAATCGGTCTACGGAGCATGAATTCATTACTTTACGAAGCTAAATTTTCTGCTCCCTATCATTCGATGATTGATCGAAAGTGGGTTTACCTGTATAATAAAATGGAGTAGGTTCTTAGGTTCCATTAAATGGCTAAAATACTAGCCTAGATATAAAATAATATTTTGCAAAGGTTATAAGGATTTGCCGATATGTCAATTACTTATAATTTAATAACTTATGACTGCCTCGTAGGTCTAGTGGTCGCAAACGCGACTGCTGAGCATTAGGTCCTGGGTTCGATTCCCAGGTCGGGCAAAGTGTTGTTGGCTTTTTCCATCAGGAATTTCTCAGTAGCAGCCACGAGTCTGGGTTTGCGCCCGGTTGATGGCAATAGGCTCGCCCCCTGTTACATGGGACTTAAACATAACTGGCGAAATGTGGGTGTGCTTTTAGGTACACCTCTGCCTAACCCTTCGAAGATTACAAGCGTGATGTTATGTTATGTTAATAACTTATCTACTTAAAAATTCTCATACTTTGTTGTTAAAAGATATACTAATTGTTCATTTGTTTTATGCTAAAAGTAATATCCACATTCTGGATAGTCAACTTTGCCCGCGTTGTAATTCGAGAGATAGAAATATTCGTATTGTAAATCTCCTCGTGTCGAAAAAGTCCTTGACCACTAGTACCTTCCTTTGAATAATGTTGTGTAGAATCGTGGAATTTTCCGACTGCGGCTACGGGGGGAAATTCTCTGGGGAAAAACCTTATTAACTAAATAAAATTATTAAAACTATTTTATACATAAATTAAATTGTCTTGAGACGGGACGACAAGACTCATAATCATAATGGAAGCACCAAAATTTGGCTATCGACGATATCTGTGTAGGTAAAATATCTGTTGTTTCCTACCCGGTAAAAATGTATGGAATAGCTGTTTAATAACCGATGAAAAATAAAATATGTTGTATGTTTCTATGTTTGGTATGATGTACTGTATGAAAAACGTGGTAAATGTTTGGGCTTCGACGTCCATTCCACCCTCACACCCTGTATATCTAAGCCATTTATTTAAGTTATAGTGTTTAAACTTTCAGTTCGTATTGATTAATATTAATCTGTCTTAAATCCCTGTTGAAAGCAGACACGTTGTTTATTTCTATCCATTATTATAAACAGAATAAGTGGATAGATAAGGAGCCAACAAAATTCATAAAAGCGCCATATCAAAATGTAAAACCATTTCAAGGAAACAGACTCATAAAAATAGTACGAGAACAAAACCATATGTATACAAAGAATTCGATAAATAACTATGTACGACAGTAGAATAGCGGAAAAATGGTTGGCAAGCATTGTTGGCTTACTCTAGCTAAATCCTGGCATGTCAGAAGCTATACATCAAGATAATAAATAGAATAAAACCTACCACCTTCTCTTTTTTGGCAAAATATATACTTTCATGAAAAAATAAATAAACAAGAATTCGTGAAGTCAAAGATTTTGAAGATTTTCCTTCTCATTTCCGCTTGCAGCCGCTGAGTTAAAATTGTGATACGGAGGAAAATGTCGTGTGAAAAGTTTTGCCAATGCATGTAGGTACTTAGATGGCTACAAAAAGTAAAGAAAGTCAAAAGGAATGATGAATGAATGTGAGAAAGATGACGTGGTTACAAAAAAAGTAACTAAAAAAAAACTACTGAGATTACGCGATGCGAATCGGATGCTTATTTACCAACATCGACTCGCATTTCATCTATTTAAAATAGGTATTTAGTAATTTTGATGTTGATAAATGTGAAGTAGAGTCTTCTACTTCATCCCCTGCCTGTCTAGGTAGGTGAATGATGAATTATGCGGGAAATCCTAAGTCATCCAACACAATAGTTCGTAGCCCTAACAATGTATGGTACATATAGTTCGTTCATAATAGCTTCTGTCGACCAACGAGCTTACTGACCTGTACCTAGCTACGTCAATCTTGTATGTTGATGAATTCCATCCTTGTGGACAAGTCTGGTCAATCAATAATGCCAATCGACACTGCAACGAGCCAATAGAGCAGATTTTACAAATACCTAACCTACATAGTTTGATGGCAGTATCTGGATATTGGTTTAAGTTTAACATAGTTATTAGTTTTGCAAATGTTTTTAGTATAAAGGGTGTAAAAAGACCCTTAACGAAGCCGTAAGGCACTTGTTCTCCTCGTCATTGTGATCATTTTTTTGTTCTGGACCATACCTGGGAACCTTCTAGTTGCGGAGATATTGGGGGTCAAAGTTCCAATTTTTTCACATGTTTTTTTTTAAATACTACTTTTTAAGGTTCTAACTTTACTCCAATTACCTCCATGGTCCGTTTACTATTCAAAGCATCCATCAGCAATAAGTTTTGAGCGCATTATATTGAGTTTTACCGTAAAATGTGATTTTTGACCCCAAAAAAAAATTTCGTTTCCCAGCAAAAATTTTTGCGTAGTTACTTAGTTTGATGTACAGAATGCTTGGTTGACGGCTTGGTGAAGGGTCTGTTTACACCCCGTATACCTATTGGTTTTCATTTTTGGACCGTAGTTGCCTGGAAGTCGTTTGTCTTGGTATGGACATGTAATGAGGAGGGATGAAACGCATGTGACTTTTAAGAGTGCTGGACATGAATTTGATGGATGGAGAGGGAGAGGAAGGCCAAAGAAAAGATGGATGGATTTTGTGTGGAATGATATGAAACAGAAAGGAGTAAATGATGCCGTGACATCTGACAGGGGAAAATGGAAGAAGGTATCGTGTTGCCCCGACCCGAAATAGAATGGGACAAGGGCAGTAAGATGATGAGTTGCCTGAAAGTAAGGTGTTATCATTATTATGTTTTAAAATGAACACAATGTTATCTTACCTCATATTATATCTTATTTTCCTTACTTTTCATTACTAATGCGAAAGTTTGTGAGGATGGATGGATATTGTTTGTTACTCCTTCACGATAAAACTACTGAACGAGTTTTGGATAAAACTTTACAGTATAGCTTATACAGCAGAATAACATAAATGGGCTATTATTAATAAAGATATTGTTTAAAAATAATTTTCGAATATACAGGGTGTAACAAGCCGCCGTCAACCAAACATTATGTACATCAAACTAAGTAACTTTACGCAAAAATTATTGCTGGGAAACGACTTTTTTTTTGGGGTGAAAAAGCACGTTTTACGGTAGCACGCAATGTAACGCAGTCAAAACATTGTGCTGATGGACGGATTAAATAGTACAGAGGTAGTGGAGGTGTTTAAAATAAAAATCTTTATTAAACTTCGAACTTTGACCCCCAATATCACCGTACCTAACTAAAAGGTTCCCAGGTATGGTCTAGAACAAAAATCGCATTGTCACGGAAAACAAGTGCCATTCGGCTTCGTTAAGGGTCTTGTTACACCCTTTATAATCATATTTTTTTAATTCGCGGGCTGGGCTTTTTTAGTTCGTTAATAAAGAACTAATGACGAATATTCTCTCTAATCCAAATTAAAAGTTTACACACAATTCCAACACACTTCGTATCATTTAAATTGAAGGTCCTTTAGATAATATATTTCACCCTCCCCAAGAGATATGATTACATAAGGCAAGGCTTTCTTACTGAACCATCACCTGGAAAAGGCACTTACCGCCGCGTGAGACTTGACAGCGTTGTATAATGTACCTAGGTAAACATTATTAGGTAAAAACGATGACATAAGATTTTGTTCCATTAACTTGTCTGTGGAATCATTTACCTTCAATATTATTTCTTCGATAACTGGTGTTATACTGGAGCTGTTGTTACTGATTCGAATTTTAAAATCTTCGCCGTTCAAACCCACCCACGTCGTTTTAAAGCGACAGCAGGTTCAATGTGGATTATGAGGGATGCCTATGCTATGGCAAAACAATCTTCAGAAACCGATGTCTAAAGAATACTATTTTTCTTATTAAGCAAATAATACACAGGGTGGAAGGGACACCGACACACAATCGGTTACCACGTATTCAGTACATCATTTATTTATTTATTTAACACTTCAAGCACAAAGTACAGAGGCGGACTTTATGCCATAGGCATTTTCCACCAGTCAACCTTTTGTGATGCAGAGACAAACAGTGGTGCTAGTGGTAGGTGTATTATGATTCATCAGAATGATGTCATTACCGAATATGTGGCAACCGTTTCTGCCGACCGACCCACCAGCAGATTATTAATAAATTCTGTTATTACTGTAGCAGTCCACTAATGAACAAAGGCCTCTTCAAGCTGCGTCACAACACCCAAACTTTCCCTAACAACACATTTTTTTTTTGCCAACAGAGAGAGCTGTTCGCGGCTAAAGCAGACAGCGGCTCCGCGGCAGTCGATCGTAAATTGTCTTCATCATCAGCTGGAAGCATGAAAAATAAGTGGCTAAAGGCTTTCCGTAGCCTGAAACCCCCAAGCGCCCCTCCACCCCTAACAGCACCCCCAGACAAGTAAGATAAAACTTTTTAATCCTTTATTCAAAAAAAACATTGATTAATTAAACACAAAATTTCATAAATAAAAGCATGGGAATTCAATTAACATCACAGGTTACAATTTTGCTGTACGTATCATCAAAATGGATGCTGAAACTGAATTAATTTGGTTTGGTGTTGAATACGTAGTAGGTAATTTGTAGTACATAGCCGTAATTACATTTTTGCTTTTTATTCGTACCAGTGAGACTCGACGGTATTATAAAAAAGTATAATCATATAACGCGTTAAAATATAAAAAACCTCCTCTCTTTGTTTTTCAAAAAGTTTGTTTCAAGAAGATGTAGAAAGCACTTGGAATCCTGTGAAGACGGCGAAAGGAAATTATGCCACCGAGCAATAACCGAGGCCAGGAAATAACAGTTCGTAATGACTTAAGCACACATGTGTTCCGTGTCTATCTTATTTATGATTTTAATAGGTTTAATTTATGAATAAAGTACTTGGTTATGAAAATTATAACCATGTACTTAAAATTAATATCAACGGATTTCGGGAGAAAGACTTTAATATTCCTGATATCAAACTATAGAAACAATCGTTTTTTGTAAAACTTTCGGTGAAAAGGGGGAAGTCTTTACAGGTTTCCAGATTTTATCACTCTTGCGCAACACAAATTTCATAACTTTACGCGTTACGGTGAACATAATTCAATGAAGTGTAGAGTAGCCCTCCAATTTCTTTGTTTAGCAAAGTCGCCGGGGCAAGTTCCATTAAACAGTGCCATGTACGCCGAAATTGAACCGGATAGATTTAAATCTACAAGGCACTCACTCCATACGTGGTCAAACTTTCAGTTGGAAAATCTGGGAAGCACTCAGACGGTCCAGTGTCACGTTTGTCAGAGAAATCAGATTACAATTATTGATCACACGCATTATGTAAGAGCCTTATGTCTCGTTGCAAACAAGATTACTAACGCAAGGATCCGCTTTACAATGTAAGGCTTCTAAATGTACTTAACAAAGTTAATTATTTTATTATTTGAAAAAGAACTGAAAAACTGTTGCGGCTCTAGCTGATTAAGCGAAAATTGAAAATCCACCCACATGATGTCGTAGCTGTCAACTTAGTTAATTAATGTTTTTGGGTGGCAACGCTTGAAATTATAGTTAAACTATTTTTCTGTGCGGAAAATGCAGAAAACCTTCAGTTTTGCCTACTAAACATAATGGTAGTGATTGTTAGATTACTAATTATGTCAATTTTATGAAAATAGTGAACAGCGGAGACTTGATATAAATTAAATTAGGTAAATAAATAGCATCAGGGTTTTTCGAATACGAAAACAGATAATTTCAAATTACTATATTTATAATAATAAGTTAACAGCGGTATCTAATAAAAGTGTAAATAAACAAGATAATTCAAGCGTAAATCTGAATCTTTAACGAGGGTGTTGAGTTTCTCATAAACTATAAGAAATACCGCTGCTAGCGATATTTCGAGCGCTCTATACAAATAAAGGAACTCAAGATAACGAGATGCACACAATAGTCGCAGAACTACGACTAGGCTGTTGACACAATACATAAGGAGTGCTACTTCACCGAATATCATTCTTATTTTCTCACTTCAATTTTCTTGTGTTCACGAATTTCATTTTTTTGCTGTGGACTGAGTAGGCGCGACGTCGGCGTCGTTATCATTTTATTCAGTATTATTCACTTGCTGTAAATTGCTGAAACAAATACACAACATAGAAATAATTTCTCTAGCTTCATCACGCTGCGTTTTAAGTATATGTGCCAATAATTATTGTTCTTGATGCTTATGTCGCACAACACCAAACGTTTTATAAGATTTGTTTATGTTTTTGTACGTTTCACATCCATTTTGAAGCTGATTTTCGAAAATTAATCATGCCTTGTGTCTAGTGATGGCCAATGCGTTGAGTGTAAGTCATTTAATTGTATCGAAACACATGTAAAACTGTGAGTAACCTAGAGTTATGTAGTAATTGAATCACTTACACTTTCTAACTGTAATCTGTGATGATCTATTATAATAATATTCATCGAAGATAATATCAGAAACCTTTGTTAAATACCATTTGTTATCAAACGCATCGCTATCTCACAGGTTTCTGCACTAATTGTATTTGATCACGTTTATTTCGTGTTATGTTCATCTTGGTGTTTCTCTCTTTTTGCATCGATAAAGAAAAAATCAAATGTACCACGCGGTGTCGACGGTAATGGCAATGAGGTAACTGTGCCCCGTAGGTGTGAGCCTATGTTTGTAAATGTTTCATTTTATCCAGATATTGGAACTATACCGCTCATCCTTTGACACGTAGAACCAACCCCGAACAGCATGTGTATATGTATATTTATGCTTGTGTACACTGACACACAATATTTATGTTAGCGATCACTTTTCACCAGCTTTTAGATTAAACAATACACACTTCTGCCAAGTAATGCGCTTGGAATCCTTCAGTTGTAAGTTGTACTCAATCCTTTCGGCTTTGAACTCAGTTCGCAATAAATAAAAATCAGTGTGCTTGCTTTGTTTCCAGTCTGACTCAATGTTAATTGATAACGTAATCTGTGGTGGAGGCAGTTCGTGTTTGGAACAAACCTCAAGGCGAAGGGAGGCCATTACCTAACAGTTTATTTGGTGTTGTACCGGTGTCGGCAGGGGACTGATTACCAACCACCTCGCAGACTAATCCACGAGCTGTCTCCCTTTGACCTTCAACGTCATCGGTCGATATTCGTGACGTACAAATATTATAATGTGACAGAGCCTACAATATCAAATTAATGAATGTCCTTGTCAGTACTTTAAGGTACCTCGTTAGGGTGTCTGAAAAAAAAACTCTTTACTGCTAAAATAATAAGAAAGAAAATACTCTAAGACTATCTTCTGATCTATTAGAAACAGTAAGCATGTAGAAAAGCTAAAATCTGTGTTTGAATTTGAGACTGAATCTTTAGCTGACTTGATACCGTCTTCTGAAATGTACAATAATATTCGAACATTAGTGTTTAAATTTGGACTGTTTTGTAGGAGGAATGGAGCGGCTAGAGACGCAATGCGCGCCGGCGGAGATTCTGAGGCACATAACTTTCAAGAATACACGTATAAGAAAATAACGCCTTGCGATGTCTGCTCACAAGTTCTTAGAGGTAAGAAGTACAATATTATGGAAGAAAATGCTCATTCATTCGTGTCAAGAAGTACAATATTGTAACGTAACATCACGCATGTAATCCACGAAAGGTTCGGGAGAGGTCCACCTAATAGTACATCCACATTTCGCCAGTTATGTTTAAGTCCCATGTAATAAGGGGCGAGCCTATTGCCATCAGTCGGGCACTAATCCTGACTCCGTGGCTGCTACTGAGAAATTCCTGCTGGAAAAACCAATAATAATTTGCCCGGCCCGGAAATCGAACCCAGAACCTTATGCACAGCAGTCGCGATTGCGACCACAAGACCAGCGAGGCAGTCAATAAAGTACAATGTTGTATATCAGCACAATTCCCTTTCGTATGTAGAATAAACCTTAATTACATTCTAGGCTCGTTCATTAACAAAGTAGGGCAGGAAATTACTTTACCACACTTATTTTATGTTATAAAATGCTAAAAGAATCCTACTAATTAAAACCAGGATGATGTGGACAGTAAATGGTTGTTTGTATTCCCTAGGGTAGTCAGAACGACACGCCTTATCACAAAACAGTATTTTTTACTAGCCATATAGCCTAATGATGGTAGCGACTTTATCATTATAAGTTCACTGTAGGAGTGCCATATTGCTAATTGTTATTATTGGTAATTTATAAATTGAATCGGTAAACTATCGTAAATGTGGACCCAATTACGAGAAAGCAAAGCCATTAGTGGGACACGTGATTCTTGTTTTTAACATAGATTTATAGAGGTAAATGGAATGAAAATGCTATTTTAATTTTCTGTAAAAAGCTATGAAACTTTCACTTTGTGTCTTTACTATTTCATCATCATCATCATAATCAGCCTATAGCAGTCCACTGCTGGACATAGGCTTCCTCAATCGCACGCCACTCAGCAACTCTCATCCCGTTGCCACTAGTCACCCTGCGAAGATCGTCACTCTACCGAGCCTGAGGGCGTCCCACCTTACGTTTGCCGATTCGCGGTGTCCACTCAAGAACACGTCTGCCCCAACGGTCATCGGTTCTACGGCTAATATGACCGGCCTATTGCCACTTCAGCTGTACTTTACATTCAGTACTTACTATTCTATTTACCTGTGTCTTTACTATTTACCTGTTTCCAAATATTTTAAAAACATTTCTGTAGAGTTTTACAATCGTTACAAGTCTCCCCCTCAGACAGCCACAATAATTGGGATATAAATCCATTGAATATTCCCAAAAGCTCTGAGTTTGTCACTGACACAAGACAACAATGAGTTCTTCAAGTTTACAGTTATTATGTTCCACGATATCGTTAAATCTGAATAAAGGTTTTATTATGTAGGCACACACCTTGTTTGCCAGACAGGTGTTTCTGAAATTGGAAAAGGTATCTTTCTTTATCTTTACAAGTGTTTCTAAACACGTTAGGTCTATATATTCGCGTAGTGCTTTGTACGAATTTGGCAAGTTTATTGAAATAAGGTACTTTTCGTATATGTTCTTGAAAGCGTGGCTTGTAAGACAGTCGTTTTTAATGTTCAAGGGTATACCAATGGGATGAGTGATCCTTTATTTCTAAGCTGATATGTTACCATACACTTGTCCTGGAAAACAATGAGCGTCGCCAACTCCTCAGTGGTATTTGACACATGGTGATAATATGACATTGGGATTCTTTGAGAAGAATCCAGGACTTAACATGGTATTTGGAATAATGCGAAGTCTGAATCGACATCATAGGGCTCGTCCATTAATCACGTGAAGCTCGAAAAGGGGGGAGGGGTTCGGAAAAAATCACGAAATATCACGAGGGGGTCGGGGGGAGTGTGGTGAGATATCACATGTATTTATTTTTTCTTTGAACCCGCAATTTATAAACCGAAAAGCGGTGCGTGACCTTGACATTTTTATCACGTTGGTTAATTTTCTAGAATTAAATTAGATTATTTATACCTATTATGTGATTTTGGGTAGGGGGAGGAGTAGTCTAAGATCTCACCACGTATCACCATGGGGGAGGGGGGTTTAATAAGTTGCTAAAAAACATCAAGTGATTAATGGACGACCCCATATTTGTATTGATCGAGGGCAATTCTTTCAAGTCCCGCGGGCTCACTTTCTTATTAAACGTCTTCAACTCGTAATATATTTGCTAAAATTCTGAATCTTCGTGTTCTTAAGCTTTCTTTTCAACTGACTATTTAACAAGATGTATAGAAATAACTGTGACGAGGTGACAACAACATGAACATTAGAAGAATCAATATTATTTTCGGCGGCGTGCGGCGTCCTTGAATAAGTCTTTATAGAATGTGTCAGACTTGACAATGTTTTTACTTTATTACCCATGCTTTGCAAGTTCGTGATTGCGAAATAAATTGCCTCAATTTTCAGTCTCATGACATTGAATATTGAATCAGTATGAGTAAGCAGTTTCAGCGAAACTATAACTGCTTGCGATGACTCAATCAGAGGCAGGTACAAGAATGTGACTGTACCTAACTTGGTACTGATTGATGTTGATTGCATTTTCGCGTGGTGATTCTTTCTTTAGTAATTTATCTTTCTTCGTTTTTGGTAAATTATTGTTTAAAACAAGGATTAAATTAACCTTTGTCTGTGAATATATACCTAGATGCAAATTTTGACCAACTTCTCTTTTTACTTTTTGATCAACACTAAGTCTAAGTCTAAGTTTGTTTTCTGGTCTTTTGAACAGATGTCCTCTCATTTCTGTATCTAACATTCTTAGTTTGTATAGATCAGTTCTCTAGAAAAGCTTATTCCGTCTCAGAGATGACGTTTTGTTATCTATTTGTAAGTAGATGTTAATCTTTTCCACCCGATATAATCCATTGCGCGCCAACACCACGAACACAGCCTGTATAGGGGCAAGTTATACAATCTACAATATATGCTTATGCCTTACGGTACCTACAAGCAAACAATCCATGCCAGATTTGTGTGTGTTACATCCACTATAATATCGTTATGTCTTGAAGTATTGCGTGCATATCAGCTCGTGCTGCGCTGCGCCAGTAGCGAAATCGCATAATTCATCGTTCCTGAAGTGAACAGTTATTGGTGTAAATACATATTTTCTGAGTAAAGAAGTGAACAATGTGTGCTATTTGTTTGTGGAAATAATTGCAAATTAACATTAGGTACTACCTAACATTGACGCGATCTTGGCGCATGTCAACGGACATCCGCACTGCACATCAAGCGCTATCAAGTGCTTTAGGCTACACTCTACAGTATTTTGATTAAACGCAACACCGCTTCCACGCATTTAGTTTCCACAAGCGCTGTCAAGTGCCGTACGCGGCGTTGGTTGACGAAACGCGAGTCTACTGCAGGCAGCGCTTTGATTTATTTGTTTAAGCACGCACCTTTTGCATTTTTGGAACACCTGTGCTTTCAAAACATTTAATATGATTTGCTTTGCTTGTGATAGCGCAATTGATACATATGAACAATAATTACATTGCACTTCGAATACATGCAATAATTATTTCCATATATCATGTATGTTTTACGTTCAAAGGCCGAAAAGGCCCACTGAGCGAAGAAACCGACCACAACGCTTTCTGGCAAACACAATACGATTACGAAGTGAAATACGTGTTTTCGATGATTTCGGGGTCGCTGATGACGATATGTAGGTTGAAATGAGAAGAGAATTTTGCGGGATCAAAAGCAAACTCAAACTCAAAGCATTTATTTCAATTAGACCATATCAGGCACTTTTGAATGTAAGAAAATCAAAGAAGGCGAAGCTACAGTCCCAGACACAAGGCATAATAACTTGTGAAAGTAGTTACTGAAGTTGCCCATTCCAAAGCGTAGCTCTCTATGGATAAGAATGGGCAAGAAACTCAATGGACACTCTTTTCAATCAAAATATTTTTACAAGATCTTGGTTACATCATTCATGTTGAGATAATACATTATATGTGAGAACGATGTAGAAAGACGTGCACATTAAAAGCGTCCAGTGTAAAGTTAGCAAGCATGATTAATCAGTTACCTACTTTACCTTCTTGGTATAAGAATTCGCCCTATTATAGAACAAAAACAGGCTAGTCTCATGTCAGGTGGCAATATTATCAGTATGGTTACCGACAGACGGTAGAAGTGTTAGAAGATCAACAGCCAGAAGGCTGGATGACATTCAGAAGATCGCGGGTAAGGCCTGGTTGAGTCTCGCGAAGACCAGGGAAGAATAGCACAAATGGGAAGGCCTATACTCAGCACTGGCTAGAACAAGGATAACAATGATGATGATGGCAATATAAACGCTGCTCACGACTACAAAACAGTTTTGTCTAGACGAGATGATTATTTTATTACGCTTTTTAGGTACTTGGGTATTATGTAACATGTAATATAATAACCTTATTACATATTTGATTAAGAGGTTAACGATCAACCCACGTAAACTGGTCTCAGTTATACATATACCTATCTATAAGTACAGTGCTCACAGTGGCGTGTTGTTTACGATTTAGGTAATCAGGGGTGGAAAATCAGGAGTAACTTAGATTAAAACCGTGCGTGCTACCATTTTCTTGTAAAAGGTACAAACTTTTATAAGAGTTCCAGGAAACAAGGCGTTTGATTGATATCGTTACTACTTTTGTTAGAAGAAATATTATTCTCTGATAACTAATTACAGAGTAATAACTTTTTGTTTTGGGTCAAAGTAATTTCAGTGTCTTATTGTGAAAGTCGGAATGGTTTTTGGCTAGAAAAATATTTACGCTCCCACTAAGTCTTGAACTTAGGAAAGTTAAACCTTATCTTTAAGTCGGTTTTTCACAAGTTTGTTCATTAAATTGACTTCAAAATAAGTTTGGCCTTAATAGTATCATTTTTAGGGCTCAGCACCCTACCGGTTCTAACCAGACCCCTATTCGTAAATCATATCCTACACTGTCTAACTGTCTCTTATATGGGCTTATTCCACTATTCCCCCCTGAGAGAATCCCCCTCAGGGGGGAAAACTGGAACCTAATGTAAAAAAAAATCCAGAAAGTCCCCTTTTCATTTTGAGTTATTCCACTATTCCCCCCTGAGAGATTTTTTTCAGTTTTCCTTTAGGGGGAAAACTGCACCCTAATATAAAAAAATCCTAAAATTCCCCTTTTCATTTTGGATTATTCCACTTTTCCCCCTTATTTTCCTTTTAATTTCTAAGCTCTTTAAATAAATTTAAAAAATGGTGATTAGATACAATGTAATAAATAAAAAAAACAACAATGTAATACAGGGTGTAAACAGACCCTTCACCAAGCCGTCAACCAGGCATTCTGTACATCAAACTAAGTAACTTTACGCAAAAATTATTGCTGGGAAACGACTTTTTTTTTTAGGGTGAAAAATCACGTTTTACGGTAAAACTCAATGTAACGTACTCAAAACATTGTGCTGATGGATGGATTGAATAATACGAGGGTCGTGAAGGTGTTTAAAGTAAAAATATTACATTAGAAACACGTATTTAAAAAAAAAATTGTGAAAAAGTTGGAACTTTGACCCCCAATATCTCCGAAACTAGGAGGTTCCCAGGTATGGTCTAGAACAAAAAAATGATCGCAATGACGGGGAGAACAAGTACCTTTCGGCTTCGTTAAGGGTCTTTTTACACCCTTTATATTTTAATCAGACTTTTTTTTTACAGAATTTCGTTATAATAAAATGTGATGAAGAGTAAAAACAATCACAAATAAACAGCGATGAGGGAAATCGATTGATTTTTTGTAAAAATAATAACTAAAACAGTTTAAAGAAAGTATCTACTTAGAAAAACTAAATTATTTAGCATATCTCCCCTGAAAGTTTCCCTTAATAAAATCACTTAGGTACTTAAATATAAAACAATTATCCAAGTTTCTTTTAGCTTTTCTAGGAAATGTCAAATTGTTATTAGTGTCTGTGTGTGTTTAATTGTGTCTGTTGAATAAAGTCATTCGTTTCGATACTTCCTTTCGATCTATTCTTCAAGTGAACATTTTTCGACACTTTGTTGGCACGAACTTCATTAACTGATGCATCTTCAAACAGAACATTCAAAAGCTGATAGGTTGGCCTTTTTTTCGATGCAACTCCATTATTCTTTTATGCCACTCTTCCAAGAGGTTGGTAGCAAGTTGGTAATTCTGTGACGTTCGCCAAAGAGGCACCAGATTTTGATGAAGTTCTCATCGTTTAGCCATGGTTGTAATATCAAGAAAGTACCGGGAAACGCTCAATAATACACAAAATGTTAGTTATTCATCTAAAGTTATTTTATCTCCTTCAAAGTATGGTCCTTCAGAAACGATACACTTAGCCAACGAATAATCCAATTATCAAAACATTTTTTAAACGCTTTTTCCGGAATTGAATTCAGTTCTCGCCGCGAATTCTCCTTTATATCTTCTACCGAATGAAAACAGGTGCCTAGTTGGGCTAGTTGACTTGTTTGCATGTCAAACTCGTAAACCTACATCTCATCACCAGTGCAACACAATGCACAATGCGTTTCTTGAATGTTGGGTCGGAATTGACTCGATCTAGCATGTCCTCAGCGACTATTAAGCGATTGAGTTTTGGAGAAAATTCAGGTCTTTTGGGACTAGGACTAGCCGAGCGGCAACATGTTTCATACCCAAGTGATTATTTAAAATGGTACGGATCGACTCGTGACACACAGAAAGTTCAGCGGCGATCTCTCTCAAACTTGAGTGAGGATTTTCAGTCACTATTTGCTTTGCGCTTTTGAATGCTTTGTACCACTCATAAGCACATGTTTTTGATAAAGTCGATTCACTTACCCCTTCTGTAACATTTTCAGGGACCCCGAACACGAAATTCCATTGGCGATGCAAAAGGACAATGGGCATCCATGTATAGGCATATGCCCCAAGGTCCAATAGCCATAAGATACACATAATTGAAAAGAGCTTTTTACCTTTGCTACTAACACGACTTTTGGCAATTCGTAGTACGTTCGGAGTTATTGAACTAAATATATAACTAGTTGGACAACGAAGTTAAGATTTTCTTGGCATCAATTAAGGTTGTCTGGGTAACCAATAGTAAAAACATATAATCCATTTCATAGAGCTTTTCAAGGAGAACCTTTGCCAGAAACACGACTTTCGCCAATTCGTTGTCCGTTCGGAGTTATTGACCTAAATAGGTGACTATTTGAGCACCGAAGTTAAGATTTTCTGGGTGACCAATAGCAATAACATATATACCATTGCAGAGAGCTTTTCAATGACAACTTTTGGTACTAAAATAACTTTTGCTAATTCGCAGTCCGTTCAGAGTTATTGAACTAAATAGCTGACTAGTTGGACACCAAAGTTGAGATTCTCTTAGCAACCAATAGCCATAAGATATACATCATTAGATAGAGCTTTTTGACTAGAACCTTTGCCAGTTACACGACTTTTCCCAATTCGTATTCCAGTTGGAGTTATTGACCTAAATAGGTGACTATTTGAGCACCGAAGTAAAGATTTTCTGGGTAACCAATAGCAATAAGATATACATCATTGTATAGAGCTTTTCAAGAAAAACCTTTGCCATTTAACGACTTTCACCAATTCGTATTCCGTTTGGAGTTATTGACAAAAATAGCTGACTAGTTGGACACCGAAGTTAAAATTTTCTTGGCAACCAATTAAGGTTATCTGGGTTACCAATAGTAATAACATATGATGCATTGCATAGAGCCTTTTAGAGAGAACTTTTGCTGCTAGCATCACTTTAGCTAATTCCTATTCCGTTCGGAGTTATTGACATAAATAGGTGACTATTTGAGCAGCGAAGTTAACGTTTTCTGGGAAACCAATAGCAATAAAATATACACCATTGGAGAGAGCTCTTCTATGACAACTTTTGCTACTAACATAACTTTTGCTAATTCGCAGTCTGTTCGGAGTTATTGACCTAAATAGGTACTAGTTGGACACCGAAGTTAAGATTTTATTTACAACCAATTAAGAGTGTACGGGCAACTAATAGTCATAAGATATACACTATTGGATAGAGCTTTTCAAAGAGAACTTTTGCTACTAGCACCACTTTTGCTAATTCGTAGTCTATTCGGAATTATTGACCTAAATGTGTGTCTAATTGAGCACCGAAGTTAACATTTTCTGGGTAACCAGTAGCTATAGGACGTACACCATTCGAAAGAGCTTTCAATTAGAATATTTGATACAATACAACTTTTGCTAATTCGTAGTCTGTTCGGTTTTATTGATCTAACTAGGTAGTTGATTAGGCACCGAAGTGTAGCTCCTCTCTGACTCTGAATCGAGAAAAGTTGTCAAAGCAAGAAATATTCTTCTTGTTGAGATCAATCCATTGATACATATCTTGACGCTATTGGGCGTTGGGGTTGTGTTAACGATCTATCCAAGTTACTGTTACAGTAATGATTTGCTCCTAAAATAGCATTTTAAGATGTCAATATTTTGAAAATGATGTTTATAGGCTTATAATATGATGTTTGAAACGTACAGTATTAATGAAAGTTAAAAAATTGACGAAATAACAGTATTTAATCTAACTTAATTTCTCAACATTAGACCTCTGTAGCTCCTCTCTGACTCTGAATCGAGAGAAGTCGCCATAATAAGAAATGTTCTTCTTAAAGAGATCTATCTATTGGTATATATCTTAACGCTATTGGACGCCAGGGCAATTCTGCCCATTCTCCTTTAAGACAAACTCTTTGTCGATGTTTTTGTCCATTATGAAATTTGCAATACACACTAGATATGATCTCACTAAAAATAGCACTGTATTTAATCTAAATAACAGATGAAACTCAAACCCCGCGCCAAAATGGACTGAATGTTTATTGGCGAAATTTTTTGCTGTTATCATCGTCTGAGTTCTGGAATACTGGAATAAGTCTGGCTGGCGACGTCAGGGGGGATTTCTGGACGTTGTTTTTTTTTAGTTCCAGTTTTCCCCCCTAGGGGGGATTATCAGGGGGGAATTCCAGACTTACTTTTATTTACATTCCAGTTTTCCCCCTCAGGGGGGCACTTTCAGGTGGATCTGTGGAATAAGTATTTTTTTTCGATTCCAGTTTTTTTTGGTACTGATATTTAAGCCGGAACTGGCTAATCTAGCCAGTAAGTTGAAATATTGACTTAATAAGTTGATAATTTCAGTAAGTAAAGTACTGCCTTACTGTACTGCTGTTGACTGTCTCGTTGGTCTAGTGGTCGCAAGTACGACTCCTGCGTATGAGGTCCTGTGTTCGATTTCCGGGTCGGGCAAAGTGTTAATGGGTTTTTCCATCAGGAATTTCTCAGTAGCAGCCACGGAGTCCGGATTTGTGCCCGGTTGATGGCAATAGGCTGGCCCCCTATTACATGGGACTTAAACATAACTTGCGAAATATGGGTGTTATTAGGTGCACCTTTGCCTAACTCTTCGGGGATTACCGGCGTGATGTGTTGTAATATTACTTTGATCTCAAAAAATAAGGCAAACTGCAATAACGATAATACAGTGCACAAGTACCACTTGAACCTTATACACTAGGTATTAGCTATATAAGCAATTGAACATGACAAACCTACATACATACGAACAAATGATCATCATCATCACCATCATCATTACTACTGGCCGGTTGTTGTATCTATAGACATAACATTTTCTGCCTCAAAAAGTCCAGCCTTTCGTTTTGCCATTCACTCAACCCTAAACTTATACCCTTCCGTTTTCACATTTTGTGGGTCACTGGTTACTTAGATAAGTTAGGCGTATCAAGTTTAACTAACCCATAAAGGGTGTAAAAAGACCCTTAACGAAGCCGAAACGCACTTGTTCTCCCCGTCATTGCGATCATTTTTTTGTTCTTGACCATACCTGGGAACCTTCTAGTTACGAAGATATTGGAGAGCAAAGTTTTTAACAAGTTTTTTTTTTAAATACTAGTTGTTAAGGTTTTTACTTTCCTTTAATTATTATCTCCATGACCCGTTTACTATTCGATAAGTTTTGAGTGACAACATTGAGTTTACCGCAAAACGTGATTTTTCACCCCAAAAAAAAAGACGTTTCTCAGCCATATTTTTGCGTAGGGTGACTTAGTTTGATGTACATAATGCTTGGTTGACGGCTTCGTGAAGGGTCCGTTTACACCCTGTATAATTTGATTAATGTGCAGTAATAGAGGACCTGATTGTCAGCTCCTCGATTATTGCACAGTTCGTGTTTAAACTTTGTTCGTACCTCATTGAAAGGGCGTGCTTGCCATCCATCACTTACTTTTCTTCGCTCACAACATGTTTACTTTATAAATTACTCGAAAAGTATGGCTGGGGAATTATGGGCTTAAAACACGAACGCTGTGGAAAGTTTGACAAAGTTTTGATTTAGTTATTGCAGTGGAAGTGAGCGCAGCTTGTAACCAAACAATCAGAATTTAAATACGAAATCTATCTTTATAAATATAAAAAGAAAAGTTCTGACTTTACCTACTGACTAACTCATCAATGTCCAACCCAGCTGCAGCGGTTTTGCACAAAAATTCGACACGGGATATCAATATAGAATAGGTGAAGTCGCTGAGTACAGAACCAGGAAGTGTGACAGAATAAAGGGGAGGCATACACCCAGCAGTGGGTGATCCGGATTGATATGACCATGATGGTGATGACGACGGCGCTGTCTAAGTGCTACACACAAAACCTTAACACATTCTCTGTGTCTTCACTACTTAGTCACTTATGACCGCGATGTTAGCAAAACAAGGTTCATTAATTACCTTACTTTCAAGGGACGCGGCTCTCGACAACGGACTCTCACAGCATATACTGTATCTGTAGTGCTTATCTGTCTGTAGTTCTGTACCCAGTTTTCTCAGCCAGTTCACAATCTGTCCGTACCGGTTTGTCCAAACATTTACAAGTTCTTTTGCGATTTTCTTCCTAAAACGTTGTTTCGATGTAAAACAGGAGCATTCTAATAATTTGTGTTTTTTTTGTTTGTACAGGACATACACGCCAAGGGTTGCGTTGTCGAGTATGTAAGCTGAACGTGCACACCGATTGCATGCCCCAGGTCGGCAGGTGTCAGACCAAATCCAGACTGCTGCGCAGGCAAAAGAGCACCTCCGAAATAGAGTCCCACAGAATACTAGAAACAGCCTTCGACGACGAAAGTAAGCTCTCATTAAAGTTTTATTTTCAGCTCTCAGTTTTGTTACAGAGTAAAATTTTTATCAAAACTAAGATCAAAGAAATTAATATTGAAATGCTTACTAATCATGCCATAATATTTTGAAGTAATTTCATCATAAAACCAGTCAAATAAAAAAAGAAATATAACTGAAAATGAATTAAAGAACTTTTGATATTGTCACGTTTACTCTTTACATAATAGACCATGCTTTCAGAAGTTATGGTAAGTTCTGTTAAGGTGTTTGAATTTTGAAATTTTGATTGATAACAAATTCAGTAATTGAAACAGTTGACAAATTACCTTAATAATGACAATGATATTGGGAATGTTAATTTTAACACAATGTTATGAATAGATGAATGAACCACTTTGAAAGTGAGAACATAACTACACAGCCTCATCGAGCTTGCAAAAACACACAAAGATCATAATCACGTAAAGCTATGAACACAGTCGGAAGCTAACCTCACGTTGTCCAGGGGTACAGGACGGGTGGCTGCCGGGACAGAGACTCACCAAGATCTCGTTCAAGGGAATCGAATTCGATGATGATTTCGATAGCTACTGTGACTCGGGTACGGTATCAGACAGGAGTGACCCCTGTGCACCCTCCCGAAGCCGAGCGTTCGATATGACTAACAACACTCAACGATCCTCTGCCCAACTACAAATACTGTACATAAACGGTTAACCTACTAACAAGCGAGTTCCAGACATGATACGCCACTTCGCACACCATAACAGTTCGAGTATCACTAAACTGTCGTAGTATCGCGAACCTGAATCTAATCGCCTTTCGCTCGATGCTCAGAGGAGGAAGTGGATCAGACCTACCAAGTTCTGAAGCGGGCCAACGAAATTGGGAAGCCGGGCGGCGGCGGGGAAGCGCGCGGGGGCCCGGTAGTGCGCGTGTCGGCCCCGGAGGAGACGCCGCCCGCGCGCTCGCCGGCGCGGCCCTCCGCCGGGCTGGCCGTGGCGCCGCAGCCCGTCTCCTCTAGCTCAGGTCTGGCGCCGCACCCGAGCTCGCTCGCTTCTCCGCTCGAGTCGCGCCGTAGGCCGGGGGCCGTCCGCGTCGCGCCACGACGCGCGGCGGCCGGACGGCAGCTTCACTCAAATTCACTCGTTTTCAGTAGTGTCGAGTTGTTTTTTGCACGCATTGTATAGTCGCGGGCGCAGGGCGGGGGCGGGGTGCGGTCGGTACTGACGCTGCTTGTCGGTAGGCGGGGCGACGCGGCCCGACGGCGGGGTGCGGCGGAAGCTGTTCGCCGGTGTCAAGAGTTTGTCCTTGTGGGGCTCGCGGTCGCGCCGCGGCTCGCCGCAGCACCGGTCCATTTCCCTGCCAGAAAGTACGCGCCCACGGCTGCCGTAGCGCAACGCTCCCTCAGTCTCACAGCTTTGTTTGTCCCGTCTTCTGGGTCACTACGGTGCCACGTTTACGTTGTGTGTTCAGTATTTTATGTTATTTTTTTTATTTCGCGATTGCAGTGTTAGATTAGAAAATAGGACTAAACAATAGTCGAAGCTCGGCAAGCACCCTAGACGCTTTATCCTGTCCCTGCAGGGTTCATCTACCTTTCCTGAACAGGCATTTAAAGACGATCTTGGCCCAATGACATACTCGATCCGAACATTTTCCCTTTGTTTTCCTACTTTTTGTTTTTATTTATGTTACTGTATAATTTATGTTATATGTTGCTTTTATTTATTTTGTTTTGTCCGCACATTGTCTTTACAGAGACGGAGGTGACGACCACGCGACCTTTCGGACAGCCCTTATGTTTAGTTAACGAAAACGGCGATCCACCGCCTTCGATTCTCAAGTCCACAGCGAGCGTCCGCAAGAAATGATTAGCGACATAACAGCCCCAAGGGATCGAGACAATGATCATTTCGCCTCGTAGGCAAGAGCACTGACTCAGCGCGGCAGTTTGGCATGTCCTCTATAACCGCTTCTCGGATGTCTTTGTTATAACTACCCCGAAGCGCCCCGCGTACTGTGATATATATAATTATATTGTTACTGTTACAATAAACGACAAAATTAAGCTTCCTTTTCTCTGATTACCCTCGAGCACTCTCTTTTACTCTTGATTCGGAGTCGTCTGTACATTATCTGCGAGTGCGTTTTGATGTAAGTGGTGCATGGCTTAAGGCGGCGTGCCGATGATTGCATGCGTTTTAACATCGGCGGTACACACTTGACACGAAGCCTCTCTTCTCTTACTGCACTCACGACCTGTCACTTGCCTTTCATGATTCAAACTCCACTTCTATCGTTTCACGATGTATCAAGCTCACGTTAACCCGTAACTAACACGCTGAGCAAACATCACAAAACACGCAACTCTCTACTGACCCCACCTAACCGCTAATTGACTGAGGTTTCGTTTGATTTCGCTTTCTTTAGGATTTACCCAGCGTTTGATTTTAGACATGCGCAAGGAATCACCCGCAAAGGAATAAGTAGAATTAGTATTGAAATAATTATAGACTGGCTCCTGTTTACTTGTCCACACAGGTTCAATGAAGAACTCCAAGAGTGCCCAAATGTTGAGGCAAGCAGACCGCACCAGTCCCTTACCTGGTACCGATATTGACATCGTATATAAGCGAATCCCCGTAGATTACTTCCACGTTGTTGGTTACAACATGCGTTGCATCGATGAGCATTTTGACAACAAACCTCATTCATGATGCCACATTTCTGTTACTATCTGAAAGCTGCTGATGACAAGCTGTATCTGATAATAGATTAATGAGCCACTAGCTGTCACTCAAGTTTAAGCGTCACAACCAAAGAGTAGCTTTCACTATAGTAGTCTCAAATTACTACTCTGTTTGTAGCTGATAGGTTTTACTATCATCTTACTTTTTGCATCTCTATTCTTCTCTTATTCTAACTTTACTTTGGTTCGCACTGCTTACGCACATTGAATTTTTAGATTGGTTTTATTTTATATTATGTATTATAGTTTGCCTGTATTCTCGTTCTGATTGTGAACATACATATAACTAAGACCTTATTCGCAGTCTCCACTTATTCGAAGTTTCTTTGTTTGAATTGCAACCTTGCCATCTAAAGTCGGAGAGTGATTAACAAATGCATGAAGTTTGAAGTTGGAGATTGTGAATAAGGCAGTCTTAGTAATATCAACATGCTGTACAAAGCCATTAAAATTCAGGAAACTTGAATACTTGCCCCACAAAACAAAATTTGTTATCGTTTCACCTATTAAGCTAGACTTACATACAATACTATACTTACAAGTTAATTAAAGCCCTTTTGTCCTTTCATTACAAAATTCATGAACAGTACATTACAATTAGACACAAGGTTTTTCAAAACTGAAATCATAACAAATGCATGGTGTGGGTGAGTATTAGGCTGTAAGCTCATACTGCATCAATTTTATAGCGCCGCATTCTCCGAGACGACAAAAGTTGAACCTTAGGATGAAGAGTTTGTCGCTGGACTCCCCGGAGTGTGGCGAGCTGAGGCGGCGGCCTGCGCGCGACCAGACTGCACAGAGCAGCCGCGTGCTATGTACGACCTGACAGTAATACACAAGCCTGGGTCCAAATAACCTCACGCTTCTATTTATCGCTTTTCAGGAGTCGTTCACTTGACCTCATTCAACTGTCCTAAGTCAAACATGAAGATGAGTGAGTTCTGTTCTGCCGTGTGATCATGGCTTTACATAATTTTAACAAACTGGAGATAGAAGCGTAGATTATTATGTTCAACAATAGGGACAGTTGGTTAGATTAATTGGACGTCTCCTTTGCGCAAAGAGCTCCGCTTTGATGCCACCACTTCGGAGTCGCTATACAACCTCCGTGACGAAAGAGGCTTATAATTTGGCTGACCTTTTTGGTTCTTTGGACTCTGGTAGGTACTTGATGTCAAGCTGTGTTGTAAGCACAAGCAATGTTCACCTCCAATGTCTATCCCTCCGGCTTAGCTTGTGTGTGTTAGTAATTTGGTAGGTACCCACTCGTTATTTATTCTGTCTAGACATTCTTGCAGTATTCGGCGTCGTTCTGAAATGAAAAAGTAACTGCTGTCTGTGGATTTCTCGCCTCCTACGTCTTTCTGATATCTGCTACGACGTGAACAGAATTCCCAAGTAATATTGGTATTTAAAGAACGACTTTCATAATCTAAAATGTATTCGTCCATTGTCAGGAAAAATCACCTCAATATAAAATCAATGTTTCATTAAAATTCTGTACACTCTCTGCTTAATAACCTATTAGATTATTCTGCCACGATCAAAGAGGTAAGTAATGTCTCTAGCATGCCACTTATGATTTTGTTTTATTTTTTCTAGGTAACTGCAGAGCAGTTTGCATGAGGCATGGCTTTAATAGAATAAATAACTATTCGATTCAAAGTTATACACGTTCATGTACGTTATTATTTTATTTTGAATTGTAGAAAAACAATGTGTGTAACAGTAAAAATGTTACTATGATACAAAAAATGGTCAGAAAAAATAAAACAATAGAGCTTTTATGAAGTATCCAATAACAAGCGAATGGCTGTTTGTTGTCAAAGATAATAGATAACATAATACCCAGTACAAAGATCGCATATTCATTAGTAGTCTTATCGATTTACTGATACAACATTGTTTTTCAGCGTTATTTAATAGATAAGTAGCCTTAATCTAATAAGTCACTTGAGTTTTTACAACACTTGTAACATTGTTACGAACTTTGCACGTTAACATGTATATCTACGAGTAACTAATACTTGTGTTTTTCTGGATTTTTAATTAATATCACCATGTAAGCAGCTACCGCAAGGCAAGTGATCACCACTGAAGATTAATCTTCTTATAATGTTGTCGTACGCAATGCAAATTGTCTAACACGATTTAAATTCGAAGACAATATCATTTTGGACAGGGCTACCTTTTATAACTAATGATTTATGCGTGAACTAGACCAAAAAAACCCATTTGAATACGAAACGTTACAATGTGACAGCATTTCTTTTAATACGAAAGAATCGATAAGAAAATAGGTCCCAGTTATAAATGGATGTCCTTAGTTCAATGGGATTCGCTGACACTAACGCTATTTGTCAAAGGCATTGGCCAACTGTGAAAAATGATTATATTTAAATGGGTAAATTAGGTCGGGTCTGAAGCTCTGAATTCTGACTCGTCGCGTGCCGACGAAAATCTTTTTCCTTTGGCAAAAGCTTGGGTAATTGAACCTTATTATCAACCAGTTCCGTTTTTGTATTATAAACCAATCTAAGGAGGATTATAAAGTTCAGAAAAGTTATTAAAAGATGATTATGTTCTTAAACATTTATTCACAGATAGCCAATGTCAATGTTCTTTGATGTGCTAACAAGTCAAGCTGTGTATTGCAATCTATATCATTATTTGACGATGTGCAGCGCCCTCGTCACCGGTGCACAGCCGAAGGATGCTGACTGCGCGCATTGGACGGATGAGCAGCGTAGAACTGCCCGATGAGCCGGATAAGAGCCTATCTTCCAACAGTGCCAGCCCGTGCCCTTCGCCGGTTAAGCAGATGAGCGTAAGTATTTATTAAAGCCAATTGTACTTTTGTGGGTTAAAAAAGTCTCGTAATAAGTAGCACTTATAAAACTGGATGTTTACCATGTTTATTATTTGTTTCGACTTCCCGATATTTCGGCACTGTTGCAAGTGCCATCATCACTGAGCGATGACTAATGATAGTGTTAGTGACGATGTCAGTATAAAATCTTATATCGTGAGACTTGCTGCCGCCTTAATACAGGAAGGCGGAGGATTATGTCGGATATCTTCTGCCTAATATTACACGGTAGCAAATGCTATCCATGGAACGTCGTTTGTCTAACATAAGTTATCTTAGTTGTCTACAATAGATTTAGAGAGTTTTTGGATCACTTAATTTAGTTACTTATTAGGTTAGACTAAATTGACATCGCTATTGGCTATATTGAATACATTATGTCGAATAACACGATTCCTTCTAAACTTACCAATTATTATAGGTGTCTTCTGTTTGCACCAAGTTCAAATAACCAGCTTTTCTTACAAAAGCTACGAATCTACGACCCTTTCCTAATGGTACTCATCTTTACTTTGCCATATTTCTTTGTCGTGTCTTTCTCAGAGTACAAAAGCAAGCTTCGTTTATTTATCAACCTAATTCTTACAATTTCTGGTTCGGAAAACGGCACACACGTACTTTTCTTCCTAGCCACACCTCAGATACGGAAAGCGATTATATGTTGAGCTAGCAACCGGGCACACTGCATAGGAACGCAAACAACTCCCCGGAGTGGCTGCTATGAGCTTTTGTTTTATTTTCACTGCTCATATGAAGGAACCTAGGTATTGTAAAAGAGAACACGTGTTCCATAATTAATGGACGCAAAACCCTTTTTTTACCTACCTTCCAACCTAGGCATAAAAGGGCAGAGAGCATAGAAACAACACAGGCTCTACTATAAATAAAACAAATGCAATTAAAGCGGTGGAAAACAAGCCAGCTTCCAGAACATGATATCGGGGTAAACAACCAAGTGCTACATATGTACAACAAGCTACTACAATCTGTCAGATTTCTTTAATAGATTTTCAACTTTATTGCTGAAGCTTTAGGTTCAAGGTTGATTGGGAAAATTTGGCAGTTTCGGGTAACTTGATGTGCTGGCGTCTGTACATAAACAAGATAGCATTTTATTACCATGTAAAGCAGTAAAATACCTGAAATAGATGCGAAAGGAAATGTTTATGTTGACATGTAAGGAAAATCGAAGTGTACATAGAAACAGATTTATCTCCCGGTTTTATACGTCTAGGTTCATCGTACTTTGTAAGACAATGCTAAAATGCTCGCATAGATTCTAAAGCACATTTTTTTCCAATCCACTAGTGTAATAAATGCGCTCGCTATTCATGAATTTACAGCGAGAAAACCGCTTGGATTTTATATAAAGAAAATCTTCTATTCCATGCAAGTAGTTATTTGTCGACAATTTGCAGCATTGCGAACATTCTTTGAATATGCAGTAGACAAACGTAGAGTAATTTTTAAAGTAAATATGAAAAATGGGGTTATGATTGCAGAATATAGAGATGGATTTATTTACGAGGCCTTGAACGCTTCGTGCATATTCTATGAAGACATTTTCTATTTTACGTATCACATTGTGCCTATAATAACTACACGTAATAACAAGTAACTTTTTCTAACTTACGGTTTTTCGACATATCAGGGTTACCAAATTGATGAAACACAAAAACTTTTCATTATTCCTACAAGTGTCCTTCATACTTAACTTATAAATGAGTAAAATCGAACATTTTGATTATGAAGGCCTTAACGGTTCAATTTTCTAGCGTTCAATACCCGAGACTTAGCTCAAGAACAATGATCATTAACACAGCTCTTGGCTAAATAATAACAGTCACTCGGGTCGATTTTCAGGTTAAGCCTAGGTTGGTCCGTGGATGGGTGACCATTCATTACATACAGAGTTTCCTCCGTGTCTCGGAAAGCACTTGAAGCCGTTGGTCCCGGATGTCAATTGTAGATCTGACATCGTTAGATCTCGATCGTTCGATCTTTGTCTTCGTTTAGTAAGTAGTCAAATGGCCCGAAATTCTGACATCCAGTCTTACCAAGAGGTATCGTATTGCCCAGTACTATCTGGGTTGTGGAGGTTAGATAGGCAGTCGCTCTATGTAAAATACTGGTATTCAGCTGCGTCCGGTTAGACTGGAGGCCGACCCCAACATAGCTGAGAAAAAGCTAGGCAGATGATAAACACAACCAAGTTTTTTTTGACCAAATCTTTGTTTTTTCTTCAGAAGCACCAGCGCCTACTACCAACCAATCTGTACGTGGTGCTGTACAACTTCAAGTCTCGTCATGCTGACGAGCTTGACCTTAAGGCCGGCTACAAGGTCACCGTGATCGACACCTCAGACCCTGATTGGTGGAAGGGCAAATGTCTTGGCAAGATTGGATACTTCCCTTCCAAGTACTGCACCAAGCTGCAAGCTGGTGAAAGGGCACTGCAAGTCACGCATAATCTTCAGGTAATGATGAATCCACTTTAATTTTCTTTTTCCTCACAGATACGTACTTTTCATCGTTATGACTTCAGATAGAATTTTATTGTGTAAGGGATCTGAGGGGATCTAAGGGACCTGATCGCATCAGGAAATTTTTTCATCTTTAATTTTAAAAAATTGCTGTTCCATTAATTTTTGACCGTGTAGATTCACTTTGCAGGAAACGGCTGTTATTTTAACACACTTTTATAAGCTTCACCAGTAACTAACTGTGTAAAAAAGAAGAAGTTTACGTTTTACCCACTTCCCGGTTTCCGATTGAACTGAAATTTTGCGTACGTGTTTAGTTTGCATGGTTAGGTAGATAGGCTAGTTAAAACTTTAACACATTGCGGAACACTTGACTGTTTTGCAAATGTCTTGCAATAATGACACTTCAAAATCCCTGACATTTTCTACAGCCGTACTACCATATTACATATACCTACTTTTAAACTTTTGATATGACAAATACGGCCACAGACGTATACGTGTATGGCTCAGTCTGCAGCATGACTGCAGTCAGCGGTCTGCTGCAGCACTGCGTATGTGTGTGTTGAAAAATGACTCGAAAAGAGTTTGCCGTGACACCTACGAACGAATGAAGTCGCGTGATGTGACACTAGATCATGAGCTTCTTAGGAATGTTTGCCAAATGACATTAAAATAAGTTCACCGCCCTTAGCCTTACTGTCATGTAACGATATACTGGGATAACGTCGAGTGGCGGTCCGTCCCGCAATGTATTAATAAATAAATAAATAAATGGGTATCAAATGTAAACCCTTACATTTGATACCCATTTATTTATTTATTTGCTGAGAAGAATACGAAAAATGACGTCACTCTAAAGCGCGTTTTTTAGGTTTTTTTAAACTATAATATTATTAAATTACCGATGAAAAATGTGTGCGTCGATGTCCCTTACAACCTGTATTGAAAGCCTTGGTATCAGTACATGTTGACCATTAAAACACTTAAGGACCGTTCAAAAATAGAACATCGTCACGACTCTTAGGGCACAACATAAGAGTAGCTTTCTTTTTAAAACCTAGATGTACTCACGATAGTTTTAAGTGTCGTACCACCTACACATACTCCTCAGATTTCTGGAGCACTTAAGGATCTGATTTATATCTACCTTCACGTGTCCAGTCACGAGCAATGAAATGTAAACACTTTTTCTTGTGAAATAACGGTTTCTACAAAACTACGACTACTAAGAGACTACTACTAAGAGCTATTTCGTAATAGTATGGCTTCCAAAATACTATTTTCGTGAAAACGTAAAACGTTAATCAATACAGTAGGAGAAAATCGTTTTTTTTTTAATTTTGCTAAATGTTTACATTTTATTGCGCGTGACTGTATAAGTGTTACTGATCCGAAAACTACTCTTTGCAAAATTGGTCAAAGATTTATCCTTTACTAGCGACGTGCTCCGGCTTCGCACGGGTGCAATGTGTAAACATATAAACCTTCCTCTTGAATCCCTCTATCTATTGCTGAAAACTGCATTAAAATCCGTTGCGTAGTTTAAAGTATCTAAGTGTACAACCTTTCGTATTTATACATTAAACACAGGAAGATAGTGGTTATCCTTACCTTAACTAAGAAATAAGTACAAATTCAAGTAATAATTTATTCAATTCGACTCTATTGTATTGTATTCTGTCTTTGTGGTGAGCGGAAGTCCGAGCGATGAAAACTCAAGGTTATGGTTGGTGCATTGTTAGCAGCTTACAGTTATATAACATTCTTGACAACTGCAGTGAATAAATAATGCTACTTCGACTATCTAATGGACAGTCCGAAGTTATTTCAATTAACGTTTTAAAAGCAAGTCGATTAAAAAACATTGTTACACAAATGACATGACATAGTTCCAGGGCTTTTCCCGAAGGGTTTTTTTTTTCGGATGGGAAATCGTCAAATGACTCCCCCCCCCCGCTCTGGGCGGAGTGGAACAGACTCAGATCAGACTTTTACTGACTAAAACCCATCCATGTTCCCTCTTTGCCCTTTGTCTTCGAGGGCCGCGGTATCTCTTTCGAACAGTCCTGAAGCGTATAGTAGATATCACCCACATATTTCCTGTTATATTTAAGCCCCATGTAATAGGGGCGAATCTATTGCTATCAACCCGGACTAAATCCCGATTTCGGAGTGCTTCTGAAAACCAAAGGCCCGACCTGGGAATCGAAAGAAACTCATGCTCAGCAGTCGTGCGTGTGACCACTAGACTAGAAGACAAGAAAGTTATAAATGAAAAGCAGTTAATATGGTTGCCTTTCAGGCACATCTCTGTCTAACCATTCGGGGATTACAGGTGTGATACCATGTTATGTCATATAAGCAGTCGTTTTGTTTTTGGCACATTACCAATATGCACTGCGAATATACACTGGGATTTTACATGTGTACGTGTACGGCGCAGTATATTATTACTGCTCACTATCCTCGGTAACTCAAAGTACTGTGAAATAAATAATGCTGCAAGACATTTTAAGTCTGCAAGCTAAAACTTGATGCTAGGAAAACCAAAAAAATGGTCTCATTTTAAAAACGCACCCTTGAGATACTTTTTACAGCTATCTGTTCACTTGCCAAGATAAGTTATTAGTTTTTCACAAAACAACAATCAGTGCTTGTGTAGATTTTTTTTTGCCCACATATGCACGTAGGATGTAGACCATCACCCGTCTCCACGCGCTTGTGTGCGAGTCTGAGCAACATTACCAAACGTGCTGTGCTTTATTTGTTGCCTTGTCAATACACAACTCAAATTTTCACCAAAATTATGTCTAGCAGTGGACTCGCTACAAGCCGTCCTGCGAAGTTCTTCAATATACTCATCCTTCCTTCACATAATCAGCGGTTAAACGAGAAGTTCTCACAGCTGGGACACAGTCCACAGACATCTTTGTGAGAGAGAATGGACCATAATCCAACACACATCTTTAAAATGTTGGTTCTAGGACATGCTAGTTTCCTTGACCGTTTTGAGAGCAGTTGCTTGCCTGGATTCGTGTTCACGACACTTACGTCGGGGCCGTTACTACTAGACCAGCACTGGTCTAACTCATCCTACCTTACCTGTACCAATTTGCAGTCATCATCATCTACATTGATCACTATCTTCCTGCCCTTGTCCCATTCTACATGGGATGTGCGCAACACGTTTGAAGTCTTCACTTAAAAATCTGTAATAATTTAATCCGCAGGTATCAGACGGCGAATGCGGCATGATGCTACTCCGCGACCAGATCGTGATCCAAGTCGGCGAGGAGGTGGACGGCATGATGCTGATCCGCTCCGGTGACAACCGCCAGGCCGTGTGTCCGGTGAAGTTTCTACAGGAAGTGTGACGCTTCAAGCTGCCCTATTTCGATTTTATGCGAGTAAGTTTCAATACAGCCGTTGGTCCCGGCTGTCATTTGCAGATCTTTGACAGTCGTTACAGGTAGTCAGTGGCCCAAAAAGTCTGAAAACCAGTCTTAACAAGGGTATCGTATTACCCAGTACTAACTGGATTGTGGAGGTCAGATAGTTTCAATACAACATCAACATCGTCCTGCTCTTGTCTCATGTTCCTTAAGGTTGACGCAACACGTTTTTTTTTTCGTCCATTCTCTCCTGTCAACTGCCACGCTGTCATTGACTCCTTTTATCATTCCTCACACAAGGCATCCATCGTTACTTTGGCCTTCCTCTCCCTCTACAACCACAAATAGAAGTAAAATACATCAAATTTTAAGTCATAAATAAGCCTGAATAAACTGGGTTGACGAAGTCAGAAAGGCAGTCTTTTCAAGTAAAATATTGATATTCAGCTGCATCAGGGAGACTGGAAGATGATGGTGTTGAAACTAGTCTGTCTCTGCGATGCATGAGGAGCAAATGCCTCTTGTTATAAGTATCTTATATTATCTTGTATCGTATTCAATTTATAAATACAATTTAAATATTCAAAAAATATTTATGCCGTAAAGACGCATAGGTATCTTTTTGCCGAAATTTAAAAAAAAAAAATCACCGCCTACTATAGGCATTGAACCAACTTGTACTTAGTATAAGTATAGTTATCGGTGGAAATTTTTATTTCCGCACACGTTGTGATAAATGAAAAAAAATCACGTGTGTGAAATACATGTTGAACCTAATCGTAGTGCGATAAGAACCAGTTTACGAGGAAGTGTACTGAATTTTTTTTCCATATTTTCAAACCGCAGTTTACAATGAACCGCAGTTGAAAATGACAGAGCATGAGTAAATTTAAATAAAATGACGTTAGGTGAAAACCGCACTTTCACTACGTTTTTATATTAGTTTTGTGACAAGCAAAACAAGATATTATCTATTTACTCCATGTACAATTTTAAATCCATCATCCAGTTTAGACCTTGAAGGCAAACCCATACTTATAGTACCTATAGGTTGATAAAACACTTTCCCACAACAAGTGGCAATTACAAATGTTGTAGGTTATTAAAATACCGATATAGAAATATCTAAAGCCTTCATGAGTACACACTTGTGTTACTAACAGGTACTTATGGCTACATTGCTTGCCTGTAATGGCTGTAATATAGTTCACGTGTTTCACACCAATCACGACTAACTTAATTGGATTAGCATGAATGATAGTTTCGAAAATCATTATGACTAGACTTGAGGTTCAAAATTTATTCTACAAACATGTATTTAAAAAAAATATCTTAGTTTATTTATGTATTTGTTGAAAAAATATCTTAATTTATTTATTGATCTATCGGATAATGTTTAATAAACTTTTTCAGAAACGCGGCTCCCTATCTGATCAAACGATACCAATACGCTCTATACCAAAAACAGCCCGAAGCGCTCCAGTGACGCCATGCGACAGCGAAACGTCCACATGGTCGGACCGGAACCGTAGCAAAACCGGCTACGACTTACCCTCGGGCTCGGGAGCGGGATACGCCAGTAGCTACGGCGACTACGAGAAATCGAGCTACAGCTACGACAAATCGGGCTACGAAGCTAGCTACGAAGCTTCCACTTCTACGGCGTCGGGGTCGCAAACGAAAGACAATTACGAATCGGGGGCATACGCAAAGAGTTACGAATCGGGCGGATACGACCGCGAGGGCTCGTATAGGACTTACGAAGGGTCTACAGGGTACGATAAGGGGAACGCGAACGAGTCGGATTTCAAGCACAGCTACGAGCCGGAGGGCGGCTGGTGGTGGCGCGGCGCGCGGCGCCTGTCGTGCCGGCGGTGCGGCGCGGGCTCGGGCGCGCGCCCGCTGCGCCTGGCGCCGTGCGCCGGCGCGCCCGTCACGCCGCCCGAGCCGCGCGCGCGCCGCGCGCACTCGAGGGACCGACCGTTGCTTTTCGTTAAGCAACTCTTTTTGTAATTTTTTATATATCTATGTATATTTCGCCGATATCTGTGTGTCCCTTTATTTTCATTAGTATACGTTTGTAATTTTTCTATTGATTACTTTGGCTTCAAAATTGCCTTTGAATTTTTACAATTAAGTATTTGTCATTTTGATAACTTAAGTACTCGACGTACCTTTATTTATACGAGTAAATGTTTGTTTTTAGCTGATCGGGCTAAGGCAATAATGACTAGGTATAAGAACACGGCCTACGATGACATATTACTTTTGGTGGTTTTCTTAATCTCCCAATTTACATGATTTTATAATATTATATAATTATATATTATACACATTATAATAGGTCCATTTACGAAAATTACTTGGCTACATATCATTTTTCGAACAATGTGATTAAAACTTAAATTAATTTAATTGAAATATAAATATGTACTATTGTATAAAATAAGACTTATGTAAAAATGAAGCGTGATCTACAAACGGAAAATGCATACTTTGCTGATTAATTATGTTGTGTAAAAATTATATTGAAATGGTTCCCAATGCTTAAAGCTGGAGGTAATAGACACGAAATAAGAGAAAAAGAAAATAGTAATAAGAGAATATTGGTAGGTAGCGAAGAGATAGTGAAATAAATTAGTGTATCAAAGTATAGATTAGAACCGCACGTTGTTTAAGTTAAAGATATCATTAGTTACGCAGGAATGTTTAGTTTAGACATTAGCCTTACATTGTAATTTGAAGTAGCCGATGGTATTGTTAATAAGATATTCTAATGTGAAGTGGGATAGTACCCACTCGTTCTTTAGGAAGTACACACGCCAGCACATCTAGCTACTACAATCTGTCAAATTTCTTTAATACATTTTCAACTTTATTGCTAAAGCATTAAGTTCAAGGTTGATTGGGAATATTTGACAGTTTCGGGTAGTTTGATTTGATGGTGTCTGTACATATGGCATATAACTGTTACATAAAAACTGTTCTGTATCATCGTCGTTCCGTCTCAAGGCAATGTCCGAATCCTTCCACTAAACAGTTATTTCTAACATGATATGAGATAATCGCCAAGATATTGCTCAGTCAATTTTCTCCTTATCTGCAATAAGACATCCTACAACTGATTCTAAATACTTGTATTTTTGCTGAAAACTGTTTTTAGTATGCTTGACCAATAAGTAGGTAGATCTACCCAATCAACGCAGCTTTTTGATTTTAGCTTTTTTCAAGATATACATATTTGCTACAACACCTAAGATTGATTCGTTTACCCTAGAAAAAATTAAACTTAGAACTTAAAATTTCTTGGGCAGGTAAATCTCGATAAATCTTAGTCATTGAGAGAAGTAATTATCACACTCTTATTTAGAATATCCAAGTGGCCTTTATTTTCCATACCTAAAGATCAAAGATGGCTAGATACATTACCCCTGACTGCTGAAGAACTAGCACTTAACCATCCCTAAATATTAATATAATATCAATAATAACCAGAAAAATTCTAAATATAGGTAGTATCAGAATAATCTGAATAATATCAAATTCGTAGGAGAAATAAATATAATAATTAACGTAGAATATTTAATTGAGGCGCTGCATGGCAAATAATTTCATTAGTTTTACGTCAATACGTATTTATGAAAAACGGAGTAGTGTGCGTTCACATAAAAATATACATCAATAGTTTGCAAACAAATATTTACATACTACATATGTATTATTACTAAATTTAACTTAGTATCGTTTACAGTATACTCACTACTTTCGAGCTCGAACTCAGTTCAGTCAGTTTCGTTCGAGGTCGAAACTCTATGAAATAGGTACATGAAAGATACTGTAAACAATAGTTAACAGAGTATGTAATCTATTTATATTTTATTCATATTCCATTATATTCAATAATAAACAACATAAATATAAAATATTTAAGGTCTAACTTTTTAAACACGAAATATTTCAAGAGTAACTTCTATAGGTCGTAAAGTCACCATAGCAACGAAAAATTTTTTTTTATCTAAGTGTATTTTTATTTAAAAAAAAATTAAAATTACTTGACCCACAAAATAAATACTGTCTAAAGGTTTAAAAAGTAAAAAAAAGTTTAAAAAAGTAAAAGTAAGTAAGTAAGTTTAAAGTTTGTAAAGGTTTTATGCAAAATGTCGCAAGAATATTTAGAACTATAATAATTTCGTAAAAATAAAAACATTCAGAAAAAAATTTTTTTTTCGTTGCTATGGCGACTTTACGACTTGTAGAAGTTACTCTTGAAATATTTCGTGTTTAAAAAGTTAGACCCTATATAATCATTATTTACATTTATATTTGGTGTCACTATTTCTGCCTTTTATCTAAGTAATTGTCCCATAACTCGGGCGTCGTAGATAATTTGCAATAGTTTAAGTAATCTCTCACAGCATGAACAGCTAAATTAATGAGACAGCCAATTAGTTTATATAATGAAGTGACGTTTTTATCACCTTGACATAATTATAAGTAATTAGTTATGATTTATTTATTCATTAATTGTCTTAGCTGTCTTATACCTTGTTGTTTCAGGACAAACTAAAATAACTGTACCTAGTCATACTAATTAGTATTATTATTTTTTGTATCCATTATTGTCGATTTTAGTCTTAGATGAATTAAAATAGGACATAAAGCGATATTTAGAAACGCATTAAAGTGTTGACTATTCATTTATTTTTTCATAATATTTAGATTCAATTGAAAATACTTACATATTTATGAAAACTATTTTTCCTAACCTGACATTAGGTATAGAATTTTCCTATACTCCTTATATTTGCCACTCAAATATTATATTTACAATATTCTCTATTTCTAATTTCTTGATAAAAAGAGTAACTATTTATTTCACAGATTTCCAAAGAAATTCATCATGAAGATATCCTAAATTATCGATAACTTTATTAATGTTAACGCATTATTTTAGTTAACACGTTAAGCCGTCCCCTGAAGTTTTAAGAATATATACGTATATGAATATATAAAATATATACATGATACCAAATTATGATAAGAGGCACATAACATAGATAGCTTAGTACGTAAAACGTAACGTAGGGATGGGCGTTGAGAGTAAATATCAGATTTACTGATTTAGTGGCGATCCGTACTAGCTGCTCGGTATACAAGATTGAATGAAATGATGGCACATCCACACTGCACTGATTTACACCCACAAAAACAAAATGGCGCCACCTGCCTGCCGTGCTAGTTGACTTCTATCTTTTAAATGGGTAATACGCGATGCTTGCTACTTGTCCAAAGGCATATAAGTATCTTGCAGGTTTTTCTGACATCAGAAATTGTTTATCACAACATGCAAGCTACTTGCATGCATTTGTACCAGTTACTGGCATGTGAACTGGCGATTGTTATACAATAGTTTTTTTGCGGGACGCGGAAGGTGATCGCAATTACCTGAGATCATTTTAGTGGTAAATGTCCGACCTTGTTGGACCACAGGTAAAAGGTAAAATAACCTTGTAAGAGCCATTTTGTTAGAAAAGTTGGCTTAAGTGAAATTTTAAGTTAAGTTTCGCATTTACTGTAGTTTATTTTTCAGACTTTTCAAAGTGGGCTATTTATTATTTTAGTTGTACCTAGATAAAAATTAATCAGGTTCCTTGCAGATGTATTGCATAAAATGCTCTAGTCTTATTTTTATTACTTTTGTCTTATTAAAAAAAAGCTTTATAAAAGTTTATTTATTAAAAATTACTTAGATGTTATAAGCGATACAAGAACCTGAATTTTTTGACGGAATAGACAAAACTTACGGAATAGGTTTAAACTGAAATACTTTCTTGAAACTGATAAATCAGTCTATTAGTAAATAGATTCCAGTTATAAATGAAATAGAGATCTCGTATAAAAATATAAAAATAAATCAAGATGAATGATGCTATACCGAATGGACTCCATATTCTAAATGCCGTACATTGCAATAATTACAATTTTACAGCGTTTTAGTGTTAAGACATACTATGTATACTTTATCTTTCTTTGATAATACATGGATCACCACATGCTTCCTCTCCTATTTCCATTTTTTCTGCTAAAAAACATCCTTTGACTACGATAAGAATTATAACTGAATATTTTTTTATCTTACCAAAGTGATACGGGTGTAGCTTAACTTATTTTGCTACAAACTTCAGTCAGACAGTTTCAAAACATCATGGACCCTATGAAGCACGTTATTAAGTTGGTTATAAATCGACAGTTTCAGACGAAGTCCAGTATAATCCATCGGATATCAAAAAATACTGGTGACCTAGTAGTAAATAATAAACTTATAGTTATATTTTACAGATTGAAGATTAATTATTTACCTTATAGGCTATATACGAACGAAAGTTTATCTAGAATCCGTATAGACTCATTTGTAGGCGTAGCAAAGTGCTACGGAGTGTAACTATCCACTAGAATAGTTAGATGTTCGTGCTAAATGTTCTAAGATATCAGACACTTAGATGGTGTTCCATTAAGAGGGTGCATTCTGCAAGTTGACAAGGTCGTCGCATGAAACTGTCAAATATTGCTGTGTTTTCATCAATTTACTAATGTTACTAAACGAATTTGTGTATTATCTTTCTGTTTTGTACTAAAATATTGACTATGAATTGTAATCATCAATACTGTGATATTGCATATTTAGTTAAGGAAATCTTTCAAATATCTGTTTAACTCCTAAAACGATATCACTAGACTTTTCCCAATTATGTTGGGGTCGGCTTCCAGTCTTACCGGATGCAGCTGAATTCCAGTATTTTACATAGAGCGACTGCCTATCTGACGTCCACAACCCATTTAGTACGGCGTAATACGATACCCTTTGGTAAGACTGGTTGTCAGACTTTCGGGGTATTGTCGGTACAAGTAGTCCTGTAACGACTGTCAAAGATCTACAAATGACAGCCGGGACCGGGGCTTGACGTGCTTTCCGAGGCACGGTGGTAAAACAGTAACAACCCTTGAAACGATAATAACACCAGATTTAGTGATTTCATTACCAAAACATAGAGCGATGTACCATAACTTAATACAGTAATATTGATTTATTAATTTAAATATAACAATATTTGACAGCTATAATTTGCCACGTTTTCAACTTTCAGAATGTAGAGCCTTAAACTTACATGTTATAATACCTTTATCCAAATAAATATTCGTTATATAAGTATAATAAAAATAATAAAAAAACACTTACGAAAAAAGGAACCAAGTTATTAAATATTATGTATTAGCATAGGCCCTAGATACCTGCGAAACGAATCCCAAGTGAGATGTTTGTAATATAATTAAATGGATATTTTAGTAATATATAAATGATGTTATATTGCATTATTATTGATGTCTCGGTCTGTCTCTAACTATGAAGTATAACAACTACTTACAAAATCGTGATTTCATGCTCCTTTGGCATTTTTTGTGAGTAGAGCATTTATTTCGAGGAACTGTGAAGATGAAAGCGCCAGCGCGAAATTTAAATTTTCTTACTTATTTGCAATTTGCCTGTCAGTGTCAGACTGTAAGTTGATAAAATATGATTCGCGACCGTAACAAATATGGCTTTACTGACTTATAATCATTAAATTTATTAATACAACCCTCACACATGACTTTTTCATGAATAAGCTAGCCTGGCGCTTCCATCTTAAGCTTGGCTTTTTTTCTAAAGGGTATAAATCATATACCTTAAATTTACCTTATTTACTACCTATGATGTAGCAACCTTCGAACTACTTTCTTGAATCTTCCACTGAATATTTACCCTATATAAATATTTAATAAACTCTATTTAATCAATCACAATAAATGATGTTTTTGAAATTATATTGATAAGATTGTATTCAATTGTTTCAAATAAATTTATAATACCTAAATATTCCTTAAAATATTTAATTATATAATTATAATATTCTAATTTAATCCCAATGCAATTTAAGTGTGAAGACTGAAAATATCAAATTGTTGTAAAGTTTTTGGACGGAGTAATTATACTTGTAGTTAGAAATGGCCACACTTAAATGTTAATCGTGAACACGAATTATCCAATGAGCTATTATTGTAAGTAACACCGACCTAGGTTTAGCTGACATGCAGTTTATTGCTCGTTTTCACCAATACTAGGCAACACCAAAGTCAACGCCTAAATAAAAGCGTTAAAATTAGGTTACCAACTTTCGGTTCAGCACCGAGTAACTTCCATCCCCGCAGTATTTAGGCATTCAGTTAGGGTGTTCCCTAGTGTGAGAGATAACGGGCATAAGTGACTTATCGTTTAGTTTAGGCGAAGACCTATTCGTAAAGAGAATGATTGTTTAGTAAAAGTAATTGTCGCTTTTTTCTGTTGACGTTGCGTTTATTTAATTCCGAAGTTTATTGAGAAAGTTGTGTTAGAAATAAAGATTGTGTCTTGAAATTGTAGTTTTTTTTCATAGTAGATTATATTAAAAGTGTTATTTCTCTGAACTGAGCTCAACGAAAAGTAAAGTCAATGTTCTTCTAACCTAATAGACAGGTTTGTTCCGCCAATTTTTCTTCATAGCTAGAACACAAGGAAGTGGCGAAGGGAAGTGACTTTTGGGAGACTGTCTCTTGTAAATTTTGACGTCCAAAACTTGCTGATTATTAGCTCAATTTGAATAAATGACATTTGATTTGTTACTTTTTACAGTCAGCATAATTGTGAAAAACGCTAGCCTATTTCAAACCCGTTTCTGGTCCCGCCACCGTATAGTTAACCCCTCCCTCACCGTGGAACTATTTACCGAACAACGAGCAAGGTTGTTCTGCATTTATCACAAGTAACACAGCGCAAAATGATTTCGCCCTAAATACTTATGCTCGCTCTAATTGAAAACATCCCAATAATCTAATTGCACAATGTCATCTAGTGTCAGGAATTCAAATAAACAAATGACAGTGCATGTGCCTCGAGTTGGCGATAGATGGCGTTCGCTGTGTTGTAAGCGGTTCGAAGCAAGTATGCGTTGGGTTTTACAACACATACTAGTGATGAGAGATACAAAGAGAGCCGTCGACAGATGCACAGCTGTTTATCAGCGGCCAATTGATAGATCAGTGCATAAAAATGTTGCTTGTACAAAAGCATTTTTATGCAACAGTTACTTAGACAGTTACGTCCCTCGTTTTTGGTTACCTACCATAGTAATAAGAAATGTAATTTTCTTACGTCATGGTCGAGAAATTCCATAATCTTAAATTATAAATTCCAACGAAAGTATCGAACCGAAACAGTGTGTTATGCTACATGCGCAGGCCGGCATGGCGGCGAGTCGCTGCCGACCCTACTCCTCGCCTCCACGCCATGTGTCGATAACCCTGCAGCAGACGCGGCTTACCAACATCACGCCTGCGCCGGTGACGTCTCCCAGCGGCGGCACTAAACTGGCCGCATTCCAATGAATTCGCGAACGCGCCACGACACTTTCTTATTCTGTCTAAGATCCCAAAAAACTCTGAAATAAAGACTTATTGGAACATTATAACAAAGGAACACCGTTACTAAACGTTTTATGCCGCTTATAAAGTAAAATATTATCTAATGAACCTGAGGGGAATAAAGTCTGTACTGCTCCAGTGTGCCGCCTCTCGGCGGCTTAACATTCTTTCACATAGATGGCAGCAGTGAAAATATTTGACATTCCTTGGATTCCAATCGCAGTGGGCTCGGCTCAAATGTCAAACGCGACTATTTCGTCAACAGAGTCGTGGCGCGATAGTTGGATTTTATGAAATAACAACAAATACTTCTACACAGTGCGTTTGACGGACAATGGATAATAAACGATAGAAGTCAGTATATTTTTTTGCGTCGCAGAGGTAACCAGCGTGTCGTGTTAATCTTACGAATGTATTCAGAGTTGGTTGCGATTTCGATACTTACCTATTGATTTTTGTTCTTCGCCGGTTTTGTAACATTGTCATGAAGGTTTCAGTTGTTTAGAACGCTATCAACTTTACAAACTTTAACGTTATATCGTGCTCATTGATTTAAAATATAAAATATTGTGTGAAACAACATTTCCCTTGGTCTCATTGAAGAACATCGTGGGAAAAACATACTTTGTGTAAGTACCCACACTGTTTATTTGTTATTTTTAATAGTGTTATTATAAAAAAATAAGTAGAAATTATTTGTGAGTAAAAATAACGTAGTTTTAGCAAATGTATAATAATATCTTGACTTGTTTACGTTATGAGTAGACAGTGTTCACAGAATATTTGAAACTATGTAGGTAAGTTATGTAGACATGGCAACCTCAATTTAACTTAATTGAACCTGAATGCTGCCTGCTTTGTAAACAAATAAAATGCAGATAACAATTGAGTCGCTATATTTAGTGCTTATGCGACTAAACGGCACAGTGATATGCTTACATTGGTTATCATACAACATGATCCACCATCATCTAAGTGGCTACTTAACGCTGCTATGCTATAAGTAATGTAATGACTAGTTACCTACCGGTTTGATTTGCGAGCGCGCCATGCAAAAAATTTCGCCGCTATACGGAGCGAAGGCAACAAGGTATTCAGCGAAGCTACATGGCATGGAATCTCGCGAACATAATAGTGTGGAATGCGACCGTACGCGGCGTACAAACGCTCTATTCCCACACAAGCGCATGTAGCGGCCGTACTTCGTGATAAGAGCACGATAAACGTCGCCCGATTAGCCAATGTTGACGGTGACCCCGTACGGATTCCGTCAATTGTATTAGAACTACAAAACCAAGCAGACTCGACGCTAGACTTTTAAAATGACTCTCGAATTTATCATAGTGTGAGTAATCGTTACGGCTAAATGTGACTGTGTATACCTAATCAATTCCCTAACAGACCATGTGACGAGACAGTCAAATATTTACATTGACGATTGCCTGGAACTGAACACACAAGGAATTTCGTATCCAGGAAAACATAAATTGAAAAAGATAACCGTTTGTAAATACATGTAACTCATTTAACAGTTTCAAAGTTCAGTTATCCTAATTAGACAGAAGAGACTGCAAGACAAATTAACATAGTTAACGTAATTGAATACCTAGTTAAAATTGCTAACGGTATTTTTACGCGTAATGATTCCAAAGTCGGAGTAGCAGCGTTACTTTTTGGGAGCGGCGACAATACACGAGGGGGGCTCGGGAACCCTACAATAGTAACATCTGCCGGTATCCCGGCCCCAAGCCACGTGCGCTCCAACACAGCAGGGGTAGCGACCGTCGTAAAAGAATACGCCTCACCCCAAATGCGGGCCAACCGACAAAAGAATACTTTAAACCGCTCATACATAACCCTAACCCCTAGTGTTAAGGCATAGTTTCAAAAGTTTTACGTTAAAACTGAAATAGATTATTATTTTTAACATTTGGAATGTCAAGGTTCGACCACCATGTGGTTTACGTTTGGAAACTGGCAGGTGATAACAATTTAGGTTGTATTAATTGGTATTGCCTCCTCGCGTTGTAAACTTGTTGCTTTCAGCCACTACGTGTAATTCACGATGTGAATAATCAATTGGTTTTCAATATGGATTACGAAAAATCTAAGGTTTTTTTTGCCCTCGTCACACTTGTGATAACTTACAGTAGAATAAAATGCACTAAGTAGCTACAATACTCAATAAATAACACAATATCAGTTTGTATTTCTTAACGTTTTCTTTATTTAAATGTTGTCTTTAATTGTGTTCTGTCTAGCACCAGTGTTATTTATTATTTACTATAAAAGGTTGAATATTCTAGATAATAATTCTTCGCAGATGTTGTACAGCTGCTGTAATAAAAGTAAACACAGCCATCCTTATTTCTTTACAGGCATTTACTTCAGCCTGATCACATTGTAATTAGAACTACTATTAATTATAGTTCTAATTACAATGTGATATATCAAATCATGCTCTTATGCATTGCAATTTATTTGGGGTTGACCTAGTAGCATGTCTGTTCTTCCATACATCTTAGTAGATACCGCTGTTTCAGTCATGTCGTCTTCTAGACAATCCATCCATCGTCTCTTTAGTATGCTCTTAAATCTATCCTAATTATTGCTTATAGTAGCACGTTGATCAATATTCTTTGTTCTCTAACAAATGCCAACCTTACCTGTACCGGAATACAATTTGGTTTTCCCTGAATAAGTACACGAGTTTTATGCAAACGCTTTCTATCAATTCTTCAAATTCTTCTTGACCACAAAGTTATTGGGAATGTTAATGATAACTAAGCATTCCATGAATTTGTGTTTTTACTTTCATACATTACAAATTATAATGTATCCACTTATCCAGTTCTGATTCACTTAATGCAAGTAATGCTTCAAGAATTCAAGCTTGGGATTAACATTTTTACCGAGAAAATTATGTCCAAGTAACTTTTTAATGGAATTTACATGTCAAATTCCATTACAACTTCCATGTTCCGTTGAATGGGTTCGTGACCATCTGACTATGTGTCGAATGATCTATTCGACGTGTGTATACCGACATACCAACACTGACCGTACTCGTGACTCCGCCTCCGGCCAGAAAAATTCTATTGTGGTTAATGTACCAAATTCCTCATCATTAACGTAGTCATCGCATCACTCGTCATTCCAATGTTTTGTTTACCCTTACCTTCTTCCACACCTCTCAACTTTATTCGAGAATAACACTACACCACGTTACTTTTAAATGTAATGTCATTATTTTCACATTCCAGGAATCTAACCTCCATTTAGATTCGTTAGTGGCATTTGTTTATGAATTATATTCAGTACTCGCTGCTCAGGGAATGCGCTTCTTCGCTTCATTTGCTTTATTGTGTCTTTAGTATCATTAATTACAGTCGGTTTACTGCTTTTTTATTATATTGCTACTGACTGTCAGGTATTCAGTTAATTAAGCGATGACATTATTGTCTATTTGTTTTGGTTGGCATGACCGTCACAAAAATATGTTGCTTGGTATGCAGATTTAACTATGCGAATCGCGTTTATTATTAACACAAAATTTTGGTCTGCGTTGTCCAATAATATGCAATGTTCTTAGGTTGGTCAAATTATAATTAAAATTATGATGAAAGTTCTGATATCTGTTCCAAAATATGCGACTCATCAATCATTAGACTAAATAAAGAAAGATTCGAGTCACACGCGTTTGTGAATACCTCCGTAGTCATTAATATAATATGGCGCACTACTAGACAATTAATACATTAAAGGTGTCATTAATTGTTCAATTAATTATTAATAATGTTCTGGGGCTTCCACTGCATTCAAATAGATGGTCTTTGCGATGAGCTTATTAAGTTCAAGCTCATTGGCGAAGACGTGATTCTAGTAATAGTTACCTACCTATTACATGTTCATAAAAAAACTAGTAGGTAAGTCGTAGATAAGTACCACACAAAGCCGTTAAGTATATTAGTGCGCATTAAAACAACCAATTATACTGTTGTTTTATCTTTAGTTCTTCCGATGATTGTTTACTAGTTTCTCGCTAACGCCACTTGAGATTTCCGATATCTGTGGTTATCGATTCTTAAAACTTATGATAATAGATGCTCGGAACTTATTCTTGATATTGAATTGTGTTGTAATCAGTGCTTCATTCAATTTATTAGTTAGGTTTATCACCTTAACTAACTCAGTATTCATTAACACTGTCGCGAATAACTGGGATTTTTTGAAGGTTTATTAAAGGTTCCTTGTAGTTAGCTTCATTAGAATCTTAATCATATTCAACACTATGCTATCATCATCCTGCATGGATAATTTATGGGGCTGAAGACATGGCACTGTCTTCTTTAGATCTTTATTAGCGTCCAGGTCCAGTAGTCACCCTTTCCAGTCATGTCATCTTCTTCAAAATCTGTCCATTGTTTCTGTTTTTTTCCTCTACTCTTATAGCCGTCCACATTCAAATTCATCACATGCATACTCATTTATAACCCGCGCAAAAAAACCAGTAGTTGCAAGTTAATTAAAGATGAAATGCTAATATTTTGGCGTAGCGTTAGTGTCTGATCTGCGATACAGTGGTCCATTGGCTTCGTTCCCGGCGCGGTCGCGGTATGCGGCCGATTGCCACGTTTCACAACTCTTTGTTTGATCATCTGATTCCTCCCTCTTATTTACGTGGTGTTCGTACGACTCGGCGCACGTCTGTCCACCGTCTAGCCGTTTACGTGCCGTGAGGAATTTCCGCCGCTTTGGTATTCGCATGCCTTTATGACTTTTAGTCTGCGATATTTAATTCCAAGCCAAACAGCTTTTCGCTGCCAGACATGAATTCCTTCAAATATTTAGACTAAATGAATGATGTCTCGACATCTCGTTTCCGAACCAAAATATCTTTGGATGTTATTGGATTGTCATTTGTTATGATAAAGTATAATTTTCATGTAAGCTGTCAAATGATTGTCCTATTTTTCTTATATCTACGGTCGTAATAGTTTCATTCGCTGATATGGGTGTGAGATGACATGATCTATGTATAAAGAGGACTTAACTAACTGTGTTTTCTTTGTTGCATCAGGTAAATATGGAGAAGGTGGAATCCGCACTTGACGTGTTATCACGCGCTGCGACCATGGTGCAGCCGTGTCCCGCGTACCCTGCCAGCGATTCAGACAGCTTCGGTAAATATTTATTTACAATGTTTTTTATCCGTGTATGAGTTCCGAAGGGACACTTTTTCACTGGGTTTTAAGATCTTCACTCTTAAGGCATGCTTTTGGAAAACTACTGAACATTAAAAAACGAGGACAAAAGAGTTATAGGAATGCGAAGCGGTTGATTTACACTAACGATGACGATACATCTCTACAAACGAACGAAAATAGTTGTCACTTAATAAAAAGCAGGCAAAACGAAAATGATAAAAGTTGATAAAGCATCCGCTGAATATCGACTACCTACCGAGATGGCACGCGGCCTTGTAGGCGGGTCGCATTCCAGATTCCACCTGACATTGTTTAATAGACAACCAACGAGACCGTCGCGTGCTAGTCGCTCTATAAGAAAAGGAATCTATAGCTCCTCACACATTATATTCATTTATTTTTAGAAACTTGTACAGTTCAACCGGCCGTTTTGACTGCATGTCGGTTTTTGCTCTGCAAACTCCATTTTAATAATCATCATTGCTTTCCGTGATCTGTGTCGTTCAACTCTACCGAATAGCAAACAATTCGACGTTTCGTCGGAACTGTTGCTTCAAGCGGATTCGGCCCGACAATCGTTTCACAAAGGATACTATTGTTTATCTACTTGGACTGGTTTCGCGATGAAAGGCTTCATTGACGATTAAACCTCGCTTCCTCGCCGATGACCGTCTGAATATGACGGTCACGCCGGCCAATTTTTCTTGGTTACTCGAGCGTCACATCCGGGTTAAATGTGGATAATTCGGATTTCGCATACATTGGCCGTAATTATTATGAAGTCGTGAACGATTAACCATTAATAAGCCTTTCTCTCTAAGAATAACTTAACAATGGAGTTACACCCGCTGAGAAAGCAGAGCTTTCTGTGAGCCATCGCGAGAATAAACCTTGGCGACGTGAAACGCGTCCCGCGCAAATTTCGCTGACCCACAATCCGGTAGCCCATCCGGCTTACCTTGCATCCCTCTGACAAATATCCGCATACCGATAACAACATAGTTACCTTACTTGGCTATTTAAAACGTCCAACATCCTTAGGATCTAATTAGAACCCGCTAATTATGTTCCAGCCATTAACCAATCCAACAATTTATTGAAATTGGTACTCAAAAATTAAATAGCCATTAACGTTTGTATTTTTAACATTATCATTCAAGTATTGTTAACATTATCATGTAGACAATTAGTCTGAGGAATTTCTTAGATAAAAAATGTGTAATTTTAATTCCACTTAGCGATGCAGATTTGATACGCGTACCTATCTAATCAAAATTCGGTCACGCAATTTAAGTGATGTGTTCTTGTTTATTGAGTGTTTACAAACAATGGTCGGATCGCGGATAATTATGCAACGCGATGACAGAGGCGCGGGCGCACGCGGCTCGGCGCTCACTTTCGTTGGTCTGCGTGCGCGGGCGCCGAGCACGGCCCGTGCGTGCGCCCCGGCCACCACCAGCACCAGAGAAAGCGTTCAGGAATTTGGTCGGACCATGCTCTCTACCGACCGACCAACAAATTGGCACGGCTCGTGTTTTAGGGCTGCCTCGTCAACTACGACCACACTGCGCCCGCGCTAGACTTATGAAAAGCGCAGCTTACAAAAATGTAGATGCTGTTTCATAACATCAGCGAAAGAATTATGGACGCCCAAAGCCTATAAGGCCGTCAGAAGCCTAGTAGAATTAGGCAACAATTGAGTTATCTTGGCCACACCAGTTCAAGTTTACTTAGTTTGAGTATTCAAATGATTACATCATGGGTACGCCCAATACTTAAAACAACGAATATTTTAGCACTTGGAAATGTAGAGTCAGTTATCATTATCAATTTATCATATCAATCGCACATTACTTTGTGTATGTAGTTTTACAGCTCTCTAGAAATGCAATACCTGGCATTCTATCACATGTATCGAATTGAAATAGGTTTTATTGCGAAAGATATTGGGGTGAATGTGGCATGAACGAGTATATCCGGAACGCAGAGGCGGCGTGTTACGGTTTCGAAAAGAATGCTGAATGTAGGTTGCGTTGCGGACTACAGTTACGAGCATTCTTAGGACGGTATGCAATCACTGATCACTATTGTTGTAAGTACAAATATTATTTTCGGACATCGTAAATTAAAGTTTTGCATAGTTGTGTACGTCCGCCCGATAGTGCTGCGGACTTACGAAGTGCGAACAACAAAACAATAAATAACGATGATTAGTATCTGCGCTGTGTACTATGATACCTCATACCGATGCCCAATTAAAATATGAAAGCTTTTATAGTTTATAAATTCCAACAGTTATTGGTCGGAAAAAATGTGAGTGCGTGTTACAGTGACACCTGAGGCGGGTGGACACGGCACGCGCTGAGCTGAAGGAATCCAGATAGCAATGAAGTCATCATGTACAGTAGAATTTCTAATGGCAACGGATTCCATTTCGTTGGCAGCGAAGCGAGAGTGCAGCTATTCCAGCTATTCGGGCCGTCTCGCATATTGTTACAATGATCTAATAGAGGCTGCTAACTAGACGACAATGATATTTCTACAATCTTTTTTGTATTATTATCACATAATTCTCGTTACGTAGCATGAAAGGAATATTTCGAAAATATCGTACACAAAATAGCTGTACGCTGAACTGACCCGTTTGTGTGACATTGAACGCGAATTGATATTTTATGACGCTTTGGTTGGAGACACTTTATTGTAATATTCATTCGTGAATCGTGATGGACGTCAACAAAGGACGACTAAACAGATTTATAAACAAATGAAACTAGTATTAACATGGAAATCACTCCCAAATATTTGATGTCTTATTAGTAAACTGTCCGTGACTTCGGATAGAGAAAAATAATGGTCCCTTGGTAAACTTCACATCAGCTATGCACGTATTCTTGTGTATATTAACGAATTTAAGAGCTGCATTAACCGTGATGCCCATTACCGATTCGTTCCGCGATTCCTGCGACATGACTTGATACTCGCATCGACTCGTACTTATTAATAAGTAAGGAATGTTAATAGCCTTCGGAGGCGTTTGATTTTTCACTTGACCTCTCTTAGAGTCATGTTATCGTGTCTTCGAATACTTGAATGTTTACGCCATCAGGAATGCACAGTTTGTACTCGTTGTAGATAATAAAATTCTCAATAAACAGTAAGTAGACAGACACTAAACATGCATGGATTCCAGACAACGCCCGTGGCCGCGGTGATGCAACGTGCAATGTCGTGACGCCGGAACAACGTCATTTTTTACACTAAATACTCATTTTTTAAGTGCCATGGGCGATAATTAATCGTAGAAAGTTCTTTGGAATGATTAATCTAGTGACTTTGCCCGATTATGTGCGACATTTATGAATCGAGACGTTTTTCTCTGCTCCATTAGGCGTTATGATAATCCGTTTTTTTATCTGAATTCCATTCGTATGCGTGATTGGATGTTGTATGAAACATTAGGCCAACATTTGAATCCACATAAGGGATCTCCTTATAGTTGCGATTGAATTGATCGAAGCATGTCAGGGCTACCACGTATACTCGAATGTACGTGGTGCTATGTTATGTTATGTAATAATAAGTTCGCCGCATACATAGCGGGGTTGGGGGACTACCTGCCCGACTGGACGCGACTGCCTCTTGCAACGAATTCTAAATATTTTGCAACTTTGTTATGGTTAGGGCTGCTCTCATTATTTATTATTTCTGTCACATACGTAGGTACCTCTATTTAAGAATCAAATAAAATATAATATTTAGCATTTATTTTCCTTCTTCATCCCAAAAACAGGACGACAATAAATATGTTTTTCGAATGATTTGTTATCAATATTATCAAAATTTCCTGTTTTTGTATACTCAATACATAAATGTATAACATGGAGTTTTTCATAGAGGAAAATCAAAATGCATTCCTGTTTTGTTGATTCACCCAAATTCCGTGCACAACTTCAAATATATTTGCACGCGGTTTAATTTTATGACCACTGAAAATTACTTCAGTATTAATTGCTGAATCTCCTGAAAATTTACACTTGCGTTGAAGAAACTACGTTCTATCAGCGAAAGCTTCGGGAAAGCCTTACATCAAATCGGTAACACGCGGTAGAAGCTTTTATAAAATAGTAATACAACTGTTCAAAACTGGATATTGTTACCATGTTTTTCTGAAATATCATAAAACCTGAAGATTATTATCTATTATGATGTAGCGAATAAACTTCGAAATCGCGCTTCTCAGCTTATTCGAGGATTATTCCATTTTGATCCAAGGCTTTGCGAAATATTGGATTATTTCTGATAGTTTGTAAACTACATACCTATTTATACTTCCTAGTTTGGTAGGTATAAACTAAAGCACCTACCCACGTATTAGACTTGCCCAATATCATTCAGTAGGCACCTAACTAAAAACGTATATTTAAAAAAAAAATTAAGACAAGTAAGTATTTTATATAAATTCATATTATCCATTTAAATCAATTCATTTTTCTGCCACAAGAATGAATTATAGCAAAAATTTGGAATAAACATTCATGGTAGCAACAGTTCAGTTTGTATCGACTTCACGTCCCATTGTTTCAGTATAAGTTAGAAAGTTTTCCAACTTTTCCGCCATCCTTCCACACGCGCGCGCATCTTCAAATGTCATCCATTATCATAGAAACTCCATGGTAGTATTCGTACGTACTGCAAAACAACATCAAACAATGATTTGAACCACGTAACAGCAATAGATGTGCAGTTAGTCGGGTTTTTATCCTCTGTCGCACAATTAGCAGAGTTGACGTTCCATTGTATTGTCAGTAAGTCTGCAATCATGGTAGGTATGCGTGGTACTTTATACTCTGACTGATCGTTCAGGCTTCCATATAAAAATTACGAGCTACCAGCTACCTTGGACGGCCACATTGTTAATTGTTGTTGAATTTTAATGCTAACCCTGATCTGTGGATCTTTAATTACTACTATACAGGTGCAAGGGACACTGATGTTCATGTGTTTCAGTATTTCATTCTGAATTAGTGGCAATAACCACAGCAATTTTTCATCGCTAATTTTTTTTAAACTGCAGTCCCTTACATTTTGAAGGAGCTTGTGACTAAATAATAACAGCCGCTCGATCTTTAGGTTAAGCCGTGCTTGCCTAGGTTGATTTGTAAATGGGTGACCAGTGTGACCACCCATTACATACCGAGTTTCCTCCGTGCCTCGGAAAGCACGTTAAGCTGTTGGTCCCGGGTGTCATTTGTAGATCTTTGACAGTCGGTAGGTAGTCAGTGGCCTATAAAGTCTGTCAACCAGTCTTACCAAGGAGTATCGTATTACCCAGTACTAACGGGGTTGTGGAGGGCAGATAGGCAGTCGCTCCATGTAAAATACTGGTATTCAGCTGCATCCGGTTAAACTGGAAGCCGACCCCAAAATAGTTGGGAAAAGGCTAGGCAGATGATGAGTTCCGTACATTTTGACCATGCAGTTCAAAATGATGTACTGAATACGCGGTAAGTGTGGTAAACGCTTTAGCGTCAGTGTCCACTTACACTCTGTATACTTACATGTTGTCTTAGTTATCGATTTGTAGAATAAAAAGAACATCCCTAAGTCTCAAAACGGTGAAAGAAAACATCGATCGTGAGAAAACCGTCATGTCCTAGAACCAAACAATCGAAGACATGTGACATCTACCAATCTGCACTGGGACCGCATGGTGGATTACAGACCAATCAAAAAGAGCAGGCTTACGTCCCAGTATTGGGAATAATAAAGGCTGATGATGCTTATACTGTAATCATGATAGGTATGCGTGATACAGTCACGAGCACCAATATGAATGCACTCTCCCAAATTTAAAAGCAATTTTCGCGAGAAATAACGATTGTAACTTGGAGGCAGGATCTTTTTCATAAAAACATGAGTTCCAGAACACTTTGTTCGTAACAACATGAAATTTTAATCAGAACAGTAGGCGAAAAACACTTCTAAAGGTTGTTAAGTGTTTACATATTGGTGCTCGTGACTGTACGTTATACTCTGACTGATCGTTCAGGCCTGCATATAAAAATTACGAGCTACCAGCCACCTTGGACGGCGACATTGTTAATTAATTATTGCTGAATAATAATGGCAACCCTGATCAATGAATCTTACTCAGATGAGATTGAAAGACTGGTGTCTCGAATGGTTAAATTATCATAAACCTGGATTTTCCCAGTTCTTGCTACATAGGGCTATTTGGGACATGCTGTCTTTTAGATAAATTCTGTAGTAAAAATGAGGTTAGTTAAATGATTAGGCAATTTCACGTGATCTAAAATAATTAATGAGTGTTTAATCTCTGTCTAAGTACAGATGACATTAACTGGATCCTACTAAAGTAAACGATAACAAATACTTGCTTAACGTCATTGATTAATTGCTTTTTCATTATATGTGATCACTTGACACTTGACTTGTGATTGATGACATCTGAATGTTTGAGTTTTTGTCGGAATTTATCAATTTATCAGCAATTTATTTGATTGGTTTCCATATGTGAGATGCATAATTTATCGGATTATCTTCCCTCAAAAGCCAATCTACGCGTTCAGAATGCTCATAAATTCGTGCTATCCAATATTTCAGCTTCTGTAAATTTTATACCAACACGTCTAGCTTCTAGAAATAATTGGCTATGGTTTTATCTTTTGAATTGTAGGCAATCCATAATACACCTTACATTCTCATTAAACTAAACACAAAGTTCCATACATACTTGATATACTCGGAAGGTCACGGACGAAATGTTCGTTACGCAACCAAGCACAGTCGACCGTCATGCTCCGGCTGAAACCCCAGGGTGGCTACGTTAATTACTACCTAGTACTTACACTACTCATGCTTTATGATTACATTACTGTTACTAAACTAATCTCGAGTAATCTTGGCTAGGAATTAATAACAATGTTGGCAGGTACGGTATTTGCCACTAATTATTTCTAAGAGTAGAATTCTACTGTTCGTAGATCGTAGCCTTCTCTGCTACCTACTTACTTCGACTGTAAACTATTCGATGATTTTGTAATTACTTTTTTGTGCACCGATCCTTCCTACATGCTGCCAAGGTTTGCCTTGCCACTGAAACTTTTTATGTCTTGGTTGTGTTTTGTACTAACATTTCGTGTTCAAAGTACTAACGCTTTATTTTTTATTTTTCCCTCATTATCTTAATTGTTGTAATGTGCTTCTTGAATTCACATATAAGTCTTGGCATGGCTCGAAGTTCTGTTCGCTTCGTAAGGAAAACCTAGCAGTGAATAAGTAAATTATTAACATTCAAGCATTCCTTTTGCATTGCGTCAAGCAGTTAAGTTTTTATTCGGACTCAAGAAGTCAAGATATTCTTCCGTAGTAGAATTTCCATGATCTTATTAATATTTAATTGTGTTTTCTGATGAAAAGTCATGATTATTTATGAAATTCCTGTCAGTTATGTGCAAAAGAGGTTAACTTGCAATTCCTGGCTTAATAGCTCCCATAATACCTACTTGAAAGAGATTTGCAGAAGGTAAATGTTTATAAAGTAATTTGACAGCAGCTGTACATTACAACCCGTTTCACTGCCATATGCATACAATAACGCTTATCAGTCGATGAGTAGAATGAGTACACGAAAACCGTTTCCCACAGTTTTTTTAGCCCTAATATCGACAGTGCCTCCATCTTTTTGGAACTATTCGAACTACATGTTCGAAGGCATGTTTCAACTTGCCCATGGATACAGCCTGTTAGTACTTTCCGTGAAACTAGATGGCGCTTACCGAAAAAGTGGTTTCAGGTTGTATTTTTGACACGCGACAGAGGACGCTACTCGTATCAGGGTAACCTGCTGCTATTGATTTTTTTGTATGTATTAGGGTTGGTTAGATAGAACCGCCTTATTACATATGCAAGACTTGATTTATACAACGGCAATAGCCTTTGTAAACTTATTCAGTGTGAAATAAAAGAAATATTTTCCCAGATGTCTGTGAGAATTTTCCATCTAACATTTTACCTACCCAATAGTCTCTACGTACTAGATTGACGTTCGCACGTTCGTCCCTTGATCTCATTGTTAGACAAGTTTATAAGTTCTTGGCATTTTACAGCCTGTTTACCGATTCAAATCTGATCTCGTGAACATCTAAAAAACATGCGCATTAATTAACCACTTAAAAACCCGCGAATTCTTGAAAAGTAGCAATCCGAAACGAATGCAAAGAGTCACGAATTGAATTCAATTAGAATTTAATATACACGTAATAGGTTATCGAAATGTGTAATAAGAACGCAATGTAAAAGAATGCAGGTAACGTAACGATTGCAGAAATGTGGCAACGAATATCAATTGAAACCTTATGTCACTATGAGTTAATTAGATTAATTAAAAATCATGAAAGAGGTAAATGCCTAATTGGATAGAACATGGAAAATGCTGTGCATAAACAGGGCGGTAGGGACTCCGACAAACAAGCGGAAAAAAAGAGCTGTTCCATATATTTCAACGCGTAGTTATTTGACTTTTGTAGGAAACATCAATTTTATTTAGGTACTTTTTATGTGGGGGGGGGGGGTCAGTCAGAATGATGTACAGTCACGAGCACCAATATGTATACACTTTCATGGATTTAAAAGCAATTTTCGCGAGAAATAACTATTGTAATTTGGAGATAGGATCTTTTTCGTATAAATATGATTTCCAGAATACTATGTTCGTTATGAAATTTAATCAGAACAGTATGAGAAAAACACTTTTACCCTACCTACCTACTGAATACGTGGAAACCGTTTGTGCAGTGTCCCATCCTGTACAGGTTCCTACTTCCTACCTACCAAATAATTAATCTAAGGAGAAACCTATTCAATAAATATTATGGCTAAGTTTATGTGTTTTAAACACATAAAAATAATAGGCATCATAATACTATACTAACCAGCAAACGATGATAATAAAACAGTTATGCTAATTACCTACAGCTTCAATTGATAGCGACATAAAATAAATTCTAATTACGTTCACTTGAGTTTACAGCTAACATACCTACTATGACGCCTGTAATACGCGAAGGGTTAGGCAGAGGTGTACCTAATAGTTGGCTGCGGGACTGTTCGAAAGAGATACCGCGGCTCTGGAACACAAAGGGCAAAGAAGGAACATCAACGTTTTAGTAAGTCAAAGTCTGACACTCCCTCTCACTCCGCCCAGAGCGGGGGGGGGAGGGGGGTATTTGATGATTTCCCATCCAAAAAAATAATAATTGTACCTAATAGTACTGAAACATTTCGTCACTTATTTTGAAGTCCCATGTAATAAGGGCGAACCTATTGCAAACAACCGGACACAAATCTAAACTCCGTGACTGCAATTGAGCCTACCCGACCTCGGAATCAAATCTAAGACCCCATGCTCAGGAGTATATTGCTTGCGACCACATACCAACGAGACAGTAAATAGGTACAGCTATAAAACTGCACCTATCACCAGTCATAATAGTACATAGTACATACAATACAAGTCTGTTATATTGGAATGCGGAATGATCGGTGGCGCTTCCCGGACTTTCGCTGCACACATCCGCCTCCCCAACTGCACCAGCCTTAACTTCGTGTGTTATGTAAACAAATCACTCGACACATCTTTACAGCCGTGTTCAGACAATAAGCCATGTTTAGTAAACAGTCTTTAATATCATGTTATGTGTTATGTCAGGTATCGATAGACGAATCTGTTTTGACTAACCGAAGTATTGGGTGCCTATTTCACGAGCTCACGAGCTCGTCACCGGCATTGTTATCATGTGATTTGTGTATTATACAGAAGATTTCAGGAATTCAAAACTACCTATTGAATTATTTGGGGGTTATATCATCTTTATGGTTATTGTAAACAAATACCGTCGTGTTTATAGTGGATATTACTCAATCATAGATAGGGTGAGCGTTAGGCAAGCGTCAATCCTGGAAATTCAACTGATGTGTTGACGTTTATGAAGTTTGTGTATTATTATCTACTAGCTGTTGCCCGCGACCTTCGTTCGCGTGAAATTATTATATAAGAAATTATTACTTCTCTTTTTGAATCGGATTTTTTTACCAATTTCAAGGGTTTTATTTGTTTTGCACGGAACTCTAATTCTTATTCTAAAATAAAAGTAGCCTTAGTATTCCTTATAACAGCAGCTATGCCAAAATCGTGAAATGAAAGTCGTGTCGGTCCAGCCGTTTCGGAGATAGGCCGGAATAAACAGACAGACAGACGACAAACCGACAAAAATTGGAAAAAATATAGCTTTTTTTAAGTGCCGTATACTTTCATATGCATTTAATTAGTGCAGTTATTTTGATTGGATTACAAACAGACACTTCAATTTTATTTATTTGTATAGATCAGCCTTTTTACATGCCCATGACAGCAGCTCTAGGTACCTACGTACCGAAAACTTTGAAAACAGACTTCTGCTCTTCCTGCCGAAATCTGAAAACAGATATAAACATGAATAAATTGGACGCGAACTATTAAAATTACACAAACACAGCAACATAAATAGCAAAAGTAATTGATAGATAAATAGCAAAATTACACAATACGAGTAATTTTGCCTTCAGGCACCCGTAGTCAATCAAACTCTCAATTCACTAGTTTTAGGATCCACAGTTTGCGTTTAAATATGTAAATTAATGCTTTACTATAGACAATATCTACAATATAAATAATTTAATCCCCGGCTACCGAATCTTCGTGTTGTAAAATATGCCTCCGAGGTGCGCGCGCGCTTCCTCGATAAACGAAATATCTAAATGGCTCTTATGCATAATATAACAAGTTGATGGTTCTGCCCCAAGACACGGACGCTGCTACCGGCTCCATGCAAACGAAAACGAGATTTTAAATAAAATTAAATAATTTAAAAGGAAGGCTTTCCGGCTTCTGACGGTAGCGATTTGCTGCATGTAATGTGTTTATTTTTTAAATAAATGAATAACATACATATTTATATGAAAATATATTTTGTTTTATCAGTACTTAAATGCAAAAAAAGACTCTTATGTTTTTCATTCAAAGTTTTTTTTTTGCAGGCACAAATATTTGTCAATTTGAATGCCAATAGACATCACTAAATCGACTCCTAACAAAATTATCGATAATTAAAACAACAAAATAATTAACATTTTCATCATTTATCAACAAGTTGTAATCACAAATTGCTAAGGCATGCGGAACTGACGCCTTTAGCCAGTTAATAGTTATACATACACAAATGTACTTAGGAAGCACAAGCTGGGGCTTGTAGCAACGCGGAATCACTGATGTTTTCATGTAATAGGTATGCGTGATTACATGAATATGAACCCGATAACAAATTATGCAAATGTCTCACACGTAGTCGAATATGTGGATTATTTTCGTAGCAGCTTAAGAGTGGCATTTTGTTTATTTGGAACCATTCGCGTTTTATTAGCTGCCTACTTGATTTTCGACGTTCCGATGACTGACCTATAATATTTTTGTGGTGTTGAGTAATCTTGTTTGATGAATAAATTAATTTACTCTTAGACACCAAAAGGCTTTTCCATTAATATACAAGGTACAACAAACTAAGTAACTTTACGCAAAAATTATTGCTGGGAAACGAATTTTTTTTTTGGAGTAAAAAATCACGTTTTACGGTAAAACTCAATGTAACGCACTCAAAACTAGATGTTGGTGGATTCTTTGAATAGTAAACGAGTTATGGAGGTAATTAAAGTAAAGTTAAAACCTTAAAAAGTAGTATTAAACAGAAACTTGTGAAAAAACTGGAACTTTGACCTTCAATATCTCCGTAACTAGAAGGTTCCCAGGTATGGTCTAGAACAAAAAAATTATCGCAATGACGGGGAGAACAAGTGCCTTTCGGCTTCGTTAAGGGTCTTTTTACACCCTTTATATACTCTGCTATCGATATCGTATGCGTTCTGCTTCATTAGGCTTCGCATAGGTAACAAGATGTCCTCTGGTTGTCATACAAATTAATTCACCTTTGACATGCGTAGCGGTCGTAGCGGGTAGCTCGAAGCCCGCAAATTTGACTAGCGCTCCAATCTTAGGTATAGCTCCCACAGTAATTGGATTGCGGAGGTCAGGTAGCAGTCATTCGGTCTATGAACTTGTAGCACTCGAACGAAGGTGACCGGCGCGTTGTTGCAAAAAGGCTCTATTCTGGTCTACGCTGATTGAAATTCCTTCGGTTACTTAGCTGTCTACTTAAATAGCATGAGTTTCTCAAATTCAACGATAGGCCTACTTAGTAGGGAACCGCCGCCAATTCCCCTCAGCAGGCATTAAATCATCTCGGCACAAAGTAGAGGTATTATTACGCGAACGAAGTCACTTAACCTTTGCTCAAAAGGGACCCCAGAATACTTCAAACGAATATTTATGTACGTGCAGAATTTTACGATCCCGCAGATGTACTCTGCCGTCTGCGTAGTCTGCGTACCCTCTCTTTTAAATGATCGATATGCGTGCAAATAAGCAGCGCCTTAAGCAGAGCATTATACCGCAGGAGAACGGATGGGCGCCCCAGGCGTTTCACCGCGCATGCGCCCACCGAATTACACCTCGCTCCCTGCCAAAATATTATCCCGTTTATATTGAAAACAACAACGCAAATTGCTGCTAATTTTAACTTAATATTTTATATCCGTTTTATCGTTGAAAAATGATTTGATGCGTTTCCGTTAAAGTCTTTTCGCTCCCTTTTAGCGCCTATTATGGTTATTACGGGATCAGATAGGCATGATCGTGAGGTAATTCTTTATGAGAAAGTATTAGCAAGTTTGCAAGGCCCGTATGACGCTGTTACTAGTACTTGCTACTGTAAAAATAGACATGAACGACTAGTGGCTTTCATTGCTATTTATTTAGTGTCAAGGAGCTTCACTGCGATGTGTGGAAAGGCCAGATAAAATGTTAACTAATCGGCAAAAAAGAATAAGTCTGCGATAAGGAGTCGGAATTAATAGTTTGTTAACTAATGCACAAAAAAAACAAAGGAGTCTTCAATTATTATTTTCGGGAAAAATATTTGTAACGAGCTCTACTATTAGGGCATTTTATATTTTAAGGAATAAATCATAATAAATATCCCTGTCGAATGCAATTTTGTGGTTTCAATAGATGGCACCAATGACTGTTTTGAAGATGGTCACCCATCAGGTCTGCCGTTGAAAACCTCCATATCTCTCAAGATACTTAAATTCATCATTTTGCTGAAAATTGCTTTTAGACTTGCCGTAGTACCTTTCCCTGTTATATAATTTCATTTTACCAACTCTTCACCGGTCGTTCCATCAATACCAGGCCAGCGGCGCGGCACAGAAATCGAATCCCGAGCAACAATGACCGACAAATGATCCGCTTCACTGGAGCCAACTCACAAATAAAACGAAGAAAAAATAACATTTAGGTACTACTTGACAATTACACCTGCCCAGACGTTTTTGTAGTATATGAAACTTGATTAGGTTTGTCAAAAAACGTTTGTATTCAACTTTGCTGGAGTAGTAGGAACTTTCTTATCGCTCTGAGAACCTCAAGTTTGGGCTTAAGAGGGTGTTTCCAAAACTTATGGTTGGCTATATGGTGTAAGCTTCCATAATAAGCATAATCAGCTCCCTCCAGCTTATAATGAGACCTCTCTTTGAGAAGAAATGAGCTGTAATCTACCACGCGGGCTCAGAGCAGCTTGGTCATATGGGATTAAACAGAATTCTCTAATCTAACCTGAATCTGAGGACTTCACCAATACGGCAAAAAAGGCTACCAGAATGTTACTTCTGGTTAATTCTCTAACGATAATGGCACTGCATTAAACTTTACTATACAAACCATGATACCAGCTCCGTATGTTGCCTCACACGGTGCGCGCTTTTGTCTTCGTCCATTAGTTGACAAAACGTAAGATGGGTCAAGGTTTGTAACTTAACACTTACCATATTAATTTCTGAACCGTCTATAGAACTTCAACAAGTCGAATTTGTTTCGTCTTCGCTCGACTGGAGTTTGTCGATTCGGCTTAGGGCTCTCCTGTCATCAGCTAGAGGATCATCATTAGAAGCATTGTTCGTGGGTGTTCCTAATTGTTTTTCTTCATTTCTTGCAGCCCTGGTAACAGCCTCAGATACAGGATAGATTAAACAATTCTGTTTAATCTCTTATATTATGTCGCCGATATCCCCGAAGATCAATGAGAGCTCTTTATAAAGATTAAAACTAAACCTATTAATTTTATCCATCTAATCCATATAAGTTTATAAACGTCATCTGCTGAGGTTAAACCTTGCGTAAACCTTTAGTTAATGAACTCGTTTATCTAACCTTACAGGCATAATATTGTCGGGCTGGATTTATTGATAACTTCACATAAATATCATAAATAATACTTAATCGTGGCTATAAATCTCTTATGTTATGGTAGGACAAAATCCGAATGTCTCAGTTTTGGCGGAGAACGTTTCACAGACATAAGTTATTCAGAGAAAAATAATTGTTTTCTCTGATCATCGTCTCTAATAGCCGTGTTAATTCCCTTATTAATTTACCATTTCTATTGGGCGAAATCCTCAGACATAATTAAAGCACGGCGCCAAAGTCTACCTGGCGGTGTACCTTTGCCCGCCGCTCTATTAGACAATAAAAAAGTTAATGCCTATACGGGCCTGCAGAGATGCGGCAACTTCTCACAGTCCCCCACCCTCGCCCCTCCCCGCACACCGCCAACAAAAATAAAACACAACCTTCCAAGGATACAACCACCGTAATTTTAAATTCAACATAACAACATAAAATTGGCAAGCAAAATTCAACACTGCCACTTAAGACACAACGCTCAATTTCTCTGCTTACCTTACAGCTCCTGTACCATACTAAAGCACAAACTAATCAAAGCTTTAGTGTCTAAAGAATACAGTTCAGTATTGCAAGGAAGTTAAGCAAATAAGGTTGTAGGCGCAAAGGCAGGGAGAAGAGTAAAGGGGGTTCATTAATCCCCGCGCCCTGCGCGCACGCACTTTCATGAATGGACCGAACAGGTTGATGTGTTTGAACTACAGGGTGATTCTTAAAAGTTCAGTAATTTAAACAGTAATTAATTAGAAGACATCTTCGTATCTCAATTTATAAACTCAAAAGTAAGATGAGAGAGACCAAAAGATGAAATTTGAATATTTGTTTGTTCGAAGGCGGCACATTTCAATGCATTTATTCGTGCCGACTAACGGAGATAATAAGGTCACTGATCATAATTACAAAACAATGTTTTGTGTGATATCGCGAAGTCTTCACTGACTTCCAAATTGTGTGATGTCATCAGTTCCTTTGTGTTCAGATAGTGGGCACAGATGACCGTATTTGCTCTCAATTCTTTCACCTTTGCCTCTGGTGACAATCGTCGTAGTGTTGTCAAAATCATTTGACGTCTTCGGTTTTGAACGTTTTATGATTTCATCAAGATTTTGATAGTTAGTGTGTCTTATAATTTGGCTTGTCTCGTATTCAAAAGCTCTCTTTTCTCAACTTCCATATCTTCGTCTATAAAGCTTTATCTGTGAGGGGCTCTCCGCAGTCCGCAGTAATGTTGGCGTGCGTGCTATGTGGCCAAACAGGTCGTTCCACTAACATCCTGTGCATGGAAGGTTCGAAGGAAGCGCCGCAACGTCCGGCCGCGTGGATGTAGCGTGATGCTCTTTTTCCTTTTCGGTTTGTTTTTTGTTCATCTCATTTATTTATTCCAATGTAATCTCTTCCAGTTCATTTTTTATTCAGTCGGCCTTCAGTGTTACCTGTGCCGGGACGCCAAAGCCTTGTCTATATTATTGTCTTAGCACATTTGCTAAAGGAACGTTTTGATTAAAATTTTCGGTGTTGTGTTTGTTGTTTCTGCGAATATTAGTGACATTTGTAACGGTTCTAGTTGTGATTTTGTGGACATGTGACTAGTGTCAGTTGATACCTAGTGCTGATCTTGTGTGCTGTGATGATGGAACTACCGCACTATTTGCTTCTCTTGGCTCGGACTTCGCTGAGTAACTTGAATCTCCTCTCGATGGAACCTCCACAGTCGCCTAAGTTTAATGTGCCTCTTTGGCAGCCGTGGGTTGCGTCTCCACAGAAAGGTACCTAGCATTTATTTGTTTGTTTTTATTTACGGATTGTTTTGGGTCGCAATTGGAAATTGTTCCTTGACAGTTTGTCTTGAGAGCTTCCTAGTGGACAATTTAATTTACAACAAGTCTCTAAGAGAGACTCAGTAATGTAACACTAGGTTCTAGCACCAACATTAATCAGGTATAATTTTCAATTTGTGAAATTTATTTGCAGCTTCTGTTACCTAAAGAAGTATCAGGTTCTAATATACCAGTGGTATCGGATTGTAAACTAGTGAGCAAAGGCCTGAAACCAAATACCAATTAACATCGTACGAAGGAAAGCTATTAGTTAACTAAGGTCTGAAATTGGACCTAATGGTCCGTCTTCGACGGCACCCAATTATTTTACTCTTAATGCCCTAGGTTACTCGTGTTTCTTTAGTATTAAGGTTATATGGACTCGTATTTTCTGAGATAGAACTCCGAAAACCATCATTAGACTAATGTTATCATTATAGGACTGTTGATTTTTTGCCGTTGTTAAAATCTATCTTGCCTTTTAAGACAGGAACCCCAGTTCAAGGGTACATCCTTTCAACTTTTCTTTTGCTATAGATGGACCAGCTTTACTCATGGACCATTGATTTCCAGAAACTCCGAGTACTGCGTCCAGCGGCGAGTCGGAAGGTGACCGCACCCTGTCTCCAGAAACGCCGCGCGCGCAGCCCAAGGAGCTCACCGGCAAATGGCGCAGGGAGAGACGGAATACTCGCCTGCCTGATTATAGACCTAGGTAAAAAAATGTTTATAATTCAACTTCCTGGTTTTAAATTCGTGCTTAGCACTTTGTTCAGAAAAATCCTTTTACTTGGCACACGATTTTAGAAATTGTCTCAATTGATTAGCGTCTTATTTAGGAGTGGGTATTTGGGAAAAGCTGTCATTTAATAAGAATCATTTGAAATATGAATAGCGGTAATTACTTAAGTTAATTGAATCCTACTTTCAATGTTCAAAATTCCGGAAGCTTGTTTCCGATCGTTTCTAAAATTACTAAGTAATTTCACGTCTAAAAACAGTAGCCGTTTCGGACGACATTCCAGTGGAACACAAAAATAAAACAGATTGCATCTTCCGATTTAATTTCCATAAATTAAATTTGTTTCCAGAGAGAACGGCAAGATGGCGCTTCGGTCGCAGTCGTTCAACGAGCGGCGCAGCGTGGCGTCTGTTGCGCGCGCGCAGCCGCACAGCGATGGAGAATTATCCGATGAGACCGATGAGGGGCCCGCTAACTTAGCTATCAATGGAAAACGTAAGAATTGTTACAATCTAATTCAAATTATAGGTTCTTACTGTACGATATGGTACAATCTCAAGAATGTTGTCTGTTTGTATGTTTGATGAGGCTAGGTTCCAAAATAATGAAAACCTGTATGATCGTATTCGAAAGTTCGGAATGCTTAGTAAAATGCTCCAAATGAATAGTCCTTTGAAGAGATTGAAAATCGCAGAAGTTTTAGGAAAAACCTTTAATTTGTTTACCGTAATGAAAAATCGGAATTGCTTCCAAACAAATCCCATTTCGGTCGTGTCCTTCACAACGATTGCGGATATCAAACAATAGCTCGGCTCCACGGCCGTGGAAGTTTATTTAACGAAAAATAAATTTAATAGGAATTGCTTAGTAAACAATTTTGCTAGCTAAACAAGCAAGACGTTATTCAACAACCTTGATTGGATTTTCAACCAAGTCTGGTAAAATGTGAAACTAAGCCAAGGACGCGATAGAACCACGAGACGAAGCCAATATAAAACTTCTTAGCAAATCCGATTCCCTACAAATCCTAACTAATGAAATTTGCCGTCCTAATCTCTTCAAAAACGTGTATAATAATACCTAGTATTAGGTTTGTTGTTCGTCTTTGATATCCATAATTCAGTATAAGGCGAGGCCAAATCAAGTTACGTGCGAATCCGGGCGGTTGGCAATCTCACATAAGTATATTTACTAGTAGACTCCTTTGATATATAACGTGTAAGTACAAAGAACAGACCTTTCTTTAATAGATAAACCGTCTTAAGTGCTTAGTCCTTTGCCTTCTTTCAAGAATTACTTTATTGTGTTCTATTATGGATTGTAGTTGGGAGTTTCTATTTTGATCGGCGTAGGAACTAAGATGTTGGAATCCCTTGAGGTTTGCTCAACTTAGGATTAACAAAGTAAGACAGTTTCGACTAAGAATGATGTATTCAGACATAATTGGGCTGGTATTGAATTTCAGAAGGTAAATTACGTAGATCCTTTTGTGTATGTTATTTTTATCGATATTCTAAAGTTAGACACGTAGGCACCAGGTATTGAGTCAGCCATATATATTGTTTCCCAAAATATTCTGTTTATCAAAGTAATTGTGAATGACAGATAAGCTCACAATTGACGCATTTAGGCTTGTTGTTAATCACTCAGATATTTATGGTATTCAGTGTGATTTCCGCTTGCTTTGCGGTCATGATGAATTCGTTAAATATATATGCACGATGCATTTAATTACCTTGATTATAAATATATTTGGTACCGAGGAAAATTTGTTTTCGCACTGTGATGGAGGCATTCATTCTTTAATATGGCGTCAAGTATCAATAGGCTTATCTATGTTATTTGGTCCTCGATAAAGGCTTACCCAGCAGTCAACACTGCCATAAAAGGACACAACTCTTCTATTTTAGTTTCGTGACGTTGGTCCAATACATCAGTTTGTACTGTTGTTATTGCTGCACCTAGTGCGTCGCGGTTTGTTGACTATTACTTCGATGTCTTCCTCTATCTATCACACAATTTTTTACACCAATCTCAAAAACTGTTATAGCGAAAACGATTGGTTTGCTAGGAACATAAGCAGCAGTCTGTTTGCCTCTAGTTGTGGAACGTCTCTGACGTAGCCATAGTTCGGTGTTAATGCGATATAATGTTAACTATACCGTGAACTAATGTGTCTCATGCTTGTTACAGGAGCACCCCCAGAATACCCGGTCGGCAAGCACGAGGCACCGATAGACATGCGCCTGCGATCCCGACCGGCGCCTCCGCCCTATGTGAGGCCCTCAGTCATCACCAAGAGCAATGATACGCCGCCTGGTAAGCACTCTTAGTCTTGAAACAAATCAGCAACTTTAAAAACGTTACACCTACGCCATTTTGATACGAATAAATTTTAAGACTATCTAGAAGTCTAGATCATAAACCATAGCTATTTACTTTGAATATCTGAAGTATCATGATAATAGGAAAATCAACATTTTTCTTCACATAAATACAAACAAATAAAACACAAAAGTAATAAAATGCATTTTTTCCACTAGGTTCAATGTCGATGTGCGACCCCGTCATCGATGAACATTTCCGGCGTTCACTGGGCGATGACTACATGAACTTATTTAAGAAAAACAATCCAGAAATTCCGCAGCCCGCACCAAAACCAAACATGAAAGACCGTGCCAGTAGCCCCATACAATTCAAAACTGAAGAGCTCCCGAAACCAGCGAAAATAATTGCTATGGAAGTCGACGACGCAAGTATGTCGGTAGACGATCACTTTGCAAAGGCGCTAGGGGACACCTGGAGGCAAATACAGACATCGAGGTTAAAAGATACCGAAAAAGTACAGCCAGCGAGCAAAGGCGGCGTCGACGACCACTTCAGTAAAGCCCTTGGCGACACGTGGAAACAAATCCAATCGTCACAGCTGAACTTAGACACGGATAGCGAGAAACCTAAAGATCAAACAACGAAAATTATTTCAAGGAGCGGAGTGGTAATATAATAACGGTTGTTATGCCGCTGGGTGGTTCGGTTTACTGCCTTGTAAAATTTACGAGGCATTTTCATGATACTAACTGGAGTATCAATAAATTCCCACTTGTTTTACATAAAGAAAGCTATTATTTTGATAATGGGTACGGAGCGTGTGCCAGTTCTGATGGTGCCTTCACACCTGGGTCTCACCTAAAGATTTATTCCAACATATTTTTGTTACACGGCATATTTAGAACATGGCTGCTAGCTTTTTGGCACTCGCCACTGTTTATCGTAAAATGTTTTCAGTGTTTCAGATAACAAAATGTCAATAACACGTTATAGCAGATAATATAAAATTGTTAGGAGCAATGTTAACAGTAGATAGATAAGGAAGTTACTCGCAGGTTGAAAGCACCTTTATGATTATCAAAACCGAGATCCATGACAATTCTGTTACCTTAGGTTTTGGGTAATATTTTTGTATTGTTATTTAATTGTAAATGATATATAAATAGTCAATTAGTCACCAGTTACACATTGTAAGTTATTACCTCAATATGAGCGCTTTTGCACAATTCACTAATAGGTTAAGTAATAATGTTGCAAATAATAGTCATTGTATGGTTGGGAGCGACAGTGTGAATATTTATGAAAGGAGATATTTTAGATATGTTTGACTAACTGTGTTTCATTTCAACATTAAATGTTCCTCGTGTAAAATGTGTGTATGTGCAAGTAAAACTTCGGATGTAACGAAATGCCCATCGAAATTTTAAATCAGATGTCGCGTCAAAGTGTAAAAAATACTTTATTTTGATATTTGATTGTAAACTGAGTATAAAATGTGTATGTCGAGCTAAGTTTTAAGGACACGGAAAAATAATTTATAAAGCTTACTGGGAAAAATGATAGAAACATTTATTTAAATTTGTTTTGAAACGCGCATGTTGTGGCGTCAATTACAGCCTTCTCTAAATTTAAATTTTATCAACTTCACCATGAAATACATTTTACACATATCTGGGGCCGTTTACAATAATTTAATTAAGTAATTACTTTTTTCTGACGATATGCGTCCTTAATTAAAAGAAAAACTTTAATATTGGTGTGAATAATACGCCTGAGGCCATTCACTGAAAAATAATCTTAATTGACTGGGCAATGGAGCCCTAATTAAGTTAATTTGATTATTATTTTTCTCACCAAGCTTCTTTTATTTTAATATATCGAGGGACAGCTGGCTGTTTCCTTGTGTCCTACGACTTAGTAATATAAATACGGAGTGGAGGGGACACCGACGCGAAAATGATTACCACGTATTCAGTACATCATTCTGAAACCCCCCAAATAGAAATTTTTCATTGTTTTTTTTTTAATCAGCTGTTTCCTACAAAAGTGCAATACGAACACGGTCAAAATGTATGGAATAGCAGATTTAAAAAAAATAACTGATGAAAAAATTCTATTTGGGCTCAGAATGATGTACTGAATACGTGATACCCGTTTTCGCGTCGGTGTATTCCACCCCGTGTACTTCGGTTTGATGTATGTAAATAACGTTTTCCTATTTATGCACTGTAATTTAAGTATAATGTCGTTAAAGACGAGCAAATACACATAGCCTTTAAAATTATGCGTTTTATTTTATTTATTTCTCCATACAACACTATTTCATAAGACGTAGAAACTCAATGTTTTGCTTCTGATAAATTCGAAATTATGAAAAAGTTATAATGCCTCACTCAGCTCCTTATACAGATATTAATTCATCTGTAATTGCGCAAAACAAGACGTCCCTAAGCCTATTAAAAAACAGCAAAGAAATAGCGAGGGCTGATTGACATGTTAGCTCACAGCACGTTAAGAATTTCAGCCTTTTATTTTAGGTATTCTCACGATATTTCCTTGAAAATTGCGAGATTTCAAACCTACATCCTGATGCTTCAGAAGTGGGTCCTGGAAATTCCTCGCAAACTGTGGCTAAAGTCCGCAGTTTAGGTGCTTACAACAAGAGACGATTGTTCTAGAACTTTCTAAAACCAAAAAGTAACTACCTAAGATACTTACTTATAATTAATTAATACTTTCCGTAGGTAGAGGGTACCAAGTATCTAATAAAATGTCCCGATTAATCCGAAGTCTCGCTCAAAGTTACGGAATCTTACCTTAAGTACTTCCAAAGTATTAAGCCATCACCGAACGGCTTATTTGTAAAAGATTACGGGGAAAGAAGAGATAAGAAGATTCGAAAGATGTTATTTAATTCAGCAATAAGACCCATTGCAAGAAACTAATATTAAATGTAATATATAGCCCATATTGTCCCACTAATGGGAAAAGGTCTCTCTCCATTCCTTCCATCTCTGTGCTACTTCTTTCCAATTCTCAAGGAAGACTTCCCGTTCGTCCCGCCACCTCCTTCGTGGTCTGCCTCGACCCCTTGTCACTGTTTCAGCCCTATAAAGGTTACCAATCTTGACACACAGTTCGTTCGGTATGCCTTTTAAATGATAAAGATATAAAAATTACGAGCTTATAGATAAAATTAATTCGTGTAAATAAATGTAACTATACTCCAAAGCACAATAAAGAAAACACGCAATTAAAAGTCCCCTTTTATTCCTTCTTTCCTTTTAACAACAGCTAATTTTCTAAAAGAAACTGTCTTAAAGAGTAACTGTCCTTCTTAAAGTGGAAGTTCTAATTCAGTTACACGAATTAACATAATTGCAGCCAACAAGATAGACAACGGAAAACAAATGGAATTTTACTTGAAGTCATTCTTGTAACGGGTCTGCCAGCATTTTCTGAATGAATTACTATTCGGTGGGTTAAATTAAGGTTCTCTTGAAAGAAAAATGCCAAATCAAATCTTGAACATGTACTACATACTATTAGGTGGGAGCGTCAATTTTCTTTTTAAGTTTTCGAATCTGGACAGTTCTGGAAAGTTGCATTTTTCGCGTTGCAAAAGCAACATAACTCACTTTGCCTTCCCTCTACCGCTGTTCAAAGATTTCAGAAAAGCGTAAAAATAGCGCTAATTGTGTATAAACATAATGAAATAGTATTTTATTTTCTTCGAAAACTAAGTAGCGATAAAATCGTCTTTATCAGTAAAATCGTAACATCTAAATGTTAAAACAATAACCATGTCAAGAGCGCTGTTTGCTAAAATAGCTAACTTTAACAAACCTTATCACATTATGTTTGTAGAGGGCTAAAAGTAGGTTCGATTTTTTTTGTTTCGGGTTGCTGAGGATCAAATGCGACATTCCAGATCTAACCGAGATCGATTGGATTAAAACGATCCATACGCTGACGCTCTACCCTAATGTACATTATACATAACTATTAAGAGTAATTTAACTTCATTCATGTAATTTAGCTTATAATTACCTACCTGGATATAGATAAGCAGTTTTCGGGGGAAAGGTGTTCAACAAGGTGTGCTGCAAACTGCAAATTGAGAGTAGGATGATAATACTTATCTATATGCTAATCGTGAAAGTAATGGTAATACATATGATATGCATATATTTCAGAGCGAAAATAGGCACAATAGAAGGCCTATTTTCAGTTCTGCGGGCTGTAAAACATTGTGTTGATGATTTAGTTAGAATAACGAGCCTAAAAATGATTTATCCATAGGTCTATCAAAATCTAATCTGAGCTCGTGGCTTAGGTTGGTCTGTGGATGGGTGACCACCCATTACATTCCGAGTTTCCTCCGTGGCTCGGAAAGCACGTTAAGCCGTTGGCCCCGGGTGTCATTTGTAGATCTTTGACAGTCGTTTGGTAGTCGTTGGTCATTAGTAGGTTGTACCTAGTTTCGTTACGAGGAGCTCGTGCCTAAATACATAGCCGCTCAGGTCGATTTTCAGGTTAAGCCGCGCTTTCCTAGGGTGGTCCGTGGATGAGTGACCAGGACGACCCATTACATACCGAGTTTCCTCCGTGCCCGCTGGTCCCGGCTGTAATTTGAACATCTTTGACGGTCGTCACAGGTAGTCAATGGCCCGAAAGTCTGGCAAACAGTCTTACAAAGGGGTATCTTATTACCCAGTACTAGCTAGGTTGTGGAGGTCAGATAGGCAGTCACTCCATGTAAAATACTGGTTCTCAGCTGCATCCGGTTAGACTGGAAGCCGACCCTAATATAGTTGGGAAAAGGCTAGGCAGATGATGAGGTCTATCAAAATCCAAGTACTGAACAAGAACTTGATAAAACCCCTTTATTTCAGAAATCTATCAATGCGCACTACATGCTACATGAACTATAAAAGTTCCTAACCTAATTTATGTATAAATTCAGTAAGAACTAAGAAGCTTTGTGCTGTTCTAGAAAATATTTTGCGCATAAATAGACCAAGTTAGTCGACCTACTTCACACCGCCTAGCAAAATTCGAATTCGTTTGTATAATCTAGCGAAAAAAACCTAAGTTAAGTAGAGAATTTATTAAAATTACCTTCTTTATACCAATTTACTGTGAGTTTGCCGCCGGTTACGAAAGCAAATTGTAAGTTAAATTCCTGCAAAAAGATAAGGCGGCAAGTGTGTATGGGTGACCCCATTAGAACGTAAGTCGTAGGTTAATTTGGTGAAAAAAGTAAACGTAATAAACATGTTTTATTCATTACTTTTCCTCAACCACCTGGGGATATTATAATTTGTGCTTCAGTAAATAAAACACACCTACAATACAAATGAGTCTATCTTCTTGGGTACTTTAGGTATTTGTTTTTTGAACGTAACTAGGTCATCATCTGCCTAGCCTTTCCCCAACTATGTTGGGTTCGGCTTCCAGTCTAACCAGAAATACCAGTATTTTATATGTAGCGACAGCTTATCTGACCTCCACAACCCAGTTAGTACTGGGTAGTACGACACCTCTTGGTAAGACTGGTTGCTTGACTTTCGGGCCACTGACTACCTGTAACGACCGTCAAAGATGTTCAAATTACAGCCGGGACCAACGGGTTAAAGTGCTTTTCGAGGCACGGAGGAAACTCGGTATGTAATGGGTGGTCCTGGTCACCCATCCACGGACCAACCTAGGAAAGCGCGGCTTAACCTGAAAATCGACCTGAGCGGCTGGTAGTATGTATTTAGGCACGAGCTCCTCGTAACGTAATTAGGTACAACCTACTAATGACTATAGAAAAGGTGTTATTTTTATTTAGGTAGTCGTTGTCACCTTTATCTACATTATTATCCCTAATGAAAGCATCTTATTTCATTGGATTGCTATGTTAGCAACATAGAAATCCAATGAAATAAGATGCTTTCATCTATGTAGGTAGTTATGTAGTTTTCCCTATTGCTTTTCTGATTAGTTAATTATTATCGTGCCGTCTCATTTGTTCGATCGACCATATCTAACAGTGAATGTGTCTTGATGTTAGGTTGTATGTCCCTGAACACTACACCTTATATTGTGCTATTTACATTAAGAGTACTACAAACTTCTATCCAAATTTGAATCTAGGTTGGGTGCGGTTGGGCAAAAGTACCAGATAGTGACAAATATATGATACTTTTGCCCAAAGATACCGTACGTATGGTACGGTATGTTTCCTTCGGTATGTTAACTCCTGAAATTCGCTATACAATATTTGAAAGTCTGGCTGCTTTTGGAAATTCAGCAAATATGTTACCTATATCCTGCAAATAACCAACAAAAGCCGCGTTTACATTCTGAAAACTATTAAACTTCTTCATTAGATTGCTAGCTCTGCTAGCCCGCCCTGAAGCACAAGCTATACTGCCTGTCGGCACTATTAAATAAGGAGGTGTGTTCCTCATTAATTCACCTTCCTACTACAAGAGTACATACTTCATACATATAGCTAGACATAATAAATCACGCCCGCTCATTACCGGGCGTATATGCTAATAGCGTAAATTAGAGCCTAACGAAACTGTCAAGCGGCATTATTCGCTTACTACATGTGTGTGTTATATGATTATGTAATGTAATTTAAATATTAATAATAAATATTCCTGAGTTAATTATTTATTTGGCAGTAGACCAATCAAAACTGAAGTGCGACTGGGCTGGCCATGTCTGCCGTATGCCCGACGAGCTGTGGGCCAAAATAACCACGATGTGGAGCCCTGACACAGCCAGAAGGCGACGCGGTAGACCTTGCAGGAGATGGCAAAACGCGCTGGACAGAAGCAACGACCAGTGGTCCACATTGGCCCTAGATCGAAGGATTTGGAAGTCATGGGGGAGAACCCTTTGCCCAGCAGTGGGATGACACCGGCTAACAGTAACAGACCAATCTTGCGTAAGTCTGAGGATTAGGCAGTTTTCTTAGACAAAATGCACATTGTAGGGTGAATTCTTTACCTGAATATTGGACAACAAAAAATAGATTATAATGTTGCATTTTCTGTAATATTATGAAAGTACGAGCCGGACTTTTCCTTGGGCAAAAATGACGAACTACAATACAAATTTTCATCCCCTAGGTACTTGTGCAAAATTTCATGCTTCTAGACTCAGTGGTTTAGGCTGTGTGTTGCCAGTCAGTAAATAAATTATTTTAAGATTTTTTTAAATAAAGAAAAAGAAATAAATAAATAAACCCAGTCAGGTATAAGGATAATAATATAACATCCCTGAACTAAGTTACAATTCAGTGATAGACCAATCAAAACACAGGTTAGAAACTGATAACTTCAGTTAATAGCGGTCCACCTCTACAATCTACATAGGTACCTACTAAAACGATTTACACAACAGCAAACACTTAACTATTCGAGACGTGGAGATTATCTGATTATTGTCTCGATTGTCTAATGTAGGATGTCATTAATCATGAGGCCGTAAGCCTCCATTACCGAGCATGGCCGGGATGATTCTTCAGTTTAACATTAAGAACCAGTTTCACCAGTGGAACTGAACGCGATCAGCACAATCAGAACTGCGTTCAAGAGCTCTCGGTGACAGCATTGCTACAGAGGCGTGCCAAGGGGCCAAGAATACGGCAAGCTCATAAGGCAAGCAGACTTCCGAAACACTAACATCATGAAGAGTAGTAGGTTATAAGGACAAGCCAAGATTTTAGGTTTGTACCGCCACTAATTGATATAAATATTGGTAGCTCTTAAACGCGTTTTGTATGTGCTGAGCGCGTTCAGTTACGTTGGCGAAATTCGTCCCCAACTCCCCATGGTTTTATTTCTAAAAGCTAATTAAAATTAAGTAACGATTAACGACTACTTAACCACACATGTTTTGACGTTTAAACGTGTCTTGATAAACGTTTATGAAAAAACTCCTAATTCTTTAGAGGTTTGGTCTCCTAATTATCTAGAGGACAACAACATTAATTTGTTAATTAACTCTATTCTTTTCTAATCGTTGGTTGATAGCAATGTTAAAGTTTGAGTTAAAAAACATCTATAGTGGTTAATTTTCATATTCAAGATCCTGAAAAGAACCTGACCTTATCAAATACCGCAAACTCAACAAAACAACGGATTGCTAAAAAGACAGCCGACATAGTTGCGTGAAAGAAACCTTATTCCTAATATACGATGTAAATGTCATGTAATAGGAAAACGGTATCTAAGGTAAAAGGTGAAGCCTTGTTCAATATGTCTCCAATATCGTAGCGTTTGTATCACAATCGTACAAGTGCGGTATGAATGTCGTACAGGAAAACACGACGATATATATATATATCTTGGTAGCTGAAACTTGGTTGTTGCGAATCAATCTTATGAAATATTGGGTATACGGGGTAGAAGGGACACCGACGCGAAAACGGTTACCACGTATTCAGTACATCATTCTGAGCAGGGGCCACATAGAAATTTTACATTTCATCAAAAAAAAAATCTGCTCTTTCCTACAAAATTTCTGTGTAGGGGGGGCTCAGAACGGTGTACTGATTACATGGTAACCGTTTTTGCGTCGGTGTCCCGTCCACCCCGTATAGGTTGTAGGTTATATTTGAAGAGATCAGAAGAATTTGTTTTTTTTTAGATTAATTCTGGAAAGTTGTGGTAGGTAGCTCGGAAATATTTATGTTGAAATAGGATATAGTAATTGCAATTTGACGGTATTGTCATATTTCATTAAATAAACGAGACAAGCAACGATTTTGGTTATAATTATGTATAATACATTTATGGAAAAGTATAACGTTTGACCGTGATACACAATCAGTGCCAAAAATAATGTTAATTATAAATAATATTCTTCATAATAAATTTTAATTTTTTCTTTCGAATTAGTATTTGTTTTGTTTTTTGTTGACAGTAGATAAGATTGCATGTTATAAGTTGGTGTGTTTTCATAGAATAAAACTACAGTATCGATTCTCAATACGGTACATCGTTTATTCAAGGTAAAAAAAGCAACAAAACTATGCTCTATCACGCTATATCTAGAAAGTACAAGGTAAAATAATTATCTGTTCCTTCTTCGATGAATCTGTAAAGTAATTTGTTAAAGGCAACATAACATAAACGAAAAAAACAAATTAGTTCCGAAGAGAGCAAAAAATATACGATCTTCCGTTTTCAATTTCCTTCTTATTTGACGAAAATCCACATTCGAGCACTGAATTCGAATGGTGCTAGAAAATGAGAACACTCTACCCACACACTCGAATACAGTTGTCAAATTATGGATTTATGGTTTATCCATCTTCTTTCTTCAAGGAATATTCTTCTCCAGTCTTCTCCGGCGTCAAAATCTGCGCTAGTGTAAGAGCTATCGATCTTTTGTAGGTAAACGTGTACGACTCCTTCAAGAGTCATACTCCTTCTGAATTATACGGAGAAGAAATGGGGGAACCGACCCATGGGGTGCGGTACTTACATACAAAGATCTGTGATTATAATTATAGTATGTATTGTATTGGTCGAAATTTCCTGTTACGAAATGTGGAGAGGGAAAGAAAAGGTGTAACTTTAATGTATAAAATATCGAAAACTCGTAGAATCTTGCTTTGGAGATCTTGTTCTTCGCTCTTACCAGGCTCTGTAATAGACAAAAAATATATATAATCTTATACCATATCAAACTTATTTCCTATAATTACTCTTCAATCAGTGTCAAACCGACCTGACACAGCAGGTTCATACGCAAATAACTCAAAGTTTGCAAGCTACTAATAAAGTTATTTTAGAAAATGTCGCAAAACTAATATCCGGAGGCGGAAACTATTTCTTGATTGGAGATTACATGCCTACCATGTGCTATGTACCGTAGGTCGTAGGACAACCCACCCTGGCCCGCCAATATCAATCCTACGAAACAGCCATGCAGGCAAGAAATAACTTGGCTACAGAGGTCGGACAAGTTTTGTATCAAGTTAATTTTGCAAAATGGTTACTGTTGAGTCCTTTGAATTTAATGTTTTGATCTTTGAATCAGCATAATTGGTGTTTATCCTTCTGAATTTTAAATTAAAAGTCTTGCACTTGAATAATATTTTTATTATTTTTCAGTAGCAAAGTTCAGCGTAATTATTATTAATGCATCGTTTCCTCAAGGTGAGTAATATAAAAACCGTAATTGGACCTAATCAATGAATAATAGAGATGCTTTTCCTCGAAAGGAGTCGTGATACCAGTGAATAGCTATAAAAAGAGACATGGCGAGCCACGTGCCACATCGCATCTGATTGCTATTGACATTTGACACGAGGCGTCCTCAGAGGGCTACGCTGAACGCTTTCATTATTTACGTGTAGTGTACCTGTCCGGCGAGGTATCGATCGCGCGGTGCCGCCCCACCCCGCACCCCCGCCACCGCCACATCCCCCCTCACAACTGACTAAATATGAAAATAATTGGTTCACGTGTGCCTAATATGATTATGACACGGAGTGGAGCTGAACTTGAACGCTTCACAGTCGAGTAAAAATTTCACTAGGTTATTGTTTCAATCCAATGACCAATTTCTAGGCTACATTAGGTATAATTAGTGGGATTTTAACGTACATAAATTGTTTAGGAATAATATTGTCACTTGATTTATCTTCTTTCGATATCATCAAGGCGCCAAACACGCGATTCGCTCACGATTAATTTCGGATCAGAATTGAGTTTTGAGTGTCGCGCGACGAATTGGGTCAATATTATGACGCGAGCAGTTCGATCATTATGAAGCCTTATTTCTCAATTTCAACGATGAACTCATGAATAACTGCCGCACTTAGAAAGCGATGAATTGAGTATGCATTAAAAATCTCTTAATCAGTTTACCCTCTGTCCTGAATTTTTAAAGTAAGGTCAATGTAGAACGAAGTAGAAATTGATTATTCATGAGCATTTTAAATTTAAAAAAGAGGTACGATTTGAAAAACCGTTGGGGTAGGTAGGCAGCGAGGCTATTTATAAAACGCATGGCGTAGGACGTAGGTACACACCCACTCGGGGCTAAGTCTAAAATAGGTAGAGTCTCTAAACGTGATCCGCTGCTCGATGAGTGGTACAATCCCTGTTTATGTATTCAGGGCCGAAACGCGAAAGACTGTTTTGCTTTCTTTTCATTGTAGAACTTTCATTAAAATTTCCCTTCTTTATTTAGGTACGTAGGGACCTAAGTATTTTTGCACGCACTTTACCCTGGGGTATTTATAATAAAGGAAATAAGAAAGTTAAGAAAATGAGTGAATAAAGTAAGAGCAATTAGCGGGAGTCGTTCTTCGCGTTTAGTTTTCTCACGATCTCGATATCTATTGTGTTTACGTCTCGTGTGAATTTAGTTAGTATCGCGGACTCTGGAATACCTTCAACACGTCAAGCACGTGCATGCTAGATAAATTCTCGCTATATTATGGGGGATGTCGTGATTGAATCAACTAGATGAACGGTACTTTACTCGACGGTTGTACCTACTTCCATATTCCGTACACAATATTTCGAGCTATTTACGGTAAGTTATGTTGAGATATAAACTAATTTGTAGCAAAGTAAACCTAAGCCTGTGTATTTTTTTCGCCTTTTCACTGTTTTAACTTTGAACACTCGCGGATTTGGATGGAACTGTGAGGTAACCCTAGTGGTGCTTGTTCGCTGTTGTGATGATACTGATGCTGCTTGTCCAGGGATAGTTATTTAAAGCGTGGAGATGTTCCGCGCGAGAGGTCCAGGACAATTAGGTGGGCGCTCGGCGTCGCGAGCTACCGGCCTGCATACAAAGCCTGTAAGGGGATACTTCCTCTAACAAAGGTTTCAGTCGGTTCTTGGGACGTTCTAGTCCGACGCTAACATGAATAGAGAGATCCTCCACAATAACCGCACTAGAATCGTCTCAACCGTACCTCAAAAATGTTTCCAAGAAAATTCGTTGATCTTTTTGAATGGATGTCTCATGTTCTGAAGGTCTTACCAAGAGGTATCGCATTACCTAGTACTAACTGGGTTGTGGAGGTCAGATAGGTAGTCACTCCATGTAAAATACTGGTATACAGCTGCATCCGGTTAGACTGGAAGCCGATCCTAACATAGTTGGGAAAAGGCAGATGATGATGTCTCATGATCTGAAGAGTTTTTTTTTTGTACCTACTCCACGTAATTGTTTGTAATTAGAAGCAAAACAAGTTCCATCACATGCGCGTAGAAGGCTACATGGTAGGTCCAAGTAATTAATTCTTGATTGACGAGTCGCAGAGACAGCAGTCCACCGTCTAATGGAGATACAACACAGTTGGGAATAATTGTACTGTGCCTGTTTATTATACCTATGAGCATTAACGCGCCCAGTAACGATCCAAGGAATTTGACGAAAGCCCTCATCAATTACATAAAACACTTGGTAGATTTATCAAGTATTTGGAATTAGAAAGACCTCCCAAGGCTCAAGAACTTTCATAATTTATTATCAGAGAGTTTCATTAGGTACTATTGGTTACCTCACGCAATCAAAACCTAAAATTTTACCCTTTAATGTAGCTTAAAATTTTAATTGTTGTTAAGTTAAAACAAATAAATAGAAAGGACGATGATGCCCCATTGTGGGCGGCCCTTGGAGGCGCCAGGCTTTGTCATTTGATGCTACAGATCGCGTTGCGTTGGGATATACCGTTATGAATAGAAATTGTGGGGCATCATATTTTCTATTAGCGTCGAGTTAATATTCTGTTTCTTTCCTGAAAGTATCGTAAATAAGGTGGTAGGGTAATTAAACTTAACCAGCTGTCACGTTTACTGCCAGCACTTAAAAAAAATGTTGATTCCGACCCCCGAGCTTTTACTGAGACTGACTTTGTAATCAAAAGGGCTGGATTAATTTTGGAAAGGATTCCACCATGAGCGCTAGAGGCGTTCCTCGAGGGTATGTTTAAAACATTGCTTATCTTGTGGGGTCACAACGAACACGACCCTTTATTGAACAAGATTAAGAAATTCTGCAGTTCGGGTCGCAAACATTTTTCTTCTATCTCTATACTTGCTTGTTTTATGTGCAGTTATCTTATGTCAAAACACATGTTTTACATGAACCCGTATCTCACTTATCTCGCATAGCACTATTGCAAGTAACCAAAGCAACAGCATAATTATGTACACCGTTGATGGATGAGTTAGAAACATTAATGAGATAATTATAGTGACTCTGTTAGTACATGTACATGCAAAAGTGCTAGCTTCCTTTTTAATGGAAATTGCCTTTTGCGCTAAATACACTATCAAATCAGCAGGTACTGAAGATGAAGAGAGGAAGTAACATTTATAGCTTCCGAGGCAGCCAAGAACGATAAAGCGAGCGTACACACAGGTGCCAAGAACGTACACCTGGCGAACAAATAAATAAATTAAAAGTTACTCCGAAAGAAATAAGTATAATGTTCAGTCACCCAAGACTGATGGCGGAATTGTAGAAATTGCGACATTCATAGCTGTAAATACACTGGAATATAGGTCGCTGAAGCTCCACCAAGTTGAATGGCTATTTAATAAAGTAAGTGTACGTCCAAGTCGGCGAAAGTGGGTGGGCTGTTGAAGGGGGCTGAAGTTATTCCGCGATACAGTCAAGATATAAAATGTTCTCATTTCGCGACGGCGCGGCGGGCGGTTAAAGTACTGCATTAAAAGTTAAAACTAACACATAGGTAGTATTGCTAGCACACTCTAATACTGCATAGGACCTATATCAAAATTGAGATTCAATAGCAACTATAAAACACATATAAGTACCACGAAATTGTACTTATTTCCGTCCTATAGGAAAAAACCAAGCGCGTTCAGAACTATTATCGTTATATTTTATTTGCTTTTCACCACAAGCTATTTCAGCGTTAGCATTTATTTGTAAAGAGTCAGTCAATCACGCGTCTACCATTAGTATAAAGTACCGACGCCTGTACGATGATTGCGAAGAAACAAACATTTCATATTATACTCAGATTTGTAGAACATAATTCAATTTTCCAATATCGCCTCACCGTAATGAGACACACATAGAACTTTACAATTCCTGGTAATTTCTGAAGTCTTTAGGCGAAAGAATATATTTTTAACTACCTTGTTACCTAACTACATATGTGTTGTTAATAAAACACAAAGTTCTACTAACATAACATCAAATACTTCCAGCAGCCGAAATAAAAGGTCAGGCAAACTTCTGAAGAGTTTGAAAGGTTGTTTCATGAAAATCAGTACCGAAATACAACCTTCTTAGAAGAGAGCTTAATTTCGGTCGTCAGGAGAATATCCATACGTCGAACAGATTCAGGCAATGTGAGCCCACACGAGCTCTAGGGAAGTCTTTGTAAAATCTCGATGGGTAAATGAATCTGACTAAAGTGGAGACAAAGAGCGGGAACAATAGGACCCTTCGTAAATATCTTTTATTATCTGTCTTGCTTCCGCATCCTCGCCCGTGTTCGACTGCCTGCTTGCAATGTTTGCCGACTTTTAGCGCTTAACGTTGCTTGGCTGAACTCCTTCAACCAGAGCCTTGATCGAGTAAGCAGTTACCCGTTAATAATAAGATTATCCCGAAATATGGTTTAATCTTTCTCAGGATTTTGATGTAGGAGTTACGAAGACTACAAAATAGTTGAGAAACCAGATAGCTAGAGGGATTTTGGACCCCAAAGTTAGTAATGAAAGCGCACAATTTGGAAGGCCCAAATGCCCCAGATCCCTACATAATTCGCTAAACAACCATTTATTGGAACATATCTACAAACGGAGCGAGCCAAGCGGCGTAGTAAATATAAATTCAGTATATTGCAGTTCCAACATTTATTTGGCAAAAAATATTACAATATACGAGTTTCATTTTGGCTCAGTTTTAAGTTAACAAAAAAACAATACAACTGCAGAGATCTTTTATGTACAAGCCTTTTTAAGAAAAGTGTGCGCACCTAGCTAAATGTAAAACTACGATGGTATAAAAAGCATTGATATTTGGAAGGTGGGTGATATTTGTAGAGTACTTTTGGGTGCTATTAGGGGGTAATGTGTATTGGCAGGCGACCTGCAGGATTCAGGGTGATCGTCGACATGGCAAACAGCGAAACTAGCGACCTGTAAACACAAAGCGGTAAGCTACTCATGCCTGCTTCGTTTAGCGCTGCCTGGAGCGTGTGACGATATAAGGACATCTTGTTAATGCACACTTTGTATGATAAAACCTTAATGACAATTACTATGCTTCATTTAAATTACCTAAATTTAATAGCTTATATGGAGGACGACTCTATCGCTTTTCCAGTTCCTATGCATGATACATAATTATAGTATTAGTATTCTAAAACTGCTGGACAGTTTCACGTTGTAATAATTGTGCAGGATAAAACAACACATTTGTATTTCTAATTTTGTAATTATATAACGTCACAGATTACAGGAGCTTGCGTGTTACAGTCGACTCGAATACCAAATGTCTGCCATAACCGTTATCACCCTTTGTACAGCATTTTTTACTGGGACATAAAGTTTTAATATTTAATTATGTTTAGTTTTAATTTTTATATGACCGCATCAATACCGATGTTAGGTAAGTAGTTAGCAAAATAAAATAAAATACTCCCCAAATCGAACGTTGACCCCGTCTTACCCGTGGATTAGATATATGCGCACATTAACTAACTTACCTACTTTCCAAGTAGGCATTTTCTTTGGCTTCGCTGCCTGTACTGAAGTACCGACACGCTCTTCTACTTTTGATTGATATGTAGATATTTTTGACATTAGGGTTGGAAAAGTTTTTGTTCCAGAAATTTCCAGTCGTCCATATCTCTCTCATACCGATAGAAGAGGCAGTAGACAGAACCCTGAATCCTACTTCTTTTGTTACAAACCTTAACGTCGGCAGTCTGACACAATGTAGCGACAAGACTAGAATAAAGATTATTCAGGCTCCAAGATAATGGATACAAATTGATAAACGTTAGATTATTCTCGCCCAGGTGATTCTGTGTTGTAGGTAATTGAATTTTACGGCAACGGGACACATTTACGGAATAAAAGCAGCTATTTTTAACGGGGAAGTATCAAAACAGCCGAACGGAACATAAGCGGGAATAATGGGACAATGTAAACAAAATAAACATAACAGAGAGGTATAATGGCCGCTACTAACGTGTGATACACGCCTACCCTTTATCGACTTGTCCACACGACACGGACCAGTGTGTGACCTAATAAAGTAACCGGCTGAAACACACACACACCGACAAAAATTAATTTACCTGCATTAAACTGACACTACAGCCGAGCTACATTACGAAGCACGAAGTATTCCGAGCTCATAATATTTCTTAAAAAACATTTCTTACTTCTGACTAGGAAATAAGTGCAAAAGAAGAACGCGGCACTCTATTTAACTGAAACTTTTCGCTTCACGGTTCGCGACTTTAGTGCAATTTAAGCTTTCATAATAGAAACGTTTGAAAGTTCTTTCTGAAAGTCAGCATCGGCCTCTGAGGAGCCGTTACATATTCACATAAAATGTTACAAGAGTGTCGATTACACGAAATAAGCTTTACGTAAAGGAAACCTTTTAAGAAAAGCTTTTTTTATACATTAGTAGCCAGTCAATTTAGGTACTGATATTGTCGGTAGGGCACGGACACTCGTCCTAAGCTTAATTAGCTTAGTATCGCCGGCGTCAAATTGCTGTGAGACTGCGGCCATTACGCGACAAGTTTTTAACATAATGAAGAGGAATTACTTTATGCGTGAATTAGTTTTGCGAATGCGTGATGCTTTCTTAGCCGGTTGAGTATTTTGAAGTAATAGTCGCGTAAGTTACAGAGACAGCGTAGCATATTGGCACAGATCCAAGTGGAATGTCAAGAGAGAAAATTGACGCAAGTAAGCGGGGGACGGCCATCATTATACTGAAACAGTCGCTAACCGGATTCTGCTTTCTGCGACAACCCTTTTTGCCACTATTTCTTCTTGCACTGTAGCGTATTTGGGAAGGTATCCATTTATATTTTTAGAGCAATTTTGTTTTATTCAGAAAAGCGTTTAAAAAATTACACAGCCGACTTTCTAAATTCTCTGTTCATATTGTTATTTTTTTCATAAGAGCTCGTGGCTTAATAATAACAGCCGCTCGGGTCGATCTTTAGGTTAAGCCGTGCTTGCCTAGGTTGGTCTGTGGATGGGTGACCACCCATTACATACCGAGTTTCCTCCGTGCCTCGGAGAGCACGTTAAGCCGTTGGTCCCGGGTGTCATTTGCAGATCTTTGACAGTCGTTAGGTAGTCAGTGGCCCAAAAGTCTGATAACCAGTCTTACCAAGGGGTATCGTATTACACAGTACTAACTGGGGTGTGGAGGTCAGATAGGCAGTCGCTCCATGTAAAATCTCGCGTTTCAGCTGCATCCGGTTAGACTGGAAGCCGACCCCAATATAGTTGGGAAAAGGCTAGGCAGATGATGATGTTGTTATTTTTTTCATTTTTCAATAACTAGCAATAATATGTATTTCACTAGGTTTACACGTACGATCGATAAGAAAAACAGGCGGCAGACCCCGGGATGTATTTCGCTCGGTCTAGTGCGCTGTACCTACACTTCGATAACGTTATTTATTTAGGAACGTTCTCGGTAGCCCCTCACGACACGTCGAAGCTGCGTAGGTCGCTGACACAAAAAATACCTGTATACCTTGTAACAACTATCTTTTGTCTAGACTACTTGGATTGTTCACTTCAAGATAGTAAATTGGACAAGATCTATTTTAAAAGCAAAGTCTGAACATACTAGAAAATTGGTAACGAAATGAACGAGGAGGAAAACCGTCTCGCAAATTAATTGGAAATATAATTGTGTCCTCAATATTGCCTGATCAACTCGCCTGCTATCATCTATAGTTTTTTAAGGAATTCGTTTTCAAATTCTCTCTCTCTAAGATTTTAACATTCATTTTTTGATCATAACGGTCATTCAGCGTGTCGAAGGCATAGAAAGTTTGAGTAAGGTCACTGAAATGTCGAAAAGCCGACGGGTATAAAATGATGGAAAAGTTTTAGAAATGTTAGGCAAGCTATCGCGAAACATAAAAAAGGGAACCCTATAGAGACCGAAATAATTTTGTCGCTGAATTTCCTCTTCCTTCACCGCGAGCTTTTCAGTAAAGTTAAATACATTTTAAATGTCCCTAAGCAATGAAATATTCATACATTTCGAAACATTTCCGACAGACCCTTCAGACAGACAGTGTCAAAAAGCGAGTTCATTTATTTTATCAGGCCCTCAAACTAAGCCACGCCAAATAAATCAATAATAACGAAGTTCGCTCACGTAAACAGTTAACACAATAATTGCGAGCGAAATTGCCTACCGAATTGAGTAAGTATTTCTACTTAACCGTTTACAGGGAACCAAATTGTCTAGAAGTATTAGAATATGCAAATGGCGCCCTTGGCCCTTGACTAAAACTTTTGTTAAAGTGAAAGGGCGGATAGCGCACATAATGAAAGTTTTCGGCTGCCAATCCGTATGGCTACTATCTGTGAATTTGAATATAATCACGGCCATTCTGGCCTATAATAGTTGAATATTGCTAGCCCTGAAAGATAAAATAATACGCCTAACGACTGACAATTCACGCTAATCTCCGGTCAGACCGCAACGCCCTCCAGAGCTGTGGCTACGTTTTATATCTCGCTCTAACACTGCGTCATTGTATAACTCTGGCTCGCTCTTATCTCTAGAATTCTGAAATGGCAAATGTCGATCTCGATCGCCTGTCTGAAGTACTTCTAAAGCCACGAGATAGCCTTCCTGTTTCAACAAGGCTTGTGTTCAAGGAATTGGTAGAAACAATAAAAATCGGTCTATTTTTCTTTCTAAAAATAAAAAAATGTCACTAGGATATTTTTTAGCTGATTTGACTTTAAAGAAAATTGTCTTTGTCAGGAGCATCAAGCTTTTCGGCAAGCCCCCATCCAGCTTCCTATCGACGGAGTAAAAAATAAAATCAAACCCACAAATGAAGCTCCATTTGTTCACTCGTTATTTTCCTTTCAGTGCCTAATAAATAACATTACGCTGGCACAACTCATTAGATTTAGAAAAGAAACATTTTTACGATTCGGCGGTACAGTTACGTAAGGGTCTTCGAAAGTTTACCTTTGACAAACCACAAACAAGTATGTTCCACCGCGTTCCTCCGCTAACAAAGTTACTGTCCGACGATAAGTAGGTACGAGTACGTTTACGTACAGCCTTAATTAAACAAACACAGGTACTTACTACTGTGTTTCACAGAGACATTAGCATTTTAATTATAATTATGAACGTATCTCATTGTACAAAGACGTTTATTAACTTTCATTCTTCAGCCAGTGCTTCGACATCTGTATCTATGCTTGTTTGAATAAGATATTAAGAAAACAGATTTATCAAATTCATTTTCAGGATTGTAGTGACGATAAGAAAGCATCGAAGGATTAACTTGAATAAGGGCTGATTTTTCAATAGTCAGATAACTTTTATCTGGGGAATAATAATAGCGGTTTGACATATTTCCTATAGATAAGCTGTCAAACCGCCATTTTTATTCGTCAGATAAAAGTTATCTGATTATTGAAAAATCAGCCCTAAGATAATTATAACACAAATTAGAATTTCTGTGGACTAAATGTAGGTACATCATGTACTTTTGTTATGTAACTTACCTAAAAACGCAATTAGTTAGATAGACTATGAAATTCATTTCATATCTACCCGCATCTGCAAGCACTTAAATGAGCAGTGAATATCGATAATTGCCGACGTTATACTGGCCGGCCTACGTATTACTCTTATTAGCAATCTAATTGACATTTACGTCCGTTCGGAACTTCATTTATTACCCAGTATTTTATGGTGGAACTTTACCAAAAACTACTTAGCCAAGTCCTCCGACTGCCGCGCTTACGAGATCTGAGAAGTTCATGCGACGCCATTTTATAAAACTTGTGAGAGAGGCAGATATAAAACTTTCCTTGATTACAATCGACTTGTTATTTTTACGATGAGAACTACATAGATATAACCTTGGGTAGCAGTGAGTAGGTATCTTCTACCTCTAGAAAAACAAGCAACAAAACCAACATAAAATTTCGGGGAGAAGCCTGGCTAAAGGTTACGGTAGATATGGTAATATTGCAAATTGCAGTATAAATTAAGGAGAAACGGAGCGAGTGCGTCTGCTCCCCAGTTCGGAGCGGAAATTTGTAAATATTTGATGTCGTTAAACTTTCACACTTCGACCACGTTCTCACCTCGTGTCGACGGCTGCGAAATGGTCCAACATCAATTCATAACTAAACACGAAGCTTGTTTGACTCACAAATTCAGGAGTTTCACAAATTCTTGCAAAAGCAATCTGCAAAGTAACTGAATTGTTACAGTACGTATGAAAGCGAAATAAGTCTGCAATTTTGTAGTACCTGTACTGCATACAGGGATCCGATCCTGTTTGCTTCAGTTGAGTTTTATTACTTAAATCCTACATGTTACACCTATTCTCATTGCAAACAGTGAATTTAACAAAGTAAAGTAGGTAATCAGGCCAACTATTTGTAGCGATAGTTAAATAATTTGCTCTCAAACCCCACTGTGCTGCGAATGACAGATTTGACGAGGGCGAATAAAGGGGTTGATGATGGCGAGCCGAAGGACGGAGGTGTAACTGACGTCACTAAAACTAAAATACAGCTTCATATACATTATACAGTGTAGGTAATTATAGTATTATGTTATACAAATAGAAGAGCAGAGGCTTAGTTTTGGTAAAGAAGATTTAAGAATCAACTTTCCACCTTAATTGACAATTTTTTTTAAAGATTATTAAGTTAGGTAGGGAAACTCGATATAAAGTTGGATTCTAATAAATTTTGTATTCATTAAAACGATGCAGATGCAATGATGTGAACATTCTGCACAGTCCTTACTGCCCTACCTATGTAGACTGACTACAAAAAGATAATATTATATCTGATTCGATAGCACACTTATTGATAACTTGAGCTTTTCAATAAAGGGAAAATTTTAATAGTGCCTGAAAGTGATTTTATATGGCAGATAAAAAATACATAAAGCAAACACACATTTACAGGTTTAATTTCACAGTAGATTGCGCAATGTAGCCGATCAATGTTAAAGACCACGTTAAAATAAATGTTATGGAGGGCCGACAAACACAATTCCAATTACGCGTTCAAAAACTTTTGTTTTTGTTTGGTTGGAGTATTCTATCGTGTGTAAATCTATACTTAATATTATATTATAACGCTGAAGAGTTTGTCTGGTTGAACGCGCTAATCTCAGGAACCACTGGTTCGAATTGAAAAATTATTTTAGTGCTGGATAGTCCAATTATCGAGGAAGGCTATAGGCTATATAACATGACGCTATGACTAATATGAGCCGGCAAAAATAAAAACAAGTCGGAAGCGGCGGGTGAAACCGCGGGGCACAGCTAGTGTTAAATATGGGAAATTAAGCATCTAATAAATCCATCATACACCACGTTGCATGATTTATTCATTTTGATAGCTAGCTCCGATTACTAAAACGAAAATCAGAAACAGTCATTACGTAGATAAAATCCGACAAATTGATTTGGAAGCGCTTATTTTATACCTAATCGCACCTATTATTTTCCCCGCTATTTAAATCTGTGGTCGAACTGTTCCTTTATATAAAATAATTGGCAATGCTCAACGTTATGTTGGTAGTCCTACAAAATAGAAACTAATTAGATAACTACACGGACTGAAATACTAGATAGCTGAACTTTGCTAGTTATCAAACTTTTGTAATTGCAGTTGTTCAATGGTGTAGACAGACATATCTACTACCTATAGACATTCTATTATTTCATCTGTTTGTGCACAGATCACCTAACTTAAGGCTGTGTTTGCAATTAATAATTTCGCTGGTACTTCCCTAGTCTTGAGATAGCGTCTCAGAGGGACAGCACCGTGAGTTTCGATAAAATTGCCAGCTTAGAAATTTTACGCCACAAATATAATATTATCGAATACTATTATGATCATCATTATAATAGTGAGTCGAAAAGGCAAGTTCTCTATTAACCCTTGGCACCTGTCGATGGATTGGGCCTTTAAATACATATTAAGTAGACACTCATCTGCACTAAAGGCCACAGATCTATGCAAACTCGTGTATGAGATTTATTTTTGCAGTGCGACTTTTATTTTATAACTAGCTGTTGCATGCATTACTTCCATATTTGAATCTAACTTTGTTAAACAATTTCATGGGTTTTAATTTTTTTACACGGAACCCTAATTCTTTTTCTAAAATAAAGTAGCCTAACTTATTGCTTATAACATCAGCTATCTGCCAGTAAATCATGTCCAGCGGTTTCGGAGATTAGCCGGAACAAAGAGATAGACATAGAGTCAGACAGAAAGACAGAAAAAAATAAATGTTATAAGTACCGTATATACTTTCATCTGCATTGTATCAGTAAAAGGCTGTTATTTTGAAATTACAAACAGACACTTCAATTTTATTTACCTATTTGTATTTCTATAGATGTATTTGGCTATGTACGAGACCTAATGGATATATAGCCTTTAGGTATATAGTTACTTAGATCTCTCCAAGCTTCAAGTTTAATTTATTTCTTTAGGTTCACTTTGTTTTCTTCGTCTATGTTATTCTAGGCACAAGAGACTGGGTCCTCTTTCAAGACTAAAACAGCATAAATAAGCCTATTTTACGCCTCTGAAATACTGCAGCGAAACGGCTTTGTAGCAATAAAATTAATATGCCAAGAAGCCCGTACGTAGCCCGTTGGTAATATCCACGTGTTCTTGAAACGCCCTTGGCGAATGTTAGGCTCCACACCTAGCCTACTAAATATAAAAAAGGAAACGATAATGTAATCATTATCAAGATACTACTTTTATACAATATTTATGTAAGACAAGGTTATATCTTACTAAAATTCGTACTAACATAAAACATTTTCTTCTCTTTTATACGTATTTTATGCATGTGCTTTTACGACATAGGTATAACCTTAGTACCAATATATGTTACTACATTTTCAGTAGATATATCACAAACAGAAGAGAGGAGCTTTTAACAGTAAAACACGGAGTAGGTACCTAAGCAAACTTGATCAGAGCCCGTTCCTGCTCTGTATGAAAATTAAATTAGGTCTGACGGTGAGGGGTAACGCTAAACACACTGAACGGAAAATACATCTAGAACTCGCATAGAACTCTTCATCATGTAAGCATTATGTTTTATAAGTAAACAAGGTTTTTGAAGCTGAATTTCATACCAAGATAGGGTTATTTACTTGAGCGTAATTGGTAAGCTCACAAATATAATTTGTTCGTCATATCCAGTTTTCCTCGATAACTTGAGCAAATTTTTCTCATCAAGGTCTTAGGAGCAGCTTTCTTTATTTGTAGTTATACTTGTGTGTTTTCCCAAGAGAAATTGCGTAGGTAGAAAGAAGAGCAAATTGAAGATAATAAGACGAAAATATGGTGGTTGTTATTCTGTGTTTCCGTTTCATTGTAGGAGCTCCTACAAAGAAGGTTTTACCTACATCTACGTTGCGTCACATACTTACTTGTTTCTAAACACCTACTTATCCCCACTTAATTATCATTTTCTTAATTATAAGACCTACATTCCGAAAAACGTCCCTTAATAAACAAATATCCTTGTTCCAAGGCATAATTCATTAAAAATTTCTTGTAGATCTAAGGAATACTTTATTACTGAAGTTTTTAATTAATTTACTTTACAGAAGCCGAAGGACAAAAGCTTCAAAAGATTGGCGGTGTATCGACAATGCCAAGCGAAAAAATTACCTGCTTGAAAAGTAAGTACAAAGCTATTTTGTTACATAGACGTTAAATATTAATATTTTGCGATAACTGAGTTATATTTACGGTATAAAAGAAAGCTGTCATAATAAATAAAATGACGTCTAGATAATAAACGGAGCTGGGTCTGGTCCCTAAAGGAAAGTAGATACAATCCGGCGTCGTCCTTCGTTTTAATTTGACCAACTCCATTTCGGCGCACCTTTGTAGTGGAAAATGCGACACGAGCATAACCAGATATTTATGGCAGTGACCTTGCAGAAGATAGTGTTTAGCCATGAAGCAATAATTGTTTATAGTGGGAGTACGAGTTAGTTGCTCCTGGCTAATTGGCTACTAAGTAACTGGGTATTAAGTAACATGTGGCTACTGCGCAGATCGATTGTTCTACTAGGTGTCTGTCTAGCTGAGGTCATGCTTTAAATGGGCGATAACTCTTTCTACACCGACACCCCTCCTAAAAGAAATCATGTTGCTAAGGTAGACGGACTCAGTTGAAAATACGCTGTGAAGTTTTATTTAAAGAATTTTAGTGTTAGCCACCGTCCCAGTCTATCTTGAAGTCGTCGCTACACGAAGCGAGGTATTGTAGGCTAGACGAAGTGTGACTACGAGTGGAAATGATAATTATATTGGTGGAACGAGGCATCTCTCGTTCTCAGCAGCGCCGGGGCAACAATAGCGCTCATCCACCCCTAAAGCGTTGGGTCTATTCTCGGCGGGGTTGTCATTGACCCAGTTCTGTGAGGCAGACAGGCGCCGAGTTGCAACTCGCTTCTGCTAAATTAATACTAATAAAGGTAAATGGCTTAATGCAAACAGTGGTACCAGCCGGCGCGGCGCCGCGCTCATGCCTGATGCACAAATTCCGTTTACCGCACGTTTTATCTCATTAATGTGTGGCATAAGCCTTAGTTGGATTATTTTAATGTTGCAAAAACTTTAAATGAAGTTACGGTTTTAGTGAGCGAAATGTTTGGAACATTCGGCTCTTTTTTGCGTTGGCGCGAGCCAGAATCGCTCATGCCTTTGTAGTAAGATTTGGCATTCAGAAAAATTGGTATCAGAGCTGGCTACCCAAAGGCCAGTACCCATTGGGGCGCAAAAAGGACCTTAAATTACGAACTCATCTAAGCACATAATGACAGACTTCATTTTTATAGAGAACTTATTAGAGACCATATAAATAGTTGAAAAATGGACTCGATCAAAATCGAAACTTAAAATGTTTCTATAAGAGTGCAGATTCTAATAAAAACAAGATAGCGGCACCCTACATAACGGTCAACGGAGTCTGAAAAATGCCAAGAATACAAGCAATAAAATCTACTATGATATAAAAATTTGCCCAGAGCACTCTGTAGAAAATAAGAATGCGCCGTACAAATGTTGCTGTAGTTTATTTTCCTTCCACGTTGATTCAAGCTTCAATAAACCTTATAAAGTATCATTTCCTTTAGGAAACGTGTTGCTTTGTGTTTATGTTACTGACAATTTATTGGCTACAATAAGAGTAATGAGTACTTCGTCGATTCTTTTAAGAGCTTCGCAATAAACATCCGCTTTCATTGCTGATTAAAGACCTGTTGGTACTATTTCATTATCAGCCATTTCCCGATTCCCGCTTAATCCCACGAGTATTCCTTACATACACATAAAACAATTTATTGACTGACTGACTGCCAGATGCCGTTCAGGTTAAATCACTCAAGGTTCAATCGTTCAAGGTATAAGAAACGGCATTCGGAAGGATATGTCCCAAATAGGGCGCGTATCATCATCGTCATCCTGCCCTTATCCCATTGCACTTGGGTCGGCAGAAATACGATGGCGCATATCCGAGAGAGCATTAGAAACAATTTTTCGAAACTTACTCCCTGGGTTTCAATTTTGTATACGAATGAAGTCACGTGGATCCCCTAGTATACGCGCAATCGTTCCCGTTGCTATTTTTACATTTAATTCAATTAATCAAGATTTCATTACAATTTAATGTCGTATCCCAGTATATATTACATAAATGAAAGCTATTAGCAGTCCGTGTATCAGGTAAGTGAGTCGTCACCTAATGATACGATATGTGTTTGATCAGTTAATTACCTATGCTGTTTTATGGATACCTTTGTATTCATGACGTCTATTTACTTTATTCGATTGCTGAATATTGTACCCTAATTTTATCTATCGCAAATAAAATGGCGTAACTTGTATATTTCGTTCAGTAATTCGATTACCTACTTATTTTACTGAAGACCTTCCTTTTTTCCAATAAAAGCTTAATCATTTATAAAGTCTTGTCATTGGCATCACGATAATTGTTGGAAAACCTTGACTTCGGGTCGTAACCTAACAATTGCCATGAATGGCATGCTTTTTATACTGAGGTTAGGTACAAGAACTGTTGAGGATTTAATAAAAAGAAGAAAGACACATTTAGACTCTAAAGAAAACTGTTTTTTTTTTTGTTGTTTTGTCGTGTTTAGGTGTGATAACCATAACGTCCGCAGTTTCGCTAGCTAATTAAACTTGACCTTAAACTATACCTATAAATAACATAAAGGTACGGTCCTATTTAAACATGTGGTTATAGGCCATCAATCTGAAAAGCTTTCTTCACGGCGCCATCATGGTCATCGCGAAAAAAATCGGCTACTCGAGTGAAACGTACGGGGCAGCCGATTTTTTTTCGCGATTACCATGAATGGTCATGTAGAAAGTTTTTCAGATTGATGGCCTATAACAATATCCTTTTAGATGACACCTTTCCGATACATACCTTCTATACCACATCTTTAAACATTTTCTGATCATGCTGTATACTTACGTGAATAGGCACCTACGCGTGTCTAATGATTACCAAGAGATAATAGACATAACAGTTGCCAAAATTAAACGCCCTTGTAATTCTCATAAAGTTACGAAATTTAAATTAATTCAGACAGCACATTTTTCCCTCAAAGCTACTTTGACATTTCCAAGACATGAAAGAACGACAATAAGAACAAAAGAATCCGCAAGTACACTTATGTGTGAGTAGTTATAAAATGGTTTATTTTTATGTGCTACTTCAGCCAAAGGGAGCGGACTATTTGGTGAAAAAAACAGATCTGTTTTTGTACGAAAACTCGACGCTGAAAACATATTATTGTCCTTGTTAAAACTGTGGTTGGGTTTGTTCTAAGTTATTCTATTAATTTAGATGTTTATTTGTCCAATTTTAATTAAGAAGGCGCTGGTTTAATCACCAAAACCCGACATCAAAACTAAAACTTTAGGTGAATCGACAGTATTCGGTTATTTCTCCAACCATCGCGCTCGTAAACACGTTCCAATTATAAATAGGATCCTATCAAACATTCGAAATCCATCAACAAAGTAAATAACAGCCGTTTGCGATCGTTCCGGCAAAATATGAACGACTAAATGAGTGTTTTCGATTTCACTTAAAACGAAAATGGAAAATAATTCTTTTTTAAGGGTTCAACTCAATTACACTCCAGAAACTAGAAGAGCCTCTGTTTCTTTTTTCAACCCGAAGTCGTGCGACGTTAAAAAGGAAAAAGCGAGCCCAATTTTTTCTAATTTCGTCATGAAAATGTACCAAGGCACTGTAGCTACTCGTAAAAGAGCTGAACATTTTGAAACTGGTTCCATCAACTTAAATGAAACTGAATGTATGTTCAGTTGAAGTTATTTAAACAATCTTACTCTGAATTACGACGTAGGCATAATCTATCAAGCATTCAAGCGCAAATCGTTCGATAAATCAACTTCTTACATAACGAACACTAGACAATAATAGATATTAACTAGGCAGGTCACGTGGTGGTGAACTACATTGCTAAGGCTGGGTGTTCCTTGTTATTAAATAACTTTTATCGACCTACGCCCCGCCGCTTTGCGTTCTCGCTACCGACCAAGCCCCAACCCGGGAACTTATTACAAGAAAAGATCTACAAACAAGCCATATCAGAAGAAAATGAAATCATAATAGAATTGCAATTTGTTGCCGATGGTATGTTGCTTTTAGTGAATTGATCAAAAATCTCATTTATTGTCTACCTATCAGGATGAACCTTCACAATTGGATGTCATTTTTACCCAATTGACCCAGGAGGGTAATGTTTTTCGCGCGCATATGTTCACTTTTATTTCATTTAAAATGTGCTTTTTTTTGATTTTCAGATTTTTCAGTCGGGTTTTTTTTTTACATGGTGACTTGCAATTGCTCAGATTCCTGAAAATCGATTTGAATATCAAACAATAATTCTAAACAATAGTTCACGTGCCTCGTCAAGGATTAAACTGAACCAAACAATATTACTGGTACATTTGATACACAAACTAAATATTACCCTCATTGCCGAAGCCCTACTTAGTTCAACAAACGTTTGATACGTTACACTTGGCATGATTGCTTAGCTTTTACGACCGGCTACAGACGTAATATTGATCTGCACTTTATGGTATCTTAAATATAAGCACCGAAACCTCTTATTGTTACCATATAGGTAGCATAAACAAACTTATAGCTATCTACTGTATTACATAAGCAGAAAAACAAATAACAACGGCTACTAACGCTACAATTTACGGGCAGTTATTATGATAATAAAGCCCTAGAAGAATGAAAATATAACGTTGAAAAATTACTTAACATTTAATTTAGAACTAAGTTAAATACCTTTATGGCGTATAACACGCGTGTTTAAACTTGCTACTATTTACCCCAGAATTTATGAACACGAACTGCATATTAGATGCAGTTTTAAATAAATTCAAAAAGGATTATAAAAGAAAACCGAATTTCGGAAGGAAAATATTAAATGCGTGCAATCTACGTTCTAAAATTCCATTTTCAAACTGAAACTCAACTGAAACTCTAAAACATATTTGAATCAAAGAAAATCGATGTAAAACAGCCGCTTTCAAACACAAGGAATCAAAGATCGGCTTGATGGAGGTATTTGATCGGCGCGATTAAGCAATCATTGGCTCGGGTTTAAGTCAAATTGGTGGTGTTTTACAAATATACGTATACTATCTACACCCCAGCATCATCCTCATTCAAAGGCCTTCGGAAAACGATTAAGTTGGCACAGAAGGTTTTCTTTTTCAAATAAACGAAGTAATAAAATCGGTTTCCCTTTGGTAGGGGACATGAATTTATATTATTTGTCAATATTTTAGACTTTTTATTCGCCGCGATGTCTCGGGTGCCGAAACAACTGTACGTGCTTTGTATTATAATTTGTTGTTATCAAAGTGGTCTCGGTATTAAGATGAAGAGGTCAGGAGTTGGCGTCACGCTGTCTGCGACCCTAACATTCGACACCATCTACATAAACCAACTTACGACATTCCAGACTCAGTATTACACATTCGCAGGGCACTGACGTATTTCATACTATGTTTAAGCTAGACTCATAAATGTGGTGTATTAGTTTTGCGTGAAACGAATGAACTCTGAGACTGCTTAGATAAGATGTCGCATAGTCGCATTTGTGTGACATTAATCGGGCACTGAACGTTCTTTGGCAACGTATTTTTCTTAATAAATAAATATACAGTCGAATTCTTAGTAGATCTACGTAGTAACGTAATTTTGCATTAGATATGAAGATTTATGGGTATCCTTTGTTTAGTTAATGCGACACTCACTTTTATTTGCTTAGAGGAGACGAAATAAGAAAATCTGGTCGGAATAAGTGAATACCTAAAATTCAACACCCTGATCTTTCTTTTGAGACTAAAGTGAACATGATCTCGTGGAGAGGACGGAATCTCCAATATTAAACGCAATTCCGCATCAGCTATCCTCCATAGAGGTCCCTGCACGGGTCATCGGCCCCCTAGGGCGGTCCTTCGTTTCAAATTTCCCTTTGAGATTGTAATCACTTCGTGTAGAACTCGCTGATTGCTGTTTTTTCAGCAATTTTACAAATATCCTGTCTTTTTAGGAACATAGATTAAAGCTGCTTTTATAATAACTACATTACAAGAAGATCTACGTTAAAGTGCCGCTAACTAAGCCCAATAAAGCCCTTAAAAGCAAAATAAAAATAATTAAAATGATACGTGTACATCTAAGCTCTTTGGAAGGGGTAGGCACTGAGGAGGTAAAAGCCTCCACATTGGTAGATAAGGCACGCACGGACGGCACTGCGAATTTCATCACGACCCTCTTTGTTTGCGTCTTTATTTACTTGGAAAATAAAAACAGTGTTACAGCACGTTCGCTTTTTATAATAATTCTATATATAAGTAAACGTAATAAAACAACATGGCCGAATGTTTTTCACGAGTTTCATTTCAAAATGAACATTAAAATCAGAATATTTTATTTCACATAGGCCTACATGGGCACTTATAAAACGTCAAAGCTTTAAGAAGTTTAAGTTTTTGATAGTCTTGTACTATGTCTCGACTATCTTCGACAACGTTACTTGCAAAGATTTGTACACAAATTCTAAATCCCAAAATATCCAAACTTTTTACGAACCTTTTTATACAGCCTTCAAATAACGTCTTTCGTAAAAACGCGCTGTGTATCGTTGCCGGAGGGTTCGACCCCGCCGAAGCCGGGATTGACATTAATTTTAACTTTGAGGAAAATGTGAAGAGGCATTGATCACATTACCGTTTATATTCGCTTCGGAACCAATGATCGTGATATAAAGGGCCATAAAAATATTATATAAAACTTATTCATGTCCCCACTCGCGCCTGTGAAACTCGTTTAAAATAAGGATTAATGTCAGCTAAGCGTGATCATTAAAGGTAAAGCGCAGACGGCTGAAGCCAAAAGCTCCGCAAAAATTCATGATACTAAGTATATTGTTTAAATGAAGCTAAAACGAAGGCTTAATCCTCACCTTTGTCTATCCGCAACTCATTTCTTATAACAATATCTTACGTTTCTATACGTATACGGTATAAAAGAATATTTCGTTGCTTACACATAAACTTATTCAGAATATAAACTTTATGAAGGTCTGTCGCAAATAAAACAATAAATCCCCCGGCCCGTCTGGAATATCGCGAACGATTTGTATATGGGACAATAACGTGAACGAGGAATTCCTCAATATAAAAGAAACTGGATCTAGATTTTTACGAATCCAAAGACATTTCGATAATAGAATTTCTTTCGTATGCTTATTGGGATTCAATATTGTCGACCATACATGCCAATTTCTTTTGATTTAATAAGGCAATATTGTTCTGGACCCTGTGATCCAATCTCAATAGATTGTGCCTGTACGTAAGTGAGAGATCACGAATTAGGTGTGCAAAACTCGTCCTAAATCTTGCAATCAAATACGTAAAATCATGTCACATTTACATAATTCTACTTTTGTGGGTTCAAACAGACCGAAAGGTAACTGATTGTTCTACGAGATTTTTTTACGTGAATTTCCGTAAAATATTCCCGACGTAACAAGTAATAGCTTGTAATATCCAGCAGTAGATAGATAGCACTAGATACTGATGAGCTTTTTGTAAAGAATAGAATCTTTTTTTCTTCAATCAAATAAAACTTAGGCCTCGCAGAGAATTTTTACTTATATTTAAAAGAATATGCTACTCAAACAGAACCATGGAAACAATAGATGAATAATTCAAACACAAATCTGTTGGTAAGATCCGCATGCGGAGCTAGTGGAACGTCTGCTGCTCCAAGCTTGTTTTATCGTATTCGGATTTTGATCACGTAAAGGGAAACTTTCAATTTTATTCCTATCTTCATTATTAAAGCTTTGTGGTAATTTCAGACAAACGTACTAGAATACTGAAAACGACCGTTGATAAATTTTCAAAGACAATCGGCCATTTTGTTTTATTCGGTACTCGTTATCGTGAAATCAACTGCTGTGTAGCTTGCAATAATAAGCAAGGGATTGTGTGTAACCGGAGCCACAGCAGTATCCGATGTCGACCAACCGCCCTACGCATACAACTGTGTTTCATTTACTAACACAACTATAGAATATCAAATATCCAATATATTGTGGAAATACAGAAATGGGTTCAACATAAATCTGCCTAGACCAAAGGCTGGTGCAAGCTGCTCGTGGGCGTGGAATATGATATAATTGGAACATCTTAAATATCACTAGTGAATGAGATTACAAACTAAGTTATTGCAAATTTTTGGAATGCTGGATTTCTTTAGGTACAAGCATAAACTATTCATGCTATTCAAAGCGTTTCTTTCATGTGATGCCGTTAAACTGATGATACAAACATAGCAAACATCTTATCTAGGAATTAGCATTTATATTGAACAAGCCTCGTCCTACAACAGTGTTTGTCATTCCATATCTGTGTGACATGAGTTATCCTGGTTGTATTCCTGGTTTCACAACTCGGATGCCCGCAATAATATCATGCGTGTGTTAAAATTTGGAATAGCAACTCCCATTATGGTCACGATAAAATATGTAAATGTGTTGCTGTTGGCACCAAGCGTAGATATAAAACAAAGCAAGAATGAAAAGATATCCATGTGATATAAATAACTATAAATACAAGGTATTCTTCATGAGCTTAGAATGACGGCTAGGTACACAGCGCGGGTCATGACGTCAACATGGCAGACGTTGGCCGCTCAACCCCACGATCACGCGGCTTCCGCACACTTTGTGCTATACGCACACAGCTACAAGTTATCTACACGTCTCGGTAAGCTTGCCGCCGTCCGCACGGTTTCCGTTTTCCACATGGTTTCAGCGGTCAGCTTTTACAAACACACTTGTGTAAGGCCCTGCGGCGTGTCCCCTGGTTTTCATGTCAACGCTCACCATCGTAATACCATGTGCGGTGGCAAAATTAGTTCCAACCTACACCGTATTGTTGCATCAAGATATAATATAGCAATAATCATTAGGTGAAGTTATTAATCTATCAAATACCCACAAACCTAAACCTCACCTAACGACCAGTACAGTCGGCCTGAAAACGTGATTGGGTTACATAAATGTTGCCCAGCTACACAGAACATTCCAGAAAGCCGATATCAAAATACATAGGCACATGACTGCCTAAGGTATATTTATTTGTGCAGGGATTAGGTAAGTGAATTAGGCAAATGATGGATAGTTTGGGAAAGTCGAACTATAGCAAATATTATGTTAGTAGAGGTTCCATTTTCCAATATTTTTACGGTGTACTAAAGTTACCTACATAAATATCAATTTATTTAACATTCCCCCCGAAACGTGGTCGTCAAGATGCTGTGAAAATGTACGAAGTTACTCGTGTCTAAAATATTGATATCTAAATTTCGCGCGACACTCAGGGCTGCTCTGGGATGTCAGTAACCAAAATAAATATTATAGGTACAGAGAAAAGCTTCTAAAAACCGATACCTTCTAAACATGTTTTTCTTGTATCATCTAACTAAATCGATGAAACCAACCAATTTTGAAAACGCATCTATTCCTCTTGCAAAATCTACATTTTCATGACATGCAAAAATACTCTTTTCTATATGACTATTTTTAACCACATGCCAAACAAAGGGTTGAAAATACATAACAGAACATACATACCTAAAAAACAAGTTTTCCCAAAACAGGGTACACAAATATTACCTAACTATCCGTTCCCTTCTATTCTTAGATCGATAGGGTCGGCCTGCTAGGTAAACACGGTTCCTAAAACCTACACTACTTTATTTAAAGGTTGGAACTTGTTATCGACCGAAGTTCCCAAGAAAAATACTAAGTATGTTATTCAGAACTTGTAGACTGAATTTACATAGTAAAAGACAAACAACGCATTTATCAAGAATTTTCCCTTGTATATATTTTTCACCACTTCTGTGGGTTAACGCCCAAGTAGGTATGCCTTAAAATATTCCAGTCGACTTGCATTACCTCGGCTGCATAATTAACTTGAGCCTTGTTTATAGCCTCATTAATTTGAATTAATTATTGTAGAAGTGGAATAGAAACGCTAAAACATATCCAATTTGCTGAAACTATACATTTTATAAGTGCTTCAAGAGACATGTCTTGAAATCATTCATTTCCATCGATTGACAGTGATTTCTTTACTAAACGTTTCACTATTAAACTGATTATCCACCGTTTAACGTACCTTCTAGATAGATTATACATTTTTCAACATGATCTTGACTTATTACATCCATTTCGGTTATTCCACAGGCAAGGCTATTTGAATCAACCTCATTTAGGCCCACTATTCACGTAGGTACCTATGAAAAATTGCAGCGTGTTTGTCTTTGTCCCCTGTGAGTCACAAGTGAGTAATAAATTAAAATAACTTTGAGCTGATATAAGCTTAGATCAGAAAAAAAGTAACGAGCCCCAAAAACACAAAGCTTGCTTTTGTAGTTACAAAGCTCTTTTACATCGCCTGTACTGCTTGCCATGCTTTTATTTGGCGAAACAATTTTGGCGTCAAGAGTTCATTGTTTCAAGCCAACTTATAAAATATCGTGGTCAAATTATCTTTGCCCTGCTATCACTATTGTCAATTTTTTCACGATAAGTATATTTTACATCTAAAACGTCACTTATGTATGTAGGACTATATTGGAACACAATACCGGCTTCGGCGATTTCGTGTTTCAACATAGTCCGTTCATTCCATCAATTCCTATCAAACCATCGCACTATTACATACCATTATTTTCAAAAAATGAGAATTCCGTACAAAATGTAGCCAAGTTATCAGTAACAAATCAAATTGTGGGACTCTTGCGAAGAACTTTAACGGAAAACCATGACTTATACACAATAAATCATAATTAATTTACCCAATGACATAACAGAAAGTATACATATGGATGAGTCCCATGCCAGAATAAAAGTAATATGATGATGTTCGTGAACTTACCAAATCCTCCTCATACAGATTAGCGCGTGACCCGACTCCCGCCAAATTGAAGCGATCACCGAATACACAGAACGCATTTCACGGATAGCGAAGTAGTCCACGATCGATAATACTCGTTCACTACAAAGGCGTGCGGGCGCTGCACGCGGCACGCCGTGCGTCCGACGCTCCTACCACACATATTATTCTCAAGTTATTATTTTACACGCACGTCCACCCATGAGAAAAGCAACTTGAGACGACCGCAGCGTTCGAAACCTTAATACTTCCCTTCGCTGCAAATATTAGGTGACAGAATCGAAGACGGAGCCAATCGAATACCTTCGAGCGAATAATTTGCACTGCTTCGAACCCAAGATAGCAACATTCTTCAACTAAGATTTCAAACGACAATCTATGCTAACAATGTACACTAATATCTTCGAAATTGTCAAAGTTTTCAAAAGTAACGGCACAGAGATACGAAAACTTCGTAACGCGTCTAGCGAATACCAAAATAATATGAACAATATGGGGACAGGAACCGGAGTCGCGTAATAATAAGAGTGCTTGCGTGGGGATGGTACGGAGGGTGCATTGTGCACCGGCGAATTTTGGAAGGGCCCGTTCCGAAAGCCCTTGTTTGCTCCCCCCTGCACTTGCGCAAGATGCGAACCAGTTTTGATTTTTGTGGCTCAACTCGTGGAGTTAGCCCGTTCACAAGGGGGGTCTTTCATCCCAATTCGCCGTTAGAGACCGGTGCCGAACTTTTGTCATACACCGTCCGTGGCTGATAATAATATGCGTATAATCTAAACTCGAAACAAATTTTAAGATCTTATCAGAAATAATGTAAAAACTCACACAAAAGCGACCCTGGTTTTAATAATATTAACACATTATTTATTTAAATATTATAGAACAGGAATGAAGATAATACTTTTTTGATCTGCTTGAAATTCATGAGTCACATTGAATTCATTCAGCCAGATGCTAATGCAATTAATATTAGGTATGTTCATGTTCAAAACTCCAAATTAGAAGCCAGCGTAGGTAAAAATCAAAGTGATTTAAAACACAAGTTATATTTGTATGTCTTTGGTAAAAATCTTTTTCAGTCTTCTGAAATCATTAATAAAAAAATCATATAATCCGACTAAAATACCTACCCAACTGACAATCGAGTCTCACGATTTTACTTTTAAACTCCTAATATGTACTACAAATAAAACCTTTGTAATAAAAATTAAAAGGGTTTATTATTAGGGGTCCATACTCCCAACATTGCCGTCAATTTATAAAACATGCTTACCATACAATCCTGATGTGTAGGGTCCGGCCCTGATACACGAAGGATCATTGTGGGGACGCCATTAGAGACAGAAGCTGTTGAATATTTAAAATGTTGACCGATTCATTGTGAATCTTAACCAACTTACCTATTTCTACTGCTAAATAACGAAAGAGTTACTAACACCCAGTTATAGCCCACTTTGACTAGGTGCTCTATAGAATGTAAAGTTCGTAAGTAAGTAAAGTTTAAAAACTTCAGTTACTCGATTCAAAAACCGGTAGTAAGAGACTAACACTGTTACAAACCCATTAGTTATTTATTTAAATAAACAATCATTATGGTGCTTAAAGCGGATTCGAATTGTAAGTACCAGATCAAACCATATCACTTCTGAGGACCTACGAGAAGACACTGATGCCGCGATTGGCGTGACCATCTACTGGGCATTTATATTAAATTTGAGATTCGATATTGTTGCCATCGATTCCAAAATAAAAGAAGATTGTAAGTATCTACAAGAAACTGATGACCGCTACCAACAACGATGGGTAACTCCAAATATGTGAATCCTTAAAATTCTTGCCAGCCATAGTCTAAAGAGGAACCATGATGTTAACTGTTTCGCCATCCCAAAATAGATGTGATGACAATAAAGTCAAACAGCGATGAAACATGAGCCCACATACCTACATAATATTTCCATGGTCTGATCGATTGATCATCGTAAGGGGTAATGATTGATTAGACTTTTTCAAGAACTTAGTTTATACACTGCTACATTATGACAGATTACCAATTACTTTAATAGTCCTTTGTTCATTAATAATGTTCAAGAAATTACTGTATAAGTTCAACGTCCACAATACTGATCTTTTCAGTATTGCTTCTAAATGTAATATTAATAAATAAAGAAAAAAATATATTGTTAATGAGTTTGGCGCCACTTATGCCGCGATTGGCGTGGCCACCTCCACGTTTATTGCGGCATCGTCTCCGAGGTCTTCAGCGGGTGTTTGAGCACTTTGGACATCGTTTGGTCTGGATCATCTCAATCGCACTGAGTATCGTGTCATCGGTGACGCTATATTATAGCCCGCTTAATTCAAATTTTCTCACATTTTTTGCAATTTGCAGGTCAGTGTCAGGTTGTAAGTTGATTAAAATACCTATGATTCGCAACCGTAACAAATATGATTTTACCGAGTTATAATTATAGAATACAACCCTCTAAGTTCATTAAATCCCATTGAATGAGTTTTTCATGAAATAGTCGTTGAATGGGACCACAGCACCAGACCACAATCTTGATATGACGCTTTGACTGGTGCCAGTGGTATCAGTAACATTGCACTGGCTCGCGCTCATTTCCAGCGTGCCTGTTGCGTTCATCTTCTCTTTCATGGATAAGTGTCAGCGTTCCATGGTACAGAAAAACCACCAGTACTAATTATTAGATGACACAGAAAAATCAAAAACACACACGAGGAAGAAAATTTATCGATGTAGGTACAGAAAATTTATTTGCCGCCTCCGTAATATTCTTTTTTTTATTAAATTAGTTTTTGGAATATAGTAAATAAATATGCCAGCAGTAAATTAACGTTTAAATCTTTTTGAAATGGCCGGTACTTTTAAAGTTTTGCTAAAATTGAGAAATATCCCTAGACAGTGTTGATTTGTGTATAATTAGCCCCAACAAGAAAATCTAAGTTAAAAGTTTTTTTTTGCCATTTTTTTTTAAAGTTTGTCTCATCTTTATACACGGTGACGCCGACAATTCGGCACTAAATTAAACTACGTATACCTCATAACGTTCCCATTCTGCTTATAAAAATAATAATCATTCAAATATATCCAGTAGTCACAGGACATTATTTTTCATTTTCAGCATTTTCTACATGATTAATAGGCTAGCACCGACAGGTTGACGACCCCCGCATCGGTATAAACACATGTTGCCAACTCGCTACTTCAAAAACCTTTCCCAAATTCGTTCCTTAAATTTTATTTCCAGATGCGAATTAATGCAAATTATACCTAAGGTAAGTAAACCAATTTTTACAAATGGTGTTGTATGGTAATGGCTTGTTTGAAAAATATTTTTTTTTATTTGATGTTAGGATTTATTTGATAGTTTAATAATATTCATATGAACTAGTATTACCAGTGTTATTATTTATCGTCGTAGCGATCGTCGGCGCTACCCCTATAAATATGATTTTTCGCAAGAAGACTTAAGAATCCGTCCGTAAAAGGAGACATAGAGTAGTAGTCCCTGATTTGGTCCCATGTCGTCGAAAACCGGATAGTAAGCCCCTAAGACGACCCACTGACCACGTGTCAAACAATTAGAATAATAAATAGTGGTGTTTCTGGACATATCAAATTTAACAATTATGTTTTAGCAGTTAGAGAAGGATTAAAATTGATTTTCAACCCATCAATACAAAACAAATATCAGTGGAATTTTTAATTTGATTTCTTCTTTAGTTTTTATTGTGGCTTTTCATGACTATTCACGAGATCTAGATCTGAATTTTCAACTATTTCCTCGAAATCTTTGTCTTCAAACAAACGAGAAATCAAACGAAGCGGCTCTCAACAGCACTTGGGAAAGCAAAACCTGAAACAGTTGTAGGAAGACTTGTTATTAACATCTAGCTAGGTACCCGCCCCTGCTTCACGCGTGTGCAATGGCATGTCCAAAAATCAAGATGTCTGTGCTGTTTCAGTTTAATATAACCTTCCGGAATAAAGGCTCTAAATTAGTCAAATTGATGATGAAAACCGCAACAAAATCCATAGTGTACCTAGTTCTTAAAATCTAAGCTGGCACACAGATAGGAGCCGACATGGTTTTTTTTACACTAGGAATTATTTTGCTATGCATAAGGTAAGTAAGCACATACACCAATATTTTAAAAATATATTTACCTAAGGATTTAAATAAATTAAAAAACAAGCGAACTACGATCGAATTGTCCAACATGAACACATGTCTATGATTCGTCACAAACAGTTAATTGACACAAATGTTACTTAAAAAATTTCTATGTGATAAAATAATAACATTAAAATTTACGGTGATAACTAATTCAATTAATTAAATGAATATGACACAATTTTAAGGTACTTGGTAAATTCTCCAGTGAATACTATCATTCCAATTACTCATGAAGGACATATCGAATAAATACCGTGCGTGCGCAAATGTTTTCAAAAACACCCACCTACATTGCACTAAAGTTACATGAATTTTATTACCGACACTATTTGTTGAAATGATAAAACGAAACGATGACATAATTTATCCTCTCATTGATGATATTCAGTAAAGCATGGTAGTAACCTTTGCTCATCCTCATCTTAGTCATTAATTAGGTCTCCTAATGTTATATTAATATTATCACTATTAGTTGTTCCCGAACGAATAATTTAGTTCTATCTAGTTTCTACAAGATGGCGCAGACTACAGTTACATCGGTTCTCTTTGGTTTGGCGTTGCGCTAGTATATCGATTTTACGAACAACACTCAGTATTGACACAAGGAAAAATGTTTGGAAGGAAAACAATTTTATCGCAAGGATCTGAAGTGTATTTCTGAATCATTGGCGGCTATAAAGTTTATAATGAACACGTACATCTGTAGATACACTTTGTGTTTATAGAAATGCTACTTTGAAAATTTTGATAATGTGTAATTTTAAGTGAGCCTTCCTGGCAACACACAAATGTCTATGAATTTGACCCCGAAGCTCGTGTCCGGAGCAGAAGGAGAGTGTGGTGTAGGGCCAGGCCCTTCGTATTTGATCTTCATCTTGTCGAATATTGTGTAAAATGGGCACATAATAGGTAAATAAGATATTTTTATACGCATTTCGCCGGCGTTTTCTCCTTCTATTCGGATGATGTACAGAATTTGTTCCATTTAAAATACATCGCGAGACATACGTACGAGTTCGTAACGCTAAGAATATCGTCCAAAGTCGCGTAATGATAATTTTATTAGTAAAAAAAATAATATCAGTGATATATTTAAACCATTTGTGGCTATGTGTTCGGGATTTCTCTCGTGATCGGAATAGATATATTAAATTCGTTACAGTATAATGTCCTCGGGATTTTGGTGAATGTGTTGAGACAATGGTGTATCGATTATTTTGCGCTAACTAAATGTCATCCCGGTGCCGTAGTGTTAATATTAGAAGTCTATGTTTGTGACCACGATTACTATTGTCTAGGCATCTACGCGTTTTATATTAAGCATGCAGAACTTCAATTTAGCTTGAGTGACCAAAATAGTGCCGACGTTTTTCATTCGGATAAATTCATCCGCTCCTTGACAATATCTATTTTCTGACTATATCGTGAGTGGAATAAGAACAGCAAGATATAACAGAAAATATAAATAGCGCTTATAGTTCATAATGTAACTATCGAGTCAAGGGTTTATAAATCATTTCATATTTTGGAACGCTAAACTGCACAAAAAATTAACATCAGATCGATATACGTATGAAACTTATTTTTTACATGATGCACTAAAGACGTATTTTGTATTGATCGACTTTGTGTTTGTAGCAAAACACCATTTTATTTGTTTTCATCATGTAAAATACATTTTCAAAACTGCCACTATGAAACTTTTATCCTGAAAAATATTTATTCGTGTAATATCTCATATTTATAAAAAGCGTAGTCTAAGCTTGACTGTTGTCAATTTTTGACATCTTTTGAAATAATCCAATTATAGAACTACACTACGCAATCATGACATGAAATTAAAATAAAACTAGTTTCTTTCAATAACACTCACGTATCTTTTTTTTGTTGCAGTTACATACTCAGATATTGAAGTTCGTGCTCAAAGTTTGCGCAGTAAGTTAACGATTACAACCTGGTGAAGTAAGTATACTGTGTTAAAATGTCCAATCCAAACCGTGATGGTGTGAGTACGCGATTTTCCGATAATTACGATCTGAAAGAAGAATTAGGGAAAGGAGCATTTTCAATCGTCCGACGTGCTGTTCAAAAATCAACTGGTTATGAATTTGCGGCCAAAATTATAAATACTAAGAAACTCTCAGCCAGAGACTTCCAAAAGTTGGAGAGAGAGGCGCGAATTTGCCGAAAACTTCAGCATCCCAATATCGTAAGACTTCATGATTCTATCCAAGAGGAACATTTTCACTACCTGGTATTCGACTTAGTAACGGGCGGTGAATTATTTGAAGACATTGTTGCCAGAGAATTTTACTCTGAAGCTGATGCATCGCACTGTATACAACAAATTCTTGAATCTGTACACCATTGTCACCATAATGGAGTTGTGCATAGAGACTTAAAACCAGAAAATCTTTTACTAGCCAGCAAAGCTAAGGGCGCTGCTGTGAAACTTGCTGATTTTGGGTTAGCCATTGAAGTTCAAGGCGACCAACAAGCGTGGTTTGGTTTTGCCGGTACTCCTGGCTATTTATCACCCGAAGTACTTAAAAAAGAACCGTATGGAAAGCCTGTAGATATCTGGGCGTGCGGTGTGATCTTATACATTTTGCTTGTTGGATATCCTCCATTTTGGGATGAAGATCAGCATCGGCTGTACGGGCAAATTAAAGCTGGTGCTTATGATTACCCATCTCCAGAATGGGATACAGTGACACCCGAAGCTAAAAGCCTCATAAACCAGATGTTAACTGTAAACCCAAGCAAGAGAATAACGGCTTCCGAAGCCCTCAAACACCCATGGATTTGCCACCGCGAACGTGTTGCATCTGTTATGCACAGGCAAGAGACTGTGGACTGCTTGAAGAAATTCAATGCACGGCGCAAACTGAAGGGTGCCATCTTGACAACTATGCTTGCTACACGCAATTTCTCAGGAAAATCTATGGTGAACAAGAAAGGAGATGGGTCTCAAGTAAAAGAGTCGACCGACAGCAGCACAACATTGGAAGATGATGATCTGGACAAGGATAAGAAGGGCGTAGATAGGGCATGTACTGTAATTTCCAAGGAGCATGATGATGATGCTTTAACGAAAGCCGATTCGTTTGGAAAAGCTCGTGGCGACAGCAACGCTTCTTTGCGCCGAGCAGAAGTAATCAAAGTAACCGAAGTGCTCATAGACGCAATCAATAACGGTGATTACGACACCTATTCCAAATTATGTGACCCTAACTTGACGGCGTTTGATCCTGATGCGCTAGGAAATCTCGTGGAAGGCGTCGAATTTCATAAGTTCTTTATTGATAATACGCCGACACATGTGAAAACCAATACTACGATCTTAAATCCTAGAGTGCATCTGCTCGGTGATGATGTAGCTGTAATCGCGTACGTGTGCGTAAGGCACAGTGTGGACGCCGAAGGCCGACGGGCCTCACAACAGTCGCAAGAGACTCGCATATGGCACAAACGCCACAACAAGTGGACGGCAATACATTTCCATCGCTCCTAACTAGTCCCTTCTACAACCCACTCCTGTACGGTAGAGGATAATGGTCTCGCAAATCAGATTATCTGTAATGGTGATGCCGTTGCAACAATTGTAACTTTTCAAAGTATTGAATCATCCACGAAACCACGAAACTACGATCCTCTTCTTCGTACAATATAAAATTTATTATCCAATTCTGCTATAAAACTTACACGAATTTTATTAGAATTCTTTGTAATCCAAAAAATTAAGTTAATTACTTATAGGTAAATGTTATTGACACCGGTGTAAGCGATTCGGAAGTTGATTCTTATCGGTTAAAGTCACTTAATAAAAATTTACGATGTGGCTAAATGTGATACCGTTAAATTCAATGCTTTGTGCTAGTTATAGTAGAGTGTACAAACAATCTGATCTCTGACAAAATCGAAGATATGTCAACTAATATCAAGGCAAAGTGTTGTTTATCAACATATTAAATGAAATCTCAACATAACAACAGATCTGATACTAATGAATCTATATTATAAGAAAATCAGCAAACATTTTCAAGATTTAGAATATTTAGCACATTTCTCAGTAAGTCTCTCTACATTTTTAACTATGAATGTTTTGTCGTGCTTAAAAATGGTGTTCTATTTGTTATCAAATACCTAGATATAAGATTTAAGTAACTAATAAATCATGCAGTTATTGGCACTATGCACTTATAGTTATCTGAACAGTGAGGTCGTAGTTTAATAAAATTAACTTTCATCTATGTCTTCGTAGAATACCTCAATTGCATTACATTTTCTTCAACCACTTAGAACCTCGTGTATGTATTAGCTAGTGCAGCATCAATGTGCGTATTATATTTTAAGTGGATTATATCAATTTCGTCAATTTTAGATTTTAATGTTAATGACATTATTCTGCTTTTGGCTTTACTCACCTGAGCATTAGTGGGGTATGACGATTAATTTAAATACCATTTTAATTGAGCTGAGCTGATTGTTTGCTGTATTGGTTCCGTACCTGATTATCAAAACAAATCGTACTTGAGATAGCTTAGAATTTTAAAGTGATAACTGTGCAAGAGAATGGTCTGCTTGTTGGTATTTGTATGAACTAAGAGGAGCTTTGTCAACAGTGATATTAATGTAATAAATGTAAAGTGTTTTTTGCACAGTTTCACTTAAGAAACGTGCTTTAAATATTGGATCTATAACTGTAAGTCTGCAGTAAATTCAGTATTTCCTATAAATATAATTAGATATAAAGGACATTTAACCACGTTTTTTACAATTTTGTAATATATTTTAGTATAGTTAGCAAAACTTAATTTACAAACATCAAAGGGAGTTGGAATTATAAATATTAAATGCATAATAAAAAATATCTACATTGTTAATCAACTTTTTCATGTTGGTATTTTCACTGTATACAGAGTACATAGTTGTGCCATTATCATTGAAATTAGTGCCAATAACTGTAAAAACTAAAAATGTATTCTAGTCTTTATTGTTACCTACGCATATTTAGTAATTAATCAACATTTTTAAATTAATTTTGAACATATATATTTACATACATAGGTACATAAACTTACATTGTGTACATAGATATTGATTTGCACATTGCATGTTTAAAAGTGTCGTCTTCGTCATTAGATAAATAAAATATTTTCTTTGAAAATATTTAATGAGGGTTTGTTATCTAGATCATGTTGAATTTATTTAATAATTTACTTCTAAATAGTGGCTCTCCGTTAATGTTAAATAAAAGACTAGAACTCGCTCACGGAGCTTGCTGGACCCCAGAAGGCATAGATAGATATATATAACTAGAAACATCTGTTGTGCTAATCCGTCGTTGGAAAATAGCGTTACATAGGCATAACACAGCTCGTTAGTATTTTAAATTCAGTCTGTAAACATCACAGTATGTAATTTTAATGTTTTTATTACTAAGTTATAAGTTTAAAATTTTATTTTTCATATGTTATACAGTAGCCCAACAGCTAATGTATTGTAAATTCGCTTTATGTTTACCTTTGTATAATGTATAACTATAGCTGAGAGTCTGCATTGGGTCTATATAAATCCCTTTTCCCAATAAAATCTTTTGGGTACTTATCTACTAATAATATATATGTATACATTTTGAAAGTATTAATATTCATAACGTTTCAAATCAAACACCAACATAATTACTGGTATTAAATTATGTAATATTTTATTAAATAAATAAATATGTTACATGACTTTCAATGAAATACAATATTTACTATTGAACTGTTAAATTTTTGTCAGAATTTAATCAAATACTAAAGTAAAAATGTGTTGTATGTAATATATACCTACCTAATTCAGTATGATGCACAAATGATTGTATCTTCCAGAATGTCTCACAAATCTCTTGAGAACAAGGATATTTTAAGTATTTATGTTCACTTTTAGTCTTCCCTGGACATAAGTCCAAACACCAAATTAAAGGGATACCTACACAAGGCTACTATCAGCATAAATTCAATAGTTTAACTTTTTCAAAAATTTAATCTGCTCTCCGCAAATTGTTAATAATGCACATTTACCTGTTTGCATGCATTTATCTCACTGGCTTGTACATTTAGGGGGGCTTTTAAAATGACATTTAACTTTTTCCATTGGCTGCTTTTTATTATGTACATTTACATACTTATAATAAATATATAATAATAAATTATTTTACCTTAAAAATGTACTTAAACTTTACCATTACATGTGATCATTTGTACCACCACACCAGTGGTATAGTGGCTTAACACAATGAGCTATCACAAGATGCCTGTGAGGCCGGATACAAATGGTTTCATGACATTAAAATTATATACATAATATGGGTGCATTGCAATAGGGGTACATTTTTAAATATACTAGAATAAAATCGTTTTTGTGTCATAATTTTCAATTAATAATTACTTGTGTAGTAAAATTGCTGATAATCCTCAATAGATTAACATTTATCTATATTCAGCTAGAATTGTGTTTAATGTTTTGAAGCCAAACATAATATTGCGAACTTAATATTTGTAAGGCTATATCAGCATTAACTTAAAATCATTATTAGGGTGTTGAATAAGTGAATATGAACAATGTGTTTAGTCGAAATTCCAATAAAATTGCACCCTTGCTTAGGTATGTGGTTGAGATTATTTTATAATATGTTTTAAAGTTAGAAATGTTACTTACCAAAGTATTTTATACTTTAATGCACCACAAATTTCATTTAGGATTCGCTCTGTTTCATTATGAAGGCTAAGTTTGTTGTAGAATAATATCCAAATGTGGAGTATAGGTGTATTAAAGAATTGTCAGTATATTTGTATTCAACATAATTTCTTGGACCTCTGCATTGCCGATTATCATGTAAAATTCTCTAAAATAAAGTTCTTTTGATCTACAATAACATGTGGTATTTTCTTTAACATTTTACGCTGCTTGCCCGCCACTACATCTACAATATTATCTATTGAATAATAAAACAACGCTAATGACCCTGTACGCTATTTATTTACATAACACTACATTTATTCAATATTACTATACATACAAATACTATACAATGCTACATAACTACTTATACACTGTACAGTGCATCTGTCATTGTTCACAAAACTAAGAACATACCTCAAACAATATTCAGATACTTCATCTTAGAGTGAACACCTTTACAACCATCAACAGTCACATTGAAGTTCTTCAAGATCTCCTCTAGTTCTTTGTCACCAAGTGTTCTGTCACCCAACTCTTGCTTAATACATTCCTTTAGATGTGTTTTAGTCAGAGGTTTAAATTCTACCAACCTCTTTAATGCCTTTATCTCAGCAAAGTTGTCCAACAGTCTTCTATGAAATGACTCATCACATATTTTAATAAACTCTTTGGTTGACTCATAACAATTGTATATTAGTATCACAATAATCTCTTTCCCTAAGTTCTCACTTTTCTCTGTTAGTTCCTTGATTTGTTTCTTGATAAGCATATCATCTACAGTCAAATCATCGACTATTATTAATGAGGTCTTACACATAGTCAGACCATACATAAAATCTGTTGAGAATGTAGTTGTGAAACTGGGCATGGTATAATGATACACATTTGAGCAAGGTCCTGTAGTTTCTAACAGAATTGAGGAGGCAAGAGTTTTTCCAACACCAGTACCTCCAGAGAAGAGTAAGAGTTTACTTCTCTCTTCTAGTTCTAATGTCTGCATAATCCTATTGACTGCGTCTGATTGACCAAATAGTTTATTTGAAAGTGTGTTTCTTAATTCTTCAATATTGAATTCGTCAAAGCACTTTAAACTATAGATATGGAGTGCAAATATTGACATTAAGATAATTACACCAATGGATAGTGTCTGAAATACTACATTATTATAATTTTTTGCTGGCTTCTGCATGTTGATGTGAAATTTCTTGATACCAGGCTGACCTTCTGGTCTTTTATTATTATTGGTTAGTTTAACCTCATCAATAGGATCCACTTTTTCAGCCTTAATAACAGTCTTCATGGGAAAAGAATCATTCAAATAATTATTGGTTAGTTTAACCTCTTCAGTAGGATCCACTTTTTCAGCCTTAAAAAAAGTCTTCATGGGAAAAGAATCATTCAAATAATTATTGGTTAGTTTAACCTCTTCAGTAGGATCCACTTTTTCAGTCTTAATAAAAGTCTTCAAGGGAAAAGAATCATTGAAAGAAATATCCATTTCTTTAACGGAATGACCACTTGTATCAATGTCCATTGGCTCATAGCTGAAGTTATGATTCTCCATCATATAATATATTTAGGCACTCCCAGTTACCCACATAACCTCTGCGGTGATTAGTGATAAGAATCAATAGCGCAAAACATCGATAAGTTTTTAATTATTGAAGAAATATCGAATTAGTTTGCTTTTCGAATTTAACCACCACAAAGATTATTGACAGTAAGTAGCAATGACAGACTGACAGCTGAGCTAAACTTCCAATGTTGCCTGGAAAGATTTTGTTTTCTATATATTTTGGCTGTTACTTTCATCATCACAATGTTCCTCTCAGCACTACAATACATAGTCCTCATATTAAATTAAAACTATATATTTAAGATGAGGTTAACGCTAAAACTTTCCATAAAAAGTTTAATAAAAATCGGCCAAGTGCGAGTCGTACTCACATGCACACAGGGTTCCGTAGCACCAAACAATATTATAAAAATATTTTGAAGGCTCATTCATATGTTCTATTGTATTATATTCAACAGCAAAACTAAATTTGTTTTTTACAGTACATAAATTAAAAACAATTTTACTGCTGCAGTTTATGAAAAAGTCCCATATTATCTCAAAACTAAACATCAAATCTTATTCAAACCAGAATTTCCTCCTCTTACTTTAGAAATTAGAGCGGGGACACACATTTTACCACTTTGGAAGTGTCTATGTTTCAAACATTGACTTTGAGAAAAAATAGTTTTAAAAACCTCAATGTCATTTTTAAAGACCTATATATAGACATAGACACCCTGCACGTATAAGTTTGATGATTTATTTTTTTTACTTTCAGTTCCATGTATAGTTATTAATCTTTTATTATTTTTATTTTTGAACAAAAATCGTTAAGCGGTTCACAGAATACATCTACCTACCAAGTTTCAGTGTGTAGTCTGTGACACACACGGACGGACAGACAGACATGACGAATCTAAGGGTTCCGTTTTTTACCATTCGGCTACGGAACCGTAACGAGTTGCCCAGTCTCAAACCTGGCTGTTAGTTTTGCCTTAGACAAGTAATCTGGTACTGGAAATCCCGTCATTTTGAGTGAAATTAACGCAAATCTAGCAGTATGAGATCAATCCGATACAAATTGTATAATGGTCATGAATTTAAGTTATGCTAGTTGAATCTCAATAACCGTTCAAAGATCTAGTTAGTTTCTATTTAGTCTTTATGAAATGTTTCTTTATGTTTAAAAAGTAAAACTATTTTTCACTTTTCGTTCGCAAGATCTCAGAGATCAAAGTAACAAAAAGACTCGTACGCGTGTGTCTGCCAGTGTTTAGCCAAGAGACTTGCTTTAACATATTTGATTCAATATAGATACCTGTATCTCCTTAGACCTTACGTACACATACAGAAGTCAAAAACACTGTGTGGACGTGAGACTTTAAAATCCCTAGTAAGCTGTCGGTTACTAAGTGCGTACAAGCATAAATCGTAAGGAGAGGTCATGGAGCACCATAGAATTAATGGCATAAGTTCAATTTTTGATTTATTTATTTATTCGAGAAAACATTTACAATGTTGCTGATGCTGATCCATTGATTGTGGATGCTAGATTGATGAAAGATTTCAATCCATTTTATTCGTATCGATCGGATTTAAAGGAGATTGATCGTCTAAGGTTTCTTTTTTCAAGTCATAAAAGACTTTTAGTTTAGCTGAAGTGATCAACCAACTGATCATTTTGTAGTTAGACAAGACAGAGCATGGAGAACGCCTTCCTTATTATTATATTCTTTGGAAAAAGCTCAGCGCACGCTCAGCGGTAGGTGCTTGCTAGACTGTTGTGTTAGATATTTTATGACCAGTTGCTAGTGTTGTCTTCAGTTTCCTCTCAAAGTAACCGTGTCACTACTGTTTCAACTTATCATGGAATCATAATTATAGAAAACTGACGGCCAGAGGCAATTTGCCGTGACAGCCGAAACTTGCATTCAGCGTTATTTGCGTGGGCACGAATATTAAGAAATGGTGTCTCTAGTCGTTGCCGTTGCGATGGCTCCTTGCTCTGCTTAGACGCTTTGTATTGTACAAGGTTCTTTTGGACGTGACTTAAACCGAGTCAAACGCCGCCATCTTACTTTTTCATACAATATCACAAAATGTTTATTAACTGCGCTCCTAGTCAATACCGTGCAAGCTAGAAATCCTTAACTTAAGGTTTAAATCGTAGTAAAACAATAAATAAAAATGTAAAAAAGTTCTAAACGGAAATTCTAAAACTTTAATGATGATTTTAATGCAATATTCGACTAGAGTATACTAACTTTGGACTGATTGGACATCTCTATTATGGAGACAGAGGTCATTGTGCCAAGCTTGTCACGAACAGTATTAATATTCTGTGGTCACGAAATAGCATCAACAAAAATTACGTTAATTTCGAAATGGGTGATAAAAATGAATGCCAAAATAATATTTACAAATCAACGCCTCCGCCAACAAGTAGAAAAGTACGAAATCCTTTTGATAAAGTATTGATTGACAAGTTACACAAGCCAATATGCAGGTGAGTACACATTCGTTTTTTACTTCACCTGTCGAGTTTGAAATCGTGAGGACAAAATGTGAATTTTCTAAGTCTTACTTTACTTTTTTGTTAGTCCGGGTATGTGCAAGATATACAAGAAAAAGAATAATGGTTCCTTCCGCTGGGACATCGACCAGGCGTGCACCTTGGTCCCTGCAGACATTGTGGCGTGCAACAGTCAGTTCGAACCTACGCCCGATCCCGCATTAGAAAAGATTGCAGAAGAGGCTACGGACAGGTAATTACTCCAATATCTTGCCAGTAAATTAACATAATAATTAGCTCACGAACATCAGAGCTATGAGAGAGAACGTTCAAATGCATTTTGCTAATACAATACTGGAGCTGGAACAAATGATCTAGCTTTCGATAATATTGCATATCTGCATTCATTTATTTCATTCATACAACATTTGTGATCCAGTTTAACTAAAATGTACAGCCAGATAAAATAAATCAAAGAAAAGAGAATCACTCAATGGTAATTAACTCGCAACTTGGTATTTCAAAGCTGACAGTGAGAAAGTTGTCCTAAAATGTTGTTAGGAAGCAGCCCATAGTTGTTTTTCAATTTTTATCTTCATAAATCTCTATAGAATGAAAACAGTTAGAAATTACTTAAAATATTCCTCAATTTGATTGTAGAAAATAATAAATATGTAGCATTTTGAATTATTCAACTGATAACTAATACCTTTCTCTTACCCTTCCCAAATAAATTGGGATAAGGGCAGGAGAATGATGGTAACTAATACCTTTCAACCTTTATAAGTGTTAGGTCTCTTGACTTGACTCCTACAGACCCATTGGTGTGACTTCAAAATCCTATACACACTTAAGTTTTTCTGAATGTTTCAGGTTCTTCTCACAAGAAATGGTCATGCCCAGTCCAGTGATAGAATCTTCCAAAAAGGTGAAGCCGCTGCTTCAAACATCTGTTGAAACCAGTGTCCACATTGATAGTATAATTAAAGAAAAAATTGTGGTTACAAAAGAAGGTAAGGTTTTAATTGAAACAACATGTTATTAGGGTTAAAACAGAACCCTCTCGAAAGGAAAAAACAGAACCCTTATAGGATCACTTGCAGGTCTGTCTGCCTGTCCGTCTTTCACAGCCAATTTACTCTGAGACTACTGGACCGATCTAGTTGAAATTAGGTACACATATGTAAGTCGGTGACCCAAAGACAGATGTGTATAGTAAATTAATGAATTTTAAACATGGGGGCCACTTTTGGGGAGTAGAATGTTTTGCAAACTATATTGTGTTACATATTAAATGAAAGGGCTCATTGTGAGCATCTCAAAGATATTTTTTTTTACTTTTAAGACAAATAATTTTAAAGTTATTTAGGAAAATAGGCGAAAATTGGCCACCTATTAACTGTGAAACTGCAGGGCCGAAAATGTTGAAAAAAAATACAAAACAAGTTCTTTACCTACAGATCACAGGAAAACCTATAAGAAAGCTATTACAACAAATAATAAAAATAAATTAAAAATTAAAGGGGGCTCCCGTGCTATGATGCTACGGAACCCTTTATATGCGACTCCAACTCGCTATTTTTACTGTTTTATGCTTTGATAACGAACTCTGATCAAAGTTTGATTGTCACATTTTAATGAAAAACCAATTGCTTTGTTGATTCCAAACAATTGTAGATTTTATATGTGCTGATTGAGAATAATAACTGTATTCAGGTAGTAAGTAGAGGTGTTTCGTACATTAAACCAATATTTCACCAGTTATGTTGTATGTCTCTTTTAAAAAAGGGTGAGCTTATTGCCAATAACCAGGCATTAATCTTGGCTCAGAACTAAAATAACATGGCAAATGATGATTGCATAATGTGTAATGACTGAATATGTTGATGTTTACATCAACTATACATTTAAACACAATGTAATATGTAGAACACCATAAATAATAAATGACGTTTATTTTGCAAATCGGTTTTTACAAACACTTTTACCCATCTTTTTTTTTTAACCTTATGAGGCCATTGTATTATACCTGACTACTCTGAGAAGAAACAGCCGAAACAAACTCAGAGGTCCCTTTTAAGGTCCAGACATAGTCTTGGTCAACTCACATGAGGATTATGCAGATTAACACCATTTGTACTACTTGAATACATAATTATATGTCCAAGGTGACAACTAGACTGAAAGGGTTGGCGTTTTACAAACAGAGCAGTGAATAGCTAGCAACATAATTATTATGATAATGTGTAGCACATTATATTATTTTCTTTGCAAAGAATATTAACTTTGCTTGTTTATTCCTGGTGTCCCATTTACTTCTATTACCTAACTAACTAGTCATGAATGTATTTATGTAATATACCTACATTTGTTTGTCATTTAGGTCTGGTACCTATTTATTTGAATGAAAACCCTTTGAAAATATATCTTAATCAGGAGACTTGCTACAACTTTGCCATAAAGTCTGTCTGTTAGCTTTTCATGCCTAAATGTTTGAATGGATTTGGATGAAATTTAGCATATAGATAGGCTATGACATGGGTTAGGACATCAAAATATTTTTATCACAGTAGTATGTTTCTATGGCATAATTTCCAACTGTAACCAATAACTTAAAAGTAAAATTATTTCATATATCAGCATTTTTCCAAAACTAAGGTATGGGCTACAATGGTTGTGTGACATCAAAATTTTAGTTTCAGCACAAACAGTTCTCACTCTGCCACCAGAACTGCCTCCAGAGCTGGAACTTCTGCTTCAGCCATTTTGTACCTTTACACAGGTAAATTTAACCATCTCTAGGTTTATTCACTTTCACGGCATGCTAGTCACTGATTCACATACCATCATAACATGCAGGAGAAAAAGTTGAGTAAGTATTCATTTTGCAGATACTGAAATATTTGCATTATTGTCCTTTGTAAGCAGGACTATGAATCAATATGGCACATATTTGAAATGTCTTTGTACTGAATCATTGCCCTACTGATAGTATTCACATTATGAAAACTTAGATTCATTGCTCTCAATACATGAAAGAATCAAATGTTAAAAATCAAATTGTAAGCAGTAAAAAAATGAATTAGTACTGAATCATTGCCCTATCCAGTATCATCCAAAAATGTGGTCTACAACATTTTCGTTTCTAAGTTTTTCATGAAATCTAATCATTATTGTTTTCAATACTTACATGACAAAAAGTGTGAAAAATCATTGTTCATGGTTGCCTCAATGTAATGCTCGCAAATCATTGAGCTTACCGTGTGGCAATACGTTCCTTTTTGTCATGTTCTATTACTGTTTACAGGAACAAGACATGTCAGGTGAGTACGAGATCACGGCAAACGGGTCTTTACGTCGGAAGCTGTTCTTCGAGGAGCACAGTGATATGGAGCACTATGATTCGGAGCAGACTGATGATGAGATCCATGTGGAACAACGACCTCCTTCCAGCTATGAGGCTCACACTCCTGTTATATTCAGTCCTGATCTTGTGAGTATAAAAAATGTAACATAATGTTAGTTATCGAAACCACTACTAAAATACTGTAAGATGTGATTAAAATACACATCTTACATAAAATTTTGAATAAAAAAGGCAACTCTCTTTGGGTTTAATTTCTGTCTTTTTTTTAATGTCATGTGTCCTGTAAATGGATTTAATGCGGGCTCAGAAATTACATGATTGCTGTACTTACCAATCAATACAATCTACATGTAATTCATAGATATTCAGCACTTTATGAGACCGCAAGTTACAAAATTGAGATTTAAAGTACTTAGCCATCCTATTTGATTATTCTTTTTCACACCTGTAGAGCCGAGACTGCATAACAAAAGGCATGAAGCGTACTTTCGGCACCCCTCTCAAGAAGGGACCGACCAGCAACAGTAAGCCGTGCTATCGTAACAAGATTCTGGATGTGGTGGACTTTGGGGAGCCGTGCTTCAGTCCCATAGGGTTCCGGACTCCGCGCCGAACGGAACTTGTGCAGGGTCAGGGGTCGGCTACTTCGTCATCCTTGGCTTCCATCTCACCGGTTCTAAAAGCTATGTCCAGTGATGAAGAGGTAATGCATTTCATTATTACCTCAACTAGATTAAGTTATCGAAAACATATATCACATCTGTTTATATGTCAAAAATCTTATAATTGATACAGTGTTGAATGTGATAGTTTCAAACTGTGTTATATAAAAGTTAAATGAATTAAATTTAATCGGCGTAATCTGTTTACATTCTTGAGCAATTTGTGAATCAGCTTTAAAATTTCTTTACCTTTTTAGAAAAACAACTTCACTTCACCCGAAACCGAAACAATGGCCACTTGCCTAGATTGTATTGAAGCGGAACCGAAAAGCGAGAAGAAGGGCCCTTGCTTCTGTAAACTAACTCCGAACAAGATAAAACGAAGCGCGTCTCTCAAGGAGTCCCCGCATAAGAACAGGAAGAGTTCCTTCTCGTTCTCTGAGAAACGCAGTCTTAGCATGTCGAGTCTGCATCGAAGTCGCTCGGTACAGAAGTTAGACTTCAGTATGGATATGAGTGTTGACGGCTCCTTCCATAATCATTCACAAGGTACCCATTTTTTTTTTCAAATTGTTTTACATTATTTCTTTTAAAATCGATATGATTTTGTGGACAATAGTGTGGCTTGTGCGTATGTTTACTATTATACTTACCTAAACTAATTATTAATATTGTAACATATTAACTGTTTTTTGATAACCGATAAATGGAATGTTTCTCAATTATTTCAGCTGATTCAGAATCCAGTTCGCCACAAAGGAAAGAAGAAGCTTGGTCACTCGTAGGAGAACCCAGCATCCATCATTTAGTCAAAGTGGAGGCGGCGAAATGTCCATCAACCGACATACAGTCATCAACTAAAATTAGCATTAATGTTGACATCGACAACACGCCTATCAAAGGCAAATCGAGGAGCAGTATACGCACTCATGAAATTAGTAAAATTCGAGCACCGATGCATTTGAGCCCGCTCCACATGTCACTAGATGATAGTTTAGACAATTCAGATAATCCACTCAGCTTAGAGGATAAAAAGATAGACTTTAACAAAGTTGATCTCAAATTATTGACTGAAAACATATCTCAATTTAATTATGCTGCCAACAACATGACCAAAGTCGGTGGTGATAGCTCAAGTAGTTTTAAGAGAGTAGATAGTGGTTTTAATGAGAACACATTCTATGCAAACGCTTCTAGTTACTATGAAAGTGCCATAAAAGAGTCAGAACTGACCGTGACCAACGTATCAAAGACTAATAATAAAAACGCTTTGAAAGAGATCTCTAATATCACTTGGATGAGAGTTGATAGTGGGTTTAAAGAAGAAAATTCTTCGGACGGTACGCAGTTTTATCCCGCGCACGAGAACTCTGCGAAGAAACTCACGAGCTTCCACTTCTCCGAAGCAAAGTTGGAGGATAAAGAGAACCTGGCCACTGAGGACTTTGACAAGTTCCTGGTTCAGTCCACCAACAAAAGTGAAACCATGTCCATGTCTGATATCTTCACCGACGACATGGCGTTCAACTGTAATTTCTCATCAACTCCATCTAAAAATAAGTCACGCAAAGTTCTTTCGTAATTTAGTTAATTGTAAGCTTTTTTTTGTAAGACGATATGAATTTATATGCATTTACAAAGCTAGATATTTAATTACTAGACTGTTTTTGACATTGCTCCATTATTGTGGATGATTTATAGAATTATTATGAATTGATTTTGTAGTACATACGACTAAGGGGTAATATTTTTGCATGAATTAATTATTTTGTGACTTTTGAGATGATGTTTGTTTACTTGGGTCAAGTAAAATTATTAAATAAAGTTTCAAGACTGAAATGATGAAGTATGATATGTGTATTTTCCTTGGCTTGATTGATTTGTATGTAATAATATCTCACGAGGAATTGCGCGTTGTACGTACAAGTGTCCATCACGAGTCCGTACTATTTGTCGTCTGACCTCTTTAATTAATAGGCAACAATATCTGCCAAGATAATGTTGACTATTTTAAATTTAGCTCTGGTATATCCTTCAATAGATTGCGTGCAATTAACTACATAGTTATTTTTGTAATATTAATGTTTACTCAATAGTTAATTTCGTTAATTAGACAGCATTATCAATACGACCGCTCCAAAGTCCGTGTTTTGTTTACTCTTATTTTTAATGTTATTTTATCTTATTTCTTGTATCCTGGGGTGTTTTTTTTTAGCATAATTGGCTTATCACCTCCTAATTAAATGTGGTCTTTGAATAAATTGGGATTAAATTTTGTTGGTGGTTAATGCATTATTGTGAATTCGTTGTTTATTTGTGAACAGATCCACATCAGAGTAGCTCCAATGCGCTGACGCCAGATAGCGAAAGTGATAATTCACTAATGAAGTCAATTATCCTTATTTACAAATCAGTAAATTAATGCTCATCTTAATGTGCATTAATAAAGTGGAGTGCTGCATACAATAGTACCTATTACTACACGTATACACACAACCGTCGAGACTGTTCGTGCGTCAATCGTTTTTAACAAATAACCGAACGATAACGTTGTAACCTCTGTTATCGCCGTATCCCGGAACGTCTGCGAACCACGAGCGCTGGGGATACGTTAGGTAACAACGGCGGACACAGCGGTGCATTTACTACTCTCTATATAAACCACCGTTCTGCTCCACACATGTCATTTCATCTTACACATTGACGGTGACAATTAGCAACATCGTTTTGTAAACTACTGCTCGGACAGATCATATTTCACGTCGCTCGGAAATTGATAACGTACGCAGTGACGTATGCACGCGCGCTGCGGTTAAATGAAACTTATTGATTGAAAAAACTTTTATATATTTTTGTGAATAATTGTGCACGGTCGCCAAAATGTATAACAAGACAAGTGCAACGCTGATGCTGCAGACGATTATGGTGTTGATGGATAAACAGAATTCGACCGATGTCACCAACTTCCCGGGTTCTTTTGGCGGTTTGTTGTTTTGTTTACTACAACTTTAATGACTAGATTTCATAAATAGGCTTTCAAAATTTTCTTGTCATACCTGGCATTTCATTGTACTTTGCACCCACTTACGTGTACCGATATGCTTCCAAGCACTTATAACTTAAGGGAAAACCTCATTATACCTATTCATCTTAAAACATACGTATGTCTGTTCTCTTTTAGCAAGTAAAACTGTTTTCATATAAATATATGTGATACTGTTGTTCGAAAAAAGATTATCGTATCCGGTGTAAAAGGGCATGTGCGCGCAAATTTGAAACTATTCAATTACGCTGATAACTTCCAATTGCTTTACACAATTAACAATTTATTCATTGTTTTCTATATTTTGTGTTTTTTCGACTGTTTTCGTGTGGCTATATTCTTGTATTGCTTTAAGTTTTGATTTTAATAAAGGATTCAAAATATCTAAAAGATTTGTTTGTTTTAAAGATGACGCGGAGTTGGAGCGTTGCTACGGCATTTACGGATGCTTCTCAAAGGCGTATCCGTGGACGGAAAACCGGCCTGATAACTATTTTCCCGTATCACCCGAAGCTATGGCTGTGCGGTGAGTGATCATTATATTAAAGTCTAGAAAAAAAAAATTACCAGAGCCCAAAATTTACGCAAATACTACATTGCCCCGACGGCTAGATTTCATGTAGACCAATGTTGTGATGGGCAGCCAAGAGCGAGGTAAGACGAGAGCCGCCACCAATCCGCCTTCTCAACGCGATTACTAACCAGTAGTCTATAGCATAATCGGCCTCTAACTTTTCTCATTGCTGTGACATAGGCCTCCTCTCTATGAGTGAGAGATGGCTCATAATCCAACACGCGGGCACATTGCGAGTTGAAGAGTTGATAGATGTGTTCGAATTTTGGGTACGGTTTCCTCAGATGTTCTCCTTAACCGTCTACCGCTAGTAGTACACCGTTCATCAGTAGTTCATGCCATGATCAAAGGATTAGCCAGTGGGTAGCAGTGATGACTTCCCAAGGTTCACTAGACGTTCATTTTTAAGTATCACCCCACTGGTGGATTCTACACTGTCTCATCTTGTAAGATTCTGCTTTGCCCTTAGAGAACTAAAGATCCAACCAAATAAAATCACACCTGTAATCCCCGAAGGGTTCGGCAGTAGTATGCCTGAACCTAAATGGTACACCCAAGTTTTGCAAGTAATTTTTAAGTACCAGTAAATGTATGTATATATACAGCTACAGTATACAGGCTGCTATTGAAAAAATCTTGATAGAAAAACCCGATAACATTTTGCCTGACCTGGGATTCGAACCCAAGATCGCCAGCAGCTCAGTTCCAATAGATTAACGAGGCAGTCAAGACCAGAAGGTCCAATCAGACAATCAATAGGAGTTAGTATAGTATAGTGGGCTGGTTTCCGCAACTCCACGTCAAAGCGCGTATTTTGCGTGCGGGTGGGAGATCTATTCGATCCACCCCAACTCCCCGAGAAAGCCCAGCAGCGCCTTGGTGTTGCTGACGATCTCGCGGAGAGTACCTGGGTTACCGAAGTACTTTGCCCTGTATGTTGCAACCACTGGGCAGTGCCTAAGCACGTGGGCTGCTGTCTCGTCTTCCTCCATGCAGGCTCGGCACAGGGGGCTGTCTGTGACTCCTATGACAGAGAGGTGTTTATTAAAAGAGCCGTGTCCAGTGATGGCGGCTGTGAGTGTGCGCAGCTGTAGCTTGGTCAGCCGAAGCACCCGTTTGGTGAGGTGGCCGTCGATGGTAGGAAGTGCTTCCTTGGCCTGCCTGCACTCGCCATGGTCCAGCCACAGCTTGTGGTGTTGTTCACTAGTTCGATTCCTTACCAGGTACCCGAAGGGGAGTGGCACGATGGGTTCGGGTCCCACTGGTGCCATACTCGATCCCCTTCTAGCGAGTTCGTCCGCTGCATCATTGCCTCGGGAATCGCTGTGTCCTTTGATCCATTGGATGGTTATATTATTGAGATTACCAACCTGGTTCAGGCGTTGGTGACACTCGTGTATTAACCCAGAGTTGACTGTGTGGTTGCTTAGTGCAAGCAGTACAGCCAAGCTGTCTGAGAGTATGCGAATGGAGTGATCCACAACCTTCCAGGCTAAGATGGCTGATGCCGCCAGAGAAATGCCCATGCATTCTGCCTGAAATACCGTGTTGTGGGCCCCCAGAGGTGTGGCTATGTGGATGTTGAGATCCTCTGAGAAGACTCCGGCTCCAGTGCCAGTACCTGTTTTGGATCCGTCCGTGAAGATCCGAAGTTCTGTAGGGCTTAATCCCTCGCAGCGGTGGTCTTCGTGGAGTTGGATTTTGTATTTTTTGTCGAATACGAACTGTTTGGGTAATCAATAGGAGTTACAAATAGGCTAATTGATATTCAAATAAGTATTATGCGCTTGGTTTCGTAAATCTCTAAATATTCTTCTTATAAAAAAAGATCACTCGTATAATTATCGGGTTATCTTACGGTATCAGAAATTCAATATTACAAATTAAACGGCCCCCCATTTAGCCCCTTTTCACAAAAGGTGTAATCACTTATAAGTGCGCATTAAAGCCTGCTTCGTTATTAGTCTAAAATTGCCACTGTAAAATGGCAACAGACTTTCAGCTTATAAATGGGACTTCTAACCGCCAAAATGCGTGTGAAGATACTTGACACAACTGCCTAACCATTTTGTTAGATATTATTATTATTTCTCTTATTCATTTCTCTAACATATTATTTACATTTTTTAATATTTCTATACAATTTAAAGTAATGTAAAAAAAAACATTTAAATAAATAAAAATAGTAGCCCACCAGCACTGGGAACAGGGTCCGAGCTGCCGGTGGTCAGGGCTCTTGAGAGAGGAACCTCCTAACAATACGCGCCGTGTCCAGGAGTACCGCTTTCTGAATAAAGCCCTTGATCCAGCTGCCAAGCGCGAGCCTCCTCAGGTGTTGGTCGAGGCTCTTGGCAATTAAGCCATTGGCGGACACGACTATCGGCACAATGACTGCTGTACTTATTATTCCGTTTATTCATTTATAAACATATTATTTACATTTTTAAATATTCTAATATAAAATAATATAAAAAACATTTAAAAATATAAAAAATAGTAAGCCACCAGCACTGGGAACAGGGTCCGAGCCGCCGGTGGTCAGGGCTCTTGAGAGAGGAACCTCCTAACAATACGCGCCGTGTCTAGGAGTACCGCTTTCTGAATCAAGCCCTTGATCCAGCTGCCAAGCGCGAGCCTCCTCAGGTGTTGGTCGAGGCTCTTGGCAATTAAGCCATTGGCGGACACGACTATCGGCACAATGACTGCCGTACTCACGTCCCACATGTCGACAACCTCGCGAGCCAGATCTAGATATTTGAATTGTTTATCTTTCTCTGCTTTCACGAGGTTCTCGTCATGAGGGACCGTTATATCAACAATCATTGCGCGACGTTCCAATCGATCTATCACCACAATGTCAGGTTTATTGGCAACAATAGTCCTGTCAGTGATGATAGATCGATCCCAGTACAACGTGATATTACCATCATCGAGAACTGGGTCGGGCGCATACTTATAGTATGGCACTTCTGATTCCACAAGGTTGTACTTCAAAGCAAGTTGCTGGTGGATAATCCTGGCTACGAGGTTGTGTCTATGCACTGTACTTATTTATTATTAGTTATTATGTATTTGCTACTTTGCGATTATTCCAGAAGGGCCATTCCAGAATGGGCTTTCGCTGTAGTTTTGTGTATTTGTTATACTTTTCATGAATCATTCTGTGTTTGCTCTTGGGTTGCATTAAACATATCGATTAAATTCTTATTTGGTTCTATAGATTCACGGGGGCTAGGGACCCTAGCTCTTTACGGAGCTTCTGCTAACAAGTAATTCGACACAAGTTTTAGATGTGTTCTCTAACTTGCAAAGAATTTAGGTTATAAGAATATATTTATGTTGGTATATGTAAATTGTGTAGTTATTAAAATTACGATTCTATAATAATAAATATTTCTAGATCTGTCCGGAAACAAGGTTACTTAATTAGGTACGAGTCAATATTGATTGTTATTATTACCCTACTCGTAGGTACCATAGGAAGGCATGGAATGTAAACAGTGTTCATTAAATTAAGTAATAAAAGGAAATACCTACCTAAATATGTGCTGTCATGGTTTTCCCAGGGAACAAGGAATTATGTTGATAGGTACAAAGTACTGTAGGTACAAAGAGGACACATACCTACTGAAAAAATATAGAAAAATATCGAACTAGGTACTACTGAATAATTTCATCAAATTACTTTTGGGTTTTGTACTTTAATGATACCGACTGCTTTTTCTGATACAGGCACCTCGTATTTGCTCAAACGTCAGTTAAAACGCAGAAGCGGTTCTCAAGAATCTATGATAATGGGTTCCATTAGACTTGTGGGTCGTTGGTCTGACTTCGACTCCAAACATTCACTATACTTCATAATTAGTAATTTATTTCATCACCACTGCTCTCAAAAATGGTGTAGAAACCGGCTTGTCCTAGAATCAAACATGAGAAGGCATGTGTTATCCACCAATCTGTACACAGCCCGCTTTGTGATTTTTGATCCCTTCCGTCTCAAGAGAGGAGACCTGCGTGACAGACTCCCAACAGGTATAGGTACCTACACATTAGCTACCTACGTACAGTGTAATCAGCGGATTAATTGGCTTGGGATAATCCAACGTAGTTTGCCGTCTCCTTTCTGACCTAAAGTTATTAAAAACGTAATATAGTAATTAAACTAAAGGTCAGATTGAAGGATGGACCTCCAATGATTCCAAGAAATTATGGCACTTAATCCAACTGATAAGATAGGTACTTGTTTATCCTTTCCAGAAGCGTGCATAGATAAAGGCTAAGTCTAGAGGCCTCATTAGTAATAGGTATATAAACTTGGTATACAAGATCCGCTTCGTTATTTACTATCTCATTTGTATGTACAAGTCTCGGAGCGATAAGGCCGGGGGCTCGTCCGTGACATCAATCAATCATGAACGGAGACAAAACAAATGTTTACGTCCCATAATTGCATAGTGACGTTCGCGTTGTTATCAACTAGGTATTTTAAACAATGCATTTTTATTTTTGTGGCATTGTAGGCACTTTTATCGGGTGCATGTTTTATTCGAGGTCTATTGACCTTTGAACGTTGGACGTGGAGTCGTGGACTATTCATTAATTATAATTTTATTGATAACGTTCGCGTTGGGTCAGTTCTCACATTAATTTGTGATTTGTAGGACTTTTTGAGAAAAAAGGTTATATGAATTCCAGTCGTCATTGTAATTTCGCTTGCTAACTAATTTCAGCTTGCACAGTGTCCAATTTTAATATAGTCCTAGTAACGGTTAAAGCGTTCCCTCATTTGAAGACGATGATGGCTGCAGAATTAGACCAAAGCTACAAAAAAAAAATTGTCATCGCAACAAAACGCGTATTCAAAAACTCAAACTTGATAGGTGAAAAGGAAGCCATCTTAACTTACGAACAAGTGAAAGTTAAACAAAAGCTCACTCAACAAAAAATTCTATGTTCAATTTCTGTTTTTGATACAGTTATCCCGCATTTACGAGAAGAAATCGCAAGATACCTGTCTTGTTCGAAGCAGATAATAAGGAACAAATAGCAAATGCAAATCTCGATCCTAGAGGACCATTCTACTTTATATCTCACGGGTTCCTGGAAGGTGGACATAAAATATGGGTAAGAATTGTTCAAACCTGCGCATACTATTTTTTAAGAGTACTTCGAGTTTCTTTCTATTCAGTAGGTATAGAAAGAAAGTTATAAAACAGTGCATTACTTTAAAAAAAAATTAACTATCCAAATTTTTGCAAAACAACTTGTTATTGTCAATAATTGTTATCGAAGCTTGTTTCCCGTAATTCTCTTATCTTCTTTTTGCACTGAAGAACGAAATAAGATCCAGGGTTATTCCGTGCACACGCTAATTATATGACTACAGAATGAAGATAGTAAACAATAATAGTACCTAATAAATTATAAAATTTACGCAGATTCAAAATATGGCAAACGCTCTTCTAAACCTACAAGGCAACGAAGCTGCGACTGTGATCGTAGTGGACTGGCGAGGCGGGTCTCAACCTCCTTACGGCCAAGCTGTGGCCAATATCAGGCTTATTGGCGTCATGACTGCGCATCTGATACATAATATTTATGTAAGTATACTAAAACGGTACAAGTTTTCATTGTATCTTGAGCAAGAGAGGTTTTGCAAATGACGCGATTGCACTTAGTCTTAGCCTAGCCTGTATTCTAATCGGGTGTTCGAATGACGTTACTCAAATTCGGACACCCGATGCATTTATTACGCTTGTTATCGCAATGGAATACGAGCTAACGACTACGAGCAGTTTGAATGAAGTCGAGTAGCTGCGTCCGACAAAGTGAAGGAAAATTGGCGTCGGGTATCTGAATTCGTTACCCGAAACGATGAAGCTGGACGAGATTGTCCGTAGACTGGCGTACTCGACCCCGTTCACATACACTTAGACCAGGTGTAATTGCGTCAGAAGCCTGTAGTGTGATCAGCAAAAATAAAAATTCGATTTCTGTAGTTTTGGTATTTATATTACCGTACTTCCTTACCGGACATCTCATAACATAAAATTACGCATTAAGTCCCCGAAGGGTTAGGCAGGGGTGTTCCTAATACTACACACATATTTCGCCAATTACAAGTCCCACGTAATAGCGCGCGAGCCTATAGCCATCAACCGGGTACAATCCAGACTCCGTGATTGCTATTGATGATGGAAAAACCCAATAACACTTTGCCCGGCCTGAGAATCGAACTCAGGACCTCAGCAGTCGCGCTTGCGCTTGCTTGCTATAGGACAAATAATTACTTTTTCTCATACAGCTATAATTTCACACCGTCGCGGTCGGTCATTGTTTACGATTCGATCTTCTACAATGCATTGTTTCTATTACAGGATGCATTGGGGTTGCAGAATATAGACAACTTCCACTTCATTGGCCACTCTTTGGGAGCTCATTTAGGCGGGTACTGCGGACATGCATTACAAAAGGTAAGAGTTACGCCAAGCTAACTAATAAAAGTTCGGTGAAACAGGCACGGACAGATTGCGGACCAGTTGCGGACAGCGGACAATCACAGATACTTCAGTACATTATCTATCAAAGGCCAGTGCAGGGGGTCCACTCTCTAAACACGAAACCCGCAGTTTTGGGCGTTTTCTACTCCGTATCACTGACGGACATAAGGCATCACCCGGTCCGTTGCTATAGGGACCCGACCTAAAAGAGAAAGAGTAGGGTACATGTTTCGAGCTACTTTCGGACGGGCCCGTATCTTCGTTGACGGACTTGAGAGAGTAGACCGCCGGAGCCGCGTCCAAAATTAGTCCGTTCCGGTTAACTTTTGATATGTTTTTTTTTTCAGTCAGTTGTGATTGTAATGACATTTTGTTTTCTTTTCAGAGGTTTTACTTGAAATTAGGAAGGATAACAGGCTTGGACCCTGCAGCTCCTTACTTTACTAAGACAGTTACACTCGTGCGCCTCGACCGGTCGGACGCTAAGTATGTGGACATCATTCACAGTAACGCAATACCGCTGTACTTCTCAGGTAAATAAGCTTGCTCCTAATTTATTAGGAATGCTGTTTGAGCTAATTAGAAAAGAGCTGAATTAGATAACCTTTTGATTCTTCACGACGTTCTGTTCTGGAGGAGCTCGTGGCTTAATAATAACAGCCGCTCGGGTCGATCTTTAGGTTAAGCCGTGCTTGCCTAGGTTGGTCTGTGGATGGGTAACGTTACATACCAAGTTTCCTCCGTGCCTGGGAAAGCACGTTAAGCCGTCGGTCCCGGGTGTCATTTGTAGATCTATGACACTCGTTAGGTAGTCAGTGGCCCAAAAAGTCTGACAACCAGTCTTACCTAAGGGTATCGTATTACCCAGCGCTAACTGGGTTGTGGAGGTCAGATAGGCAGTCGCTCCATGTAAAGTACTGGTATTCAGCTGCATCCGGTTAAACTGGAAGCTGACCCCAATATATTTGGTAAAAGGCTAGGCAGATGATTATGACGTTCTGTTCTGTGCGATAGGCAAAGTATCTTGGTAGTCGTGCTTTTAGTTCCTGAAACAAAAAAAAAAAAATCTATGGACATGGTCCGAGTCCATCCTGTAGACGAAGTTACTGATGTGAGATCATAAGGAATATTAAATGCAATGAAATCACCGTCACAAGTAGAGGTAAAGAAAATAGAAAAGAGGTGTTAATAATTAAAATGCAGCGTTTTGTTATGAGATCAATAAAAAAACGTTTTATTCTATACTTTCTTGGTTTTGATGTAAAATATCTTGTTTTAAAGGTTTCGGTATATCCGAGGCAATTGGCCACGTTGATTTCTACCCTAACGGAGGGTCAGTACAGCCGGGCTGCAAGCAAGCGAGTTCTCCAAACGGTGGGTCAACCGACCTGTCGTACCAACAAGTCGTCAAGTACGTGGGATGCAACCATGAGAGGAGCTACGAGTACTTTATTGAAAGTGTGGATCCAAGTTGTCCCTTTCTGGCTGTGCAGTGCGATTCTTATGATGTGAGTATGATTTGTCCCTTTTACCGACAAGTGACCACCTATTACATACCGAGTTTCCTCCGTGCCTCGGAAAGCACGTTAAGCTATTGGTCCCGGCTGTCATACACACCAATTACCAAGGTGTATCGTATTACCCTTTACTAACTAGGTTGTGGAGGTCAGACAGGCAGTCGCTCCATGTAAAATACTGGTATTCACCTGCATCCGGATAGATTCGAAACCGATGTCAACACAGTTGGGAAAAAGGCTAAGCAGATGAAGATCATTCAACTCAGTCTAGTGCTAGAGATAGGCCTCTCCCAAGCTGCGCCTCAACTTTGTCCCTATGCCTCCCACCCAGCCTTAACCAGCCACCAATAAGATGCGACGTCGTAGTTTCGGTAACTTCTCTGGCATAGAGCTTCATGCTCTCGCGACATGCGTCGACGGCTACTGCCGAGAAAACAAATGACAGTAGTTGTAAGAGTCGACGCGCTAAGCGTACACACGTCAAAGAAACAATTGACATGCGCGCATTTCTCTTCCGCTCGACGCCGTGGACGGAGGCTCCATTGGAAAAAATTGGCGACGCCACTCAACCCCAATAAATTATACCTATGGCTTTGTTATATGTATAGACAGTACGAGTAGTTTATCTTAGACCTCACTGACATGTCTGACCAGCAGTGAGCGAAAAATCGCGACGATGTTTTTGATAATTTTCTCAAACTACTAACACGGAACGAGGTAGTGTTTAGATCAAAGCTCGTGCCCTCTTTGTATAAGTGTAATTTGCCTTTTAGGTTAAGTAAGCAAATAGGGCCCTATTCGGTTATTAAACTGGCGTAGTGATCCAGTATGCTTTATTTGAAAGGATTTACCATAATAAAGGGTGTAAATAGACCCTTAACGAAGCCGAAAGGCACTTATTCTCCCCGCTATTGCTATCATTTTTTTGTTCTAGACAATACCTGGGAACCTTCTAGTTACGGAGTTATTGAGGGTCCAGGTTTCCAACTTTTTCACAAGTTTTTTTAAATACTAATTGTTAAGGTTATAACTTTACTTTAAATACCTCCATGACCCGTTTACTATTCAATGCATCCATAAGCACAATATTTTGAATGCGTTACATTGAGTTTTACCGTAAAAGATTATTTTTCACCCCAAAAAAAAAAGGTCGTTTCCCAGCAATATTTTTTTGTTTACATCCTGTATGTTTTTGGTCTAAATGTGGAAGTGCCAAAGTCAAGCTCTAAAGCCATGCTAAGCTTTGGTGCCTTAAATAAAAATTAGTTCTAACCGAATACAGCTAATTTATTCTTTACCAAAATAGATATCGTTTGCTTGCACACGTGAGGTCGGCTGGGCCAGCCAATATTCGATAAATGAATAACCATAGAGGCCAATTGGGATCAGATAAATACGAAATACGCCTTATTTCTTGTTATCTTAACTAGTGAAAACAAACATTGTTATGTCACGTTGTTCTTTGACGTCACATTTTTTTTTGGGTAAGCCGGATATCGGTTTACGAGTTAATTATTAAATTGTGCAATAAAAACATTGTTTGAGATAAGATTAAAGAGGCTCGCCCCCTTTTACATAGTTTTAGACGTAACTGGCGAATGTGGGTCACATCAACTTCTGCCTATTCTTTGGGGAATACATACAGGTATTATGTTAAAAAATAAAGGGGGCTCCCCTACTACGATAGTACGGAACCCTTCATGGGCGAGTCTGACACGCACTTGGCCGGTTTTTTTGTTCTGGGGACCTAGTTACGGAGATATCGGCGGTGGTCAAAGTTCCTTTTAAATATAATCAAAGATTTTTTTAAATTCAAGTTTAGTACTATTCAATGCATCTATCAGCACAATGTTTTGCGTGCGTTACATTGGGTCCTATCGTAAAACTTGATATTTCACCAAAAAAAAAAAAAATCGTTTCCCAGCAATAAGTTTTGCGTAGAGATATTTAGTTTGATGTACAGAATGCTGGTTGAAGGCTTCGTGAAGGACTCTGTTGAAGGCCTCTGTTTACACCTTGTATCCAATGGTTTTCTACTATTTAACGATCTGTCTCCAATACACCAAACAAACCTATTTTTTCAGGCTTTCGTTGCTGGCAATTGTACAAGCTGTGACAAGCACCACTATTGTATACCGATGGGCTACCATTCATACAATAAATACAAACTCTTACAAGCGGGCGGTCTCGTCGATACCAACTCGAATATTGCGCTCTATGCTCTGACAGGCAATTCTAAGCCTTATTGCAGTAAGTAGTTTTCTTGTTCAATGAATGGTGTTCGCTGATTACAAAAGAACTGACGATCGCAATTGGTTCGAATAGAATTTAGAATAGGCTCGCTTCCTATAACATGTGTCTTACACATAACTGAGGTGGATGTACCATAGGCAAACCTATGCCTATCCTTTCGGGAATAACAGGCGTGATGTTATGTGTATTGTAGATTGCTTTAGACCCCTCACTAGTCCTTCAAAATTTCCTTTTAGATCTTTTTTAACAATTTCTCCTATTGCACATATTAATAACATTTTAATTAACGTTACAGGGGTACATTACGAGGTGGTAGTGAAAGTGGCAAACACGTCAGCGAGCATCACTCACGGCCCTGAATCAGGAAAACTATCGATAAAATTAGTCGACAGAAACAACAATAAGAGCGATCACATGTTCTTGGAAGAAGAGCAGTAAGTAAAAAAAAATGCCATCCCCAGTAACGATTCCCGAATATTTAACTTACCGATTGGCCTAAAGGCGCTCCTTCACCGGGAGCATTCCCCTGTCATGTAACAGTTCAGATTCGAGCAACATCAGTGAGTGAGGAGAACCGAGCATGACAGTGCGCAACCTGTAAGTGTACGATTCGGACTAATCACTTGATTTTGAACAAAAGTGAATCTTGATGCATTGCAGTCGATTGCTCCCTCGCCGAGAGCGTCTATTTGTAACGTGAATGCTCGCAATCAAATCATGAATTGTAACATCACAGGCGAATGCTCCGGTGGTCCTGCTGGGACTACGGGACTGTTCGAAAGAGATACCGCAGTCCTGGAACACAAAGGGCAAAGAAGGAACATGGATGGGTTTTAGTCAGTAAAAGTCTGACACTCCCTCCCACTCCACCCAGAGCGGGAGGAGTTATTTGATGATTTCCCATCCGTAAAAAAAAAAGAAATGCTCCGGTGGTGTCGTAATATCCCAGATGGCAGCGATTACTCTGTATACTATTGTAGGTACGAGTGGTTTGACTCTGTAACCACGAACCATCTTACTAGCCAGTGTTTTATAGCCATTCCATTAATTAAATCTTCCGTAGAATTCACCGGTGAGAGAGCTGCGATTGGTTTACAGAACAAACGTAAATACCTAGTCGTCGGTAGTTCCGTATTTATATAATTTCGTATCTTAAGCGTTTCGGGTCATTTCATTTTTGAGATAAAGTTGATAATCACAATGATGTTTATAATTATGAAACAATTGAAGCGTGTGAAAACTATTTAAATATTTTATCGGGATTCGTGCAATGAAAACAATATAAGTGTGTGGCAGTAGGTAATTTTTTAGGGTTCCAAAATAACAAGGAAAAACGGAAGCCATAGGAACACTTGCGTTTTCCGTCTGTCTGTCTGACAAAACCTGTTTTCTCAGGAACGCGTGGAGGCACCAAGTTGAAGTTAATATCAAATGCTTAGGTCTAAAATCGTGCTTCTTAGTCAACGAAATAAAAAAATATCACCGTTTATGTGCCTACTCGCAAGGTAAACAAAACTTACATGGTATTTTCCATAAATAAAGGAAAAAGTTTGTAAATAGATATTTTGTGGTTATATTACATTATTAATATTTATCGTTATTTTGTTTTTATTAGGAATATGAAATGCGTCCACTGACAACAATATAAGGAAAGTAATAACTGTTAAGTGTACCTAATATTGATTATTAAATACAATAGATGATATTAAACCTACAGTGATAAAACGCAAGTAAAAGTTATACAAATTTCGCCTTTTTTTGTACAATTTTCCGGTATGATCATAACAATATAGTCTCTACTGAATTTCGGCCACGGCGGCAACGGAGAATAGCCAAGTACGCTAGAGATATTATAGTACACAAGTGTGTGCGTAAACACAGGTGCACTCTTTATAGAATAGCGTACCCAAAGGGTAACCAACGGGACCCTATTACTAAGCCGCCGCTGTCCTTTTCCGACCGTCCGTCCGTCTGTCGGCTGTATCTCATGATCCGGAATAGGTAGACAGTTGAAATTTTCACAGAATATGTATTTCTGTTGCCGCTATAACAACAAATAATAAAAATTTAAGAGGCTCCTCTACTGTGATGAAACGGAACCCTTCATGCGCGAGTCCGACTCGCACTTGGCCGGTTTTTTCCTCTACTCTCATAGTCCGAGCGGACGGCAATCTGACACGTCCAGGGACTCACTAATGGTTTTACTTGCTTTCCAAATTCCAAACCCCGGTCGGCTGCGGAGTCCTTATGTAATCTAAGGCGGTTCACCCACTGAAGATGCGTCCCGCCGCGGTGCGCGGAGCAACAGATAACGCGCGCGGCGACGGAGGCGCAGATCTGCCTTACTTAGCGGTGTAATTTGCTCCCCCGCGCGGTGATGCAGATTACGACGACCTCGCGATAAATAAACTCATATGTTCACTGTGTTGTCGATCGTCGTGGAGAATGGACGAACTTACTCGATTTCAAGATGTTGCAGTTATATTGTCATTTTGGTTTTTGTATACAAGAATTAAAAGACACTGCGTCCATAGAAGATTTTGGATACATCCCTATTTACGATCGAGATCTATAAATGGATCATTTGCACTGAATTACAAAGACTTAAGAAAATATGAAAATAAATTCATTAGCTACACACGTGTGTCAACTGCATCTTTTGATTATTTATTAAGCAAAATTCGAGCGACCATTACTACATTTATTATCTCCTCCCATTTCTTAACTTTTTGTATACGGTCACTATATTCTTTGCTTTTCATATCCCAAATTGCAGGGCGTTGCTCAATTTCATATATAAATTTGTCTACGTCGAGATCCATCGTGCAAACGTCTTTATAGTATCAAATCACGCCCGGGACTGCGGAGCCGGTGTGTCATATCCCGCGGCACGCCCCGCGCTCCCGCGCAGATTGGCAGAAACTGCGCGCGGGGCGCCTTCCCGCGCATTTCCGCGTCGGCAGTGTGTTGTGCTAAGCGTGATTTCTATATAAATTGAGATACTCGCATACAATGGCAAAATCTGCCATCCCGCGCAACGCGACTGGGCGCGGTGCAGTGGGTGGAGCGCCTAACCCAAGAACCTGCACTCAGTAGCCGCGCTTGTGACCACGAGACCAATGGGGCCTTTGATAATACCAATAATCATTAAAAGCTAGCCTAAAAATCAGTGCCTAAGCTGACCTAAAAAGTGTATTTCTGTTTTATAAAGGGTGTAAAAAGACCCTTAACGAAGCCGAAAGGTACTTGTTCTCCCCGTCATTGCGATCATTTTTTTTGTTCTAGACCAGACCTGGGAACTTTCTGGTTACGGAGATATTGGGGGTCAAAGTTCCAAATTTTCACAAGTTTTTTTAAATACATGTTTCTAATGTAAGATTTTTACTTTAAACACCTTCACGACCCCCTTACTGTTCAATCCATCCACCAGCACAATGTTTGGAGTGCATTGAGTTTTACCGTAAAATGTGATTTTTCACCCCAAAAAAAATTGTTTCCCAGCAATAACTTTTGCGTAAAGTTACTTAGTTTGATGTACAGAATGCTTGGTGACGGCTTCGTGAAGGGTCTGTTTACACCCCGTATTTCTTTTCCATTACAGGAAGTTTTACAAGCCCGGAGTGTTGGAGACCAAAATGGTAGCAGTGAAAGATACCGGCCACCCGCCTATCTTTGTAATCGTCGAGTGGAAGTATGAGACGAATTTGTTCAACCCCATGACTTGGAGGCTGTTGAAGAGTCCCAGCATTTATGTCGAGTACATGAAGTTATCATCGCTTGAATATAATACTGAGTAAGTATAATTATTTTGGTGACCTTTCTTTGGCCTTCTATCGATACCACCGTAGTACAATATACAATTCGTTTCAAACAAGAATGGGATTGACCACGCCCCATATTGTGACGTCATAGCTGTCAAATCGAATAAGTTAGGGTCAGCAAAAAAGATAATATGATTGATAATAGTTTTTATTGACAAAAAAGATACAAAAAAGTGTTTAGATTGGCCTTAACTAGGCAAAGCCTGCGCGCCAATACAATAGCGAGAGTTTACTATTACAAAAAAAACTTATTCAGTGTCTTAAACATAAAAAGTTGGTGAATAAACCAGTCGTTTTTAAGATGTAATTTTATTAAACATTTCCACACTCATAGAAAACGGTAATAATACAAAGAAAACAATAACGATAAAAATACTATAAAAATCATCATCATTCATCATTCTCCTGCCCTTATCCCAATTTATTTGGGGTCTGTCTTCTTCTTCCATACTTCTCTATTACTCGCCATCTCAGCAGTCACCTCATTTCTAGCCATACCATCCTTCACACAATCCATCCATCGTTTCTTTGGTCTTCCCATATTCTTATACTCTATACATTGATATAAAATAATTTGCGTTTATTTACGAAAATTAATTGACTAAATGTCAATCTTTGGTGAATAGAACCAGACGTTTCTAAGATGGCGTCTGTTTTTTTTTTTTGAAATGTATTTCCCCACTCTATGAGTTTCTCCTGTATGGGTGCGTTTACAAACATTTAAACTCACATACACAAACGGCCGGACCCGGATACCTGTAGGCCATGCAAATATTTGTTCCGTGCGGGAATCGAACCCGCGACACGCAGCGCAGCAGTCAGTAACTCTGCCAATGCGCCAACCGCGATATCATCAATTAACATTTCCACGCTCGTAAATAAACGATAATAATTTGAAGATAACGATAACAAGATACAAAATATTTAAAAAAAAATTGCGTAAATGAAATATTTTTGCTAATCGTATTTTTCAAGTGAGAGTTCAAAGATCGAGGTCATTGACGTTCCTATTCTTATTTGAAACGCATTGTAGCTAGCAAGCCTCTTTTTTTGGTATCTACTATTTGGGTCATAAACTTTTTTAGCTGAGTCGGCTCATTGCTATAAAATTGTCTATATGAAAATTATTAATTATTATATAATATAGTATAAAGAAACTGGTCTGTGTGAACAAACATTACCTACTTTTCTATAATTCGTACCTATTCTGTTTTTTTTAGCATCACGGTGTGCCCAAAGCGAAACAAGCCGGTCGTCGCCAACCTGCCTACATTAATGAAGCCAAAATATTGTAAATTTAGAAAATAACCAAATAACCTATGATGTTCCTGGCTTCAAACAAAAATAACTCGGACAATGCACTTAAAACAATGCAAAACGTCTACAAAAAGTATTCTTTTAGTATTTTAATGTTTACTGATATTTTAGTATAAACTATGTAAGGATATTCAAATAAGGTGCTAAATTTATATAAGCAGCTGTAAATAGGAAATAGGTTCTATCATTGTAAAACGAATTTAATGTAAATAAAATATATTATATGTTATTCTCAATTATATTGTTTTCTTTGTATGCATCTCTGAAACAGGATAAGCTTCCGAGTGCTTTGGCTCTTAGCAACGAAAGGCTATATGTTACGGGACCCAGAACTGTAGAACAAATTTAATAGAATAGGATTTTTCTATATGAAAACAAACTTTTCAAGAATCACAAGATTATTTGCGTTGATAGTTAATGGCGGTGAAGTGGTCTCAAGTTTGTATTACATTACTAGATTTCAACCAATGGAAAGGTAGGCCTAGAATGTTTTTTGCGAGCATATTCAGCACGGAAGCTTGAAAATTGGTTTCAATAAGATCTGATGTTTAGTTTTTCAAACTGCAGCAGTAACTTTGTTTTTCATTAACATACTATGAAAAACTAATTTAGTTTTGCTATTGAATGTAATACAATACCTAAAGGGACATTCTCCAATGTTGAGGATAAAACGATTCCGGCCCTAGTATCCTGACTAATAAAACTACAATTGGAGAAAACCGAATGATTTCCGATACTTTTACTACTAGTGCAACTATCCATTGACAAAAAACAAATTAAAAATATATTTTAATTACATTTATAAGCAAAAATATACTCGAATCGTCATTAACTCGTGTGTCCCACACGCCTGTTTCCGGCTATTTGGTCACATAAAATATTCAAATATAAATAAAAATATTTGTTTTAAATGCGAAGTTGACTTCAAAGATCTAATTTCTTCAATCCTAATAATTTTAAACTTTTTACTTAATAAACAAATAAAAAAATCAGCCTGTTAAAAATTGTTACAAAAAAATCGTCATTATTAAAACAAAATTTGTTTGCAATTTATCTAAGTCCTGAAAACTCAAACTAAGTCAGTTCAGTGCCTACGGGCTTCCCCTCCGTGTCCCTCAATTGGGCCACACACTTTGAATGGACTGCACGTGTCGGATTTTTCTGAAAGGTAATTTTGAATTTGGTTCTCCAAAATGTGTTTTTTGAAAGTCATTATCCTTTTTTAGCATATCGTAGCAATTAACTATTGTGCTTATCATAATTTCTGCTTTCATTATATATCGTTAAAGGGTTTAAATCCCTCTTGAGGTGTTTTAAGCAAGATCGTTTCATTTTCGTTAAGTTACGACATGTTTTCTTGTGATCGTCATTATTGATAACATCATTATCCTGAAAACGCATGTAAAGTATAATGACGGATGGGTTAGATTAATGACGTCCGTGTTTTTAACAATGACAACTTATTAGGTTAATGACGGGTATTGATATTGTTGTAAACATCATACTTGGGGTTGCGGGACTGTTCGAAAGAGATACCGTGGCCCTGGAACACAAAGGGCAATGAAGGAACATGGATGGGTTTTAGTCAGTAAAAGTCTGACACTCCCTCCCACTCCACCCAGAGCGGGAGAAGTCATTTGATGATTTCCCATCCGTAAAAAAAAAAAAAAAAAAAACATCATACTTATTTAAGTATCAACACTTCTTTACCTAAAAAAGGTCAAAAGACAAGTTGGCAGTGTATAATTATTGGGTAGGTACTACTCTCTCGTACGTAAATATAGACGCTTTCCAAACGCTGCCCAGCCCAGCTGGATTCTTCTGTTAGCCTCCCTCTCAAAGTTGTTCTTACCAAACTGCAGAGTTTGCCCGAGGTAAACATATTCTCGAACAACTTCGAGAGGACCGCCATTGACAACAACAGGTCCTGGGGTGACGTGTTCGTTGAACATAACCTGGGTTTTGTCCAAGTTCACCCTGAAACCAATGCGTATTGAAGAATCAACTAGGCCATCCAGCATCTGCTGCAAGTCGTGCAGCGATTCAGCCAGTATGACGATGTCGTCTGCAAATCTCAAGTGTGAGATGTACTCGCCGTTGATGTTAATCCCACGTCCCTCCCATTGTAGCGTCTTAAACACATCCTCCAGTGCGTTGGTGAACAATTTCGGGGAAATTACATCCCCTTGCCTCACCCCCCGACGCAATGGAATATGTTCTGTTTGCTGGTTCTGAGTTCGGACGGTCATTGTGGCGTTTTCATAGAGATTTCTCAGCACTTCGCACAGCGCTGCAGAGACTCTAGAACTGACCAGGTCTCGACAGAGTCAAAAGCCTTCTCATAGTCCACAAATGCAAGACACAGCGGCCGATTATACTCTTCGGACTTCTGTATAATCTGCCGCACTGTGTGGATGTGATCTATGGTGCTTTATCCTCCTCGAAACCCAGCCTGCTCCGGTGGCTGAAAGTCATCGAGTCTTCGCGCTAGACGATTTGTGACGACTCTTGAAAACAGCTTATACACGTGGCTAAGGAGCGAAATGGGTCTGTAGTTCTTTAATAGGGTTTTGTTCCCCTTTTTAAAGAAAAGAACTACCACGCTCCTTTTCCACGCTTCTGGAGTTCTCCCAGAGAACAGGACCGAGTTGAAAATCTCCCGAAGCTCTCTTAATACAGGGCTTCCTCCCGCTTTCAGGAGCTCAGTCGTTATCCCATCCTCACCAGGGGCTTTTCCATTTTTAAGCTATCTAAGAGCCGCCTCGATTTCGTCTTGGCTGACTTCTGGCAGGTCTTCTGTGAAATGGCGGGTTAAGGTGGCTCTGGAATCCTCATTTTCGGGATCAGGTCGAGACGCGTGCGATGCGTACAACTGGCCGTAGAAGTTTTCGATTTCTGAAAGAATATCCGGCTTCGAAACCCCCACTAGATTTGGTCAACTTCGTCAGGTGGCTCCTCCCAAATGATTGGACGAACACTTTCGACCCCGGTTTTGCTCAATCGCTTTTTGTATTGAGCGTGTGCTTGAGGATCGAAGGTCGCGTCGTACCAATTTTCTAATCCTTTTATTGAGTGCCTGTAGTCCTGCCGAAGTGATGGGTGGGTTTTCACGTCGTTCCGTCATAAGCTCCAGAGTCTCCTCCGAAAGTTTGGACTTCCTGCCCGTACGCCGCATTTTACAAAAAACGAGTCCCTTCCTCCCTGAGGATTTCCACCATTTGTTCGAGCGCCTGGTCAACGTCATTTGTGGTTTCCACGGCCGCGAATCGGTTCTCCAGATCTGACTGGAACGCTTCAGACCCTAGCATAGTTTGGAGCATATTAGGACGGAGCCTAGACTTCATCAAACGGGTTCACTCCAGCTTGAAATTGATATTCAGAGTGCCACGAACAAGTCTGTGATCACTACCGGTATTGAACCTGTTGATCACCGAGACATCTCTGAATATACGTTTTTTATCCGCTATGATGAATTCTATCTCATTTTTCGTCATAGTGTCGGGGCTTCGCCACGTCCACTTCCTTTGGGGCTGTTTCTTAAAGAAGGAATTCATCACAAAGAGCCCCTCCTTCTCAAGGAAGTTGACAAGCATTTGCCCCCTATGATTTCTGCTGCCAAACCCGTAGGATCCTACTACCGATTCACTGGAATTTTGTACTCCCACTTTAGCGTTAAAATCCCCCATGAGAACGTTGTAGTGGGCTTTAGTAGTGGAGTGCAAGGCCTTTGAGATGTCCTCAAACATTTCCTCCACCACGTCGTCCGAGTGTGCCGAGGTCGGTGCGTAGACCTGAACAACCTTGAGGCTATCTACTCTACCACCTCTCGGTTAGCTTCACTATGAGGTACGCTACCCTGTTCGATACACTAGACACTTCCACCACGTTGTCACAAAGGGATTTATGTACCAGGAACCCGACTCCGCCTTGAGATAGCTGGCCTCCCTCTCGAAAATACATCAGGTGGCCCGATTCAAGGGTAATTGTGTCCTCCCCCTCTCTTCGGACTTCACTCAGCCCAAGAATGTGCCACCTTAGTTTTTCGAGTTCTTCCTCAAGCTGCACCAGATGTTCATCGAGCCGTAACGTGCGTCCATTGTACGTCGCCAAGGTCAGTTGGGTTTTGCGGCCATCCGTAACCCGGGGATTCTTAGCACCCCCTACCTTTACCGTGACCGCCGCCAAAATCAGGAATAGCAAGGCCGCCGGGAACTGGGGGCCGTGGTTGATTGTGGCTTGTCATTGAGGGGGTTTGCCCATAATCGCCACGCTGGGTATGCGGGTTGGCGATCGCAGATCACAACTTCTCGCACTAGTGACGCTGCTGCCCGTCGCTAGTCTGTGCTATTTAGTTGTGAACTTTTTGAAATTTTTATACCGCCATTTATCGGTCGTCAGAGCCTCGTTTGTTGTTTAGCAGGATGTACCACGAGCAGGTGAGGTTGACTTGGGGCACTGAGATGGTAGGTGTGCCCCCTTAAAATTATGTTGATTGTTAATTTTGTTTTGTTTGATTTATTTATTTGGACGTTTTTTACCCCCGCAATTAATATTAGAAGTCATTGTTCATAACATTAGTAATTTATCCTCATTGTATTGTCATTTTCATCAACACATGGTCATTATTCTCAACGGGCATTTTTGAAAAACCTTGATTTATTCCCAAAATAATAGCAGTATAATGGTGCCTCTTACATAGATTTCTTTATTATAAATCAAGTAATGATGTTAGCACAAAATAACTGCTTTGCCAAAAGGTTTAATAGCTTTCGTCAAAAACCGGCCAAAATATATTCCGATCAAAGAATGTCCCTAAAACAAGTAAAACATAATATGAATGAGCCTTCAAAATATTTTTATAATATTGTTTGGTGCTACAGAACCCTGTGTGCGTGTGAGTACGACTCGCACTTGGCCGGTTTTAAGGTTTTAAATAGGTAGCTATTCCATTCTGCCAAATTGATTAGGTAATCTTAATTGTCTCTAGTAGTTTTTTAAAGTAATTTATCTCAAACGCTATAGAGAGGTGCGCTACTATCAAGTTTCTGCCCCGGTTCGAAAATTCGTAGATCCCGAATTATTACTCTGAATAATATGTATGCGTATTGCGTTTTGTATTATAATGGAGTCAACGGATTGTAGCAATGTACCTCACTGCTTCGACTAACGAGGTGTAAAGGTCGTGGGCTCAAACCCAGGCAGCCACTTTAGTTGTGTAATGGGTTTGGATATTTTAGTATGGAACATTCAGCCTGGCCTGCCTACTATCCACTATTTTATTTTCAAAATAGCAGCCACGCATCAAACTTGTATTAATCAATAGAAACATTAGTACCTATCTAGGATGATTGGATTAGGAAAAATCTTCTAAAGCGTCACATTTCTGAAATAAAAGCTATCAGAGTTGTACTGATGGCGATGATTTTGACTTTGACAGCTTATAATACTCGCTTTACTGTAAACTACTACAACAACGAATAATGGTAAGTTTTGGTCTTCAGCCGTAACTTTTTTTAGGGCTTTTTAAGCCCAGCCAGGATTTAGAAGCCATCACCTTCCACATATACGAGACATAAGTCTTGCAAGAGCAGCTCCTAAAAAAGGTCACAAGACGTCATAGCTTTAACTTCTTTTAATTTTTAGTCGATTGCTCAACACACGTTAAATTAACTCTACTAAGTAGTCGACTCATGATAGCAACACTTGTAGTTATCTTTTTGACACTTCGCTGACATTTCAGTGACATTATGTTACGGATGTTGATGCTGTTGTGTTATTGAATTCTTAATCATAATTCGACTCAATACGTAACACATAATATTTCGTTATATCATCACAGTCCGCCATCATAACCATATTGTAACTGCACTTTGTGCTTATCAGTCTACAGTATGGGCGATAATCGGAAGAAGAAAAAGTTTTACTTTCGTAAACGCAGAAACAAATATTTCTTGGAACCCGGCTTCAGGGGCTTCTTTTGCACGTGTAACTTTAGAGAGAAAGACTGCGTGAAAGAAGTTTACAATCTGCTGAACGAGTATGCTGGGAAGCTGTATCCAGACCTCGGGCTGGAGCAGCAGACGGTGATGCCGGAGTCCGCCGCGCCGGAAGACAGGTCAGACAGTGAGTCCGAGGACGAGACTGACATCGGAGACATGCTGCGGCGCGAAGTGGATTCCTTGAAAAAAGATTCTCAGAAGTCTCTAAGGCATAAAAGATTCCAGGTGGTGGAAACAGGTGCATCCAACTGCATTTTTGTCAAAACAAATTTACCTAGTCCAGAAGAGCTGACCACGGCCATAATCAAAGATTTGGTGACAACAAGGCTCTCAAAGACACGGCATGTGTTACGTCTGCTTCCAATCATGGCAACCTGTAAGGCCAATTTACCAGACATAATGGAGTGTGCGGGCAAGCTTTTTGATAAGTATTTCCTGAAACAATCATCTTCGTTTGCCATCATCTTCAACAAGCGCTTCAACAGCAGCGTCTGCAGAGACTTGATCATCAAGGAGCTAGCAGAGATGGTTGTCCTGAAGAATGCCAACAACAAAGCTGATTTGAAAAATCCTGGACTCTGTATAATAGTGGAAATTATAAAGGGTATTTGCTTATTAAGCATTGTGGACAATTACTTTACATATAAGAAATATAACTTGAATGAGCTGTCTAAAGAGGAAGCATCTAATGACTCCGAGGGTACTCAAGCTAAGAAGTTTAAGGGTAATGTGGCCGCTCCAGCTGAAGAGAACAATGACACTGAAGTCATCAACTTAGATGTGACTTAGTTAATTTAAATGCTATTGTAATACTGTAACTCAGGTTAACAATAAGCTGACCATTAATGTTAAGTCTTTATCTTATATTTCTACTCTACTTGTATTTGTAGTCCTATTAAATTTCTAGGTTGTACCTAGAACTTCGATACCAACTCTTATACCAAAATTTGTCTTATACCTAAATTTTTTCATAAATTATTATAAACCCATATTAAATATACATGTGAAGTAAAGTTTGGTTTGTTTAACTATGTGATCCACCTACTCATTCATGAGGTAGGTAGGTGTTTTTATTCTTGGTTACGTAAAATAAATGAGTCGAGGTCGTGGTTATGTAACTGGGCGTATAACGAGCTGTTAAGTAATTTTATGAGACCTACATAGTAGGTACTGTCGTTACATAATCAACAAGCGACAGGCTGGCGAGGCTAGCCGGGCGGGAAGGCGCGCGGCATGTGCGCGCCGACAACACGTGTTTCAAAAAGTTCGACGATTCATACTGAACTCTATTTAAAAGTGGCAAACATTATTTAATTCAACTTTTTTATAGTTATCTTATCCAATCTTGTCGTTTTCAAAATGAATAAATAACGGTTAAGGCTGGAACTAACGGGTTAAGTTTTGATGATACCTATCCCGACTCAAGCCCAGTTGCTTTACGTAATTTAGGCCATCTGCAATAGATGTCTCTTATTGATAAAAGTTTTATTTGCAACTAGCACCTAAATGGCATTATAATATTATTGTATTGCATTGAATATGTTATCACTACATTGTTTATACTCCTAATATGTAGCATCTGCCATTTATTATTATTTTAAATCAAATTATTGCTACTAGATGTCGCTGCTTGTATAACTTCGTCGGTCGTCTGTCGTCGCATGGTTGAGCTTTAGAACTGGGATACTTACTTATGTAGTTTCAAAAAAGCTCTATGGACTATTTACTTACTTAATTTTATTAAAGTTCTTTTTCTTTTTCTAATGATCTGTGGAAAAGTGACACAGTCATCTAGTATGTTAGTAAAGTAAGATATCTCCGAAATTTAAATAAATAAGTAAATGGTTGAAATAAGTAGGTCTGTAGTACTTACAGGAGGTTTCTGTTCCTTTAGGACCAAAAATATTACATACATTGAATGTGATGGTGACTTCTTTTTCACATGTTTTTAAGAGATTCTACTGAATACAGTTAAGTTTACACAGGTGCAAAGTTTAAGCAGGTAGTGCGCGTTTGGATGCGCACTCATGGGTCTAATGATTAGATTCTTATCGGTCGGTGACCTTTATTGAGTCCGGACAGGACGACCCAAAATCCGAAACTTGGTTTCCGGAGCCAACGACCGATCTACAAGGTAAGTAAATAAGAATTAGATAACACAAATATCGTAAATCTGACTTATTTTAGGAACGTTAACAACTGTCAGTGTTGGTGGTTGCAAGCGCGAAAGCAGAGCGTAGGGTCATGAGTTCGATTCCGGAGTCGCCCAAATTGAAGCTGATAATTTATTGCAATCTGCCAGGGAATCATCCTGACTCTGCTCAACTCAGACTGCTGCTGAAAAAAGAACTTAAAGCGCAGGCCACAACGCCAGCTAGCGAGAGAGCGGGCGAGGCATCGTATCACCTATTCATACTTTGGTTCACACCGCGAACTACGTAGGTAAGAGCCGAAGTATGAAAAACTTTCTACAAAAAAACCGAGTTCCATAAAACACTAAAAAAAGTCTAAAATATAGACTTTCGGAAGATGGTGGTAAAAAAGTACCCGACAAAGTCACCGACTTCTCAAACTAAAGTTACTTTAGAAGTCGGTATTTGTTCGTAGAAAGTTTTTTATTTTAATTACCCTTTTTAGTTATAGTATATACCTACCTAATAATACATACCACACAAATTCTTGTCATGAATAAATTTCTACATTGTAACTAGAACTTATTAAGAGATCATCTTGTCATCAACATAGCCCAACAAGAGCCTAGCCAAAATGCTGAACTTACCTAGATTGCCAAAATAAAAAATTCGTTGAATGTCTTACCTAGTAGCTTAAACATAACCAGAAGTCCAGAACCCAATACGCTGCAGCCGCTATTTTATGTCTCGTACATAATTGTAAGGCGACGTTGCGTGATCTGGCAATTAACGTAAGGAAAAACCAAATTACTGAACCGATTTTAATGAAATTTCTATGGGACCAATCGGGAAGTATATGGCGGAGTGGCTGGCGCTTTATGGTTGGCGATATTATAATGTGACGGTGTGTAAAGATAGGTGTGTAAATATCCAATTATTAGTTAGTGCCTAACCTGGTGTCAGAGATTTTATGCCGCCCATGGTCCTCTGACTTGGCTTTACATGCCGTCGATAATTATACATATAATACACACATGAATCCGAAAAATCAGAAGTGTCTTGGGTTTTAACTTGAGACCTATGACTTGGCAGTGCGACGGTCACACTACTAGGCTATCACTGCTTTCTTGCTTGATTATTCTATGATACCTGCAACGTATAAAATACCATCAATATAGTCATAGTTTACCTAACGCATAAAAAGTATTTAAGTAGGTAGGTACCTTAGTAAATAACCCAACCAAAACTGACAGAAATGTAATTAATTCGGCGTGAAATGAATGACTTTACGTCTAAAAACGAAAGGAGGATTTAACTCCAGAACGGGCTATCTATTCTCCCGTGTGAGTTGCACAATCCCTTCACAGTTATTTTACCTCTAAGTTTTGCTTTCCTTTTCAAATTACAATTATCCTTATTCCGTTGGAGTAAGGTTGCGGTTAGGTTGCTGTAACTGACAAGTCTGTTAAAATTACAGTGATCTTTATTTTTGCGACGTTAAGGTTGCTTTTAGAGGTAAAATACTGAAAGGACTATATTCAGTGCGCTAATGTAATGGGCTATTTTGCACTATTACCCACCTATCTAAACCCAATACGTTATTTGCGTTACGTGACTTATACAGAATGGATGTTCCTTGCACTTTATAATGGGATGGAACTTTCCTCTTCCATGCGGGAAATACTTAGGAAACTTTTGCTTTGCTTACCTACGTGATGCAGGTAGCATTATAAAGCGCCGAGGTTTTTGCAGTTTCGCTTGCGTTCCGTTACTTTACATCTCGTCGTCAGAATAGGTAAGCATATACCTAAATGCATCGTTGACCTGGCTGGCAACAATCAAGAAGTCATTGAAACGTTCTGTCCCAATTAATGCTTGGCTCCCAAGGAATTTTAAATTCTTGGGTGACAATGTAATGGTCCAGGTCCACCTGGTGGTTATTGGTAACCGACGCGAGACGCCAGTGGACATCTGAAATTTTACACCAGAAGGATCTAGATTATGCATCCCATGGAAATAGTTGCGAAAAAGGAATTAGGTGACAGTTCTTGATCGTGTCGTTGGCGATGGCGCTGGCACGGCTCAAAACTTTGCAACTTACACGACGAGTTTGGTGGTAGCGCAAAGATCAGTTTAGGGCACACAGTTGGGGCAAAGAGGTCAGGATAGGAACAGGACAGTGTCCTCACCCTGCTGTCGTTTCTTGGAAGAGTCTGAAGAAGTGAAGACTTTCCACCAATCATATCCACGACTGGCGTGTGGGTAGCCTTCGATTCATTGCGCGGATACTGTTGTTTAGTCTTATAGGTACATGCTAAAGTTTATTTACACCTAACACCTATACCAATTACCTACTAATTACTTACTTGGTAATCGAAATTAACGTTCAGCAGCTTACCTCCGTAATGAATTCCCTGCGTTGAGAAAAGCTTACAACCCTATTTTGTTGGCTAATTTTGTAATACGAAATAAGAAAGCCTGATGTTTAACATTCTGTTCAGTTTCGGCATCCAAAAAGCGTTAGGTTCAGTAAATAAAATTAGCTAGATGCCTAGGGCCAGTTGCTAGAAGCGTCCCCTCTCTGTATGGTGCAATGGACCGCCCTTCAATTTCGGAGTAGATTTGTTTAAATTTGAAGAGTGCAATGACAGAGTTACACTCCCTCAGTAATTGTTTGTTAGAGTGGCCAATTAAAAGTTTCCAAGGGCTGCCGCAATTGGAATTGAGCCAAATACTTCTGTAATAAATTGCTGTCCGTGATAAGAATACTCTAACAATATAATTTGTTCTTTCATAGTGTGCGGGCATGAAAAACTTTAGGTTGTGGGAGGTAATGAATTCCTGATGTAGAACCGCAGTAAAAAGACCGACCGTAATGGATTGATACCTTCCTAACTTTCTTTTTACTCAGCGGGAATCCGCGTTTATCTTAAGAATGAATTGCATGAATGAAAATGTTAGTCTGGAAGATAAATAAGGCGCCATGGTTTCCAAAGGTATATAATTAGTTGTCATCTATCTACAAGCTTAACTTTTTTTTAATAGTAAGTATGACTGATTTTTTATAAAGGGTGTAAAAAAAACCCTTAACGAAAACGAAAACCACATATTCTGCCCATCATTGGGATATTTTTTTTGTTCTGGACCATACCTGGGAACCTTCTAGTTACGGAGATATTGGGGGTCAAAGTTCTAATTTTTTCACAAGTTTTTTTTTAAATACTACTTTTTAAGGTTCTAACTTTACTCCAATTACCTCCATGGTCCGTTTACTATTCAAAGCATCCATCAGCAATAAGTTTTGAGCGCATTATATTGAGTTTTACCGTAAAATGTGATTTTTGACCCCAAAAAAAAATTTCGTTTCCCAGCAAAATTTTTTGCGTAAAGTTACTTAGTTTGATGTACAGAATGCTTGGTTGACGGCTTGGTGAAGGGTCTGTTTACACCCCGTATACTTTAGGTTTTCAGTCATGCTTTTTTCGTAAGTAAATAAGTCACTGTAGCGTCAAAATAATAACTCTTATACTACCAGTACCTACGCTGATCGGGTTACTAATGAATGACTCTATCAGCTCAAAATTTAGCAAGCAATCAACTCAGCCTATTGCAGTTATCTGCTGACTCCTCATGTTGCATGTTGTCAGAGTTTTCCCAAAATACATTGGTGCTACGGCTTATATATTTTTGGCACCAAACCCTGATAAAAAACAGGCAGGCTTTACCTTAAGGTCGTTACCTAAGACCACGCCATGCCACGACCACGCCGGGGGCGTCCTGTGATGCCCCTGGCGTGGATCAGTAACCTTCAGAAGGCGTTGGTAGTTTGCATAACAAAATTCAAAACAAACATGCCTTCGAGCGAAGACGGAAGCAGTAGCCGTTCCATAAAAATGCAATTATAGCCAGTTGAGCGTACCTATGTTAGTGACCCAGGCCGTCGTGTCGAAAATATCCCCACTTACATTCGAGATGAGTCTAATTCGAATCATGCGGCAGTGGACATCAGCTAATGACATCCCCTGACGGTCGTTAAGGCCGGCTCCTCGTTTTATTTTTTCCCTTGAGTGACTAAGTCAGCGCGTTTCCTTTTTCAACGGTTTCGCTTCCACGAAACTAGTGAAAATTTTGCGCAGTAAAATGACGATATTTTTTATGAACTATTTTGTAGATGGCTGATAATTTAGAACGTTGCATTGCAAGTTTTCTTTGAAAAAGATTGTGCACCTATGGGTCTGTTTTAAAAAGGTACAGGAACAGCTTCTAACTATTCGGTTCATTAGATTAGTCATTCGTCTTTGTCAAGTGAGTGCAGGATACACACTTGTCTAAAATTTAAGCTGCTTAGCACGACTACGTAAGAGGTAATGCTCCGATTCCTAAATGCACCGGAGTTAATCTTGCACCCGCCAGATCCACCTTCTCTCCACAAGTATTGCATTTCACTTTGATGTAGCCGAGAACATCCGCGACGATGTGTTCACAACGTCGTTAAGACAAAAGCAACAGTATCGCGAGCATTGTTTCAAGGGATTGCTTTGACGCGGATAAGAAGCTAGTCAAAGGTCCTGAAACACACAACAACAAATATAATTCGTCTTTGTTAAGCTGTCTTACAGGTGATGTATTAGAAGTAAAACTACTTATGTAGATCAAGTTTTGGTCTCACACGGACGGCCCGATCTCCTCTTTACGTAGAGGAGATCGGGCCGTCCGCGCAAGTCAATCTCTATTGTTACAGGTGGTAAATAAAAAATAGAAACAATTATAGATCCTGTCTGGCACAGCGATTTTTTTTAAATAAGTAGAGAGAGGAAGAGCGCTTTTTTACTTTTCCTTATTGGTAAGTTTGAATTATTTTATATCCTATTAAGTACGTTTATATTTTCACAAGTACGTAAGTACTTAGTTACCTATTAGGTTTTTGTAAACTGTTTCCTATTCGTCGTAGAGTAATTTCATAATCGTCTCTTCTTAAATCCAAAGGACGAGATCCAATTTCCGTCTTTTGGCACGGACTAGTGTTCACACGGGATAAGGAAATCGGATCTCGAAACAGGGAGTGCTTTTGGCGATATCTTTGATTTTTTGTAGGTAACGCGTTTTGTGAAGATATCTTTCAATGGCTCCGGATCCGAAGGTTCGGGAGGGAGGGGCATCCATTTTTTTACACAAAAAAGTGTATCTTTAAGAACTCGATTTGGTTCGTTCAGTAGGGAGAGAGTTCCCCTCCAGTGTATGAGCTAAACTTAAGCTTGCGCCCGGTCTGGCAGCGTTGGAATAACAAGCACAAAACGGACACCGGCAAATCCAACCCAAGTCCCGGATTTGTAACAAAGTACGGCTTATTCCGCTCACTTCTACATAATATGGCCGAAACACTTGGAGCGCAGATGCTTGCTGCAGATTTTCAATGTGGTTTCAATTTCTTAGCGTCGTCTTTTCCCAGATTTGTGTGAGGTAAATAACGTACGTACGATGTAGGTTAAACATGTCAGACCCTCGAACATTTTGCTGGAGTAAATTTTGTTTGCGCTTTGGCGTGCACATACTTTGCTTTTTAATTAGATTATTTGTTTGGTATGTGCTTCAGCAAATATTAACGTTGAGACCAGATTTGATACTTTACGAGTTCACTAGAGGATGTCTGCCGACTTTACAGAAAATTTGTTGTTTCATTTCACTAAAATTGTGAAAAGGCTGACAACAGCATGTGCTCTGTTTATTTTTAATTTCCCAAAGTGTGCCCAAAAATTGCGCGCGAAATGTTCAACAAAATATGTGAACACTTATGCATACAATTACATGCACAGCATGTGTAGTTGTGTACCATTTGCCGTCACTTTGGGAAAAATTAAAAACGCTTTTCAGTAATAACGACGTACCACAATAGGCTGGATGTGAAGCACGTGCAATTTTTCACCATAAAAGTAATATAACCCAATTCAGCGGCTTTACATCGCGACAGCCGGCCGCCAATTAGCAGCCGGCAATTTGTCGTGTCAGGCGGACAGCGGCGCGGCGCGCGGGAACATGACACCATCAGGAGGACTCGTCTCCACACAGTTACACGATCATGATCCACCACGATGCCGAAATAAACCGGACTGGACAGTTTACATTACTTTGTATGTACAGGTTGTTTAATTGGTATCATGGTCTCAGCTTCGTTTTGGTTTGACAGGGATCAGAGACTCAATAGAAAAGTTGATGTACTTACCTATTATTTTTCTCGTGCATGTCTGGGTTACCAAGATACGGGATGTTCTTAGTCTGGGATCCGCTGTTAACCCTGTCAGTTTTTGTCAGTGTTTGTTTGTTAAAGAACGATGTGTAAGCTAAATAAATGAATTTGAATCTATTGTACCTACGCTTCAAAACCGCAGTGAAATTCTGTGCATTGATATTTATTTTGCTTTGACATAGCTGTAATTGTTCGTAAAAATGTAGACCAGCCGTTTCATGCATTTGCTTTGTCTATACAAAGCAAATGCAAAATCACCCTTTATACAAAATCACCTTGTTTTCATAATGAACGTTGAATTTCAGTAGTGATAGATTTTTCAATACACTTTCTCGAATACTGGTTCTTATCGCACTACGATTAGGTTCGAAATTTAGTGTTTTTCAGACGCGTGGATTTGAACATTTTTCATCGTCGCTACGCATTTTCGCTAATTTCTGGTGGAAACGCAGCCTGAAGATACCTACTGCTTAATTCTGCTTAATTCTTGTGAAAGGTATTTAGGTACCTACCCATTCGCAGCAGTCGCTCTAATAAAGAATTAAATGACACTCTTTTAATAGGAAATCTGTAAGAATTTAATATTAATAATAGTCACAAAAGATTTGAGGAGAGTAGGTAACAAAAGAAAAACTTACTCCGACCACTCTGCTTGAAACCCCAAGTTTTTATAAGAATGTTATCGTTATGAAGTTACACAGGACTTTTCTGGAACTTATTCTAGATTTATATTATGATTTTTGCCTAAGTAGCTTTGTAATTATATTCTTTTCGGAAGTGACTTGTACTGAATGAATTATATGCAGGAAGAAATAAATAACAAGGGCCAATACCTATATTTATTCAGAATTATGGCTTTAGTTATTTATTTCAGTTACTTAAACGAAATCTGGTATTAATGAAAAGTTTTCTTAGTAAGACTAACATAGCTTTTATGTGTGTAGGTATTACTAACATCATATGGATCAAGGTCTGAAATAAAGTATTTTTATTTTATTTTATTTTTATTTTATAAACTGCTTGGTCTATAAGCTTGAAATTGTGGGAAAGAGTTCCTTCAATAACGTAAGAAAGCATTTCTGTGAAGAAAGTTTGTATTGAAGTTCGCCATTTTTGCAGTTGAGTAATTCCACAGGGACCGCGGCTTGCTTTACTATAATTTTTAATATATTTTCCGGCTACTTCTTGTGTACCGTGTGAACCAATAAACAGTAGCTTTAGAAATAATCACTCTCGCAGTTCACTTCATCCTCAACGGCTTCTAAAATCCCATATCTGTCGACATAATATTAAAAATAAATATAGCGACGTTATTCTATACAGGGTAGTGTCCAGCGGTCAGTGGGTGGTCCTCCTTCATCAATATCCGCTCAGCCCGCGGGTTATTTTGACGTTGCCTTTGTCAGCTGCCTTAGAATTACATTCAAGTCATCCCCAGATATATTATAACTCACATAAAAATGTTATTAGCTGAATTATGGGACTATAAAGAGATTATAAAGATTTATTTGAGCTCATTATACGTTTTGCTTTTGACATGATTGCATAGTAAGTACTTACCATTAAGTTGCTTAGTAAAAATGTGCTATAGTAGATGGTATTTATATTTGGCGGTTTACATTGAACTAGATGTCTAGATGTTTTCTGTACTGTAGGTGCGTGTTTCATATTCGAAAACATGAAACAGGCACCTACAGATATACAGGCTGTCGTTTTGCATCCTCGTCAAATTCAAGGAGGTAACTATGCTAATGATTCTCGACCCGAATCAATTTTAAAATATAAAAGTTTTTTTTTTTGTTTACGGAAATCGGTAAGTTTGAACCACCAGTGTCTGATCCTCGCCCTATAACCGCGCTTTCCATAAACAAACTCAAAAGTTTATTCGATAATTTCTAATTCCCTAAACCACTTTCCCCCGCCAATTCTGTTTTTTTTTCTGTTTTGAAGGCGATTATTCTGAAATACTGTCAAATTTAAAGAACTAAAAAAGTAGCGTTTATTAATTATTGACCGATCCCGTAATTTAAATTGATTATTTTATGACAACCTCCTGAATTTTGACGAGGATGCAAAACTACTGACCTACTGAAGTAAACCGAACGGTAAGCTGAAATCAACGTAGGTAGTAAGTACATGATACAAACTCAGCAAATTTCAAGTCTAATTTTACATAAGCAAACTATTATTTTAAACAAATCTCAACAATACCAACAATTATTTCGCTTACCTAAACATTTACACGCTTAATTTTAAAATATCTTTCAGTTAAAACCGCGCAGTGTTTGTTGGTATCAAGTAGGAAAGTAAACTCGCCGCACTTGCTCGACTTGCTTCCTCGAACAACACAAGACGAAAACATTTGTGGGGAGTTCGGGTTGCGTTTGAAGGCTCATAAATGTGGTTTGGAGCGCTGCAAGACTGCGTTAACTCGGGATTGCAATGCACGTTTTTAGGATTCCGTAGCCGAATGGCAAAAAACGGAACCCTTATAGATTCGTCATGTCTGTCTGTCTGTCCGTCCGTATGTCACAGCCACTTTATTCCGAAACCATTAGGACTACACAATACACAGTTGAAACTTGGTAGGTAGATGTATTCTGTGAACCGCTTTACAATTTTTATACAAAAATAAAAGATTAAGGGATATGTACGGGGGGCTCCCCATACATGGATATGAAACTTAAAAAAAAGAAAATCAAACCTACACATGCGGGGGTATAGATAGGCCTTTAAAAATTACATCGAGGTTTCTAAAGCCATTTTTTCTCAAAGTCAATCTTTTGAAAGATAGACACTTCCAATTTCCAAAGTGGTAAAATGTGTGATACTATGTCCCCCCCTTCTAATTTCTAAAGTAAGACGAAGAAAATTCTGAAAAAGTGTAGGATTATAGAACGTAAAAAAACTTTCAACGAAAATTGGTTGGAATAAGATTTGATGTTTAGTTTTTGAGATATGGGACTTTGTCATCAAACTGCAGCAGTAACTTTGTTTTTCATTAACATACTATGGAAAACCAATTTAGTTTTGCTGTTGAATGTAATACAACATATGAATGAGACCTAAAAATATTTATAAAGTATTGTTTGGTGCTACGGAACCATGTGTGCGTGTGAGTACGACTCGCACTTGGCCGGTTTTTTGCAGTATAAAAACTGTATTCACACCACAACATCCTGTTGTTGATACCTTTAAAATTGGATACTGTTATATGTATAAACACTGCCTCGTTGGTCTAGTGGTCGCAATCGTAACTGCTGGGCATGAGGTCCTGGGTTCGATTCCCGGGTCGGGCAAATTGTTATTGGGTGTTCCATCAGGAATTTCCCAGTAGCAGTCTACCCGTTTGATGGCAAAAGGCTCGCCCCCCAATAATAATTACATGGGACTTAAAACAATAACTGGCGAATAGGTGTACTATTACATACACCTCTGGCTAACCCTTCAGGGATTACAGGCAGGTTATGTTATGGTAAATACATTAATGTGTAATGCAGAGTAAGTCTAGTCTTAGTTGGCACACACGCAACGCATAAACTAAGGGTTAGCTAGGTAGAAACTCCTCTGCAGTCTTCGGGTAATGTCGGCGTTTCTTGCGATCGTCATCATCATCATATCATCCCGAAATCACCCATTGCTGGGTATAGGCCTCCCCTTTTTTCTGCCACACTTCCCGGTTTTGTGCGTCCCGAATCCAGGTGTTTCCCACGACTTTGACGATATCGTCAACCCAACGAGCTTTAGGATGGCCCTGATTTCTTTGGCCAAACCTTGGCCACCACTCGGTCAAAGCTTTGCTCCATCGGCCATCTCCCCGTCTAGCCATTCTTGCGATGTCTTGTCGCAACGCTTTTAGTGTGACATTTCTCTGTAAAACGTTCGTATATGATCTTTTTACTCTGGACGCTCTTAGCTTGCATTTCTTTATACATCGTTCTCACATAAATGTATAGTATCCACATGAATGATGTAACCAAGATTTTGTAACAATATTTTGATTGAAAAGAGTGTCCATGGAGTTTCTTGCCCATTCTTCTCCATAGAGATCTACGCCTTGGAATGGGCAACTACAGTACTTTCACAAGTTATTATGCCTTGTGTCTGTGACTGTAGCTTCGCTCTTTTTTTTTCTGTGACTTTCAAAAGTGTCTGTAATCGTCTAATTGAAATAAATTCTTTGAGTTTGAGTTTGTTCAGTAGAGGTACAGTGAACTACCGGTAACACTTAAGTGACCGAGTTAAGGAGGGGTGTGAATGTACGATCTACGACAAAACGTAGTACTAGTGAGAACAAAAACCCGCGTCGAATTGTGTAATAGAACAGTAGAACAAATGGGAATTTTTGGTCCCACAAGTTCTACGATTTTGTATCACCTGAAATCGTGGGACTAGTGGGAAAACATATTTCCATTAGTCCTGCCGCAGAACTGCTTCGTAGAACTAGTGGGAAAGAACCGTTATTTCACAGTGATGACCTGTAATAATGTTTTATTGTGGACAAAAATGTTGTGGTACATGTTAACGACTGGACTTTGTTGGATTTCAGACCACAACTCGCACACTCCGAACTTTATTTTGTTGGTCTCCAGAGGTGCCTATATGTTTAGATGGTTGTCTATACTTATTGAAGAAACTTGACAGCTCTCAACGTGTGGGTAAGCAGATAGAGTAAAACCTGGCCATAAGTAAGAACACGACACTTTGAACTACAAGAATTTGTGTAGTATAATATTACAAAAAAAACAGACTGCTGAAAAATCACGCTCTAATTAAAATCGGGTCTTTTTTTTTCGGGATGGGAAATCATCAAATTACTGACTAAAAGCCATCCATGTTCCTTCTTTGCCCTTTGTGTTCCAGGGCCGCGGTATCTCTTTCGAACAGTCCCGCAGCCCCGGCAAAATCAAGGTTTACAATGAAAAATCGACTATTGTTGAATTCGGTTAAAATGTAGCCTATGTTATCCGGGCCGTAATAACGAATCGATTGACACCTTCTTCATCAAAATCGGATGAATAATTTAGGCGCTACGGAAGAACATGCGTAAATACAATCATACATACAAAGACTGCTAAAATCATAACCCTTCCTTTTGGCTTCGTCGTAGTCGGGTAATAATAAAGAGACTGTAGGTACATTTAACATTTTTTTTTTAATGATGTATAGTGATAGCGATACTCTGTAGAAAGTCGAACTTCTTTGAAAACTGATGTAGGTACCATTTTTATTACGGTCTGATACTGGGCATGATACTGGGCACATGAAGCTGTACATTTCCAGTACAACTTGGACTTGCTTTATATACGGGGTGTAAACAGACCCTTCACGAAGCCGTCAACCAAGCATTCTGTACATCAAACTAAGTAACTTTACACAAAAAATATTGATGGGAAACGACTTTTTTTTTGGGGTAAAAAATCACGTTTTACGGTAGGACTCAATGTAACGTACTCAAAACATTGTGCTGATGGATGGATTGAATAGTACGGGGGTCGAGAAGGTGTTTAAAGTAAAAATCTTACTTTAAAAACATGTATTTTAAAAAAAAACATGTGAAAAAGTTGGAACTTTGACCCTCAATATCTCCGTAACTAGAAGGTTCCCAGGTATGATCTAGAACAAAAAAATGATCGCATTGACGGGGAGAACAAGTGACTTTCGGCTTCGTTAAGGGTCTTTTTACACCCTTTATAGATTTCCTTTACAATGAGAGATCTGTATAAACTGGTTTTGTAAAGCTTGATTGGCCGTCGCGTCGTGCGTATATCTCTGTAGGTACTTCTACTCTACACCATTGATATTAATATTCTTTGAAATACTGTACAGTGTGTGTACTTGATACGAGTTTCTTGGTATTTGACTCTTTGGAATCGCGTTTTCAACAATTTAATATTTTGAGACCCTTGTGCCTCGATATATTGACATCGTACTCATTGATAACTCTGTCTGTCTGTCTAACAATTCTAGGAAAAGTAGGCTTTGTTACTTAGGGTTTCTGAGCTGATTAGGTTTATATTCGCTTTGATATCAGTTTTGTCGTTCAAAGTTAATGACTTTAGTGCTTACGTTTTATCAATAATTTTGATGCTGCCAGATTTCTTGTTCTTTACCTTTGGCCGTATGTTGTTATTTTTTTTATATTTCATAAGTAGCATGCTTTCTTTTGATCTTATCGGATTTTTAATAAGTTATTCGTTATTAAATTCATGTTGCTAACGTAGGCGTTTGCACCACAGGACAGAAAACATGCAAAAAAACTTACCTACTGGTATTCAGGTATTACTAAAAACATGCTGCTATCCCTGCACAGGCCCTGCAGTCTCGACATTAGATAGCGACAAAAATCGGTCGCTAAGTCGTATCGTTGTCAAATTCCTTTAATAGATTTTTCTACTTTATTTCGAAAGCATAAGGTTGAAAATCTATTAAAGGAATTTGACATCGATTACACTTAACGACTGATTTTTGTCGTTATATTTGTCGAGACTGCAGGGCCTGGTCTTAAAGCACAGGTTTATAAGAGAAACATATGTTATAATTCATATCAAAAACAAATCTTAAGATATTCTAATAATGTTCTATTATGTGCTTTCAAAACTTCTCAGATCTTCGTCAACACAAAACATGACAAAAAAGTTATCCAGTAACACAGAATTATATTATTTACCGTAGAACCTTCTACCTGGAATCGTAACTAAATAAATTAAGTGCTAGGAAGATTGAACATCTGACCTTCGCCTAAAGCCCGACTGAGTCTACTTGGGCAGTCTAGATAAGAATAAAAGGTAAGAAAACATTTACGAACAAATTATTTTCGCTAGAATTTGTTTTAAACGCTTGAGTGACAATGATTGTTATATTTTTCTTGAAAATGTATATTACAAGAAGTTACAAGAAAATCTTTCTTATTAGATACCCATAGGGTGTTTTAACATGTTTTTCTATGACGTTACTTTGTTGCGAAAAGCAACTGCACCCATGGGAACATCCATAGTTTATTGTCCAATTAAGAAATAACTTTTCATTCATTATTTTTTCGTCCAAACATTTTTATTCATTTTTTTTCGTGATTGGCATCTTGCAGGCCAACCTAAGGTCCTAGGAGGTTGTCGTCTGCTTAACCTGGAACGAAACCGCTCGTCGCGGCTAAGATTTATACACCGTGACTTTTTAGTCGTCTTACAAAGGTCCACTCAATGTGCCCGACATAAAATAGTTCTAGGCGCGATTTTTATTTTTACCTACCGTAATAGGTATAAAGAAAAATAAATAAACATTAGAAAAAATTATGCAACACCTGTTAATGATGTTTACGTGTCAAATGGGAGAATATACCTACCCAGCGCTCGAGTCCAGTAGATTCTCGCTCACAACAGGGTGTTTTAACTACGTCATGCGTCATAAAATTGAATAATATTTTTATTTTTAAATTATTAAAATCTCATAAATAGGGTAAAACCAGGAGAGATGGACCACATTTTGTTCAACTTTAATATCTTTTTTATTTCTTAATAACTATTAAACAATTTAGTGATAAACTAACTATTAATAGTCAACATTTTTTTATTTTAATATGACACGATTATAGCATCTTTATGGAAATAATTGAAATATTAAAAAAAGTACCCTCGGTCCATCTCTCCCATACTATACGGGTGAGTCGGACCACCCAGTAAGGAGAGATGGTCCTAACAAAAATAATCATTAACACTTCCAAACAAAAAAATAAACATTCAAAACGAAATCAACAAGTAACATAAGCAATTAAATGAAAGTAAAATCTTCAGTTTTTCATCGTATTTCCGCATCGGTCGCACATATCGCGATAATTGGTGCAGCCTTCATGGGACCAGCGTTGTCCATGGGAGCTTCATCAATTAATGCTCTTTCTGTCCATTCTCCTCTACATACTCCACTTTTCCTCTTATATGTTAAAGGCATATTATCTACAAAAGAAGAGATTAACACATTAAGAATGTATGGATTAAAAAATAAGTAGCAATAATAATTTAAAACCACTTCAAATTTGCAAAACAAAACGGTTGACTATTGGTCCATCTCACCCATACATAACATGGTCCATCTCTCCTAAATTGAGTGGAGAGACGGACCACTTTCTCATATTAAAAGCAAAATAAACAAACGAAAAATTTGAGGTTATTTTATAATTTCATGAACATACTAGCACAGAAACGTCAATTCTTATTCTAAAAATACAATATCTTATACATACCTTCGTTTTTTAAACACCCACACAAAAAAAAACACGCTTCCGAAACCTTTTAATACGTTTTTTACTAATTTTACGAACGAAAATCAAATAGTCTCGCTTTCTACACGGAGCAAACAGGTTGACAAGAGCTCGTAAGTGTTGTCAGCCTAAATAAATTTAATAGTTTGGTAGAAATTACGATGGTCCGTCTCACCCGCTGGTCCATCTCTCCTGGTTTTACCCTACCATTTTTTTTTATGAATGCTTAGTAGTCATTGGATACATGAAGTGGGCTGCCGTTGTAAGACGACTAAAAAGTCACGGTGTATATTGGTCCGCCGCGCGGAGAGGCGGTGAAAGCCGCTCGTCCGCGCGGTCGGGCGGTGTACGTGTGTTTGTCATCAATAGATTTCATAAATTCAACGTGAGATCCGCTACACCGTGCACCGCCCGACCGAGCGCGGACGAGCCTTCACGAAGCCGTCAACTTAGCATTCTGTACATCAAACTAAGTAACTCTACGCAAAAATTATTGCTGGGAAACTACTTTTTTTTTTGGTGTGAAAAATCACGTTTCACGGTAAAACTCAATGTTACGCACTCAAAACTTAGTGCTGATGGATGCTTTGAATAGTTAATGGGTCATGGAGTTAATTAAAGTAAAGTTAAAATGTTAAGAAGTGGTTTTAAAAAAAAACTTGTGAAAAAATTGGAACTTTGACCTTTGAAACATAATAAATTAATAACTTTAATATCTCCAGAACCTGTGGTTTCCCAGGTATTGTCTAGAAGAAAAAAATGATCCCAATGATGGGCAGAATATGTAGTTTTCGTTTTCATTAAGGGTCTTTTTACACCCTTTATGTATACGACTAATGCGCACAGAAAAAGTCACAGTCGTGGGCGAAAGCCCTTAGAGAGAGGTTACGTAACGATGCGGATATACATATGTAACAAAAGTGCTTGCGATTATGACGCGGAAGTTAGGAGTCGCTTAAAAGTTTAATGAGTCGTCGTTTCAACGGGACGTTTTGTTTATGGACGATATGAGACCGCGCAGATTTAATCTGGAACATGCGGTTACATGACACATGCCATTCGCGCTACATAGTTAAACATAATACGTTTAAAACAACACAAAATATATTATATTTTGTCTATATGGGTAGACAGGTAAGAAGAAAGTGTGACAACCAGTCTTACCAGTAAAATAGTCTTACTTCTTGTTAGCGTGTCGATGGGAATCTAAATTGATTCACCCCAAAATTTGTCGACGAGTTTGGCTCTTTTGGTAACGGCCGTCATGTTACTAAAATAATGATTCAGCTGCATCCGGTTAGACTGGAAGCCGGCTTCAACACAATGGAAAAATTCTAGGCAGATGATGAGGTAAACATACATTTTGAATACATTATTTCTATCAGCACTTTCCATTATCAGCTCCTAGTTCAGACATTGTACAAATAAAGAAGTAATTTTGTATAGCAGCTTGGGAGATCTATTCAATGAAAACCAATTTATAATTCATCAAAAAATTGTAACATTACTTTATCAGAATAGAGGTCAGGTCTTTTAGAAGGAAAGGGCAATGCCCTAAAGAATAAAGAAAAAAAAAATCACAGTTTAGTATGAACATTTCTGACACAATAAAGACGAGATACAATGAAAACAATCATCTTTGTGAACAAAATGACGCAAAATTGTATATCTCTACTAATGATTCTGTTCTCCCCCTCAAAAGCAAGAAGCGTGAATATAACGAAACTAAGCAAACATTTGATATAGGTAAAGTTTATGTCGTCTTCGGGTTAAGTTACAAATTAGGGGATGGGCCGTTGACCCTCCAATGACTTCAGAAACGGCCAGAACTAGGATGGATTACACCCCAATTAGTTACCAACTTACTTCATATACATGAGTACGTATATAAAGACTTGTACGAAAATTTACTACGCACTTAACACGCGTAATAACTACAGGCTGTGTTCAAATATGTAATTAAGGGACTGCTTGAAAGTTTATGTTAAATTAACTCGTGCTCCGACCGATACTTGATGTTCATTAAGTTTCATGTTTTAAATAAAATACTCGTCACGGTTCCATTTGGCGCGTGAGTAGATTAAATAGCGTTTAACGTTTGTGTTGAACAGAGAAGAGGCATGTGGAAGAGGTTCTTACCTTCGAAACAGCTGTACGAGGTAGAATGCAGTTTTCAGTGTTTATGTACTGAAAACAGCATTAAAACGCACCTAACTGTACGTTTTTAATGTTTCAATGGACACATGTCTACCCAAACCTTCACCTGCTCGGTAATTAGGTAACTCTTTGGACAAAATTTAGCCCACTCTGGGTAAACAGAAAATCCAATACCCGGAAATTGAACCCGGTAATCCCATACACCCCAAGTTCGGCAGCCGACCTATTGTCAACTAGACCATTTCATCATTGGACACATAAAATGTTTTTCTTAACAGTTGTAGTTCATTCCAGGTAAAAAAGTACATAAGTCATATTATTAATATTCTTTATTTTTCATAATGCTATTACGATTCCCAAGAATGAACCTATAGGTACCGCCGTACCACGGTAGGTACGTCCTGTAAGCCCCGGTTCGCAAATAAAAGCCCCGTTATGGGATAAAAAATCCCAGCTCATAGTTTTAATGCTTAAACGAGGTAAATTTCCTACTTACATGGCTGGTTGAAACCTTTCAGCAATGCCGCGAACATTCATTACATACTTAATTTTAAGCAAAATCTTGTGCTTTATAAGTAAAGCGCTTTATTTATGTTTCGTGTTTTCATACCAGCTTAATGTGATTCGGGATTTTGGTAAAAGAATAAAGATGCATTTATTTTTCAGCTAAGAAACGGTAATTCTTTTATTTATGGCTAGTGTGTCTTTTCTTGAAAGGTTGGCCTAAAGATGTCCAAGACCAAGATAATGACCAACATAGTGGCGGCGGAGGTGGGCAGGATACTTGGCAAGACGTGGTGATGGCAGGTGGTGTAGACCCCCCACTGAATGATTACCGAGAGATGGTAGAAGAATTGTTGGCAGACCAACAGTTAGATGGCTGGAAGATATTCAGAAGATCGCGGATAAGGCCTGGTTGCGACTCGCGCAGACCAGGGAAGAGAAAAAATGAACGAAGAGTGGAACAAGACTCCCAATGATGATAGCGATGATGATCTACTCATCATTTGCCTAGCCTCTTCCCAACTATGTTGGGGTCGGCTTCCAGTGTAACCGGATGCGGCTGAATACCAGTATTTTACATGGAGAGACTGCCTATCTGACCTCCACAACCCAGTTAGTACAGGGTAATACTGGGTTGGTAAAAAATCTAATTTATTGTCTTTTTCAAATGTCAATCTGAGTCCGTTAAGCATCAGGTATTCGCATGACCACACAAACTTACCAGACTTACTCAACCCCTTCCCTCATCTGTAAAATAAACAGGAACACAAGCTACCTTTGTTTGTGTCGTTATTTCCTCAACGATAGATGAAGTTTATTATGTTACTGAAAATATAGATCCATTTTCACAAGAATGTGAGTTGTGATGGTGAAATTGAATCTAACGACAAAATGGACAATGTTTTTTCGGGCATCGCCGCGGGGCGCCACAAGCCGTTCACAACTTTCATATTATGGGCTTGTTGCGGTTCTATCAATGTCTGAAATATAGGGTTATTGAAAAAATAGAGCAAGCTTTTCCAAATAGCAACATATTTTTTGAAATACTTGTAATCTATGTTTGTATATGTCTCAGTTTTTTTTTAAAGAATATAATTTTAATTCTAAAGTAATTGATTCATCTTTTTTTTTCAGAGCCAAAATGATCGGACCAAGTTCCACAATTATAATTGCAAGTGATTTCTTGAAGTGTGATCTATCTCCACAACTATAATTGATTATCCATAGACCTCTACTTATGAACTCGTTTAAATCTGGGTAATTAGAACAGAATACATAAAGGTGTGTTTCCAATCTACATTGTAACAGATAAGTTCTAATCCCGTAATTGATTTTAATTGCTTTATTTGCATACGATATACCTAACATAGATAATTGAGCCAACAGATAACCTATACATAGATAAAACAGATTAATTTGGGACTGGACTATACATAGATTCTGAGCTCACAATCTCATCGCCAAGGATTCCCGGGAACTAGCCAAGTGGAAAAGACTTTGTACGAAAGTGGACTGTAGAAAGTGCTTCGAAGATTATATTCCTTATTCAGGGAAAAAACTAGTGTACAAATGCCACATCTGACAAATTTCTTTAATAGATTTTCAAGTTTATCGCTAAAGCATTAGGTTTAAGGTTGATTGTTAAAATTTGACAGACAGACTTTGACAGACAGACCTAGGCAAGCACGGCTTAACCTAAAGATAACAGCCACTCGGGTTGATCTTTAGGTTAAGCCGTGCTTGCCTAGGTTGGTCTGTGGATGGGTGATCCCCATTACATACTGAGTTTCCTCCGTGCCTCGCAAAGCACGTTAAGCCGTTGGTCCCGGGTGTCATTTGTACATCTTTGACAGTCGTTAGGTAGTCAGTGGCCCAAAAAGTCTGACAACCAGTCTTACCAAAGGGTATCGTATTACCCAGTACTAACTGGATTTTGGAGGTCAGATAGGCAGTCGCTCCATGTAAAATATTGGTATTCAGCTGCATCCGGTTAGACTGGAAGCCGACCCCAATATAGTTGGGAAAAGGCTAGGCAGATGATGATGATGTTAAAATTAGACAGTTTCGCGTAGCTTGATGTGCTGCCGTCTGTACATAAACATAATATTTCTTGTTTACCAAGCGTTAGTTTCTTGAATGATTGAAGCCAGAGGCATCATCTTATAACCACTTTTCAGAAAAGCAAACAAACAACTTCCCGTATTCTTGTTTGTTTGCATTTAGTTCTTGTTTTCTTGAATAAAGTGTGTTTAGAGAGTTAAACAGCCCTCTTCAGGGCAAATGTGCGTTAATTTTCACTCTCTGACTACTGCATGTAGTCAATTTTAGAAGTAGGCCTTTTCGGTCTAGAATTCCCTGCGTTATTTGAAAACTCAGAATGGTGGTAGGCTATTTAGGCGAGGACTGGATGTATAAACTAGGATATCAGGTTCGCATGCTATGCAAACGTCGAACTGTACATCCAAACATGACAGGTCCAATACCCTTTGAAATCGTTTGTGGATTGATTTGCTTGCGCTGGCCACTAGGTATGTGTACCACATGTGCTGTTTCTGTTTGCATTCATTAATATATATATTTTTGCTGGCCTAAATGGTGTCCCACTGCTGGGCAAAGGCCTCCCCTTTCTTCTTCCATTCCGATCCAGTGCGATCTCTGGCCATGTTAGCCCCGTAAACATGCTCAGATCGTCACGAAACCTCCGCCGCGGTCGACCTCGACGGCGCTGTCCTTCCTCAGGCGTCCAGTGTGTGACGATCTTTGCCCATCTCTCCGGGTGCATCCATGCGACCTGCCGGCCTGTCCACTTCCACTTCAGCCTGATAAAGTAGAAATCTAAATAACATCGGAATTTTGTAGGTTTCAAAATATAAGAAGCAGAGAAATTCGCCATTTCACTAAATATCCTGTCGCCAAAATTCATAACTGAACTTCAGTGCTTTAATGTGCACGATAAGTTCAGTAACACACCGATAGGAAGGTTATTCACGACATCCGTGCAGGTTCCGTTTCCCTCACAGTTTCCCTGTTCGTCGGGTTGCACGCTCGTGTGTCCCCGACTTGAATTTCCTTTGATTTACTGTACACTTTGATGATACTTTCTCTATTAGATATGAACAAAGACCACGGTAAGTGGGGACAAAGAAACAATATCGAGTTCCGCATCAGTTATTTAAATGTTTATTACGAATATTTTATGTGACTCTTTCAGATCAATTTCATTTTGAAATATAATTGTGACATGCGAAAAATTGTGGACGGGTGCGGTAGAATAAATTAGCTACATGAAACAGTACAAAAACACTTTCACAAATATGTTTGGTAAAACTTTTATTCCTACTTATCTCAGTGCTATTAGTAAACCCCTATAAAATACCAACCTGCCTCTCCCGTATTTTTATACACCTTAATATATATTTTTTACTACCAAACATCTCTCTGTACACTTTTCATCCCGATAAGGATGGGCAAAGCGTGAAATTTTACGCGTCCAAAAGTATTATAGGTAATCTGTGTCGTTGTTTATGCGGTAGTATGGTAATCTCACGGGAAGCGATAAATAAGGGCCGTATTCAGGAACGTCACAACTTGCAGCCTCTCTTTCTCTTTGTTAGCAACTTTTATGCTTTGTTATAATTGAACGGAACGGAAAACTACGCACTGAGCGGGCTGCGTTATCGGATGCGGGGTCGGCCCGACTTGCTGGAAACTTGTGCTGGTATTCAGATACTTCCAATTCTTTTGTCTATCTTGAAGAATCGTTTATAAGTATGCAGAATATTACTTATATTAAAATCTAAATTTTCCTCTTCGAAACGATAATTATTTCTACGTAAATAAAATGAAGATCACTGAACAATCTCCGTAGCTAACCTTTAACCTTCAGTCTCCTTTTCATCAGTTAGCTCTCAACAGGAATCACATTATTCCAGCCACTCGTGTAATTTTAATGAGCGCCTGTGAACTATTAGCCGGTTCGAGTGGCCCGCATGAAGAGGAGCCGATGACTTGCGAAGAGGGCGTGATGAACGCGCGCCGCGGAGATGTCGATAGCGCAGGTTCGTTCTCGAGAGCCGTCCTTACCATGTCGTATTATGATGTCCCCGTTTACACCACGCGCCAAACGAACACTCCCGTCCTGCATGCTTTCAACGCTTTCCTACGAGTAATGACGTCAAAAACTCACATTTCCTCATAGAAAAAGTTTCCAGCGCACATATATCGCACGCCGCATGAAGTTTTTGTCCGTTTTCAAAATATCCGTTACGTTTGAAATGCGAGCTCCACGTAAGCGCTTTAACTTTTTTACTAACTTTATTTCTACATGAATTTATACAAAAGCCAGACACAGCGATAATGTCTTCCATTTGTTAAAAGACGAGAATTACAACCGCGACGACAGAAAAGAATAAAAGGGTTGTCTTTGTTGGTAGCAAGAGGAATACATTTTATGCAACCGCTCGAGCGGTGCGCGTACCTTTCTATCGTATAATAACCCTGTTGTACCGTCTGTTGGATTTTATACAATTTGAAATATATTTGCTGAAGGAGTTCTCGTAGTCAAGCCAAAGCGCCTTGTTCCTGTCGTGTAGCTTGCTTCGAAAATGCATCGTTATTGAATATAACTGAAAAGAACGTTACTATACCTAATCCGCATTCGGTAAAATAACATCCATAAAAATCATTAAACAAAATTTATATACAACTGGATGTCAATGTCAGATCAGAAGTAAATCGCAACGATGAGGATCACGTATGAGTATTTTAATACTAATTGTCAGATTGAAAACCATCAACCTTCCGGATGTTGGGCCTAAGCTGGACCCCAGAAACTTTAGATCATGATAAACATCAAACCTGTCATATTTATTATAATGCAGAGGCAGTTTCTGCATAAAAATCTTTTGTTAAACCTCTGATTAACTTTGACACAAATCAAGCAGCTGCTTAGGGCGAGCGCGCACTACGATAAAAAATCGTTGCGAAAAAATATCGCAAATCTGTGAACCACAGAAATACACTACAATCCGCGCATTGCGAAAATAAATCGTTTTGTTTTTTGTATTGTAGTTTGCGATTTTATTTCGCATTAAAAAAATCGCAATGATTTTTTATCGCGGTGCGCGCTTAGCCTTAGGGATTGCAATCCAGCGGCGTTTTCAATCCAGCTGGATTCTTGCTGGATTGACCTGAATCCAGCTGGGTCCAGCGCGGATCCAGCAAAATGTGGAACGAAAATAAAAAGACGGCATTTTTAAGACTTTTTTATTAATTTGTACTTCTTACGATAATCTATGAAATCTTTCACTCATTTGGTGATATCTTATATCAATTTGCTTTGGTTTCTTAATCGTTTGAGATCAAAAGAATCAACTTAAAATTAAATAACAAACATATAACCTCATATAACATTTTAGATAATGTTTCTAAGTAAGCAATATCTTATTACGTTTATGTTTAATGATAGGACAGGATAGGACGGCTAATCAGTAGCAATCAGTCTTACAAATTCTTTTAAAATTAACTACAAAAAAGGACCGTAATAATAATACTATTTTAATCTTCAATCAATTTTTTGTATCAAAAGAAGCTCCGAAATAATCTTCTCTCCACTCGTTAATCGTTAATAATTAGGTAGTTTAAAATCTGACGATAAGAGACTGACTATGCCTTTTTTTGAATTCTCTGAAAGCAAGACCTTAGAAAATCAATTTTATCTATAGTCTTATCTCCCAACCTGCTTCGCACAGAACTGCATATGTAGCCGGCTTCTGAGAATGCCCTTTCGGCCTCTACACTGGTCGGTTTAAGGGTCTTTAAATACTCATAAACCATAGATAACCTTTACTCCTTGCACTCCTTTGGTCTCATAAACGCTCATTTATTTTTTCAGGACCTTTTCGTAATCTAATGGACCACTTGGCTTTTGTTTATTAAAGTTCTCCTTCTCTCTTTTAAGTTCCATCTCAAGCTCTTGCTCTAAAGTCAGTTTTCACGGGTTCTGCGTCATCATCTAGACCATCCCATTCTAACTCCATGATATCTTCTTGCACCGGCTCTACAATATGTTGTTTATTTACTCGTTCTAACAAAGTTTTCATCCCCTGCCGCATCGCATTCTCTTTTGGGCAAAGGAAAATAGCCAGGTTTTTTTACTGCTTCTTCATGCTTTTTTTGGATTTTTCAAGTACACTAACGTATCAGTAACTTCGGAGAGGCGCCGTTCTGCGATTCTGTTGCGTAGTGCTTCAGCTAGCTCGGCACTTAGGGAAGTGCCCTGGCTTATATAGCTTGTCTAAGACAAATTTCAGGATTGTGTCGGCAGTTATCAATGTGGACTCTCTTCTGCAAAGAGCTTCTACAGCCAGTTTCAACGGTTGACGGTTGTAGACTGACGATCAACTCATTGATTATTGACTATTCATCGCCGGAAAATTTTATTTCGGAACCGACGTCTATCAATGCTTTATCGATGCAAACTTAATTAAATTGATACGTTTGCGGATCCGCATCGCTGGATTCAGCACTGTATGCTGGATCCAGCATGTTTAAAAAGGCGCTGGATCCAGCTGGATTGCTGTATGCTGGATCCAGCAATTGCAATCCCTACTTAGCCTTAATGATGCCTAATGCCTAATGATGATACAACTTGGTGTATAAACTGAAGGTTACGCAGACGTAGTTATGAGCTGTAAAGACTTAATATTCTTCGAAAGGGATCTGCCCTTTATTCCCTTATAATATTATCTCGCAGCATACATAAATAATTCATAAAAGAATAGGATTTTCATATTATTTCACTTTGCTTCTCCACGGAGTTTCGGCGCGTTTATACACCTCACCGAAATGACACCGGAATAGCTATGAGTCAGGGCAGTTAAATGAATTATGATGTTCTTAACAAAATTAATGTCGTAAAAGTGTTCTTATTTTGTTTATCGTGTGACCGTCCCTTTTTGGGGTTGGATGGCAATTTACAAAGGATTTTTTCTCGAGGAAATTCTTACCTTTTGTGAAGTTTTAGAATTTGTAGACAGACAGAATCACTTTGAGAAAGTAATTAAATATTTAGAGTAAGTAGACAAAGTCTCTATACAACAGACACTGTATTGCCTACTTACCTACCAAGTAGTTCCTACGTAGGTACTTACTTAACTATAAAATACTTAGAAACTAAGCAATTAGTTCCTACTTTTTGGGCTGATGGTTGTTTTAATGTCCAATAAAATATTTATTCTTACTTACCTACCCAGTACCTATAAAGTAGTACCTACGTAGGTACTTACTTAACTATAGAATACTTAGAAACTAAGTAATTAGTTTCTATCTTTGGCTGATGGTTGTTTTAATTTCCAATAAAATATTCATTCGTCACTATCGTCATCCATGGGTGATAGTCACAGTTGCGCTTGTAACCTTCAGTCGCAGTTGCGCTTGCTGTGGTTGTGGCCCAACGAGGCATTAACTGAATAATAGTAACTTAGATCATCATCATCTGCCTAGCCTTTTCCCAACTATATTGGGGTCGGCTTTCAGTCTAACCGGATGCAGCTGAATACCAGTATTTTATATGGAGCGCCTGCCTATCTGACCTCCACAACCCAGTTACTACTGGGTAATACGATACCCCTTGGTAAGACTGGTTGTCAGACTTTTTGGGCCACTGACTACCTAACGACTGTCAAAGATCTACAAATGCCACCCGGGACCAACGGCTTAACGTGCTTTCCGAGGCACGGAGGAAACTCGGTATGTAATGGGTGGTCACCCATCCAAAGACCAACCTAAGCAAGCACGGCTTAACCTAAAGATAGACCCGAGCGGCTGTTATTATTTAGCCACGAGCTCCTCCACAGACCAACCTAGGCAAGCACGATAATCGTAACTTAGAAATATTGGAATAATATTGAAAACTTGCTCGATTTGGCTCATCAAACCTCATGATTTAATAAACCATAACTTGAACTTTCTATTGTAAAAGAAAAGATGTCACGAGAAAATATTTATTGCTTTAGCGGAAAATTCACTCGAAACGTGAATATTTTACTTCGGGACAGGTAGCCAGTTAGTTTTCATTCTTAGTCAGTTCTTTATTATTGCAGGTAACGTTAAAATTTCCTTCGACTTTTCGTGACCTCAGCGCTGCAAGAATTTTTAATAATATCAACTTGAAAGGTATCTTCGTCAAAATGTCGGAGCTGTATTTGTTCGGTATTTATTTGTAAAAGAATGCCTTTTCCATATTCTTTTAATACTTCTCTTGCTTTGTAAAAACTACATAGATACACTAGCTTATAGTATTTTTAGTGAATATCTTTGCTTCTGCCTTTTAATCCTTATAAAACTGGGTCCTGTTTTCTTTTCGGGATTTTTTTGTATTTTAAAGTTACATAATTATGTGCATCAAGTATTAAGAGTTGTATCTTTCAGTATTTTTTCTTTATACATTTCTATACATAAGATTTACATTTTTAAATATTCCTTTACAAAATAATATAAAAACATTTAAAAATAATTATAATTATTTACACAATTTTTAGTTATGTCATCTGTAACATTTTAATAACACCTTATTCAGAACATGTTAGGTAATTAATACACGCGCGTCACTCTCTTGTTCATTGGTTTACGCAACGCCGACGATTTCAAGTTGAGTACGAATCGGATTACCGAACAAAATCAGCTTGTCATACGCAAACAACGTGTTTCCTGTGTCGTAATAGTCCGCTCAGCGATTCAACAGTCTGCTATCGAACAAATACACGCCGTAACTACGCTCTACTCCAAACAAGTTTTAATCGATTCTCAAACATACCAAAATTGAAGAGATAAAATAACTTTTCTATGGATTTTAGTAAAATAAGGACTTACCTACCCTTGGTCTGTGGATGGGTGACCACCCATTACATACCTCCCCGAGTTTCCTCCGTGCCTCGGACAGCACGTTAAGCCGTTGGTCCCGGGTGTCATTTGTAGATCTTTGACAGTCGTTAGGTAGTCAGTGGCCCAGAAAGTCTGACAACCAGTCTTACCAAGAGATATCGTATGTAAAATACTGGTATTCAGCTGCATCCGGTAAGACTGGAATCCGACCCCAATATAGTTGGAAAAAGGCTAGTCAGATGATGAAGGACTTATCTACCCTTCAAGAAAAAGTCAATTCGATACGAATCAGTAATTTCAAAAGCTATTAACGCCAATCTCCTCGTCCTATCAATATCACAAGACGTTGATTAAACGACCAATAACAATAATTGTTATCAAGCTGAACCGCATTTCTCATCAAAGTTCATTACAGCACTGAATCGGAAGCTTGTATCAAAAGGATTTAATTCAAATAAGCTTTTCATCTGAACATTTTATGAGCCCCCGGGACTGCCTCACCACGGATTAAACTCGTGATATTTAACTTAACGAAAATCTAGTTTGAGTGCTTCTGAATAGGAGCTTGAATACGTTTTTAGAAATTAAATGAACGCGGATATTGTAAGGGCGGATTAGTGGCTTCGGCTTCATAATATTAGCTTTTAAAGTAATCCTTTCGCTTGAGAGGCAATTAATTACTGAAACAAAAACTTAAAAAAGTGTTCTATTGAGGAGTGGTTTGAGTGCACAAAATAAAGATCCACTTCGTGAATACAACAAAGTGAGCCGGTTGTCAAACTCATTCGTCTAATTAGGTTTTTGTTTACGTCCGCTTCGAATAGACAACATTGAATGGAACTGGCTCCAATTTGTTTCACTGGCTAAAGAGTAAATTTAATTAAGTCAAAAGGGCTCTTGAGTTTTTTTCAATCTGTAAGGCTGGCCAATTAAAAAGTTGCCGAGACTTGTACCAGGGTAGCGACAACCGGAGGAGAGTACTTTAACTTACTCAGTGCAACTCTGGGGCTACATTAACGGTGCTCACTACCTAACTAAATAAATTATTGCGGGACCACTCTTTAAAACTGCAAATTTCAGGCCTACTTGACTATCATAATGTTATTTTCATAAAAAATTAATCAATTTGATTGTTAAACATCAGCATGCAAATGAATTAAATGTTGGGGAAGAGAAGAAAACAAAAAACAAGATACTATACTGAACTATAAAATAATTTAAAAAAAGAAGTATAAAATGAAACTTTAAAAAGTAATTTGACCCTTCCTATAGGCTCTAACATTATCCTACAAGCAAACCGTCACGCGACACATGACTGGTACAACATTTATCAAACGTTCTTCTCAAGTACTTAATCAAAACCACTCATTACCCGAACGCTAAGCGATTGTTACCCGAGTACGTTCCAAGTACGAACAGTGCGCCTCGTAGCTGTCCGATAGAGAGACGCCAAATCGTCTTACGACTCGCTTCGGGGAAGAGGATTTTTAAATATTTATAGAACCGTTTTCACAAACGTTGAGCTGTTTGTTCTATTTGGAAAATTCTTGAATTGCAAGCGCGAGCTATTTACCTATAGCTTACCCGCTGCCGTTCTTACACCTCATCTTTAGTAATCCTTGTTTTAGTGGATTGTTATGCTGAATATTCGCCGGGTTATGTTGTTGTTATTGCACTAACGACGCTGGTGCTGTTTTTATGAGTAAACAAAGACAATAAGGCTAAAAACTCGTATAACACGGATCTGCTTTGTAGTTTTCATTAAATTGGACACGAAGAAGCATCAAAATCAATATTCTCATCTCAGTGAGCGGATGCTAGAAGGGTGAATTTATTTTATTGCACCGTCTAAAGGTGCTTAATCGACGAACCGTTAATTTATGTGCACCGTTACGAAAGAGCAGAAAAGATCGCTTTTCCTGAGGATGTGCGGAGCTCGGACGAGTACATATTAGTATTCCGATTGAATAATTAAGTAGAGACACAGGATCGACGCAAGCATCCATTATTTCCAATATGCCGCACATAAATACCTACTTACATGGGATTGCGTACTCGTCTGCATTTTATTGCCATATCTTTGTAAACACCAGACCTAATTTTGTGGATGAGTGCTTATCATACGAACCAGCCTTCTCACAAAAAGGAAAATAAAAAAAACTGCAAAGAACGAGCCAATTGTTTTTGATTTATAGACTAGTTTCACAAAGAGATGTTCTATTTAGATGCGAGGAGGGGTGACCCGATGTTACAACACAACGGAATGTAACTGATTCAGCAGTAAATGTTACTCGTATCAATTCTGATCTGCCCCACAAAGAATGCCAAATTACTAATGGAAAAGTTTTTCTAATGAATTGAGAAAAATGCGGCCTTGTCGAATACTGATGTAATGGTACCAGCTTTAATTACGTAAGTAGAAAGTAATGATCGGATACTCTAACTTGTATTTATGACTACACAAATCAGTTACGTGCGATAAGTTATCGGAGAAAAACTATTATTTAACTTACTGCGTAGTTCTTGGTTATTTTCTAGCAGTATTTCATTAAATCGTTTTGGTTCGCCATACCTATAAATCGCGTGGAACGTCGTTAGACGCTATAAAGTAATTATGTTCATGGGCAAGGCAATCGCTTTATGACTAAGTTTCCTAGATATCGCATTGTTTACATCATTTGAATATATGAAGGAATTGATACCGATGAAACTGAACCGGTTCTCAATAAACCCTGATTTGAAAGATAAAAATCGGTTCTCAATTATTGGCGAAGAAGTCGCTGAAAATACACAAAAAAAAATCTGACGAATTGATAACCTCCTCGTTTTGGAAGTCGGTTAAAAGGAAGGATGCAGGAAACAATAAATGACAATAGTTGTGGAGACTTGTGGGTGCCGAAAGTGGTATAGCCAGCAAGACAAACTTTCGGTCGTGTGCCAATCTTTGAGCCACGACCTCATCCCTTCGTTAATTAAAATAACAATTTCGGCATCAGCATGTTCAGTAGACGTTTATCATTATCTGCCTAGTCTTTTCTCAACTATGTTGGGGTCGGCTTCCAGTCTAACCGGATGCAGCTGAATACCAGTAATTTACATGGAGCGACTACCTATCCGACCTCCACAACCCAGTTAGTACTGGGTAATACGATACCCCTTGGTAAGACTGGTTGTCAGACTTTTGGGCCACTGACTACCCGTAAGCGTAACGACTATCAATCTACAAGTGACAGCCGGGACCAACAGCTTAACGTGCTTTCCGAGGCACGGAGACTGAAGATCGACACGAGCGGCTGTTATCACACCTATATTCTCTAAAGGGTTCGGCATAGGTGTGCTATAGCAACCCTACATAAAAAATGTGTGTAAATTATAAAAAAATTGAATCAAGATCAACAACAGTTTGAATGCTTAATAATACCTACTCCAATATGGAACGTCTAAACCTGGCACATAAGCATCTATATAATATATGACCAAAACTATAGGTAAGCGTAGTAAACACCCAAAACTTCGGACAACGATGCGGACGTTGTGTAGTAAATAATACGATACTTAAATAAAATGAATTCCTTCCTCAATGTGACACTGTGACTGGCATCATTATTCTCAGCGACTTTGCCACGCGTGTGAAGCGAAAAATAAGTGTCGTAATAGTAATTTGTCACGATCCTCCCTTCTCACTAGGCATTCTATACGGCCTTTGTACATACAGGTAGTTTATGTTAATATATAGAACCTACCAAAAAAATAACCGATCTGTGTATTTGTAAATTTGATCCTAAAATGACGCCAGATTTTTCGACGGAGGTAGCGATTTAACTAGGTAAACCTCGGGTTAGGAAAACTCATTTAGGAGGTAAATATGTGTTACCAACGGCCAGCTTCAGGACGTTACCGAACTAATATAGTGGTGGTTACCCGATATGAAAATTAAAGTTCCAATGACCTGTTCCAGTAACGAGGGCAACATCGAAAAGGATCGAGATTAAAGCTTGTAGACGTTAATAAAAGTAATTTAGTAGGGAGACGCGTCAACATGGAATTTTTATTGCGTAAGCATTCCACCCCGGACTAACAGATGAAGACATATTATCCCGAAGCCAGGCTACCCTTGAAGTGATTACAATGTTACCCCTGATGTGAGGTTAACAGCGGCTACAGATAATTAATAACGGTACAGTAGAAAAGGCTTTTCTTTTATTTTACCTTAATTAATATCTCGGTTTCTCGGAAATCCATTTTTGCCTAGTTACCGTGCCCAAAGGGGAGAGCTAATTTTAACAACTTTTCACATTACATTTTCTAGGAGTTATTGCTAAAATAAAAAATTAAATATGAAGAGATTATTAATAGTAAAGAGAACTGGTTTTTTTTTTGTTTTCGGGGGAAACCTGCAAAAGGCGACCGGTCTTTGGGGATAAAACCGGGGAGTGTGGGATTTTTACCGCACTAAAATCACCCCGGTGGTCACCATCCGCACATGAGCGGAGGCGCCGTTTCCTCTTAAAAGACCTTATAAAGAATAAATAATGAGTACCTATAGTAATAGCTTTTATAATTGAAATATGATATGGAATAGTATGAAATGTTGTTAATACAATGTTAAATAAACCAATTTATCACATGAGCAATCTGAAACTATGTGTTAATTGGTTAATTTAAAGGCAAATTAATTAATTTTGGTAATAAAGACGTATTATATTTGGATCTCCTTTTACCACTTACGTATCGTGCAAATATTATTCCAGTCCTTTCATATCAATAATAGTAACGAGAATAAAGATCACTTTCATTTTGATAGTGATGGAAAATCACAGGTAAAATAAATAACATAGAAAGCACTGTAAGCCTATTAAAAATTAACTGTGGTCTTTCATGACCAGAGATGCCTAAACTTCAAGGAAGTACCTCAGTACAATTTCCTGGTAAGATTTTAACACGCTTTCCTTTCATTCACTTCATCTGTAACCAACTATGTAAAAAAATCTTAGAAGTTAAATTTGACCCACTTCCCGGTTTTCGATTGAGCTGAAATATTGCGCACATGTTTAGTTTGGATGACAATGCATGGTTAGCTACGTGACGTTATTCTAAATCCAATATGGCGGACTCCCGATTTTTTTTTGTATTCCATGATATGGGTATCAAATCAGACGTCACTCTAAAGCATGTTTTTTTTAAACTATAACAGTTTATTTAGTTCCGAAATAAATTTAGGGGAGGTATTACATATATACTTCCTTGAAGTTTAGGCAAAATAACTGTACCTATTTCGATCATCGTTCATGAAAAGCAATTAAATCAATTGGGCTGTTTGCAATTGATTTGATAGCAGATACACCGAACACACTCAACAAACGAGTTCGATCATTCAAAAACCGGATAAAAGTGGGCATCTACCTAAATGTTAAGAACTACTTACTAAACCCGTTTCAGGCGTGCGTAGGCGGAGATGTGGGTAAAACCTCGAAATCACAATTAATCTACTTACTTCTCATATTTTTAGACCATCTGAAATAAACCGAATTATTATAGTATTCCTAGTTTATTTACCTTGGGTTTTTGATAACTTAAACTTGGTCTATCAAGTTAAACTTTGTGTAGGTAGTAGGTAGGTGCACTAGATAATTTATTTGGTAATGATGACCCATGATACTGCCAGAATCGTAGCCGTGCTAGTATTGTCTCGTTTAATATTATACGTTGTAATTGTCTACTCATCATCTTCCTGCCCCTTTTTTTTTAGCGTGGGATGTCATTAAATGACCTCTCCCGCTCTAGGCGGAGCGGAAGGGAGTGTCAGACTTGTACTGACTAAAACCCATCCATGTTCTTACTTTGCCCTTTTTGTTCCAGGGCCGCGGTATTTTTTTCGAACAGTGCCGCAGCCCCGGCAGGCATCGGCCCTTGCCCCTTCCTGTTTGCTGATATCTCTTTGAGGCGCGCGTGGGACACGAACGCACCGTCGACACGGCATGTCGTCATAAGACGGTCGGACGGCGAGCTAGCTCATTTTCCTGCCCTAGTACCTGAGGTCTGGTTTGAGGTCTGCGCAACACTTTTTTTCTATTCTTCTGTCAACAGTCACGCTATCATTTACTCGTTTTTTCTTTCATATTATTTCTCATACAGCATCCATCGTTTCTTTGTTCTCCCTCTCCCTCTCTATCCATCTACATTTATATTCATCACTCTTTTAGTCCACACGTCCATATCAAGAGGGACTTTCCGACTATTCGGCAACTAGCGCAACTTTCAAACTTCCTCTAATATACAGATTTTTACTTTATCCATTAATTTTGTACTGCAGCATGTAAATATAGCGTCTTTAAACAGCTTATAATTTTCCCACTATTGGGACTTTTTCTCTAGGAGAGACTGTGGGCGTTTACCCATCACGCGGCCCGCGTGCGGGCAGGATGTGAAAATAAAGATTTGATGTTCTCTTTCTCTTAAAATTTTTATGTACTCGTATTTTCATTCGTTATTACTACAACTATTTATATACTCTAGGACCGCTGGGTCCGAGTGCTCACAGCCTTTTCAAGGACATTTCAAAACGCTTAGTTGACACTTCCCGTGACCCAAGGGCTGGCTGCTTAGCGTTGCCACACAACGTGGCAATACCGCCAGTCTCTTGGGTACATTACCAGTTGACAGCGTTGAGGAGGAGTTTTTTGATGCCATTTTTTAAGTTTATTGTTAAGTTAGTTACCTTAAGTAATTTTAATTTATTCATGTATATACTATTTATATTAGTATAGTATTAGTAGTATATTTTCTATTTTACTTAAAAAAAAAAAACAAAAAAAAACTTGAATTCTAAATTTCGCAACGTGAGGAATCCGCAGAAAAACAGCGCTCCTCTTTGGTTTAGCCTCGTTCCCCCAGCTAGCAACATCACGTGCTGTTATGCAACGTTGCCAAACGTGTCAAGCGTCACGTGTTGCGCGACAATTCGTTGCCGGCAGTGCACACCTGGCTTTATAATTATAGAAGCAACTTTGTAACTCACCTGGAGGCCTAGAAGAAATGGCATTCTGTCAGGGATTTTGGAAATGCGAATATTTGTTCTTGGGGCCTACTATCTCATCCTGTAACAGTATTATTTCAATTTTACAACAACAGAGAACTTGAAGAGACGGAGCTATACAGGACGTCTAGCTCCATCTTTCGCCCACACTACATGACATAAAAGTTATACTGCTAGAGGAGGTGTTGGTACAAGCCTAGGCTGCTGGCCACTGATCGATGGTCTGATATCACAAGGCCTAAAGCTTCTGAAGATAGAATGACATATATTTCGAAGATGTTATCCCCTATGAGGGGTGAAAGTTTGTTAGCAAACGAAGTCACAGGCGCATATAGTCAGATTACAGACCGCTACAGTATTGGTAATAAGGGAGGACTTCTCTTCTTTATTGAATTTGCACGAATCCGGACTCGTACATACTCGAATTTACCAAGAAGGAAACGAGTAGGTAATGTTGATTACTAGCATAATTAGTGTACTAAACATACTCTAGAGATTACAAAGACTAATCACTAAAATAACCGAACAAATAACACGTAGCTGAATAAACTCTGCATGCATAAGCATTTGATGTATTCGAGTCGGTTTCATTTGAAGTGATTCTGATTAATATCTGCAAATATATCCATTTCAAATTTGCTGAAATATTGATGGACGGGTCCAAATGATTACGAATATGCGATAACGTTGAGAACATAATTTTACGTAGTGTTTTTAATTTCAATACTATAGGTAAATACCAATCCAAAATTAGATAGCTAGGTATACCCACCAATTACCTAATTAGTTGTGGTTTTAATTATTTCAAGGAAACAGTCTACTTGACTGATTAGTTTGCACGCTTTAAGAAACAAGACGGTTAAAAACTTTAAACATTGCATAATTTTCGCCGAAGGCGAACTAACGTATAACTTTGTTTATAGCCGACTCGAAGGTTCATTTACGACGTCTTGAGCTACCCAGCCGTATGATTACGTTACATACAAGACAAAGCGTACCGACAAACCTGAAATTTCCTGAATATAATACGAAACATTCCCTTCTGCGCATCACTGTTGCAGAAAAACAAAGCACAGCTGATAAAATATTCAAGCCATACATTACGAGATTGATGAGCCGAGACACAAAATTATAAACAGGAGAAGAAACATCGCGAGAGTGCGGTTGACTTCTTACCCTCATTGAGGTAATCTTGTGGGAAATCAAGGCAACCGCGACCGAGCAATTTGTTATTTCTCCGACAAAACCGAGCGAATGAGACCCCACAATTGTCATGATTGCCCGCAGATCTTGTCTTAGGCCGCAGCTCACAACGTTGTGGTTGGAATACTGATGTACATTATATATTATGCCGTAGATATAGATGAAAACCGGCGCTAAATGGTCACATATGATGAAATAAGTCGATGTAGTCATAGGAATGACTGTGCAATACTGCGCACGTCAGCAATGATAATAATATGATGGGAACATTATTGGATATCGGAAGCAATACAGAGACAATTGAGCTACATTTGCGTTATGCGGCGAATGCTTGTTGAACTGAATTTAGTGAATGCCTAATGATATTCACAGAATGGGTATGATTAGGTTTGAAGCTATATTAGGCATCCGTTACCGTCGTGTTGATTGTTGAGTGTTACTCAATTATTGTAATGTTCTAATAGGTAAGTTATCACCTACTGGCGGAAGGGTCTCTCACTTCCTAATTCTGACTGTCAATAAGAATGATAATATTCTACTAATAAAGAACCGTGGGTAAGACCTCGATTGGAGTCATAAAGATCAGCGAAGTATGGCACCAACTAAGTAGACCTATATTCGGCAATGCCTGTCTCGTTGATCGTTGAATAGTAGGTGCTGAGCATAAGGTCCTGGGCTCGATTCCCCGGTCGGGCATAGTATTATTGGATTTTTCCAGTAGGAATACCGCCTGATGTCTAGATTTGGGTAAGGTTGATGGCAATGGGCTCGCCACTATATGGGACTTAAACATTACTGGCGAATTGTGGGCGTAGGTACTGTCAACTATGTCTAAGCAAGCGTGTGCATGTTTTGTTCGACAGTGAAAAGAATATGACTGTCAATGATGACGAAGAGTGCTGATGTATTTTAGGTCTATAATAAAAAATGATTAAAAAAAAATTGTTGCAGGCAATACAAACTTTTTGTTGTTGATAGCAGTCGATTGGCGAACCATCGAAAAGCATTTACATCACAAGTCCTGGATCGACGTGTTGCAATCATGGCCAACAATGAACGAATATGAATATTTTATTTGAACGACCAATTGGCTGTCCTGTCGTGCAAACATTTGATATTCACTGTGAATACCAAAGGTTTGCTTATTAATTGGATTGTCGTACCACGTACAGAGTCCAACGACGGAAAATCGGCCGATGTGAATTGCTCTTAATTCGCTGCCCAGCTTCCGATAAAATATTGGACCGCATCGCAAACGGGATATGAATAATAAACAAAATATTAAGCTACAGATTAACGTGGCTAGTTTATAATGTAATGGAATTATGCTATCATGGTATGGCATCATTTTGTTTTAATTTCCAAAATGATTTATTAAAGAGTTGTGTCCGCTGTGATAGCTCACTATTTCACTAAACGCACGAGATTACACGTTCGAAACCTTTTTCGTTTACCTCTATTATATTTTTACCATGAAACCCTATAACTTCCTCGGTGAAACATCCTTTTTCCCGTCATAATTTCCAAATGATGGCATCTACGCGTTTAATGAAGTCAGGGGACCATAATATTGCCAGCTCAAATAACCTTAGCGTCTAAAAACATTGTCAATGCAAAAAAGTTAATTTATTTATGCAAATAAAATCAAATTCGACGCGACGAAACACTGGGGGAGATGGCTCCTTAGAGATTTACGGCATATTACGAACACCTAGATACCATGATAGGTACCTACCGTGAATTTAATTACGTTTGCATTAAATTACTATACAGGGAGTTGTATGTATAGCTTCCTCATCTTGTTGTCATATTATTTATATAGAGTTGCCTCGTTTGTTCGCAAGCGCAATGCTGGGAACCTGGGAATCGAACGCAGGACGGGCAAAGTGTTATTGGGTTTTCCCATCAGTAGTAGCCACGCAGTCTGGATTTGTTCCCGATTGATGGCAATAGGTTTGCCCCCCTATTACATCGGACTTAAACATAACTGGCGACATGTGGGTGTACTATTACACCTCTGCATAACCCGTTGAGGATTCAAAGCATATTAATAGTTAAATATTCACTCTCGAAAAAAAATATTATTTTAGGAATACCACCTAGTATTTTTGCCTCATAAAGTAATCAGTTAAGAGTGCAAAGTTAGTTTAACTTTAGGTACAAGAACGTTACGTCACCTCACTACCTCAGCAGTTAGTAATAACTTTGTAAAACAAAGTGCTGCTGCCTCACCCCTGTCATGTCTAGCATGACAGCTTAAGTCCACAGTTTTCAATCACTGCTTACAGATGATTTAGTTAGTCTAAAATTCATAAAAATCTTTTCAAATTTTTCCACTGTAAAATAACAAAGATTTCAAAGTTATAAATGATGTGCTGAACACAAAGAAAGTAATGTGCACTACTCTGCAAAAGTCACTGAAAAGGTTTTGTTCAGCTCTTGTATTTTATACCGAAAATAGTTGTAGGTATAACGATTAAAATTGTCTGCTTAACACGAAGGGGAGGACCTCTCATAGCTTCACCGTAATCTATGTAACAAGATATTAAAACTTGCTTGTTTTCCTGATCTCTAAACAAAGAAAGTTTCATAAATCTTTAACAGTTACAATCAGTAAGAAACCACGTTATTATAACAAGTCATTCAAATTCCGACGTCAATGTTCGAAACACTGAACAATTTACAACAAACTCATAAAAGTTTTTAATGATAGCCAACGGCATCTGGAACCTTACATTTTAAATGACGCTGCTCCTAAATTATAGAAACAAATTATTTTTAATTTTCTTTTTAGTTTCAACTTAGAAATAAATTATCGTGCCTATTAGAGTGAGTGAGCATTTAAGTTTTTAATAACCTAGCTTAATGTAATGTAAACAGTTGTTTCCATTATTCTAAAGATGCAAGATGTGTGAAATTAAAATTCATTCAGATTAATAATTCTACATCTATTCTTTGTCTCAGAGTTGCCCTCTCTTGTTTCTCTTTGTTATTAATCGCACAGATAAGATATAATACGTTGCCATTATCATAGCTACACAAACAACCATAAATAAAGAAATATACTTTTTAAACTTGGCATTTGATCGTATAGTTACACTTTCTAATGTTGGCATGATCTCAGAATCTTTTGAATAACAACAAACTTGGATGTTATTGCCATAACTGCTATTGGAGCAAATCCTTGTATATTTAGATTTTCATATACAATTGTATGTGTTGCATTTCAGCATCGCTTTACGTGTAATATGCGGGGCTGCTGGTTGCTATTTCATTGAACAACAATAGATGCTCGTTCAAACGTGGTTCACACTGGCGAGGTCGTAACACTCGACCTGAATGCACTTACTGCTAACTGAAACAATTTTTTTTCATTCTCCAAATTGATGTAATTGTTTAATAAAAGTCTCTATTATTATGCTTTTTTCAAAATATTTAAAAAATCACGCACGTTATTTTTTTTAACGATACAAAGAATTTAATTTGGTAAAGCCTTGCACTTCCACTTTACTGGAGGCATTTTTCATTACATTCATATTACTGCGAGCAGAAGGTTTTGCTAAATGTAAATACATACACATGTGTGAAGGGTCCACGGAGAAGGGTCACTTTTACTGTTTTTTTACGCAAAACACAATAAATGTATTCAAATTAGAGAGTTCGGTGTGACCACAATGAGAAAAGAATCGCAGTCGTTTCCAAGTGATCTTTGTAACGAGGGTCGGCAGATCCCTCCGTAATTGTTATCCATAATAGTTGGGTCGCTTCCGCCGCCCAAAGTCTGCCGCTGACGCAAACATTCACCGCCAAACAGATGAATTGAGGTGAGTTGTAAACCTCGCTGCGGATGTACCACCGATCTTCACAGATACTTGTTAATTGAACACAGTAACGAGTTACGAGCTACCAAAACGGGGATACGGCCTGTATTATTGAAAATCGTAAATTGTGACCATGAAATCGAAGTAATTCCAAAAGTTTATAGGGCCCTTACGCGTGAGAGCTATGGGAAGGTCAAATAACGTCGAAGGGTTGGATAACGTGGCTCAAAGTTTTAATTAAACAGCAACATCTGCGAGCCTCGTTACACGACAATTATTGTTACGAGAACACACAAACACATTATTCGGGAAACGATAGTTTGTATTTACTGTCACAGTTATTGTTTCAGCGATGCTCGGAACTTCGGAAGTATAGCTTCACAATATTTATTTGAGGTAACTTAAATATATAAAATGAGAAAAACCTAGGAATCTCTTCTACGTGCCTCATTTGTAATTTGTAGACTTACCTCGAATACGCCTAAATCCCTACTTAACTAATTTATAGATGTTATATTCAGCCTTATTTTACTTTCGGAGCAGGTAATTTTTTGTGTACCTAACAGCAACTTAGCAAAACCGAAATGCGGGAAAATTAATTTGTAGCGGACGGTATAATAATAAAACATTTTTGTAGCAAAATCTCGGAGAAATTCATCGAGATTAGAATAAATTAACATAGCGATCCGAATAGAATTATTAAATAAAGCCATTAGTAGTGGTTTGAATTACAGAATGTTTGAAGTTAATGGCAGGCTTCCTGTGGCGCTGCAGAGACAGGCAATGGCCGCTAGGTGCGCCTTAGTTCTGCTTTACATAGTGCCGAGCAACTCTCTGCGAGAATCGCAACAATTTTCCGGAACATTTCCGAGCGAGCTAACGAACGGAAACGCAGGGGACGCGGCCAATTGGCGGATAAATGCACCTCAATTACTATATTGCGGCAACATTTTTCCTCCTAATGTCCTTTTTGGCTTTAGCGATGAAAACTTTTTATTTATTTTTTCGCTTCCTAAATGGAGACCGCTGCGGTAAAAATGGAAGGTAATATTATAAGTAAATGTTTCTTCCTTAAACGTTTTGTGAATGTGTGGTAATAACGTCGTTTCCTCTTTGAATTGGGAAGCTGTGCGACCAGACGAATGATTTGATGACGATATTCATTACTCGTGTTACCGAACATTTCAATACACATCAAAACGTTTGCGAAAGCGTTCCGTATTTTCAGTTCAAGCACGGAACACTAAAGGAATTCAAATGTCCAATACGGCGTTTATATTGATATAAAGTAGGCACGTATTATGCGCTCGGTTTCAAGCAATACTTCACTAACAGAAGCGTACGTTACCTAACCCGGGAACTAAATGATCGCGCCATTTCAGCAGTCCAAAGCCAGGGAAACATCTTATTTCTCTCAGTAGCTTGACTTGAAAAATACGAGAGGAATGTGCGCGCATTAGGTTCGGTCGTTACTTAGGTCCTCGACTAGTGCGGGTTCGAGTCCGGGTCGAGCGTGCGGTGACTAATGGCTGTGGTGCGGTAAAATATGTTGCACGTAAGTGTGCGACATAACAAGTAACCAGCTGTTCGTAAACTGGACGCGTTTCTCGACTTCATGCTTCAACTTAATGTTGATGTATTGTGGGACTTACCTCTGCTCCTACTTACACACCTACTACTGCTACACCTGCTGCTTGCTGGTGTACCCGCTGCTATGAGTTTACTTCAGATGTGTAGGTAAATGCGGATTCTTGATAAAGAGATAGCAAAGGAGTATAATCATAAAACAAAGGAAGCTCATTCTAATGGACGAGCGGCAACGAATTCTCATTCACTACTCTACGAACGGTTAGTGACCTAATCTGGTTTGACGGATGTCACGTGTGTCTTATTCAATCTATCAATCAAAACGAAATAGGTTATCGAAAGTTTTCGTTTGGCTTTAATGGCTAACACTGGAAAATTGCTGCTCATCCCCTAGGTCATCACGCAAAACAGTAGTCTTTTCTTTGTCAGTAAATACATCTCGCAATTACGTTCACATTCTAACAAATTACCTAGACTCCGTCTGTGTACCTATTTTCTCTTATAATGTACAATGGACATGATAGACTTTTTATTCAGCTCGGTCTTATTATTTGAAAAGTTTTCCTTGGCAGAGGCAAGTTTTCAAATAATGAGGAAGGTTTCAAGTGATAAAGACTCGCACATTGTCACGGTCTCACGAGCGAACCTAAATGAAGTCTAGTGTGAGTTTATATGTACTAAAAAAAACATTTTTTTTTTCTATATTTTTACGTAAATATGACAAAAGTTCAGCATATACATTCATCATCATCTGCCTAGACTTTTCCCAACTATGTTGGGGTCGGCTTCCAGTCTAACCGGATGCAACTGAATACCAGTATTTTACATGGAGCGACTGCCTATCTGACCTCCACAACCCAGTTAGTACTGGGTAATACGATACCCCTTGGTAAGACTAGTTGTCAGACTTTTTGGGCCACTGACTACCTGTAACCATTAACAAAGATCTACAAATAACAGCAACGGGCTTAACGTGCTTTTCGAGGCACGGAGAAAACTCGGTATGTAATGGGTGGTCACCCATCCACAGACCAACCTAGGCAAGCACGGCTTATTCTAAAAATCGACCCGAGCGGCTGTTATTATTTAGCCACGAGATCCTCAAGTTCAGCATATACATTCCTGGCTAGGAAAATTGATTTTTCAAAAATCTAATGATGCAGTTTGAGTTTTCATCAAAATCGGGCTCGAGACTCCTTTGAACATTTTTCGCATACATATAAGCAAAAAAAAGCAGTTCAGCTATGTAGAATTCAGTGTAGGTAATAGTACCATGATTAAATATTGTTTATCAAATCCCAAAAGATAGACAGTCCCTCCATGTATATTACTGGTACTCAGCTGCATTCGGATAGGTAGATGATGACGAATAATTTCGAAAGTCTAATCAAAAGAGCAATTTCTTAATTTAGTTAGAGGAATTATTGTATTATACAACGTGAATCAGAAAGGTGTGGTTTTTTTTGAGGATATGGTGGAATAGAGCATCAAACTAAACCATTTTCTCCATGGGTCCAACGTCTTAATCGTGAAAAATACTTAGCTGCCCCAAGGCTGCCCCATACAAAATTTCAATACCCTACCACCGTACCACCTACTTGACCCAATTGTATGGAAGAGCTAATTTAATTTTTTATAATGATGGTCCCATGCAGAAAATTTTTCATGTTGATGGTCTGACGATTTGGTCTCGCTCCTAACTGAATGGCCAGAGAAGGCAAAACACCGAGGGAGTTGGAAAGGAATGGGGGAGGCCTTTGACCAGCAGTGGGATGGGACAGGCTAAACAAAAAAAATGGTCTAAACCACACCCTTAAATATGATACCCTATGTGAAATGTTTTCTTTTATGTCAATTGAAATTTGTATGGTGCACATAATAAAGAATCTATGATATCTATCTACATAAGAGAAAAATGTATTTATTTCATGAGGGAATAATTTTCTTTTTACGGCGTGCAAGCAAAGATTGTCACTGAGTGGATGCTTGCGGAGGGCATGGCCGTGGAGATTAACCGCAACGGAGGTGTCGTGACGATCTGGAATGCATGTGCAGAGCAGACACGGTCTGAAATTGCACAAGAAATAGAGTTTTTAACGAGAACGGGAAAGAGTTCTTTTGAGAGACACGAGTTATGAAAAGAAACAAAATAAAATATGCGCGTCAAATTGAGAACCTCCTTCGTTTTTGAGGAAAAAGACCAGATATTCTGTATATTTGTTTAAAAATAAACTTTACAGTCAGTTTTTCCGTAAACTGTCAATAGGTAGTATGTGAGGTGATTGTTACATTCAATTATGTGCCCACACATATTATTCAATCAATTTCTCCACGTAAAAAAAATAAACCTACCATATCTTGAATGAAGGAACCGTTTGTGCTCCCATTAACCCTCGCACGAGCAATCCCTGTAAGCAGAATTGAACCTGCTGGCTTCTGGCCAGAAAACGGAATAAAAATCATTATAATTTCATTACAAATGTGAGCTTTTTCATGCGTCCTTTTGAAAATAAACGCAGCCAGTATCTTGATGTTACTGTTTCCGTATATTTTTAATTAACACCCTTATAATTAATTGGACCACAGATTGAACATTAAATTATATTTTAACGTACCTATTTCATAATTCATTGATCTCATTAAAGTTAATTATGAAGCGTCTGTTACAATTATTATAATGACGTAATATTAATAGAATGTAAATACGAATTCTGCCGTGATCGTTATGTTACCTGTGGCTTTTCAGTTATACCGTTTCAGGAAGGAAAATAAAAAAGTCGGAATTACGCCTAATGTCCCTTTAGAATGTTCATTCGGAGACAAATAAGTTGAAATAATCTCGGCGAGGGTAGGTAAGTAACACAGGTCGCGCTCGCGGCCCGCGGGCCCCACTCATTATTCTTTCGCCCCCGTCTAAGTGACTTCACTGTCGTTCTCACTTCCTTCCCTCCTCAGGAAATAATTTCAATTTAAGGCTTTCATTGAAATAATATTCATGTAACTTTTTCTTTAAGTCTCACGGCTCACTGCTAAATGTGAATGTTTACACCGAGTATCTAGTGAACTGTGCTCTGTAGGTGTTTAAAACTCTCCCATTGTGCGCTGCTCTAACAATAAAGATATAAGTACAGTGAAAATGTAGAGTGGGTATATTGCAAGCAAACTTTGGTAGGAATCGGGGACGCGCGAGATATTTATGACTTCCTCTGAGCTCCCAGAGGCTCTCGGGGTTCAAAAGCTAATAAAACGATGTCACATAATGCAAAATTTTATTTAAATCTGGGACAAATTTTGACTTTGGGATAATCCTTCTAAATTCTAGGAGGCTAAAGGATATAAATTGATATATTTTATAATGTAACTAAATAATTCCCGTACGAGTGGAATGAATAAAAATAGAAATAACAAAAAAATCACATTTTCCGTTCCATTCGTTGAAATCAATCCGTGTATCTATACCTACGAATAGTGGCTGCACATAGCTGCAGTAGAATGTTTTGAAGCCTTCTGCCGAAATGATTTCATGGCATTGGTCCAGGACTGAAACGAGTGACGTGATAGAGGTTAAACCTACGTCCGACGGCAGGTACACAATGTAATGAGATTTATTTACAGGTTTAAGAGCTTTTCAAAATGTTTTTGTTGTAAAATGAGCTCAGTATTATTTCAAGGGTTGAAAAGGCGGTTGTACTTGTGTAAATAAATTGAATAGCATTTGTTGTCAGGAGCTAACACAGAGTTAGGTCAGGAAGGTGTGACGGGGTCTAGGAAGTGGGCTGCGCGGCGGTGCCACCACCTCGTTTAGATAAACCCACCGAGTACACCACCAACCATTTTCACACGACTTCAAACGTAATTTAAAATGTTCCTGGTTGCGGAGCAACCTTTACGTAGTGTGTATTAATGTGTGTTCTATTTATTTTGCCAACTGAATTTATTGTTACTACTATAGCTATTTCTAGACGTGCTGGCTTTTATAAACTTTTAATCAAAACCATTCATCACGTACAGCTTTATTGCTCTTTTTTGTTTTACTGTTTTTCAATTTTAGAGCTACGTTCGCTGTAATTTTTAGTATTAAGGGCACTTAGATAAGTACTTTTATTGGCTTGTTTCGGGAGCAACAAAAGTAATTCAACTTTATTTTCGTAATATTAGGTAGGCATGTAGCTAGTTCTGCTTTCGCATATGATTCTGTTGATATTGCAGATTCCTCTATAACAGATTTTAAATTCTCGATCAGCGAGAAAAAAATCACCATCGCACCGTTACAAAGTTAATTAATAAAATGAAATCATAAAACGCTCGTCTCATCGCGGCTCAGCGGCGGTTATCGAGCTGGCTCGTTCAAACCATTATCCAGCAGAGTCAATATTGGGATCTAGATGTGAATATTAAATTACTGACGTGTTCCGGACACCGGCGGTTCCACACGGAATATCGACGTTCGAAGTCCAATATCAGCGTCGTGAAGGCTCAATAACGTTTTACATTCAGCCGTGGAGAGCGGTAAGTGCGCCAATACGTAGCGGGAGATAAGAAATGTTACCGACAATCGCGCCGCCTCAGAACCCATTGTACGTAATATTCGCGGCTTGTATGAAATTCATATCGAGGATACGACGCGGTGACGACGATCGACCGAATTATTCAAGGGCAACAACGCCAATAATTCATGTTCTATTTTGCGAATAGTACCTCTCTATCCGAAGCGAAGGTATAACCGTAAACCGATTTGGGTTTCCGATGGGCCCGCAGCGGTCGGTGTTAGAAAAGATTAATTTTGTGTTTGTCTATGAATATTTATTGCGGGTAACCGAAACCTGGAATATCCGGGTTCAGGATATGACCCTGGAGTTCAATGTTCAGACGTATGCCTCAGTTTCCTGTTACGCTGAAAATGCATTTGAGTTTGACGCAAAAAGCTTTTTCAAATCTCACGATTTCACATACCGTACCTAATAAGCTCAACTTTACTGGAACGTAAGGTAAGATGGCTGTGGGCTTAGATGTAGGCTTTAGTGGCAGTTAACTCGGCAGGTTACCTGCATTTCAATATTTAATACTCCTCTCAGAAAAAAAAATGTTGGTATTTAAAACTATTCTTTGATACTACCCCGATATCTAGACAACCTTTACTATGCAAATGATTCCCTTTTCTTTCTTCGGATGAGAAATCATTAATGACCCCTCCAGCTCTGGGCAGATCGGAAGGGAGTGTCAGACTTGTACTGACTAAAACCCGTCCATGTTCCTTCTTAGCCCTTTGTGTTCCAGGGCCCCGGTACCTCTTTCGAATAGTCCAATCCTACCTATGTTTATTGTATTTTTTTTTTGTTATTTTGTATGATGCACGTCATGTCCCTGCGACAAATAAATATTTTTTCTTTCTTTCTTTCTTTTCTTTCAATCAGAACAGTCTCGGACGATGCAGTTTCATGGCACATGGAACTTGCAGCATTTTGGTGCTAACTACTGATCGGATCGCGATAATCTTTGACACGCTAGCTGTTAGTTTAAATCCTTTTTTGATGCTCGTTAGGAGTGACGTGTCGACATCAAAGGTTCGGATTGGTAACTAGAGATTATGTTTGTTTACAGGGGTCTTTGTATAGCGAGCGATGAAGTGGTCTTGTAAACTGTAGTGGGTGATAACTATGTAAATTGTTCTAATGTACGATATTGAACTTATAGCTCTCTTATTACCTACTCAACGTATTTGGTAAAGCGTGTTTTTGATCATCAGATAAATTATTGCGGAAAATGTTTTCAGAAAACTGAACTTCAAATCGACTAAAAACGTCCATTTTTAAACGGTTTTATTTAGCTCACCCCGTTTGTTTTTTTATTTATTATTCTTGGGTCAAATTTAGTAATTCAAATTTCACCCTCTTCCTGTCAACCGATTAATCTGAAATTTTGTATACACTTTGGATTTTGGTGACAATACAATTATGTTTATTCATTATCATTATAAATTCAAGATGGCCGCCGCTACAAAATGGCGGATAATTTATGTTTTATTAATCCCATCAATATGGGTATCAAATGAAAGGGCTTAACAAGCAGAATACAATATACTTTAAAAAAATTAAATCCAAGATGGTGGCCGCTACAAAATGGCGGATAACGTAGGTTTTATCAATCCCATCAATATGGGTATCAAATGAAAGGGCTCAACAAGCAGAATACAATATACTATAAAAAATTGAAATACAAGATGGCGGCCGCTACAAAATGGCGGATAACGTAGGTTTTATCGATCCCATCAATATGGGTATCAAATGAAAGTGCTCAACCAGTATAATACAATGTACTATATAAAATTAAAATCCAAGATGGCGGCCTCTACAAAATGGCGGATAACTTAGGTTTTATCAATCCCATCAACATGGGTATCAAATGAAAGGTCTCAACAAGTAGAATACAATTTACTATGCAAAATTGAAATCTAAGATGGCCGCCGCTACCAAATGGCTGATAACAATTTTTTATCAATCCCACCAATATGGGTATCAAATAAAAATAAAAACTAAAAACTAGAAAATAAAAATAGGTAAAAAAACTTTTTAAGTTAAACGGTTTTATGTTAAACATACATTGCAATGTTTAAGATAAATGTACTAAAAACCAAAAAATAATAAAATAGATACAGTCGTGGGAATTATAAACATATGCATAGACTAGACTAAAATAAAACCGTGGGGCACGTCAATTGTCTACAAATTATCGACTTAATGTGCGATAGAAGAATCGTTTAATTCGTCGTTAAAATAGGCAGTTGGCCCGCAGACGGTGAGGAAATTACTTACTATTTTCTTGCTCATGGAAATTTGACGTGCCCCACGGTTTTATTTTAGTCTAGTCTATGCATATGTTTATAATTCCCACGACTGTATCTATTTTATTATTTTTTGGTTTTTAGTACATTTATCTTAAACATTGCAATGTATGTTTAACATAAAACCGTTTAACTTAAAAAGTTTTTTTACCTATTTTTATTTTTATATTATGATGTTTGAATTAAATAAAAGAGACAGTTTATTGAATTAACTGGGATGGAAAATGTTTTTCCTGGCAGACATCAAACACCACAAACGACGCAAGCTCATGCTCGCTCAAGCAGCATCGTCCATATTCTTTACTTCAAGAACACTGCAATATTTTCACACTAAATTATTACAGAATAGACCACCTGCTATAACAGTGGGTGGTTTATTCTGCAATAATTATATCTATAGGTACTGAAGTCACGTAAAAAACCTTTTCCGTGGTACATTTATTATGTTTGCCATAATTGAAACGAAGTGAGGCGTGTATAAAATATGCGTGAATGTGTATAGGTAGTAACCGACCGTGAATTAGTAAAAGGAGAGACCACTTTGGATGTTTCTCAGGCGAACTTCAACCTACCGTGTGATTATAGGATGACTTGTGGTTTGAGTTGCCTACTTATTTTGCTGCGGAGTTGAGGTACTTACGGAACCCGTATTAAGTAACTAAGATAAAGGGTGGCTTCATTTGTTTTATCATTTTGGGTACGTAGAAGAGTAACTTTTTGGCCACGCCTTTGCCCGCATGTAGGTTGGAAATTATCCCATGGGAATGTAATACCGGGATGATCGTATCCTAGGTCATGGTGTACCTCAGTAGCGTGCCTAGGGGTGAACAATTCGGCAAGCCCATAAGGCAAGCAGACTGTTTATAAACCCTAACGTCATGAAAAGTAGTAGGTTATAAGAGCAAAAGAACCGCCACTAGTCTACCTATATGCCAAATTTAATCGTGAGATAAATTGTAATAAAATGGACAGAATTATTTTGTTAGAGGTTTTTTCTTAATGTTACTATATGGAAGTATGGGTGGTAATACTACTACATATAATTGGTGTTTATCGAAACGCCTCGTTATTCACTTGGTACTTGTAAAGACACGCTATACTCTCTTTGAAATTCTTCGTTATCATAAGTGTCTATTCTATTTCAAGTTTTCCATTCTTGTCTGCCATCTTCCTTTGCTCATTTCTTTTATAAGTACGTCCTGACAATTTGAATGTTATTCAGTGTAGATTTTTCTCTCTTGCCAGCTTTGTAAGTTTCAGAGTTGCATGTGGTTCCTTGAAGTAGACATCTATTCGAAGTATTTGTTGATTGCTCTAGCCAGCTCTGTCAGTCAATGACAGCGTTTCGTTTTTTTTTTTTGTAAATTACTCAAAGGCAAGGAATAAAAAAGTAATAAAAAGTATCTACACGTGTTCCTTTTGTCTAGCGAAGTTACGACCTAAAAGAGTTTAGTAGATTAAATATTGTCTCAATCATTGTGGTTTAGTCTAGCCAAACTCATGGGTAGGTACAGGACAAAATGAAGATATTACGCCTGTAATATTCGAAAGGTTAGGCAGAGATATACTATACCAAAATTTCACCGGTTATGTTTAAATAGTGAATAAATAGGTGTACAAAACGATTATGAGAATATCACATGGTCTGAAATGTATGAAAATGATTAAAAATGGTTAGAAAACATCGCCGACGTCGTTATGCATATTTTTCGATACTATCTTACGATATATTAGGTTTTTTTTGGTCTTATTGCTGAATTTGTATGCATCACGGCCAGTATTGTAGGTACTTTCTCGCGATCAATCTCGCGATAGCACTGGCAATAGATTAGAGGTTTCAACACAGACACTTAATCGAGTGTCAGTCGTGGGGGACAGTTGACACTAGACACTCGATGAATCAACGTCGCCTCTCTACTTTATGACCTGACTGACAGGTGGCGTACCGCCGCGCCGCCCTTGTCCCCAATCCGACTGTACCACCGTAAGTACTTCAGTTTTTGTGACAAACCTGTAGAGTGCGGAATTCTTCATTGTGTCTATTGATTGTGTGGCGGCCACGCCAAAAAAGCAATATTTTTATGCAGTTATCTGATCGGCTTTAAGATTTCTAAAATGTTGCGTGATTTTGACGTGTTTGCTTTCATGCAAAGAGATTTCAAAAACTTATGGAGCGGACATTGGTAATATTTTCATACAAACATTTTGATCCCGAACTGTTTCGATTTTGACACACGAATGCTACCTGACAAGCGGCGTATGACACTAGACAGAACGATTTGTTACCAAGTAGTAACAAGTATTGGATTACGATTTTCTTCGTCTTGTCCCGTCTCTCGCTCGTAGATATTTGAATGTCTTTGCTTTCATGCATATCAAGATAATTACAAGATCGCAATAGATACTGTCCATTAGTGGAGGAAATTATTCTTTCTATTACTTTTATAGTCCAAAATCAATAGAGTTTGGCCAAATACTGCGTATCATACTTATATTTCCATAAACAAAAACATAGCTGTTAAAACTTATCAGATCATCTTTCAAAGGACCTAAAACATCGACATTATTGTACGCACATTTAAAAATAATTTCGGTTTAGCCCGTAGTAGCTCCCAACCTTGAGTTCCTGCCTTTATAATCCCCGGTCTGCCCCAGGGCTTTCATCCTGTAATTGAAAACACTTGTGAATGTTGTAAATTGACAATTGTATGATTGACAGCGGTGCTGACGTGGGGTCATATCAAAGGTTTACGGCTAATGGAGGATCGTGCTAGACAACCCGATGATTACTAAATTCGGTCGAAAGGTATTACTACATACGTACGGATAAAATTCGATGGATATGTCGTATGCAACATACAATTTGACGTTTGGATTGCCTGTACAATCTACATTATGGACACATGATGGACACTGCCCCTGTTTCTGAAAGCCTCTTGATTAAACCTGTTAACAAATCTCGTTTTATGAGCTCGGACGGTTAGATCAACCTCTGTGATCAACCTGTCACAGCTTACATTGACATTTGACACGAAATTAGTTACGACATTTTTCTTATAGTGTGATTTATACTTAAAAAAACACTTAAATGTTAAATTCTTGCGAGTCTCGAACATCGACAAGTTTATGGTCGAGTTGTTTTACAAGCGAAGCCTTAAACATTTAATTTGAATGCAGTACGTCTCTAATTGATGGATTAAGATGAACTTTGTTTTGTCTTCGTCTCTAAAATACAATAAAAGCAAGAGACGAAATACTAATCCTACCTACATTAGGGCGGGGATAAAAGGATTCTGTGAATAGCCCACGATTTAAGAGCATTTACTTTAGCAAGAAAAATATATATCTGCCGAAAACAAATTGAATTTATCAATGTGAAACGGGCAAATGTGATTAAATATAGATCATTGTTCTATGTTAAATTAATATTACATAATTGACTACGTATTGATTTAAACAGAATTGAACCCTAAACTTAATTAATGTTTTAGTCTAGTAGATATAATTCACAAATCCGTATCTCACAAGCCCCTACCGAGCGAAATGTAAGTTATATTCGGCTCATGAATAGCCTTTTGTTGTATGGGACATCCCACTCCGTCAATCAGAGTCACGAGCACCAAAGTAATCAAAGTTTATAACGAGTTACATAATTATTAAATCCCGCGTATAATTCTAGTTCCTCCCTCATTTTGAACGTCAGCTGAGATATAAAATGCATTTATTCAGTCTAAGTTCGTGACCTAAAAACGAGAAGTTAACTGGATTAATGTTACCCAAAAACTTTGTAATTAATGATTCGCTAATCTTTACGAAGGCTGACATGCGGATAAAAGTTTTGACCCTGCAGAAAACTCTTAAAATTCTACCAAAAACTTCCGGAATCAAAGTACACATGCAGCGAAAATGGGTCGTACAATCGATTAATTTATAGCTAAGAAATATCCTGGGATTGCGTATAGACCCCGCCACTAATGACTCGGTCCCTCCTCCGACTATCTAAATTAGAAATTCGATATTTTCATAAGATAGTGTGTTAATTTGGTAACTGTTTATATCGAGCGGAAACGTGGCTGTAGTTTGCAATAACTATCAAAACTATGAGAATGAGCAAGTAGCCGTGGAGCCGTGGAGACGGCGAGTGGAGGCAGTTCGACGTCAGACAAGGTACGCGACAGCCGAACAACTCCCAACTACAAGTAAAGCGCTTTAGCGGCAGATTAAGATATACATCTAATAGATAGAGCGGTTAGCTAGATCAGATTATGAACTTGACAAATGACATGGATAACAGCTAAGATATCTGCGCCGATGTGGTTGGTGGGTTTACGTGGGTCGGTATCGATTTAATGCGGGCTCAGAGGCGTTATTTATCATTAATCACTGCTTCCAAATTTGTAATTAAGCAACGTTTGAGCATTCATTTTCCGCTTATTGACATTTTCGCTCATCAAGCACACTCTCGTGCTCTTTAACAAATCTGCGGTTATTAAAGGTGTAAGAACTCAATTACTCATACTTTTCCTTTGGTCCGCTGCCGCCTAAGCGCTCAACCTTTGTCACAAGTTGCGCGGCACAGTTCTGCAAGTGTTTGAGATAACAAGTGCGCGGGTGACAAGAGTCCTCGCAACTTGTGCCCGATGCTCACAACTTTCCCCGCAAATGCACCTTAACTAGTGTTGTCTTAGGTAGGAGCAATCTGAATGTTCACTGAGTAAACTGTTACGACGCTGGCGTAAAAAAAGTTTTTTGGGTTCGGTTTGTTGAAGTAAATACCCCTGCAAGTATGGTTTAAAGAAATGAGTTAACAATTATAAGTATTAAACGAAAAGTGGTTTTTGACTTCCAATTAATTAAAAGTCCAATTACGAAACCATTTTCACTGTGCATCTGAAACATATTCTGCTGGAAGTCATTTAAAAATATCGTTAAGGTTTAAATGTTACAAATAAGCTTTTGTATTATTTATTGGGAATTAAAGATGTGTGTTGAGCTTGATGTGTGGAGTGCCAAGAATTGATAAAGTATATTGGAGGAAGTTTGAGAGTGGCTTGTTACAGAAAAATTGAAAGGAAGTCGTTTGAATGGACATGTAATAAGGAGGGGTGAAACGCATGTGACTAAAAGAATGATGAATAGAATGTTGATGCATGGAGAGGGACAGAAAGGCCAAAGAAAAGATGGATGGATTGTGTAAGGAATGATATGAAAGAGAAAGAAGTAAATGATGCCGTGACGTCTGACAGGGGAGAATGGAAGAACAAAACGTGTTGCGCTGAACACAAGTAGAATGGGGCAAGTTGATGATAATTGTGTAATTAAAGACTCATTGAAATCAATTAAATTGTTCCAATAAAGAGCGTTGCTTAAATATTACTCAAGGCATAAGTTATATGACATAAGCCGAGCAGTCGACTGCTCAGACACCGTGGCCTTTGTTGCAGGAAGCGTGGCAATGCTAGCAGCAGAATTTTTTGATGCCCTGAAATTCTTTTCTCCTTTTCATAGTTGTACATATTTTTATTCCATTTGTAGTTGCTAAATAATGTAAATCGGAAAAGTAAATAATGGTAACGGTTTTCATTTCTTCAACAGGCTGGCTCGGTGGTTCACTAAATTTGACTTTCTGGTGTAAAACTGATGATGATAAAGCAATAACAGATTTTATATGTATTGACCGGTTTCCTTCATAAAACACTAAGGTTTAATAGTGTGTTTTAGTGAATACATATGGAATTTTTAAAAAAAATCCTTTTAAAGAAAAGTTCAAGCTAGGTCCTATCTATTTACTAAATAAACAAGTAACTTCTGAATCTTTCGAGAATTTGTCCGGCGTAGTCGCGAGCTGAGCAGCCTTGCACGTTTTCTGAAGGAGCGGAGTTTTGAAGTCTGCAAGATAACAGATGCGAGCCTCTCCCCTCGACTTGGAGTCGAGAACTGCCCCACGCCCGCTTCTTGAGAAACGCTTACTGACTATGCCAGTCCCACTTGAATTATCTCTATTCAGTATTTCTCTTTTAAATTGTTCAAATTATGCTGTAGTGCAGTATGAATGTGAATTGAGGCGCCTTGTGGTACAGCTATTGGATCTCTCGCTAATTGGGTGTTTGAGCATTAAGATTTTTTCATTTTGCTGGGACTTCAAAGCGACTGGAAAGTACGATATTTATTCGGTAAGGTAACACATCTATGTAACTTGTAAAATTACTTTGGTAACGATCCCAGTTGTATTAATATCTGACCCAAAACCCAAGTTCTATACTGGTTTTCTTATCAATGTAAATAATTCCCTTTTTCCCGGCCGTATGTATTAATATTTACGCAGTCATAACTTCACTACAAAATGTTATCAATCCAGTCCTTACAATCACACTACCCGACGAGCACCACAAACGTATTCACTCACTGTGATCGATTTCGTTTCATACAAAGCTCGCATACGGTTAGGGGTCGTAAAGGTATCTAATTAATAGGTCGCGCGTTGTCCTACGTGAATAGTTTTCGTTTGAACGAATGGCAATGATAGTCTCGCGGGCTGCCCTTTGTACAGTTGGCGGGCTCGTTAGTCGTGCCACTTCAAAGCCACGCACAAAGGACGCCGCCGCCGCCCACTACCCACCACCTGTACCTTTATTGTTCTTTATCTCTATTTAGCGATAGTCACGACTAACATGAGTTTACTCTAGCTATTTGAAACGAATCCCTATTTAACCTCCGCCTATTGTGACGTTATCAATTTGGTGTGGAAGCTTTGTAAGTGATATTATTGTTGCTGGTTACTTTATGTGGTGGTTTTTAGGGTTTCGTATCGAGAGGGTGCGAACGAATTTGATAGATTAATTTTGTGATCTTTCTCGCGGAAATAGAATAGAAGATCTAATGGACAGTCTTATCAAGCTGTATTGTGTTGTCTCACCTGTACTGGGTTACCAGGGCTGTAGAGGTCAGATAGGCGGTCGCTCGATGTAAAATACTATAATTCAGTTGCATACGACAAGTCTGAAAGCCGACCCAAACATTGTTATAAAAATGTAAGGCAGATGATAATTTAATGAATACTTGCGAGTTGATATCAAATAAATGATATTTATATTTTATATTCTATCCCATAGAAAAACAATGAATTCCGAACAAAGGTTGCACTGCACACTGCTATAATTAAGCGAAAACGAACTAGTTAACGAGGTACGAAACCCTCAGTGCGTGAATACGACTCGCACTTCGCCGGTTGCATTTACGAAGGCGAGCAGCCACATGCAAATGAGAAAGAATTTTGAGAATTATTTTTGGTAAATTCATGAAAAGATTGAAATACCTGCCGACATATTTTCGGTAATAAGAGTAAACATATAGGTGGGCTATACATTTATCAGTAAATTACACCAATTTTTCATAATTAAAATCCATATAAATCTGCTGGAATTGGCTTTTTGTGGGACAAACTGCAAGGAAGCAAAGTAATTTCGTTATTTCCTGTCGTAACTGTTTAGCCCCATGCGTATAATAATATTTTAAAATCACGACTGGAAAGAAGGACTAGATTTGTCATCCCATTAAAAAGTAGGAACTCTGCAGAGTTACTGCCACTACTTATAATTACTTACAAGTTTCGCACAATAAAAAGGTGCCAAACAGTGAAATGAGGCTGCGTCATTAAAAGTTTGAAGGTAGAACCTACTCTAGGAGAAAAAGCATTCAGGTTTTTAAATAAAAACTAGACGAAACTACGTATTTGGGAGTATGTTGTTGAGGTTTAGGCGCAGTTATTGACATCATCTGTCGAGCTTTTTCCGAACTGTTTTGGGGCCGGCTTCCAGTCTTACCGGATTCAGTAGAATACCAGTATTTTTACATGGAGTTACTGCCTATCTGACCTCCACAACCCAGTTAGGACTGGGTAATACGATACCCCTTAGTAAGTAACCCAAAGTCAATTGTTTATATAGGAGGTTTGATATAAGACTGGTTGTCAGACTTTCGAGCCACTGACTGCCGACTGTCAAAGATCTATAAATGATAGCCGGGAACAACGGCTGCAGCAGGTGCAGTTATTGTAATTACATATAAATAAATGTTTTTGTAACCTAAAGCATTTATTCCCTTACATAAGCGGTACTCAGACAAAACATTGTAAATAAAAAAATCCAGGGTTCCTACTATCTTTCTACGATGTTCATTTACAACAATAAAAATGCTGATGAACATTTGCAATACAGAATTTAATTATTAATTCAATTTAATTTATTTTTAATTCAGAATCAAAAATTAAAAAAATAATATCATTCTCATATTAGTTACTAGCTTTTGCCCGCGGCTTCGCTCGCGTTAATTTAGTATTTGACAATCAATTCCGGTTTAACTCTAATTGTAATAATATAATTCAATCATGATTCGAAACACACGTGGCGCCATCTATTATCATAAGAACGTTATTGTTGTTTTCCTCGGAAACAGTATTTTTTTTCGGGATGAAAGGTATCCTATGTTCGTTTCTGTATACCTGACAGCGTATATACAAAATTTCAGGATGATCGGTTCAGTGGTTTAGGCGTGAAAAGGTAACAAACAAACAAACAAACTTACTTTCGCATTTATAATATTAGTAAGGATAAGGATAAAGATTCAGGAATTTACTATTTCAGAAATATTCTATTCGTGAAATATCACTACATAGTATAAAGCAAAGTCGCTTCCCGCTGTCTGTCCCTATGTATGCTTAGATCTTTAAAACTACGCAACGTATTTTGATGCGGTTTTTTTAATAGATAGAGTGATTCAAGAGGAAGGTTTATATGTATATTGGACCGTGCGGAGCCGGGGCGGGACGCTAGTTATATTATTAAAAAAAGGAAAATTGTTTTTCATCATCAGTTTTAAATAATAAACATTAATTCAAACTAAACCCAATTCTGTTTGCGCATTTAGTCAATGTTTTTGTTTGCATATTTCGTTGTCACAACAAAATTTTGTGAAACAAAAACAAAAAAAATATATACTCGTGATTCAAAAAGACTTTCGATTATAATATTATGTGTTACATCCACCATTGCCTGTGTGTTGCATTGCATACAGAATATAATATTTAAAGGTAGATTTTTTTCAGTAAAGAAAATACCTAACTTCTATTAATTTAAATAAACCTTTGGTTATAGTAGTTGTAATAAATTAGCTTTTGCAGCTCAGCGTTTATATTGACGTTTGTTGATGAATATTGAACGATTTTACTATTAGCGTTTTCACTTGGCTTCTACCGTATCTTTGGTATAAGTATCTATTATTTCCAAGGCAATTATGTTCAGAGTCCCGTTTTACTTACAGATAGCTTTATGAGTATCGGCGTGTGTTGAATAGCGCGAGTCGCCTACAATTACTTATATCTGCACTAATTTTATGGCCCCACTCGAACTGATTATAGATATATGCTGAAATCTTACATGTAGAAATCAATTCTCTGTTTAGAAGTTTGTTATTTCGTATCGTAGAAACAAGAGATCTTTGCCTACCATCATAGTGTCTGCAGCGCTCGGAAAATGGAAAATAAAAATAAGTTTACATTAGATATCATTGCTGAAAAACTTGCTTAAAAAACCGCTATCGTCGATGAAACTTATATGTCAGAAAATGTTATGAATTTATGATACTATGAAGGAGCTGAAAATTAAAAATACTTCCTGTCGATGTCGATCTAATATAACGATGTATCGATACCCTGTCGTTTATTGCCTTAGGATGTGGATAAAAGGCAAGTCGTGTGAAATTACATTAAATCAGTGACAAATTGACGTAGCTGCTGTGAGCGGCCGGAAGGACATGACGAAATTATAGGGGTTCCCGACATCACACAATTATAGTGTCCGCGAAACCCTAAAACGAGGAAACATTTTATACAGTTAGAGCGAGGGTCGTTTATTACAAGATTTTTGTCGTGCGCTCCGCCGCAATCAAACATTTCATTTACATAGAAAAATGAAGCTTTTATTCTGAAATACGTTACAGGAGATGACGATTCATAAATTCACGATATTAAAGCCGTTAAAATTTATAAAAATTCAAATGCGTATTCCAATGACGTTATAAAAGATTTTCCGTCTATGTTTTGGTCCTATTTGTGTGAATAAAACAAAGGCTTCCTCTTTTCATTTGCAATTTTTATTACCTCCGAGTCACATTACATTAGGTTTACGTGGTTTTGTATTCAAACGTATGTGCAGTGAGTATTAGAGGTAGGTATTTATTTGTAAAGGTGTGTAATCTAGTTCAATCCTGTTCGCTAAAACAGATACAGCTGCTACCTAGGAGGAGCAGAATAAGGTGTGAGAGGGACAAAGACGGATGTGGGACATGTAGCATGTGTGAGGGAGACGGCAGGAGGTAATCCTCACCGACACAACTCACCGCCAGACTTAGGAAATGAAAGCCAACCGAACCCAAATTCATTAATGTTATCGTGTTTGCCATTCTAACACTTGCAGAGGTATGAGAGCTGCAGATAACTAGCGCAAAACTAAAACAGTTTGGAGCCAATTCCAACTTGTTGTGTGCACTTATTTATTATTTACTTCACCGTCTGTTTCCCTTTGCTAAAGTTTAATATTTAGTTAATTAAATCTACGATTAAAGTTACAAACTCTCAGTGTCCGTCTGTCTGACTCAAGCTTAAGCATTTATATAAATCTCGATTTATTTGAGTACGTCCAAAGTAATTTATTACTTTTGAAATTAAGATTCTTATTCTTATGTTCTAGAATTGCCGAAGCTTATTTTATGTTGTATTTTCGTATTTCTTCTTATATTCTCATTTGGTGCGCGCATTAATGTGTCCATAATTAACTACAATCTGTGGTTAATTGACTGTAAGTACACTAAAGACCTAAATTAATTAGTTCAATCTAGGATTGAGCGCATGAACGTAATTGGGTGGTCATTGTACCAACTAGGAATATTAGTGAGGCATCAGTGGACATGGTTATGATTAAGTAGATAAAAAAAGAGAAAAAAAGGTTATTATTATTTGTACAAAAAAGGTTTCACTTACAAACAGTACTGTAGAGACCTAAACCTCTACGGTGATTTAAGAAGAATATCAGGCACGTTATAAATTAAAAAAAAGGAATAAACATTAGCTTTGAAAGAGGAATTAGAAAAGTTTAGACAGCCTAGGCGTCTGAAAACTGGTGACATGGAATAATATAATTCTAACTATCTGAGTTCAACCATCTAAAGGCCTTTTATTTAGAATTTAAAGTAGGGTACAAGCCAGTATACTGGTATTCTGCAGTACTTATCAAGTAAAAATTCATAATTATAAGATTTCAAAATACGACTTTTTGTTTTTTGTTTGTTATCTTGTTGCTAGTATTAAAAAAGCTAGGATAACATCGACCCTACTTTCATAACATAAAATGAAGCGCTTTATAAAGCCCTTTTCTGAAAATATGAACCTCATTGCTTGGACAGTTTTGACGCATAGTCCTTTATCTTTGTATGTTATATTCATATGTCACTGGCCAGTTTGCGTACACAGAAGTATTTTAATCATTTGGAATAATTTGACATTTGTTTGTTTTCAAATGAACCCTTTTGTCAAGTGGCCTGTGATTAGCTTTCTGATACTGTGCTGTAATGAGTCCCATTATTTCTTATGTTAAGCTTACTGTGTGCCTCAATCCGGTTGAAATAGTGTTTATGACATTTTCTTAAACCTACTTACAATGCTATTATAAATGGAATGTTTACATAGTCAGATCCATTAACATGGATGCAAACTAAATCTCTGATAGAGAGCTCCAAATTCTAAAAGCCTAGGTTATACAAACACATTTCTCAAGCTTAGCTAAAACCCAATGTGCCGTGGAGTGCTTTATCAACATACATTCAAAACTTCGCCACGACTTGGAACATTGAATTTAAAATATACTAAAGTGCGCAGATGTCATATTTTTCTAAGATTTTACGAAAAAAGGACTTCAGAAAGGAGACTTTATTTACGTAGTCGGTGTGACGATGGAGCAAAGATCTAAATGTACTTTTACGTTTAGATGTTTGCTTCAGTGAGGTCTAGATAGTTTAGATAAGAGAGGGCAAAACATTTACCTACTTACTGGAAAGGGTATTGAGTTTTTTTACTCAGATGTTTTGTCCAATGTCAGAAAAGTCGAGCCCTAAATAAATAAATGTTACGATACGAAACTATCTTCGTAATTATTTTTTGTGAGAATATCCTTGCGGAAGACAGGAGAGGAACTGTACCAGCCAGTGACAATGCAGATACTCAACAATAAAAATATAGTTAAATTCTATGAATAACCTGCTTCACTTCTGTAGAAAAGAAATAACGAGATGATTTTATAAAGTGACTGAACAATAGCATTCAATTATAAACTAATGATATAAAAATAACGATAACATTAAGTAAATCGCGGATTATTTCTATGAAGGACGTTATGCTTGTTAAAGTGACTAGTTGCAGCTCAGTTATGGCATTCTGTTATTGTTTGACGCACACAATCTTACGACGTTATTAAAACAGAAACTTACATAACATGCTACGATAAAGGTAGAAATAAATCAGTGACAAGAAGTGTTATTATTGTTTGAAAATCGAACAATTAACCGACATATTAAAAAAAAAAATCGTATTGAATAATTTTGCGTCAACGAAAATAACAGTTACATATGCGGTAGCTACGGCATAGCGTGTAGCTGACGTCACCGCTACGAGCTACGCGGTCGTAGCAGATTTCGGAACTGCTACGCATCGATTCAATTATGAAGTACGGTCGGCAATAAACACATGGGGATTTTCGAATACTGCCAAACAAAAGTTGCCGTTAGGTTACTGATCAAAGTAAGTGAGGTAAATATTGCGGTGAACTAGTTTTTTTTATACTTGCCTACTATGTATTATGCACCCATGTTATTGTTAAGTAACTTACGCTGTAAACTGTAGATTATAAGTGCATATTTATATTAAAATACCAATCTGTTTTTTCTTACGAAAAGAAGCCAGTATGTGTCTACTAAGTATATTTAAAATAATGATGTTAATATTATCAAGCGAGTTTTTAATGAACTGAAGTAATTTCGAAGGTAAGTTTGCCATCCACGTCAATTAAAAAAAAAATTTTTTTAGTTTATTCAACCAAATCAAAAGTACATAGGGTATTTGGAGCTAAATAACGGGTGTAAAAAAACGTTATCGAGCCCGAAAGTTACTTATTGAAAATTGTGGTTTTTTTTTTGTACTGAACCATATTTGAAAACCTCCAGGTTTCCAAATATGGTTCAGTACGGAGATATTGATGGTTCCAACTTCTCTTCAATCTTATGAATACTAGTTTCAAATGTTAAGATTTTGAATACTTTATTGACTCCTGCATGCACCCATAAACACAATGTTTTGCGTTACATTGCGCGCTACCGTAAATAGCGATTTCATAAACCGAATATAAAAGTCCCTTCCCGCAATAGGTTTTGCTCAATTTACTTGGTTTGATATGTCTGTGATGGGTCCTTTTACACCTTTTATAATATCAGTATAATAATATCACAATTCCAAGAACGCGGGAACCGCAGTTCTTGGAATAGGTTATACTATGTTATATTGCCAGTGGCAATGGCACCGATTTACGAGTTTGAGGTTTTTTTTAAATTGTATATAATATTCCACAGTTAATCTGTGAACAGCGTTCTGGGCTTCAATAATGTTCAAATGTTATTTTTCTCTCTTTTTTATACCATATATTGTAGCTGTTTGCTGTCCCTCTTGTATAAAATAAAATAAGGTCGTGTGCTCGAACCTAGGCTTGCATCTCCACTGTTCTCCAAACGGCGAATGACAACATTGTGAGGAAACCAGCATGTCCTAGAACCAAAAAGTCAAAGACGTGGCCCGTCGTGGGCCTCTCCCTCTCATAGAGAGGAGGCCTATGTCTCAGCAGTGCGAATTTTATAGGCTGATCATGCATAATGAGAACTATTTTACTTAATGTCATCGTATCACATTCGTCGTCAGATACCAATAAATGAATTACGTAATCAATGAAGGTGTTGTTTTTTATAAATATTGCTCTTTAAAAGAGGTTTATTTCTCAACTCAAAATTGGTAAATATTAAACCTTCACCTAATTGTTAAGTGTTTGCTAGTATTATGTTCTAGTAACAAATTAACCGATGTTTTGCCCTAGTAATAGTGCTGTGCTCTGAGTATTTAGATTTAGGTCAAGTGTACCTACCTGAGTGAAGAAACTTGTGCAAGACGTTTGCTAAGGTACATTCAGCCCCAAAAAGATGTAAACACGGACAAGGAAGGATTTCAATCCTTGCTATTCGTATGACATTATCAGCCTGTGTACCTTGTTTGGCCATATGGTGTTTATATTATTATGTATCCGGCCTGTGTAGGAGGTTTTGGTGTAACGAATTGTTTACTATGTTTTATAGCTTAACATTGTAAACAAAATTATAGAATAATGAGTATTGCTTGTAAACAATGAAATGGTTCCTTGTCCGTGTTTGAAAAAGATCCCATCTCCAAGTTACAATCGTTATTTCTCGCGAAAATTTAGGACGGTGTATACATATTGGTTCTTGTGACTGTACAGCGACATCAAATCTAGCAAAGATAATATAATCCTGTAGTCAGAAAGCGTCTGATCTGTACCGTGACGGACTTTCCTAGGATTTTTACGGAGTAGTCTACTTAATTCCTTTGCTCAAGGCAAAGTATTTATTCATTTATTAAATTCTGGGAATTCAAAACATGTCTCAAACGTTAATAAGTTCAAACGCTTTATCTATATATAGCCTGACATGGTATTACTTAAACGAAAAGAAAATAACGAAACAATATGCTTTATTATTAAAAAAAAGGACACAGTAGTACAAAAGACAGTCCCTAGAGTGTTACCATAGCACTTTTATATACAAACACTAAAACAAACACATTGCAGTTAAAATTGATCGGAAACAAAACCCGGGCTCTCCGGGGATTCACGCAATAGTAATTTTATTGCAATCGTCTCGAATATTCGTTTCATTTCGAGAAACCGTAATAGAATTGAAGTAGGTACTGCATTATAAAATATTTTGCACTCATTTAGATTCGTCTCGATAGAAAGAACGCTTTGGGAGGAAATTTCAGCGTTTTCAATTTACTCGAGAAGCATGCAGAACCCTCGGCGGATATAAACTTACTTATCTAGTGAGATCACATCTCCACATCTCACACACGTTTTATGATGCTGTGCAGCGAAAAGATCGATGTTTCCACGCTCGTTCTGAAAATGTGTTGGCTTCGTCTTAATCCCAGTTTTACCTGGACTAATGCCAGCGGCCGTTTGTTAAAGAAATTGTTCGTGCGCTTTACCAGGTGCACTGGTTCTTTTACTCTTCGTGTGGCTAGCTGTAGCTAGTTTTACGATGTTGTTCACCCTCACCTAGATTTTTACAATCAACGTTCAAATTACTAGACTTTATTTTATAGTATAAGCATAGTGTTGTACCACCTGCCCACTAGTCACAGCTCGGTCACTCAACGGCTTCAATTGGACATGGCTAAGCGATTGAATTCGGCAACGAGACGGAACTTTGCTTGGATAGCTCGGGTACTGATTGTTCCGGGTGTTGGTGTTTCAACAATTGTGTGATTTGTGAATTGTGTTTTGAAGAGTTTTTGTAATTAAAGACTCTTTGCATGGGTAGATTTATATAACTAATCATGACCAAACATAATCGTAGAATACACCATTATATTCCACCATAGTTTATGTAAACTTTTTTACAACACTCACGAGGCCTAACAATGGTTGAAAACATTAAAGTTAAGTTATTTTATTGTAGCATGCCACAATAACAATGGACTTAAATCAAGTTATATTTTAAAGTCGTAAATCGCGATGACAGTCTGCGGCTATTAAAAGTTGTTTGTATTTTATAATGAAACTCGGTGAGTTAATTACATTAATCTTAATTAGATCAATTTTGATCAACATTAAACAAAAAGTATCCTAAAACAAAATTAATATATCAAACTGTCTGTGTGATCAGGATTTGTTTCGTGAAAGGTCGAGTCATGATGAACCCGCCGAGTCCCGTTTATTTTCTTTCTAAGGCAACTTTCATGTCGCCCTAAAATCTTTGTAGATTTCCTTTCTATTTTATTTTCTTACCAAATCATTGTTTACGTATTGAAAATGCTGAAATTTCTTCACAGTTTCTGTTTTACAGGAGGTTCTAGATAGACAATGCCGTTGTCTACCGAGAACAATTTCACGGAAACATTTCAATGTCTTAGTACCAACATTACACGGTTTGAAGAGGTATTCCAGGAAGGGCGTAAGAATAATGTTGTTTCACAAAATACGTTTCTTTCAATTCAAGTGTTCAAAGGGTTCATCGGCCTGTGTTCTACACAAACTCAGTTATACAAATTGACTCGTCTCGTTATTCTAACTAGAGTTCGTAGTTAACGATACATGATGATGCGAGTAAGGATACAAGTAGATGTTGATTAACATATTAGGTGTTTCCCGCTGAGTAGAATACACGACGCAAATGAAGAGAAACTGGAAATTACAGAATAATATAATCCTGTAATGGAGTTGAACGACATCATACAGTATGAATCTTTCAAGTGGGCGTGGATGGCCAAATCCGAAACTATAGGGAATACTGAAAAATGCTCAAAAGAGTCTCGAGCTCGATTTTGATGAAAACTAAAACTGCATCATTGGATTTTTGAAAAAACAATATTCCTAGCCAGGAATCGAACCTGTTGGTTTTGAAAAAAAAACACGCACTGAATTATTACACCATTCAATAGTGTCGCTAATAAGGATCAAATTCTGGGAAGTAATGTCATGCGCCAAATTTAAAGAAAATGATTTTTTTTTGCCATCCACGTCCACTTGAAAAATTCAATACGACTAGATTATGCCCGCATGGTGTTCGGTAATTGTCCCATAGAATCTCTATCAGACTTTATAATAAAGATCTCGTAATCGTATAATCTTAAATATCGTAATGTACGATCGTACACACGGCGACCAATCAAGCTATATAAAACCAGTTTATGGGATCTCTCATTGTTTTGGCAATATATATACAAAGCGAAGCCATGTTATACTATAAAGCTTGATTCGTGGCCGTGTGTACTACTTAGATGTTCTTCTATTTAATGTTCAATAAAGAGGCTCCAGTTTTCTTTAATTGTTATAACTGTTATTTTCTAAGCAAGTTTCTGCGTATGCTCCTGTAAGTGTCATTATGTTTCATCCACTACCGCAACTCGCAGTGATTCTTATGTCAGAAAAACAACTAGAGTGGAAATTAAAGAAATACACACATATTTGGCACAAAATGGAAGACAATAAGAGTTTCTTTATAAAAAAAATCCGGCTGGAGATTCGAACCCAAGATCTTCAGTTCGTCAGACGCTCTATAAACCACTAGATATAAACAGACAAGCATTGGCTACTTACAACTACAATACAAGTTGCTCCAGCGAGTTGTATCTCGGAGTACTACGAAGCTTCTAAACAAGGTTGGCGAGATGCGGATCCCTGCAGTGCTATCTCTCTTCACATTAACATATCTTACTTAACCACCTCGAAGAACGAAAATATATTAACTATGTATATCTTAGAAATGCTAATATTTTAACTTTCATAACGAGGTACGTTTCAAAAGCTTATGGAGTTGAAAACATTTTCTGAATGCTGAAATACTTTTTAGAGCATTTTCTTTTCTAAATTGTTAATTAAAATGTTTTAACCGTTTTACGTAATAGGTTCTTTGGAATTCAGATTTCTGAGTGAAAAGTCAAATGTTGTTTTTTTTTTTCATAATGCAAATCTTCGCCGGCTTGGCAATTTATCTCACAGATATTCGGATTTCAAATTAGTCGCGTTATAAGTAACATGATATTTGTTGAAAATGTCTATTCCTACGACGCGGCGACGTTTCTAGTACGTCCTACATTTCCACGTCACGACAAGAATTGATAAGTATACAGGGTGAATTTTTCAAGTGGGTGTGAATGGCTAAATCCGAAACTATGAGGAATAGCGAAAAATACTCAAAGGACTCTCAAGCCCGATTTTAATGAAAACTAAAACTGCATCATAAGATTTCTGGAAAATCAATATTCCTTTGCTAGCCAGGAATCGAACGCGTTGATGTGATATGTCATTACTCCTCAGAATTTGATCATTAATTGCGAAGCTTTCGAATGGTGTAATAATACAGTGTGTGCTTTTTTTCCAAAATCAACGGGTTCGATTCCTGGCTAGGGATATTGATTTTCCAGAAATAAAATGATTCAGTTTTAATTTTCATCAAAATCGGGCTCGAGACTCCTTTGAGAATTTTTCGTTATTCTTTTGAGCATTTTTCAGTATTCCCTATAGTTTCGGATTTGGCCATCCACGTCCAGTTAAAAATTCACCCTGTATATCTACACGTCTGGTATATTGGCCATATCGGAAATCTGACTAGCATAATATTATACGGCGTGTTTCAGAAAGATATGGTCAATTTTAAGGGTGTGGTACCTACAGTTCATCAAACTGAACAGCTTTATTTTTTTTAAATATTGAAATCGCAAAAATATAATCAGCTGTCCCATACATTTGGGTCGAGTAGGTATTGAAGTTTTAAATAGGACCGCTGATTATTTTGTCGCGATTACAGTATTGGTCCCATACAGAAAGTTACCTTTCTGATACATTCTGTATATGAGGAAATGCTTCTACAAAAACCGATTCGTTTGTCAGCGGATATAAGTTTTGTAACATACGTTATCCGTCTTTATTTCAACATAGTGTTGACATTACCTTCTTTCAACTTTTTCCAACGAGTGTGGCACAAAGCTTGGATTATTTTAGAAGAGAAAATCTAGTAGCTGCACTTTCCTTTCATGTGCTGTAATAGCAATAAATAATTCATAAGTCCCCGTAACTCTACGATCACTAATCCATTTGTTTTAGTTGATTATAGTGATTATGATTATAGGTACTATAGTACCCGGGATGTGTACAGACAGTTTAAACATAAATGAAAAGGGCTTAAGATAATCAATTCAGATAATTATTAGTTCGAAATGGTCGAAATAATATTTTTACATGTAACCCACTGACAGACGTCCTGGCTCTGTCTTACTTTTTCTATTCTTCTAATTTTGAAATTATATTTATGGTATTTTATTTATAATGTGCCAGACAGTCTTCTAAAATTACCATAAAGATTACCTCTCTACAGTACAGTGGCGAAGGGTCAAATTTTCGTAAAGGGAAGCCGAAGAACAAAATGATAATTGTAATTTTTTTTTTCGACACCCTATATTTTATTTTTGGTTTAACCTCATTTTCGCTATCAGCGACTATTGCTTTCTTTGTTATGTTATGTTGTATGGCATTTTTGTAATGTTTTCAATCCTATGATGTATTCAATGTCTGTACTGTGATGAGATACCCACATCACAGTAAACCCACAGATGTGTAATAATCTATAATAATAGTCTAATATACTATTTGTCTACAGTAGACACTACGTAAAGTGCCTTGTTCCCGAAGGGAAACCGGCAGGAATTGGTTTCTTAGGTGCCTTCGGGCCTGCTACAGTACCTACTACCTTCTACCTTCCCATTAAGACCGCTCATAGAAGCAGACTATGTGATGGCCTTTGTACAGCATGGCAATAAAACTAAGCCCTAGCTTTAAGCAATAAGCTTTCGTTACGAAAACATAATTTCATGTTGAATATTTAATATCATGTCAAAAAATATAATTGAATTACGTATCTCTTTGAGAACTAGACGAACTAAGCATCAAAATTAATAATGTAGAAAGACGTGAAAATAATTTACACAAACAATATTCTAGAAGCTGTCAAATGTTCTCGTACTTACCTTATACTTAGTAGCTAGTAGCTCCGCCCCGCGGTTTCATCCGTACCTATAGAGATTTATACAGGAACCATTCATTTTTACGCCAAAATTAACCTTTGTCACTCAGAGGTCTATCCTTAGTGTTAATTTTGCAGAACAATGACTTTTATTCTTGACGCCATAAGGTTTATGTCAAAATAATAGAAAGGAATGTACTTGAATTATCTCTATGTAAAAAAAATACTTCGATACGTTGCTCCGTTGTTGCGTGAAAGAAGGAAAAACCAACATTATCGCGTGTATAATGGGAAAGTAGCATAGTAGGTTTACAGTTTCACACTTTAATTTCCCGGTGCTAAATAAAAGGTGCTAACAGAATCAGCAGCGGTCTCATCTCGACGTCTCTCCAGCTCCACTGTCCTCCCTTAATTCATTATGTAATAGAATTTTTAATGTCATCTCTATGTGCATTTTCATTTTACAGCGCAATTGGAACAATTAATTTCCGCGACGGAAACACGCTGTTTCGTCGTGACAGTAAATGTTTCGTGTTTTTGGTAGTAGCGAGAATTAGGTGGATTATTCTCACATCACGTTTAAAAACAACGTTCGTTTAGTAAGGCACTTTAAAGATCAGTTATATTTCCACTAAATGGTACGATCGCTATAAATTCCGAGCTTATTTCATATTTTTATAGATTCTGCGAACTCAAGGATTCATAGGAATAACAAGTTTTTATATTCAAACTTTAGTTATGACTACTGGATAGTATCGGAGTGGGAAGGGTTGTTGGTATAATATTTCAGTATTTATTTGCAAACTATTTATAGACTGGGTATTGAATACGCGGTATTCCAGTTCCCACCACGCTCTCCACTTTACTACTAAATAATTCAAATAGAAATAACAAAACAATATAAAAACAGGGATCTCCTTTATTTTAAAGTTCTTATTTAAAGTAACAGTTACGTACATAAGGTTCGTCGAAGCGAAACATCACTATCATCTTTAAAGTCCTAATACAAGTTAATTATGTACAAGTATAAAATTCACTACGTTCAACTCACGTTGTTGATCAAATAACTTTACCTGCATCATTTTCATGTAATTTTTCAATCACTAAAGTCTAACACTGATTTTAGATGAGAAAATGACAAGTTCGTGATTTTTATTTAGTCTTCTGATCATCGGACAGTCCTGTGAACGAAAAGATGTGGTTAATGTTAATTTTTTTAAGTCTTTATTAACTCTCCTTTTAGGTGCCTAATTGAAAAATTCCCTCCTTCCCCTCGACACTACTAAGCCGCACTACTGGTAGTGTCGTGGGTATTTTTTTTCCCTTCTGCACTACTGTTCAGTATTGTCGTAAGTATTTTTAAAATACATATATATTTTAATTACCTGTATCTAGTTGCGAAAATAAATTAGTAATATAGTAGTGTCGAAGGGAAGGAGAGGAAACATTCCGATAACAACGAATCCATTTTTTTTAAATTATAGATGTTTTATTCAAACTAAAACTTGTGTTTTATTCAATCAAGTTACATACTAACAAACACAATGAAATTTATCATTAATATTTCGCTATAAAAAGGTTCACAACGGTAAACCACGGTGCGATACATTTTCAATCCATTTCCAATTACTCCCTGCATGGACAGGACATGATTGGATGAGATATATTATACGTACATACATATAATATAATATATCTCGTCCAAATAAATGAATACATCTCGTAACTTATACTGTGAACAAAAATGTAAGGCATACGACACTAAAAAAAGGAAATATGACATTTACTTTGGTATTTCGATCAAATAAAATTCGGATATTTATTTCAATATTCGAATTTCATTTCTAATTTTTTCATATTTATGGAGTATATAACTTCTATAAGTAATATCATAAAGTGCTTGGAAAATATAATCATCATTGAAATGGGCGAAGTTCATTTTCTTGTGGCTTCTCGCAATGGCTTGTGTCCAATACGAACGTGTGAATACGAGAAAACGGCATTTGAATTACGTTTTCTCCCATCATGTATCGGTGCAATGTTTCCATCCTTGTATGTGATTAGTCGAACAAGATGGGATTACACACTGAGCGCAATGCGGTGCCGCAAAGCGAGTTTGGTATGTTTTGTTTTTGATCATTCGTACTTTCAGTTCGTATTATGGAACGCAGAACAATTAACAAAAGCAAAACGATACCATCTCGCTAAACGGCTTTGGGTCTTGGCGTAGAGCTCTTTAGTAAAGATATCTATAGATATGCTCGATATTTGAATTTGTGATCGGACGAATAAATAAGTAACAGATGATCTATTTTGTATTTAGACCCTGTCCGTTATTTATATGAAAGTATAAGCTGCTGTAACGCGTCAAGTTTACATCCGCCAATGCTAAACACGAAGAACTTCATGCCTGTAATCCCCGAAGGGTTAGGCAGAGGTGTGTATAATAGTACACCCACATCTTACCAGTTATGTTCAAGTCCCTTGTTAGCTCGCTCTAACAAGGGACTTAAACATAACTATTACTACATACTAACTATAGCCTTTAACCGGCACAAATCCGGACTCCATGACTGATGAAATTCCAGATGGAAACACCCGAAAACATTTTGCCCGACCCGGGAATCGAACCCAGAACCTCATGCTCAGCAGTCACGAGGCAGTCTAACTAAACACGAAGATAACTTCTAATAAATAATGTGAATTTCTTACCAGTGCCTGTACAACAAACAGTTGAGTATCGCCAGGACGCCAATGTGTGACGTCGACCGTCGCAGCCCTGGAACAATAAGCAACGCGTTACCGCCGCACTAGCTCCGAATTAACGTCATCATGGCCGCTTTATAGTTATCATAAAGTTGGGATACTGCAATCTGCGCCATTAATGTTGCCCGCGCCTTGAAATTGTTTTTATGCTGAGGTAACGATTGTTGTTTAATTAGATTTTAGGTGGGTTTTTAACACGTGTAATGGCTGATGACAAGTACTGTAATGTTTGGTTATGTGCACTCTGAAAACTCTGAAAGTCGAAATAATTACTGAATTCTATTAGACTTTCGCGTTTTTACCATTGTTGTGACTACAGGACACAGTGGCGTCGCGAAGAGTATGTGAAGATCGTTGCAGGTGTGCTACGATCTTTACATACTCTTTTGCTTCGTCCACGTGCATACATCTAACCTTACACGCACGCCACTTGTGAGTAGCGCCAACTGACACATCTGAAGAATAACACCAACACCTATAGTCAGTATATGTCCTAACTACGGCATCCCCACTAGGCGTTTTCACTCATATTTGTCTTGTATACCTTTTGTTAGTCGCCTCATACACTTAATGCGACTAAACTTTCTAAGCATACTACAACAATTTTTTGTCACTACATCTTCCGTAAAAATATATTAAAACATTAAATTATACAAATTGGACCCACCTGTCAAGCCCGCCCCAGGGTTATTATGAAAACGTTATAGTAAAGGTCAGCACTTTGTAAAATAAACGTGTTTTTGATTTAGCCACAAGGGGAAATGTCAACTAGACAACCTACTTATGGTATGTACTGTCAGACCGTCATATACCCAAGGTTTAAATATCACGAATTTATAAACGCTTAATTGTTTTGTTTTCTCCATTGGGTTTTGACAGAATTATCATATACAGTGTGTCGAAACACACAATTAATAAACTACTGAAACCTGAAAGTTTTTAATTACTGCAATAATGGTCCAGATGCATTTTAACACAGTACAGGATTTTAATTACTCGTCTCCCAAACACCCCTGATTGTAATTAACACATTTCCAAATAACAGCTCAGAATTACTGTTACTGCTAGTGGAATAAGCGTAGGAATTTATCGATAATGATTTAGTGAACATACGAGTCGAAAAACGATCTGTTCATAATATTCTTTTCCCGCCTACGGCTGTTACAGAGGCATCTTCAGAATCATTTGCCAAATACACTTGGCTCGAGACCTTAGTATTAGGACACCCACTAGATTGCCCGGTTAAGCCGACAAAGCTTAAAAAAAAAATTAACATAACACCACGTTTTCCTTCGAAGCACGCTTCGAAGCAGGCGGTTGAGGGTACACCTGAAAGCAAATGTGGCATTCGAGATTGTGAGGGGTGAGCGTGAGTGTTCTTGGAAACAAATAGAGTATGTTATAATAACTGATACGATAAGGAGTACCCTGCTAGATCATTCTAGGAACTGCAACAATTGGTAGGTAACCTTCTAGTGAACTGGGGGAAAACCAATTAATGGATGTTGTTGTGGTGTACCAAAATCAGGTTCACGAAAATGTCACTATTAATATTTTGAAGATAAATAGAGGAATAAACCTGATAGTGCAAAATCATGATTTTACACCTTATAAATGAAAATTGGTGATGAATGAATTATGCGATAAATACTTGACGTAAAATAGATGCAAGTAAAAACCTCAAACATGAAAGTCACTAAACAAGAGCACGTCGTACCATTCTAGTAAAACTTTAGAAAACCTACAGGATTTTAATACAGGACTTGCTATTAAAATAATCTGAAATTATAATTTCCTTTTGAACACACGCCCGTAGAGACCGGTGACATCCCTAGACCTGACAGGCGCGTGGGAAGTAAAGTATCCAAAATGTTTAGTCATTACTGAGACCTTCGCAGCTTTAGAAATGCGTGAATTTCTCCTCCAATTTCTATTTCAACGATTGTAAGTAGGCTAAGTACTTGCTTATTCATTGCAGAAATCCTTTATGGGTTCTTATAACGCATGCCATTACCCAATACGCTTTCTCGCGAGACTTCAATCCTGCCTGCGACTCAAGTTTGTATCGACCTTAACATCTCGACGAAATATTACCCTATTTATAAGAAACATTGTTGCTGTACGGTGACGGATATTCTGAAGAATGCCTATGAAAATGTCAGAGTAGGCAATAACCTCCTCTTTATTGCTGTGCTCTTGGTAATTCTGGTGCTCCGATGACTGAAAAAGTTACTCTGTTAAAGCAAATGTTTTGTTAGTGATTGCACTTTGGTAAATAGATATGGATGGTTCTTCAGATAATCTTAATGTTACACTTTATGAACGTTCTGATTTGTTGAATATTACGGTGTTTAATAATTCATGATTGAAATATCTTTTATTGTTATAATGGGGTCCAAAACCAGTGCTATCTTTGAAATAACAGATTTGGTTTTATTTCCCCCAAAAGCAATGTGTTTCTTTTTTTTTTGCTTAACCTATATTGTGCCACCATGGTGGCATGAGAAAAGAGCACATGGAAGGAATTGGGGAAGGCCTTTGCCCAGCAGTGGGACAGTACAGGGTATTAAAAAAAAACCTATATTGTCCCACATCTGGTCAAAGCCCTCCCCAATTCCTTCCCCGAATTCGTTTCTCGTGCCACTTCGAACCAACTTCTTAAATAAAACAATTTTATTGATATTTGTATGGTATAATACCAAACAATTTAACAACAAGGGATATGTAAATAAACAGTAATGTTCCGTTATCCGAACAAAAACAAAACAGAATAAGGGAATGTTATCTATCTACCTACTTGAGTAAGTTTGCTAAGTCAACAAGGAAACGATGGCCAAAAGCAATGGTTTAACGATGACCATGGCGGTAACAAAATAAACATTGGGGGAAGTTCTAACTTAATTATCGTTACATTGTTTTCAAGTTTGTTTACATAACCCTGTAATAACCCGTTTTGTGTCTCAATTAAAATAGAATGTTGGTTGGTGTACCGATCCCAAATAGGTCATCTCAACCAACAACAACAATTGATACTTTAGGTACTCTGCATATAACATCACACCTGTAATCTCCGAAGGCTTAGGCACAGGTGTACCTAATAGAACACCCACATTACGCCAGTTATGTTTAAGTCCCATGTAATAGGGGGCAAGCCTATTACCATCAACCGGGCTCAAATTTAGACTCCGTGGCTGCTACTGAGAAATTTCTGATAGAAAACTACCCTGTTACTATATTTATCTCTGTATATAGCCTTGCTTTTACCAAAAAATATAAATACTAATCGATAATCAAAACACCAATTTTCACTTAGCTCTAAAAAGCTCAATTTGACACGCAAATCAACATTAATTAAACAGATTATAAGTCCCTAACTCACCGAGTCGCAGACATAATCACTGCCAGACAGAAAACGCTGAAACTTACGACTGGTTAATAAGAAGTGACAGTCCGCAGCCTACCGCCGGCGACAGCATACCAACCTATTTGCATAACCGCAGTTTGTGACCAACAAACTCAAAACTGCCATTAAATTAGCACATACGTAGGTAAGTTTTGTAAGTACCATGTATCACTTTGCATCCTCTAATCTAGACTATGATTCATAACAATAATGGCGGCTAAAGTACTGGCACATGCGATTCCTCCTCGCTGTCGTTGGTCATAGAGAATACGTGAAATGAATATTCATTGGTAGGATTTCATCGATTTATCTCTTTACCGCGGATCGGTTACGTCCTCGTTGCTTAAGTAGGTACGGATATGAATGGATTTTAAAAGTCATTTGCGACATTGATAATGATGATAATGTGATGCGCGTTTTATAAAGAATTTTATAGTAGTTACGTTGCCTATATCTTTTTACAAAAGCTGATTTGAAGTTTTTTTTATAGAAAACGTAGGCATCTAATTGTTTCAGGGGCATATTTTCAGTTTTCGCATTTTATTAAATTTTACTTAAAGCTTACGGCACTTATATCACTGTTCTGAAACGTAGGTTAGGCTAAATTATAGTACCTCTTTTTTCTCACAATTATTAATCTTCTTTTAGAGGGAATAGACAGCTACAAGATTCAAGATTCATGATCCTTTATTTGCATGAAATACGATGTTACAAACTTCTATACAATATAATACTATGTTAATACTTTGAAAAGTAATGTTCAGTGGTGTTTAATGCAATACCTACCATGTCTTACCACCAAGCTATTCATATCGTATCGTACATGATAGTATGACAAGTCGATTGCCTTTGCTGCGTCACCGTGATGCGACTATAAACCTCCATAAATTGTTGGAGTCGAGCCATGAGAAACCGAATACTATTGTATGTGCAGTTAAATGAATCTGAATTTCATCTCCCGGCATCTAGACCGCATGCGAAACAATTAAATCTAACAGTGTAACGCAGCGTGCGTTTAATGTATTTTAGGGGAATTAATGTGAAACTGCATAACAAAGTGACCATTTGGTTCAGTACTAGAGAACGGAAAGGTCCATAATCAATGACGGGAACTAAAGTCTGTTTTTTAATCTCGGAGACTAAATTGACAAGTACAAATGGCAAACTGACATAGATTTCAATAGCATTTAAGTCAGTTTTGACATTTTCACTTGTCAATTTAGTCTCCGAGATTAAAAAACAGACTATAGTACTAAGTAGGTACTGTCTTTAAAATTTTATTTTATCTCTAGCTATTGAGTTGGTTAAAATGAAGCTCGTTAAAAAGAATTGTACGTCACGGGACGCCCGGCAGATGTGAAACATCTATGTACATACATTAGAATTCATAATTAATTAAAACCTTAGGTTAGTTAATGAAATCAGTTTATTTTTCTTATTGGCGTAGAGGGCATGTCAACGTCATGCCGTTTGCCGTCACGGCATACGAGTCGGTTTTACTGCTAAGGCGCGCCAATAGATGTTTCGCATCAAAATATGTTCTAGAGGCGAATCACTCTAACCTTAAGTTAGCCAACTTCTAAAGATAAAATACCCATAGCAAGTTATTTTGGGAATTTTGCCTGTATTTCGTTTAAACTCAAGACATACAAGTTCAAAACTTGTCGCTTTTGACAAAATTTTCCGATGGAACGTCTAAGTTGTGCCATAGTCTTAGCAGGAAAGCTTCAACATAATCTGTTCTCCCTAAGGGCTTTTCCATGCCCTGATATTCTCACGTAATTCAGAAACATGCCACTGCATTGCCGCCGCCGGCCAATTGATAAAATGCCTCGGAAGTTGTACTGAATCGATGTTTACGTCACAATGGAATTGCAATATCGTCGCTCGTTTGTTTTTTAATCATTTTAATTAGTGTGACTATGTAAATGCCTGAGCGATGGGTAGCCTTGCATTTTTGAATTGCTATTTTATTGGAACTTGGAAAAAAAAATTGCCGAACACATAACTTCGTCCTTTTTTTAAAATGGTTAAAAATTGCGTCGCCTCTGTCCGTAGCAATGCATGTTATATAAATATGGAATCGCATCGCAAACGCTGTATACCTCGACGTATACTAAAAAAAATAACGTAAACCTTTTACATGTTTGCCATCCGTGGGACAGTCATGGTTTTTACCTTTGATTTAAATCTTTTAGTTGAGTTAACACATCTTTTGTAACTAGTATGAAAAACTGATGTTTACAGACCAAAACTTATGTAATATCTTCCTAAAATAAAAAAGGTAGGTAGGCATTAATTATATTCCAACGTGCGAACATTGCGGGCTCGAAAACAATATTTAAGATTCCCTTGAGAACTACAAGTCTCGGAAGGGTAAGGGTTCCTGATAAAGGCCTCGAAGTCGCAAAGGTCTGACACCCCAGTGACTCTGACGACCTTATCAGTATTTTTACATGGAACTTTGAACTCTTGCTCCGAACAACTTACCTACTTTGTAAAATCCTTAAGGGATAGTTTCGCATGGCAGGTTTTATACTTTTTGTAATTTAGCTGCATTGGTTTATCAAATTATACTGAATTCATTCGTTCAAAGGATAATTTGATAGTATTAACAGATTTCCAATAACCACATAATTATGTTGGGACAAAAATTTGATAATTTTGAAACCTTTTCAGTAAACTGAAACCGCAAAGAACGTTGCAATAAGTTATGCAACAATAAAATTGAAATAACCAAAAAATTATTTGAAGATTTTATTAAATGTACTATTAGGTACACCTCTGCCATACCGTTCGGTGATTACAGGCGTGATTTTTTGCATGTATGTTTTATTTGATGATATAGATTCACGAAAAAATTTTTTACTGAAATTATTAACTATAAACAATGCTCAAAAAATACATTTAAAAGTAAAAAATATTTCCACAATCTGTGTTGGAATTCGAGTTAGGTAAAAAACGAAAAAAAAAGGATTAATTATTTTAATTTTCTATATTAAAGCGATAGTCAGCCTATAACGTAACAAATATACTGAATGTACAAATAACCAGAAAAATAAATGAAAATTATATCTCAGTTCCAGTCCCTCCATTGCCTGTTCTGAAAGATTAGCTGTCTACTCAACTACTTTGCAAAAATCAATATTGCTCAATAGTCAAAATTAAGAGGATTGATATTGTGAATGTGTTTCACAATTAGACTGCTGAATATAATATAATATAGACAGAGTATACTTTATTGTATGTACACTAAAATTGTTACACAGCTCTTTTACTATATTCTTATATCTATGGGTACTAAGGTAGTCTTACAAATACAAATAACCAGAAACATAAAGGCTGATACCTGAGTTAGAGTCCCGGCTGCCCATAACGGGTGCGATCTGCGGTCGCTCCTCGTCTAGGATGAGCACGCCGCTATTCGACCACACCGACAGCACGTGTGCCACACACGTCACGTTCACCCGCCCCTGTGACAAACAACCCCAATTATAACAACAACCGTTGCAAATTAAACCTTATGACAATGGTGCAGAAGTCACATGATGTGGGCTATTGACAAACAACGCTAATTATAACATCGGTAATTGCAATTTTAACCTTATGTCAATGGTGTAAAAGTCACATGGTTATTACAATTATCGCTAATTACTAGGCGCCAGTGTCGATACACTGCCCTCTAAACCATATTTATTTAATAAACAAATTAATGCAAGTTTAAAAGTAGGTAGTAATATTGAAGCACCTTTTCTGCTTATCTTGTTCTAAGAAATTACAATCAATGAGCACCTGCCTGCAAACGCTCTGCAAAATAATTATTTTTCCAATGAAAGAAAACAACAAAGTTGCTTTCGATTCAATAATTGAGTAGTTTATTCATTTTAATTGAACAGTTTCACAGAAAAGTTACAACAATGAGCTTTTTAAACGCTGGATTGAATTTCGTGAAACAGATGTTATCGTTCCATATTCGATTTTATCTGTAATAAAATATTAAACGCTTCATAACAAATTCACGTAGTTGTTTGAAATTTTGAACAGACTATAGTTGCGAACAACATTCTGGTTCGAAACATATACGACCCGTCCCAAAACTACACTAACGTATGTAACTTACCTACGTTTCATAACCTAATGTTGTTAGTGTTTTATGACAATTGTGAACAAAGGCTTTGTCTATCAAATAATTCCATTCATTGCGAAACATGGCTGCAATGCGAACATGTAAATTTTGACAACGCAGGATAGTAAAATGAAAAAAAAAACGTAGGACACCGAGCTACCAACCAATCTAGAATATGTTAAAATGATTAGGTATTCTATTAAATAAATATTACTACTCCGTATCGGATTTTCTAGCTGATACATTTTAGTTGTGTGTCAATGTTTGTATGTTTAAATGGTAGAATGTAAAAGAATTCTATAATCTTATTGTAACCAACTTATTGTAAATACCATTCTGACTAAATAAATGAATCTTCAATTCTATTCAATTTACAGTAAATTCAATCCAAACCAATCTTATTTTACCCAACCAGTATTTAAAGAAGCGACAACATAAACACTAGCCACGTTAAAGAGCGTAACTTACTTTGCGAAAGTGTACCGACTGTACTCTTATAACAAGCTGGCTGAACGACGATGATTTATTGGATTTCTCTTCTTCAATACTAATGTTCAATTTATTTGCTATTTGCTCTAGTCTGGGTGCAAGGCGGGTGGTGCTTTCCTCCTTGTTTTTCCGATTGCTATCAGCGTGGGGAATGCCCACTACGTCGTCGATATTGCCGGGAATGTCTATTACATTGTCGGTCACCGGTTCCTCGTATCCCGAGATTGCGTCCCACGGACTGAATATAATTCTATTTGCATCCTCCAGCGACGTGTCGGTTATCACAGGTTGTCTTCGCGCGTATGATGTGTCGTGCAGCGGGATATCCAGCCCTTTCACCTGCGATGGAACGTGATATTAGTATTTTTATGTCTATTTCCAGTCACGACAGAAGCTTGTTATGCACGTATGCGTATGTGATATTATGCTCATAATATTGTAGGCCAGATATAAGTTGGAAATATTTATTTCGGATTATTTTCTTCATCTAGCAAACTGGGATACAAATAACTCTCAGCTTTCGAAGTTCTTTTACAAAAGGGAGGGGTCGAGAAATACGAAGGGGAACTCGAAATTTCAATGTTGTCCAATAAATGCCGAATGAATTATTTGCCTTACAATCCACAGCCTATTAAGCACTTTTAGGGTCGGGTTCACAATGTTCCAATAGGCATTGTCTATCAGATAAATTTAAAAGTGGAACAGTGACAATTGAATCTGTGAGGACGCGCACCACAAATCATCTAGAATGGTAAAATAGGTCATTAACGGTATACAGGCTGAGAGGAACATCGACACGCGAACCGTTATCTTAAATTTCGGTCTAGTATAACATCTGGACTATTCAGCAATTATTAGAAAATAAATCTGCTTTATCATACAAATGTGCAATTCCTGCACCGTCAAAATGAATATTTCTTTTTTTTTAAACCTTTTAAGAAATTAAATGCTACGAATCTAGAACGTTTTGAACGGGACACCTAATATTTTTTCGCGATTACAATGTTGGTCCCATACAGAAAGTTGTTCAGTTTGGTAGTCAGACCACATCCTTAAATATGTTCACATCTTTCTGAAACATGCTGTATATACAATTGTGCGCTGAATTCACGGTAACCGTTTGGTCGTAAATGTCCAAAGGGGTGGTCAGACCGGTCCGGATAGATAGCGGACCGGACTCCAGAATCCGAACTTTGTCAGTTAAGTCAGTACATTGGCTGTCAGAATCCAGGGTCCCGTTCGGTCTCTGCGGACCGATTGGATTGCATCTTCACATATGTATATTATTTTACAACTATACCTTTTACACATTAGAGCAGTGAAGTGACTGACTACATTTTCAATGACATTACCTCCTGGCCATTTAGAAGCCACGTGAGGTTCGCTGGGGGCTCTGCAGGGGGTGACGTGCAGTTTGCTCGCAGCATGTCCCCTATAGAGTACCAGCTCTTCTGCGCCCGTACACTGGGGCCCGTTTCTGGTAGCTCTGGAAACAAAAAACTCTTTAACATACAGATGAAGCACAGCTAAACTGCGTTTAAGAGCTTACAGTGTCAATATTCCGTAGAAACGATAACACTGACAGCTGTTGAACGGGGTATAGATGGGTTGATCGCGCTCAGTTTTATAGGTGATATTCAAACTGAGTTAAAAAAAAAACAAGTAAGAAGGAAATATACTTTCTTCCTTTACATGTTTAGCCCAATCCTTTTTGGAGCAAAGATGGGTTAACGTCAAACGATCTTTCCTGTTTTTGAAAGCCCATGGTTAACTATGATAAGTCTGTAGGGTATTTGGTTGTACAAAATGAGATTAGCTTGAGAGCAAATACACTTCTGATAACTGATTAAATTGAAAAGTCCTTAAATAATTAAAGCCACTGTAATTTAACTGGAATTAGAAACTCATCCATCAGTACAGTTTCTATTAAAATTCCTTCCTTCATTGGAAAGACAGGTAAGATTACATGAGAATAGAATTAACAACAATAATTTATTTAGAATGATACACAAAAGCAAATAAGCAAATAATTATATAGATTAAATAAAAGTTTACAGTGTTAATTGTACTCAGCATATTTAAAAAAAGAAAACAATGAAAGTCAGACGAAAGTAAGCAAACTCCTTATGAAAAGTTATAATACAAACACAAAATGTAAAATTACCCGAGATTTTCTCATAATTATAAAATACCAGTTTCCGGAACGAAAAGGAACCAGAATTTGATCATTTCCTTGTTATGTTCTTCGTTAGCTTTCGTACAGTCGCTAATTCTATCCAACGAAGTCATTATAAATGCCGTTGCCGTCTTTATGCACCTCGGTACAGTGGCACACACAAATTTTGCCCGTGCCGGTTGTTACTGCATATCCCGAGAGCACTGCGACTCCACAAGGTGATTTACGTAGCAGCTGACTCTACAGACTAATTAAATTGCCAGTCCAACATGAAAATTGAACAGAATTATTGTTTGTTTGTTCACTCAACCAGACTTGTACACAAAGATACTGCAGACAGTGAGATACGGTAAATAGATGGCAATAAATCAGATAGGTCGCGCTAGCACGCGTTTCAATGCGCGTCGCAGTCGACGTTGCATATTCATCTTCCATACGCGGTTCCATTTTGCCCACGAATTTCGTAGAAAGCGGTTAAAACGCCGAACAGACAAAATGGCGGCTCAAACTAAAACTCGGCGTGCTTTTGTTTGCCAGCAGCGCCCTCTATTACGACGAAGCGGTGGAACTCCGCGCCGAGCAAAGTTTTAAGTGTTTACATTCCTGTTCTGTCGCTTTTTGCCAATTCTACTTAATGGGAACGCAGGGAGTTTTCCAGCACCTCGTTTAATTTGGCCGCTGTGGGTATATTTTAGTGTTTATTTAATTCGTCAAGATCTCACTAAAAGCTGACTTACTTTATTGAACAAACAAATTCTGCTTTTGTTTCGTATGTTGTTCGATTGTCAGGTATTGAGAGAATGTTACGGACTATCTATTATTACATACCACGTATTTCTTATCTGAGAAAATATAATATGTTCAAAAGGTATTTATTTGTAGTAGTTTAATCTACAACTTGCCACACCTCTTCGATATTGAAATGTCAATCAAGTGCACCTATTCTATATCTAACATAATGGGCTGGTCTGTAAGAGCTTTTCATCTTGTTTCAGCTTAAAACAAAAAGAACGAAATGTCACAAGGAATTAGCCAATGAGTTGCACAAAACGTGGCTTCTATCCAGAATCCTGTCAGCAGGACATCCAATAGAGCGACAGGCGACAGCATCCGATCCTACGTGTGCACTGTGCACTAAATTCTTAAATCGTAGACTTACGAAGTCGTGCCAAGTAACCCGCGACGATGAAAACAAAACAAGAACTTGGTTTGTGTGAAATATTAAACTTTTCGTTGGTTTTTTACTTAGCTTTTATTCTGTATTTTTATTTAAATTTTTGGCTTAAATCTTTATTCATTAAAAGTTTCGTCTAGTCAGGTCATTGACAGTTAATTTAATAATAGAACCGTGTGATTTTTCAATGTTGAGCTTGATGGCTTCAAATTTTAATAAAAGCAAAACACAAAAAAAAAATACTAAATTTTAAGTCTCTGTTTCAACATCCATCCATCTGTTCATTTATAAATAAAAAATTAAAACGTTGTTTTGTTTGGCACATTTGTTTTGATGACCGATTAAGCCCTTGGGATGGCATTAGCAAGTGCCAGCACCGTTTATAATATTACGGCAACAAGTTTTGTGAATACTGAAATCATTTATCCGATACCAGAGCCCTCAATAGGTAAGTATCTATCTTCTCTTCTTAGCGCAATCTGTACCCACTGAGTTATTTTTTTTAAATAAAATTAAATGGACTTTCTCAAATATGCGTCCAACACACAAATACAGGTAAACTTTTTACAATCAATGATATCCAAGCAGAGTTGCAGATGACACTTCGACATTTACCGGAAACATGCGTACACAGCCATTGAAACCGCAATAACTGCACTCATTCCGTTTTGAGTGCAGGCTCTCGAGACAGACGAATTCATCGGAAATGTATCAACATGCATATTGCTTACTCACACTTGTCTGCGGTATTGCATCACATGGTTTATTTATGCAAGCCCCGAGTATGTGGAAATGTATTCCATACATTCGTTGTTCTCAGCTTGGACCGGGGAGAATAGTTAGCTGAATTGTGTTTCAATTTGCCGGTGGTGTCATGATTGTAAAACATTTTCGTGCATGTCTGTACGGAGTTCGGCTGGGGGAGATGATTATTGAGCACCATATGTCGATATTAGTACCGAAGTAGTATGTTTTGGTGCTGTTTATTAACAAAGTTCTACTTTCGATAGGTACTTTGCCTGGTTCAAGATGAGTGAAAACGCTAGTACCGCATGTTGCGCAAAATTATTCCACGAATTCTATTTTTATAGTACAATTGAAACATTTTGCAGAGCTCCGTTGCCCGATGGCAAAAACGGAACCTTTATAGATTCGTCCTGTCCTTATATGCTTCTTTACGAGGAAAATATTTATACACCGTGACTTTTTAGTCGAACGGCAGCCCACTTCGTGTATCCAATGACTACTAAGCATTCATAAAAAAAAAATTGGTATTTATGAGATTTTAATAATTTCAAAATAAAAATATTATTCAATATTATGACGCATGACGTAGTTAAAACACCCTGTTGTGAGCGTGATACTGGACTCGAGCGCTGGGTAGGTATATTCTCCCGTTTGACACGTAAACATCATTAACATGATGTTTCATAATTTTTTCTAATGTTTATTTATTTTTCTTTGTACATAGGTACAGTACAGGACGGTAGGTAAAAAAAAAAATCTCGCCTAGAACTATTTTATGTTGGGCACATTGAGTGGACCACCTTTGTAAGACGACTAAAAAGTCACGGTGTATATCTAATTAAGTAAAACGTAAAATTGTAAAATAGATTTGATGGAACTAAATGGTTTTAAAGGAACGCTGACATAACAAGAAATATATTTCAATCAAAGAAAAATCAGGGGTTTTCATAGCATACGTATAATAGCATAATCAGCCTGTAATGTTCCCACTGCTGGGACACAGGCCTCCTCTCTATCAGAGGGAATGCCCACGCAGGCCCAGTGCGGGTAGATGTTACAATTCTTCGAAATTTTTATTCTAAGACATGACAGTTTCCTCACGTTGTTTTCCTTCACCGTTTTGAAAGCAGCGGTTTCATATACCGCAATTAAATGTTATAATTTAACTAGAAAATAATTGTGTAGTCAAATGTGAAAGGAAGCAATTAAGCCTCTTTAGATTTCACCCAAGTAACAAAGCGACGAAAGAAGCCTTATGAAGTTTATTTTTCCGTTAAAATTATTTAGCCCGGGAAGGCGACAAGTTTTTTTTTCACTCTTTTTACATTATAAGTGTTATCTATTTATTTTACTACTTATATACACACAGTAGACAACACAGCAAAATAACATTATAATATATGAGTACATAGGTACTGCTTATTTTTTAAGAAATTTCTGCCAGCAGACCTGCAACATGACAGTGTTATTAGTATTTAATATGAATAATTTTAACAAATTCATGTTCCGCATTTTAACTTGTTCTAATATTTGTATGCCAGTCTATGGCGAAACATTTATGATACAGAAGAACAAATAAAAATATTCTTTTTTTATTTTTAGAGATGACCAGCAAGTTCCAAATATTTAAATGAATTGAGAAAAGGCTCATTCACACAGAGTGAGTTTCTCGCAACTAATAGGTACGTGATTGTCGAGATTTTTTAAGTTGACTCTTATAAACATTACCTACAAGCGAAAGCCGAAAGGTGAGTATCAGCGAGTCCCTTGTGACATATTTTCAGTGAAAACACAAGTGCGATAATTAAATTAGACTTCACTTAAATCGGCCCAATTCGTTAGTCAAGGATAACGACTGATAACTTCGGGTCACAAGTCTTGGTACCTACCGACAGATACACATACAACCGAGCTCCTGTACAACCGTAAATTAACCAAGATAAACCTTAATCAAACATCCCTTGTGTTCGATTCCTAGCATTTATTGCCCAACAATAGTTCTGATTTACGATTTAGGATTGCACGGCGGCGCGCCGGGATTGTTCCTGTTATTTATACGGTTGTAAAATGAACTAAGATACACTGTGATATTTGATATCTGTCGCTACAGGGATAACGATAACTATGAAAGGCACTTACTTGTTCAATAAATAATGTTAAAATTATAACAAAACTAAAGGAATCAGAAAAGTTTTAGTAGCTCGTAACACGATTTTAAGAGGTCATAATACCTCTTGAATGCATGTTAAAAGCCACTGAAATACAGAATTATTTTAACGGGAATGAATTTATTTGACAATAAAATTATATTTAAAAACTGCTTTCCAAACAATAAATTTATTATTCGGCTCCGTAGTTGAAAGAACTAAATAGAAAGTTGAAGCTTTTCAAAGAATAGTAGTTATTCGCGGATTAAAAAAAAAACTACTAAATCTCTTTTGTAGAAAAATACCTTATATAGAAAAACTTTGCAAGTTTTAAATATGACCTACATTCGATTTTTAATTTTGTTTCCACAAAAGTGCTGAATTTTATCTACATCAGTGATATGACGGGGAAAAGCTTTTTCAAAGTACTTGAGCTAAAACTTCTTATAAAACGAGTGCCTGTTCAATATTGATAAATTCGCTCACCATTAAAATGTGTTTCAAATAAAATACTATGTGAAGACAGTGTTCATATTCAGTGCTAGCAAAAGTGTCTCAATTGTATTTATATGTACATTATACGCCATGAGCCTTACCCTTACCCTTTTCTAATATACTGGGTCTTCCATCCAAACTATCTAGAACTGATTGAGTGATGATGTAATGCAAGCTTTAAAGTGGATTGTAAACTTGTATTTATTTAATTACGACTGTCAAAGATCTAGAATTGACAGCCGGGACCTACAGCTTAACGTGCTTTCCGAGGCACGGACGCAACTCGGTATGTCTCGGTGTGTGGTTGTGTGTTACATCTGTATGAACCAATATAAACTTACTAGCAGTGCGCCGCGACCTTCGTCCGCTTGAAATTAGCGGTGTGAAATATATCTATTCTCATACCTACCAAACACACATAATAAATTTCATAAAGATCGGTCGAGCCGTTTCGGAGGAGTGCGACCACAAACACCGTGACACGAGATTTTTATATATAAGAATAGAGCCAAAGTTTGACAAATTAACTTTCATTAAAACGATTGACGGACAGTCTACTGTATAAAGTTATAAGTTTAAGCTAACAGTAAAAATCATATCTTACTACTATTACAAATGTGAAAGATTGTGAAAATGGATGTTTGTTACTCTTTCATGCTAAACTACTGAACGGATTTGGATGTTTGGCACACAGATAGTTATTGAACTCCACGCGGGTGAAGCTGCGGGCACAAGCTAGTTATATAATAAAACTAAAATAATCAGTAGTAGTTGTGCGGGTGTGCTTGTCCGTGTGAGGGTGTTTTAATTTTTAAAGGTTTGTTTGAGATTAGTGTGTAGTTTTTATTTTTTTTTAACGAAACCTTTCCCCACTCTAGGAATTTATCCTGTATTGTGGGTGCGTTTACAAACATTTAAACACACATACACAAACAGCCGCAATTGATGTTGAGTCCCCATAAAAAAGTCCTATGACAAAACATGAAAGACTTGGACCACCGACGACTAATGTCGTGGGTGGTCCAAGTCTCTTGTAGGCGTCCAATTCAAGCAATCAAGCGGCCGAGTCAAGCGATCGAGAAGTTTGGAATCGCGTGGCTTACTCAGCTAAAGATCAGTATTTTGCACAAACCCAGTGCTATCATGCCTCTGCAATCCAATTACTGGGCAATCCTAACGTGAGACCGCTCGACTCTGACTTTCGGGCTTCGGGGTACCCGCATACGACAGTCAAAGGTATTTACAAAGGTGTTCCTTCCCTAGAGATTTCCTTATCTTTCCATCGCAATCCTTCTCTTCCTATTCAAGTACAAACCACTTTAATAATTCTATAAATAATGTTGTAGGCTCTAGATACTTTCTTTTAGATAACCCAGTCAAAACAAACCCGATCGACATTCCAAAAATAGGCACTTATACCTACCTACGAGTACTCTCAATATAAATTATCGTGACTTCGCACGGAACATGATCTGAATTTGATGTAAGAGAAGTCACACGTAATAGAAGTCGGTTAAAAATAAATAAATACGTCAAATAATGTAATCGTAATACTAATAATGTAAACTTTTGATATAACATGGCATAGCATCACGCCTATAATTCCTGAAGGATTAGCCAAACGTGTACAGTCACGAGCAATGAAATGTAAATACTTAGCAAAATCAAAAAGCTTTTCTCGTGAAATAACAGTTTCAAGATTGAGATAAGAACTATTTCGTAATATTGTGGCTTCCAAAATTCTTTATCCGTGAAAACGTAAAACGTTAATCAATGCAGTAGAAGCAAATCACTTTTAATCAAATCATTTATTTCTTTGCAAACATGGGTAATTAAACTTAAAAGTAAAACGTTAATCAATGCAGTAGAAGCAAATCACTTTTAATCAAATCATGTATTTCTTTGCAAACATGGGTAATTGGTACATAAATGTTTTCTTACATAAGATAGTCCTAATCAGAAAAAAATAAAAAGAATGTCAGAATGGTAACATGTATGTCAATCAGTACAGCGTTTTATCATTAAGGAAGTCGTTAATTGTTGCTTCGTGTATACATAGTGCTCGTGACTGTATTGTAATGAAAAACTTTCTATGTAAATACAGATTTTTTCATAGAACTCAATCTGCGTATAGAAGGCTCCATTTTTGTGTAACATGTCGTGCGTATTCAGTCGCTCTGGATTGTAGAGAAGGGACATGCGGTAGTTGTAATAAATTTAATTAAATATATAGCCACAACGCCGACTCCAAACTCAATTTAAAACCTCGGTCAAAGCTTTTTATGGAATTTGTATGTCGCTACGAATAAAACTGACGAAACATATTTGATTAGTTCAGCTTCAAAAAATCAACAGTTTTGCAGCTTAAAAAATAAACACGTGCGACTCCTAAGGAATAATTTTTACGTTCCAAATGATCAGTCACTATCCTAGCAACGGGGTTCATACGACCAGAGACTAATAGTAACTTTTAATTTATGTCTGGCTACCCTACGTAACAACGGCAAAATATGTAAAATATTTTGTGAATGAATTAATTCAGGAAATAGAACTTGAACCTTTAACAACAGGTAGGGGTTCTACAAATACCCTAGTAATCATACTAAAGCCTGTTTGGTCCATGCCCTAAATCTCAACAAATTACATTTTGAGCTTATAAGTAAGTAATATTTATCGATACCCTCGTTAAATTGAAAGATTTAGGAGAATTTTAGAATTCAAACATTTTAGCCCTTTTCAGAAACATTTATGTTCGCTACCTGAGTTTACAGATTACCTACATGTTGCGAAGCTGTATTTGACATTTGCACTAGTTACGAGCCAACCGGAGCGTGTTTAAGCAGACATTCGTGCTCTTTGGCTTACCCGACACATTATAACCGAAACTTCGCATTGTTAGAATAATGGGCGCCGCTGTTGCTACGGCGCGCGGCGTAGCCACGCTACACCTGCTACGCTGTCGTAGCAGATAAACGATGCGCTACGCGTCGAGTCACATTTATGGACTTTGTAGTTTGTTGTGTTTAGAAGTCTACGGTCCAAAGAGATTGCGGATATCATAAGACTAGAGGCTGCCAGAAGGAATGTGATCCAATGTCTGATATGTAATTGCCACGTAACATATACTTTTGATACGTTTCACTTGCACCGACAGCAACCAGTTAAGGCAGGCAAGTAGGCTGCAGTTCTGCCGCGCTAGCGATAGCGTACAATTTTTGACAAAAGGAGTTAAATATTGATCCTGAATCAGCGCAACGAGCTCTATCAGATGTGCTGACAGCTGTTTTAATAGCTTATCGGGAACTGGTATATTTCGTTAAGGATCAGTTTCATTTGCTTCAAGTAATAGTAGATATAAAAGGATTTTCGTCATTTAAAACTATTCTAATATTGAGTGAAGAATACAAAAGCGCTTTATTCGGGCATCACGTTTCAATCATCACAATAAATATAACTTAAAAAAAGAAGTCTGGAAAAACACAATTGTAACAAAAACTTTGCACACCAATTACTTTACTGCTCTTATGCTTAGCGCATTGGTATATTTAAATGTGTTTGACTAGATCCCCCATACGGTCACCAGTGAAACGATGCAAGTAACTTGAGCATGTTTTAATTGTGCTGGACCCACGCACTTTTTACAGGGTAGTTTTTTTTCAACTTACCTAGGTAATATATACAAATGTGTACGTACCAACGACTCTCATGTTGGCACTCTTGTAGACGGTGTGGAAGAAGGGCGCGTCGGCGGACACCTCGCAGCGGTAGCGGCCGCTGAGCCCGCGCGACACGCCCCTCAGCACCACCTGCTGCGCGCCTGAACGTGACACCTGCACAATAAACTGTATGTCAATAAAACCTAACACACAAGTGTCTCGACCAACACCTGACGTCGTATTCTACACTCTCAAGCGAGACTGCGGAGAAATCAAATTAAATAAGTTGTTGAGAGCATGCTACAAGTAACCGCGACGCGCGTTTTCAAATCACACCTGTAATCCCCGAAGGGTTAGGCAGAGGTGTGCTTCAATAGCTTGCGATTTGCCATCGGTTCGATGTATTCAATATGTCATCGATTCATTCGAATTAAAAATAAACAATATGATCGAATACGTAGACACGTATAAGAAGGGCAGGAGAATGATGGTGATGATGTTGACCATAAAGGGTGTAAAAAGACCCTTAACGAAGCCGAAAGGCACTTGTTTTCCCCGTTATTGTGATCATTTTTTGTTCTAGACCGTACCTGGGAACCTTCTAGTTACGGAAATATTGGGGGTCAAAGTTCCAACTTTTTCACAAGTTTTTTTTTTAATACATGATTTTAATGTAAGATTTTTACTTTAAACACCTCCACGACCCCCGTACTATTCAATCCATCCATCAGCACAATGTTTTGAGTACATTACATCCCACCGTAAAACGTGATTTTTTACCCCCAAAAAAAAAGTCGTTTCCGAGCTATATTTTTTGCGTAAAGTTACTTAGTTTGATGTACAGAATGCTTGGTTGACGGCATCGTGAAGGGTCTGTTTACACCCTGTATATATTTCGCAAAGAACCTGATTTTAAATTATGCAATATCATGGACATTATAGTTGACAGCAACGGATGGACAATCAGGATGGGGCCTGTGAAGTGTAACCCAGCGTAATTTCCGTCGTTTAAAATGAACCGAGGAATCACCACGCTTGCTTTGTGTCTAGAGGGTTTATACGAAGTGAAATTTTATCAGCGATAATGATAAATGGACAGGTAAAACTTGTATTGAATTGATAACGCACCGAAAAACTTATTTCAATGCTGTTGAAATTCATTGTAAAAAAATGAATCGGTTTGAAATTAAAACCGGTTGCCATTGTCTATAGTTCTTAAAATTTAACTTGAGTAAAATGACAAATGGCAGGATGTACATACTTAAGCCGATAATTTTATTAAGACGATATTTTTGATAGTATATGCACCCTAATTGACACACATATTTACATAGCGTAATACTGACTGCATAAATAAGCATTTGTATTTATCTATTTTGATGTCACCAAAGATGTCCCTTTAGTTTGGCTGTCATTTTAATCAAGTTACATTTGTAAAACCATAGACTCTTAGCTTGTCTTATGTTTTTCTTCACCGTAGAAAATTCAACATTAAAATGAATCTATGTATTTAAGTAAATATCTACATTTAAAATTGAAACGGTCATATTTTTGCTAGCCAGTTTTCGAATTAATAATTTATTCAATAGTAGCTATCTCAAAATAGACTGAAGGATACTAACGCCAATCATTTTACAAGGTCAGCATCCCAAAAGATAATTTATTCATCTATTAATACTCATCGAGCTAAATATTTCCAGTCATGAGTTTGTTTTTGGGACTTAATAGATATGAATAATTGTGTTTCTGTACTTTTCTGTTCTTTTCCATAACAAGTACTAGCTTACAAAAACAAAAATGAATTTGAATCGAAATTGAAAATCATCCTCGAACCCAAATGTTCCACAAAATCTGTTTTCACCCTTTTTGATCGAAACACTAAAATATGGTAAAATGAAGGTGAGCGCTCTCTGATACGAATATGATGTTTCCAAATAAGCTCCCGATAAGGATGCTTGTCGCGGAAAATGTTTTATATACCTGGGATACTTTACTTTCCTAACAAAGTTTCAGGAGTTCGATTTCCTTATTTCAGAAGCTTTTAAACACGCACAAACTCCTCGGTGGAATCTTATTAGTCCCTCCTGTTTACAAGATACATCGACAAACTTGTAAATAATGTAGTAAAGAGTAAACAAAGGACATGCAAGAACAAACATTAATATGTAAGCAGGTGTGCGTTTATACTGAAGCTATCTTTTATGACAAGGATTATAGAGACCGTATAATATTTTATGTGCAGAGCCAGTGGTAGCAAAATACTCTCTAACACGCTCGAAATATGGTCCTTCTGTAAACAGGATCGGTTCGTACGGTAAAGTTTGGCCGAAGCTGTGTATCATTGATTTCAGGTGGTGGTCGCGGGAATGTGCTCATGCGTAATTTATACGTGAATCAGCGAGTAATCCCATTACAAGGAGCCGTGTGCACTTTACCGTACGCAGCTGCTAGCGACTCAAATAGAGCTAAAAGCTTCGATCCATCTTTCGGAAAGTCGGTCCACTTTGAGAAACCGCCGAACTAAATCATGCCCGTCCCGCGCTTAAGAGACGTCTGACCCGATTCTGAAGGGCTGCGTAGCGTTCTGAGGCGCGAGTGTTGCGACGTACGCCCGATGACGCCCCGATGTAAACTTTGACTATACGTTATTCTCCGAAAGGGTTTTTAATGCATTATTTTGGCACAATGTTATAGTCCGGATATGGCGATGTGCCAGCCGCTAAAGGTTTAACGTGGCGGCCGCTCGACGACATTCTTAAGTGATTTTTTCAACCCTCTTTACGGAGCAGTTTAACGAACTAGCAAGATGTCGCAGAGCCATTGACCCATATATAATCACTGTTATGACGTTGTTTATAGTTTCGCCGTAAGTAAGCCATTTGCGTAAGTAATGCTGTTCCGTTTTACTCTTTTATTACCATCGGCAAGCAAGTTTAAGGTTATTTCGTAGTTTCATAGGGTCTTTTAATGAGTTTCGTGGCCAATTTGATTGTAGATTAGCATTTTAGTGTATAATTTATACAAACTAAGCTGCATTTAAACGGTAGCTGCGTATTTATCATCGAACGAAGAACTGCCTTTAATCTTGCTCTCGCAATCTTCTCTTTGTTCGATTTGGTAATCCGTTTGAGCTGTAATTTGACTTGATCCAGGCAATGTGATTGATTAATTAAATTCAATTTGCGTCAGTTCGATTCCGGGATATTAGGAATGAAGACGGGTTTCCTATTGCGCTATTGTGCGAAGTAGCGCGATTATGCCGCACGATTCATTCGCGGGACTGTCGCTCGCACTATTTGCTTTTTATTATTGAGCAGACCTATAGCTATGCAATATGGGTTAAGCCATGTTATTGACTATGAGAAAATCGTCTTAGAAAAGCTTAATCGTATTGCCACTCACAGGAGACCAGTCATAGACTAGTCGCTTAAAACTCCTAGTCTATGTTAGATAAGATAACACTTGATTATTTATTTTAAAAAATAAGGTATACTTACATCAACACTGATCCCTGTTTGTGAGAAGACCCTCGTGTTGGGCAGTTCCTTGGGCACGAAGCGGAAGAACTCCTGCGCGCCGTGGTACCACTTGACGGTGTACAGCGTCTCGCCCACGTCCAGCGCCCAGCGGCAGCCTAGCGTGGCGCTGGAGCCCACGCCCACCGCCTCCGGCACGCTCAGCTGGATGTCACGGAGACCTAACACGCCTGTTTACCGAAATATCATCTTAGAAGGAAATGTCGTTGAACATTCGTAACATAACATGAAGCCTGTAATCCCCAACGAGTATAACCTAACCTAATCTAATAGTACAGTCACGATCACCAATATGTATGCACTTTCCTAGATTTAAAAGCAATTTTCGCGAGAAATAACGATTGTAATTTTTTCATAAAAATATGAGTTCCGGAATACTACGTTCCCGAACAAAATTAAATTTTAATCAGAACAGTAGGTGAAAAACACTTTTTAAAAGTTGTTAAGTGTTTACATATTGGTGCTCGTGACTGTACACCCACATTTCACCAGTTGTGTTTAAGACTTATGTTATAGAGGACGACCCTATTTTCAACAACAAGGCACAAATCCAAACTCCGTGCTGCTACTGAGAAATTCGTGATGGAAAGACCCAATAACACTTTACCCGAGGACCAGGACCTCATGCTCAGCAGTAGTTCTTGCGACCACTAGACTAACGAAGTAGTTGAACATTCTTCACATGAATTTATTTCTGTTTACTCGAATTTGAGAATCGATGATCCAAAGAACTTGTTTTCGAAAAGCAAAAGTTACCAAAACAATTTCAAGTTAAAGCATTTATGTCAATTAGACTACACAGGTACTTTTGAATTGTCATGAAGTCGGACAGTTTGAAAGTTCGCTACCCGCCCCAAAGTGAAGATTCCTATGAATTGGCAAACATACTAAAATTCCTGGAATACGTTGAGAGTTCCTGGAACGGAGGATGGTCTAATACTCGATGTAATTCGACGAAATTAATTGGTTGTGTCCAAATATTAGCATAGGCAATAGGTACACGAGTTGTACCTACAAATGAATTTCCGAGCAATAATGCAATTAGTACGATTATGATTGGGACGCCGAACAATGTGATACCAAGTATGCTATTGTTATTCATATGATATTTATTGGTACATTCATTAAATGATTACATTCATAACTAATCTATGGCACACAGTAAAATTAATCAAGCTTTATGTTGATGTGATGACTAAAATGTGTTTTGTTTTTTTACGGTATGTTAATCGGGAGAGAGATCTAGACGCGCATCACGCCATACAAGACTATAAAAAAAAGGTTATCGATTAAGCTCAAATTTTTTATTTTCTCGATAGTGCCCCCTAAAACTCGATGCTGAAACATTACAGTCAACGTACGATATGGAAGCAATAACCCATTCTCAACTCTATTTATATTCCCACAGAATATTTGATTTCTAAAATCACATCGATTTAGGACATCGTCCTCAACACGAGGCAATGTAATACCCACACACAGGTACGACACTTAAGTCTCGATAAATACTATCTAAACGAGCGTGTCATGCATCGCACCTCTATTTTTGCCTCTCAAGCTTATAGAGGTCGCAGTTTAACGATCAAAGCCACCGCAGTTTGACGTAGGATAACGATCACACGAGTATTTCGAGTAGCTGTAATATAGTGCGGTATCAGCTATGAATACTACCCCGCTCGCTTCCCGGGGATGTTGTAAGTGGCTGGGCGGTTGTTCGAGAGGATAGTCAAAAGTATTTACTTACAAAATACTCCAAAAATAGATATACTTTCGGAGTATTCAGTGGTACTATATTTATCTATTCGAGATCGGATCACACGTGTATTTCTAGAAGCTGTAATATAGTGCGTTATCAGCCATGAATACTACCCCGATAGCTTCTCGTGGAAACCGTAAGTGGCTGGCGGGTTATTTCGGGAGGGTGGTCAAAAGTTCATTCTACCAAATTCTGCAAAAATAGATTAATATACTTTTGAAGTATTTTGTGGTATTTTGGTTACCAATTTCGGGATTTGTTACACTTTTCAAGAAGCTGTGATATAGTGGGGTGTCAGCTACTAATTAGGAATTGGAGTATATGGGAGACGAATGTTAGAGTTTCCATATAGCTAGGAAACACGAACCACATCTTGCTTAAATCAAAAGATTTATGATTTTTTTTACTTGTAAAGTGTTACTTTAACCCAGCTTAATCTACCTTTGGAAAATTCACACGTGTTTTTAGACTAGTGTAATATAGTGTGGTTTCAGCTATGAATGATCCATACCTTATCACTTCCCGTGGATACCGTAAGTGGAAGTTTATTTCGGAAGAATGGTCATGTGTCGTACTGTCGGCTACCTTTTCAAGGGTCTCGATTTTTCTTTTAACCGTGGTCAACTTTTGGAGAGGATGATGTTATGAAAATAAAAAAAAACTTGTTTCGAGTGTCTTTCTATGAAAATCTATATACATTCAGTCAAAAAAGTATCGGGAATGGAATGATTCCAAATTAAATTTTTTGTTGTTAGATTGGCACAACTGTTTTCCATTTTGGAGCGGAGTTTGAGTTGCATCTGTTATTTAGATAAAATACAGTGCTGTTAGTTAGATCATATCTAGTGTGTATTGCGAATTTCATAAGTACAAAAACATCGAACCAAGAGTTTGTCTTAAATTTTGCATCGCCAATGGAATTTCGTGTTCGGAGTCCCTGAAAATGTTACAGAAGGTATTTTTGACCAAAAACCTCAACAAATACCATCGAGCAATCACCTTATTCACCAGATATGGCTCCAGCCGACTTCTTTCTTTTTCCTAAACTCAAACTGCCTCTTCGTGGCACCCGTTTTCATTCGGTAGAAGACATAATGGAGAATTCGCGGCGAGAACTGAACTCAATTCCGGAAAAACGTTTAAAAAATGATTTGATGATTGGATTATTCGTTGGCGTAAGTGTATCGTTTCTGAAGGAGCATACTTTGAAGGCGATAAAATAACTTTGGATGAATAACTAACATTTTGTGTATTACTGATCGTTTCCTGGTACTTTCTTGACAGAGTAGTTCATAAAATAAGAAACTGACTGGCTGACTGATTCACTGACTGATCGATCAACGCACAGCTGAAACTGCTGGGTCTTAAAGCATGAAATTTTGCACAAACGTTCCTTAAATAACGTAAGTGTGCACTAAGATGGGATTTTTGGAAATTCATCCCCTAAGGAGTTAAAACGAGGGTTGAGAGTTTGTATGAAACTTGGTCAATTTTGCGAACGAGGACAACAGCTAGTACTCTTATATAAACGGTGATTGTCTGCATATTTATATGTGAAGTTTGCCTCTACACTCGCCATTGAAGTTTTAGGGAGATCGACCAAGTGCCATCTGCTTTTGGTATCTATGTATGCAGTTTCGTTGGACCGCAGCCTCATGGGACATGCAATGCAATTACATGTCTGTATATTCATATTCTCTTCAAACTTATATAAAATTATTGTTTGAAGATCAAAAATTATTATTATTGTATACTCGTTTCATAATAAAATTCAAAAACAACGGTTGAAAGCATTACTGTACTAACAAAGGGTCCCAACCGACTGAAAATAACATTTTGCAAACTGTACACACTCGTATTTTACAAAAGTAAACTAATTTCAAGAAGTACGTGGAAAACACAGAGGCGCTGAGAAAAAGGCTTGAAGCTAGCCTTATTTCACCCTTCTCGACGTCATTAATTGCAGCACGAAAGGAACCATTTATTTGTGAAACGTGCACCTTAAAGCAATTTTATTTCCACGGTCCCCTATTTCTTATAAGTAGGTAAGTTTGCGGTCGATCCGTTAGCGGTTGGCTGAGCAGAATTTCAGCTCGACGTAAGTAATCAAATCTTGGCCTTCAGCTATACTAAAGGTGGTCGGAATACATAAATCAAGTGAACGCTACGTGATCGAATTCAAGATCAAGCGAATACACAATTCCCGTCGACATGAACTCATTACAATGTAACCAAATTCAATTTACGGTACCAGCCACATCATAATATTTCATCTCGGTGCGAGTTTAATATTTATTTGAAATGAATTTATTTCAACGTTGCCCTCTGTTTAAATAAGAATAAAATGTGTATTTAGGTGTTTGGTTCCCGTACGTTTTTGCGGTAAACAAGGGCTTAATGTTCGATTTACTGGAGTGTGTTAAACTGTACTTGTTTGTTCACAAATCTTAAATAAGTATTTGCACAAATGTGGAGCGCTGTGAATACAAAATTATTCATAATATTTTTTTCAAAGCGTAGGTATGCAATAAGTACTCATAATTTTTAATAACTGCGCTTAAGTAGTAAACCACTTGGTTTTATGTTACCTTATTAACATGGTCTAGTATTTATTTGGTTAATATAACGAGCTTTCTCTTGGCTGTTTACTCTGTTACGCATTGCATACTGAACATACATTCGATTTTATCTCTGTTGATATGTAAAGCTTTGTCCTTTTGTTTCAGTAATATTCTGTATTTCTACGTCCCCCACAACTACGTGCCAACTAATCGTGAATCCTTTGTTATAGCTTTAATTACAACAGATAGATTGATTCCAACTGCACATTATAGTGAAACTATTCGCGTTAAGATGTTTTCACTGAATTTGGAATTAACAAACCCGCATACATCAAAACTAAAACAATATAAAACAATAGCATAAAGCTTCATGTTAAGTTTATCAAAACATATTGTTTACATTTTCTCTTTCTTTCATTTTATGAAAACGCTTGCCCTATTTTCTTTACATTGGCTATGAATAAACAAATTCATTGTCATGATAATAAAGTGTTGGCGGTGAAGTTATAAACTTCTTATTCCAACCCTATCTACATAAATTTAATCCAAAAAAAATGGGTTTATGGGGCGGAACTTCCCGTCTCATCAACAAAGCCCATGTCGTAATCTGGTTACTTAATTTCCAAATACATTTCTCTTAGTTGGCCATAAATGTCAAGGAGGTGAATAATTCAGTAAAAGTTTTGCAAAGTTAGATACGTTGGTGACGCAGGGGCGAGCTAGTGTCGTGCGCCGGACCCGCTCGCCTCACTATAAACATAATAAATGAATGCTGTGTGTTCCGAACCAATAATTTTACCCAGCTCTATGCCGAGAGAGATTGGCACTTTCCAGAATTTTTCGAGGATCGCCCGATCTACGGAGGATCCCGATAATCAGCTTTACTTAAGGGATTGGATTCCAAACTCGATTGTATCCGGAGTGATTTTAATAATTCATCATTTTGTACAGTTATTCCATGTTAGGAGATGAAAGATTCTACTGAATACATATATTCTTACTGTGATGAATGCGGAAATCTTGAAGCTATTGAATAATTTTTCATATTTTACATATCTAGCGCGTATCTGTACCGTAAAATTCAAGCGAAAAAGTTGCAACTTTAATTAAATAAAGTCAGCTAAAGGATTAACAAAGAATGAAAAAATACAAAGAGAAAAAGTATTGGCAATAGCAGTTATATTTATGACAAGGAAATTCATAAGTCCAAAGAATGGCTTGAGCAATAAAAACGGCGCTAAAAGAAAAGTGGGCATAGACAAGGTCAAGGAGCACCGTGGCAACGGCTTATATTTTTGGTGGATTCTGGTGACGTTGTTCGTATAGAAGTACTTATTCAAGTCATTTTTGATGGTGTTTAATTTACGATGGAGGTTATAACTTGTAATACAGTCACCAATCCCTTTCATCTCAAGGAAAACTGTTTCAATCATCTATTTTGTATATTCCATGTGATTGATTCCATGGCATAGACTGAATGTCTTTTATTACCGGAAACAAGAATCAAAAGATTGCAGAAAACATGGAGCTGCCACATTCAAGTTACATTGGTAATCTTTGTTAAAGGACGTCAATTAATAAAAATAGAGGTGTATCTATGGTACACCCACATCTATGTCTAGACCTACGTGGAATAAAAGCGTGACGTTATGTTTCGACAATAGACAATTCAGATTCAACAAACCGGTAACATTTCCACCAAAAGATTTTACATAAAGCATGTCAACCCACACAACAGTGGCGTCATGAGCCAAGTATTTAATCTTATTATCCGATTCATAGTACGAGTACGTTTCATATTTAGTGACGGGAGGCGCAATCCACAATACTCACGTCCTCACTGCAATACACGCGTTTAGAATTCATTATTAAATGTTCGCTCTCCTCGCGATATTATCCGAAGAGTGAGAAGCTGGTGACTGACATGGATTTAAATACAGACATGTAAACATGTTCAAGTGTTTGTGAGATAATACTTGTGTAAACATCTAGTTAAATTTTAATTATGTCAGAAATGTTACGTTTGAGGGTTTGCGGTGTGATTAGGATGGCTAGGTTTAGTTACAAATGGCGATAACCCAGATTAACAGTTCTCTGGATTTATATGTAATTTACGTATCAAAGGTGCGTGCCGGTCGCGAATGAATCCTACTAACCTCATTAAGGGTAGATGCGTGTCAATGTATGTACTGGGTGATTTGTTAAACGTGAGCAATACTTAAAGGAAATAAAGTACTTAATATGCACCACTTTTACTATGGGACTACTTTTACTATTATGTATGAGTAAAAAAATCAGCTGTTCCCTACATATTTTCGAGTTATGCGACCATAAATATTATAGGGAACAGCTGATATTTTTTCGCGTTTTCATGTTTGCTCCCACAGTAAAAGTTGTTCATTTATCACCCAGTATATTATGAAGTTAATGCAGGTGTGCATGCATAATGTTAAAAACCTGGGACTCACTTCCTCCCAGCCACAATATGATGGTGGTAAGCTGTGTAGCCATATTGCTGCGAGCGACGCGCCCACACGTCATGTCACCACCGCCTCCAGACGGCTCTTGCGCGCCTTCCGTATATTCTCCTTCATTTTTAAACAGACTGTCCAAATATTGTACTCTTCTTGACACAGCTAAATTGAGTTACCTACGACACGTGGTAGCCGTTTTAAGGTAGAGTTCATCCTTTCAAGTGACCATTAAGTATTCTGGAACAAAACAAAAGTCATGTGAAATTCTTGCAGCCAAAAATGTACATTAAAATTCAAAGTTAATCAGTGACATGGGGAGGAGAGTTATTGTACACAACAAGTTAGAAGATAGGCGCATTCATCACTCAGGATAACCATATTTTCCCCTTATCTATGCTATATTTTTATTAGAACTCAAACGACTGACAAAACTACAAACCAAACGCCATGTTCGTAGAAAAGTTTTGCAATTGCAACGCTACGGAATCGGCACTCGTACAGACGTTATTATGTACGTTTATATATGTCTTCTTATATATTTCTTTGAGAAACGAACAAAGTGCCGTTCGATAGTAATAAAACAGGGCGATAGCAGAAAGATCTTTTCATTAAACGTATCGTAGACGTCGGTGATTTATCGCCTCGCGAGACACTCCATTCACGGTATGCGTTTTGTTGTCTCGAGATCGATTGGCTCCGAATAAAATACATTCGCCAATTGAATAGCGCGCCCCGGCGCAATGTTTCAGCGAAAGCGACACTTTTTCAGGCGTGTAGAGGACTAATGGCTTCACGCGCTGGCCTCCGACTTACAATAAATGGTCGGCCCGCGTACGCCCGTCGTCGACGGCGCGCGGCTCGGCGGCGAGGCAAGGCCCGCCCGCACCCGCTCGCGCCACCAAATGCCTAATCTATTCCCCTCATAATATATTTTCTTTTTCGTTTTCAATTCCACATGTAATTTGATAAAAAGACCCAGCAACATACTCGGATTTTGGTCGATCAAACATTTTAGCTGGTTAAATCCTTTGACATTCTGATGATTTGAAATGAAATGGAAATGAGATTGGTCTTTTAAAAAAGGATGATTTTATATGGATTTTGTTTTTGTATAAGTAAATTATTTTCGAATCTCAGGTCTATCTTTAAAGTTTACATATTTCTGCATGAATAGTCCCTCGCGCAGATGACATTGCAATATTTTATCCCAGATGGATTAGGTATATTCCATTGATTCCTAGCGAGAAAAATGAGGGTACCTAAGCGTTCATTTTCGTGCATAAGATCTCACTAAGCCTACCTAATTATTTATAATTATTAAGGTACGTTACCTACTATCTCAGTAACTACATGCTATTATTCCAATTATGCTCTATACATTATTCACGGGTTCCGGGAAGTTGTAAAAGCTACACGTGTTAAGGCCTATTATATCAAGCTCAAGGATCTATGATAAACATACGAAAACTGAAACCCACAATATGAGCGACGTAAATAAGGCTCTTGTATCGGTAGGTAATGTACAAAAGGTTTCAGACAAGTACCTAATAAACACAACCCTTTACATACTTTTAAAACAATCGAGATTATTCATACTCGTAAATATAAAGTTAAGTCATAATCAACGTCTGCTTAACTATACAATTTTCGACGTTTCAAAGTCTCTCAACTGTTAACTTATTTATTAGTTTTTATTATTAGACTACGACTATTTAAGAATAAGAATAAGAATAATTTATTTGCTCAAAATACAGGTGTTACCAGTTGTTTATTAGACTATGTTAGTTATTCAATCTCACCGTCGGTATATCATGAGGACACCAGTAAAGAGTTAAAGGAGATGATCATGCTGGCTGCAGCATCACCAATTTCTATCAAAACAATGTATTTTCGCGAAAATAAAATGATTAATAACTTAATTATTAAAGGTCTGAGTTCAAAATAAACTTATTTATTCATCTTACGATTCTTACTAGTCCTACTACCTCAGTATCTTCGTCTGCCTAGTCTTGTCCCAACATTAGTAGGGATCGCCTTCCAGTTTAACCGGATGCAGCTGTATACTAAGTATCTTACATAGAGCGAATGCCTATCTGACCTCCACCTTGGTGGTGGAGGTCACGGTACCGTTTGGCAAAGCTAGTTGTCAGACTTTCGGAATTTTGACAACCCGTAATGGCTGTTAAAAGGTGTTACGACTTACGGCATCTCATACAAACTTTCAAGTCCTTTTTTTCGGAGAGAACATTTTCGAAAAATAGTGTTACAGCAAAAAATTTTAGATTTTCATTAGTAGTCATAGTAATTATTATAAGGTTTCTCGTATTTTGGAATATTTGTATGTATTATAATATATATTAGTTTATTTCATTTTATTTGTAAATACGTGTATTAGTATGTACCTATTTATTTATTTTATTATTTATGTATATCAATTTATGTTAACAAAATGGTATTTTTCTTATTTTTTGTACTCTATCAGAATTCGGTCCTATTTGATCCAAAGGCTGGTAGAGAATGCCTTGTGGCATTAAGTCCGCCTATGTACCACTCTTGTACATGAAATTTAAATAAATAAATAAATAAAAAGTAATTTCCAATTATCCTTTTTTTTAAAGATATTACAAATTGTTCTTTGATAACTTTTTAGACTTATGAATCCTGCTTATGCGTGTGAAGTTTCCTTAAAATCGGTTCAGTCATTTCGAAAAAAAAAGACTTGAAAGTTTGTATGAAATGCCGTAAGTCGTAAACGCTCTTAAGATCTACGAATCGCAGCCGGGAGTAACGGCGGCATGTAATAGATGGTCACACATCCAAAGACCGACCTTGGAAAATGTGCCTTAATCTTGAAAATCGTCCTGTGCTGCTTTTATTATTTAGCCACCAGCCCCTTTATGAACCTCATACTTATGAACCTCAAAAAAAATCGTCAAAAAATAAAGCGATCCCATCTGATCTTAAACACGTCTCAATCGATCTTTAAATCGTATTAAATGTAGGTGAAGTAATAAACGGGTGCAATTCGAGTCACCTAGATTCATAGGTTGCGGGGAGCGTGTGAGATGCAGGCAAACATCCAAGCGGCAGGCTGGAAGCCCGGGCTTGTTTGGCAAGCTGTCTAACTAATTGCCACGTTACCGGCGCTACACTACGCCCTGTTGTTTATGGGATCCACGTTGGTAACGTTTGAAACTTGTGTAAAGTGTGTAAAGTAGTTAAATATATCTTGGACGTATGTGTTTTGCTGGCATGAGATATATTGTGCTTCAAATATCTTTAATTCATCGGCAAGTCTTCTTCTTCTTCTTCCTTAGTATCACACACACAGGACACAGAGTAGGCAAGCTGAAGAGGCAGTGGGCTGACCATGTCTGTCGAAAGACCGAGAGCTGATGGAGCAAACGTGTCCTGGGCTGGACACCGCGCACTTCTTCTCCTTCTTCTTCTTCTTCTTCACACATTCCATCCACTGTCTTTCCATCTCTTGAAGTCAACCCCAATCATATAGAAGCAAGCAGTAAAGTCGTAAGCCCATAAGTAATTCAGATTCAGCGGGAAAACCATTGATTTTCTCTCCATTTAGCTTTTATTCGTACATTAATTTACAGCGTGAGTGAACTTATGCAAGTTTTTCTTAAACATCCGTGTGAGTAATGTGGTTGGAAGTAAAATTAAATGCAGGGTGTATTTCTTCTTAGTAACCTACAGTGAAGGCATTTGGTTCATGTTCTCCGATTCCTTTCCACAGGTATTGACAAGTTGGACAGGTCAGATAGGCAGTCGCTCCATGTAAAATACTTCAGCTGCATCCGGTTAGTCTGGAAGCCGATCCCAACATAGTTGGGAAAAGGCTAGGCAGATGATGATGATGAGGTATTGACAAGTCGATGTGGAACGAGGTTTAACTTTTCAAAATTCCTACAAATGTTGTAGGGTTGTTTTCATCACATAATCTGTTTATGACTCTGTTCATTGTTCAATATGTAGGATTGCAGATGTTCAATGCCACAGCTTTTTCCCACAAACTTTTACTCAATCTGTTGTAGAAGTTTTAAATAAAATCCAAGCTTTTGTTGAATTTTATTGTTAGGTACTCTTACTAGGTCGGAATTCCGATTAAACTGTTGGTTTCGTTTTAAATTTAACTTAGTTTTATAATTAAATTGTCCCACCGCTTTCAAAACCAGTTGAGTTCCCATTAACTTTTTGTTCGAACTTTTACTGTTTATCTTATTTCAATGTTAACATTTATTTTACTATTTACTCACTGCTAAATGGTTTAGTAAATAGAAAATAAATGGTTAACATTTAAAGTAAACACATAAAATGTTTGTTTTCGTACGAATCACGCATGTCGGCGGAACTGGCTTTCAACGATGGAAACTTAGTAATAATATATGTAAAACGATGTAATAGACGTGTTTGTAACATTTAGCGGAGTAAGCCCTCTCAGCTCGGAGGCGGTAAATCACGAAGTGTTCGTCGACGGTATGAGCGGCTAATATTAATGGTCTCCTTTTCCGTGGTATGTCGCAATAGTTCGATTGTCAGTGTTGGAGAAATAGCTGGGGAGTGCGACCCCTCACTCGGCGCCGATACGTCAGGCACGACACCGCACCGCGCCTTTGACACTTCATTTTATTGGTCCATTCATGGCTCAACGAATAGATGATTGTCTTGAAAAATGCGAGCGTTCCAAGATATTTTAGGGTTGGCAAATTTGAACTAGCTAAGTTCATACATAGGGATGTACCATATAGCAGGTCGATACATATTTGTTTAATGACCAATACTGTTTGATATTGCTCGTGTTCGACTGTGTGCAGCTAATGATAGCATAAACTAACGTAGTTAACACGAGTTAGTTGATCTGTTGGTTGGTTTATCTAAATACGACTCTATCTGAATTGATCAGTTACATAAATAACCGCATAATCGTCAAATATATCGGTTTATAAATACCCAGCCTAAACAGAAATTCGTCAATGTTTACCGAAACCATTAATTGCAAAAATCAATACCAACTAACCTAATCTCCACGCTGACTACCGGGGTCCGGATAAGAGATGAATTCGGAAACTTTTAAGCAGGCCTTATTCGATCTCCAGCGAGCGACCGAGGAAACAAAGATAAAATAAATTGTGAAGTTAGCGTTAGTTAGGGAAAACTTTTGAAAGGATTACGCCGTAGTAAGAGTGGTAGGAACTCTTGTCAAACTGGGTTATTTACAGGTAAAGAGCGAGTCATCAGTGGGTCATAAGGTTGGGGGCAGGACGGCGACGCGCAAAACGGCTCCACCCCACCATCGACGTCAGCGGTTAACTTTATTTTATTACAAGTTCACGCAACTCGCCCGTATCTTGACTTTCCTGCCACGTTTCTTCGAACTTCGAACATGTTGGACATGTTTCCACAAGTTAATTCGCAAGGCTGTCAATACAAAATGAAAATGTTAGAGCATAAACACGTTACGTGCAGGGTACGTACTCATTGTACGTACTATTAACATAACATCTGTAATCCCTGAAGAGATAGGACAGAGGTGTACCTAATAGTACACCCACACTTCGCCAGTTATGTGTAAGACCCAAGTAACAGGGGCGAGCCAATTGCCATTCTATTAAATGAGCAATATTTATATGGATATACATATTTGTAATCACGTTTTCTAAAACGTCTCTAACAATTTCGGCGACAATTGCAATTTGGGGGTTTAAATAAAAGGCTTGGCAATTGTCGATCAAGCTAGGTCTTTTTTTTCGAATGGGAAATCATCAAATGACCTCTCCCGCTCTGGGTAGAGTGGAAGGGAGTGACTGACTAAAACCCATCCATGTTCCTTCTTTGCCCTTTGTGTTCCAGGGCCGCAGTATCTCTTTCGAATAGTCCCGCAGCCCATCTAGCTAGGTCTCATATCTGGAAAAAATCGTTTTCTCTATTTTCAACAGAGACGAGCTCGATCGCCCAGGTATTAACTGCTATGATAGATTTATATCTACTACCGTACGTACCTACATTTCAGACTACATCTGTATACACCCTTTCGTGTGCCTGTAATAGTATTGGGTCCCACCGTGATGGACTGAAAACCTATCGCAATTTTCGAGCCGTTCCAATTTCCCGTGTTCCAATAGGATACCTATCGATGTTGTTACAGAATACCCACAACTACACTGTAGTTATTTGAGAATGGGTCAAATCAAACCACTAAGTAAATACTTTAGATATATTGGTAGAAAGTTGTTGTGCCGAACCATTGCTTTAGAAGCAATGACTTACTTTAATGAGCTCATGTTTCCGACAGTAAAGAAGCAATAACCTATTTTAATGAAGTAAAAATACTGTTCTTAATGAAAAAATACGTCACTGCCATTGGTAAAACGTAAGAATATATTTTACCGTCACACTGGAACTTTCAATAGGTACGTATGATACCTAAATATACAACTTTAAAATAGTTTAAGTAATGAAATATTTTATAATCTACCAATATCTAAAAAGTCACCGTGTGAATAAATAAAATGAACAATGCGAATCTTTCATTTCATTTATTCACATTTTCAGGGTTTGTTTGAAAACGCTGAAAATGTCTCTGTTGTCTCTTCAATTTTCTATTCAGCATGATTAATTTCTCAAAATCAATTCGTAGAATTCCATAGCTTCGCCAAAGTGCCACTACACATTTTCAGAACTAAGAATTAATACTTGAAAATGCGTCACAGTCCGATACGACAACGAATCAACAATTTTTGTTCCACACTGTCACTCGTCGCTTTGAGTTGTTGCCGATGGACCAATAAACACTTTTATTTTTTTAAACTGAAGTAAATTCCATTAGATACTCTTGCCGGTGTCGTTTCGTAGAAATGGCTTTACGATTTTTCTACCCCTTTTCAATATTTGTTAGTCCTAAGGGCGTGCAACGAGGCACAGTCGTATGTTGTACACCGTCACTACAAAATACGAGTATATTCGTTTGGTGCGCGGTCGTATATGTGTACACGCCCTAACACATTCATATTGTGTGAGTTAGTGGGTGACTAGTGGAACATACACTTTCAGTTTTTTGGCGTCATTTGAAGAGATTTTTATTTTACTCATATTGTTTTCCGTAATCTCAGTTTGAATGTAATGGCGGACGTAGTAGAGGAATACTAAAGAAACGATGGATGAATGCTGATATGGCCTGAAAGGAAATGAATGCTGAGATGACGAGTAATAGAGAAGTATGGAAGAACGAGCCATGTTGTGCCGACCCCAAATAAATTAGGATAAGGGCAGGAGAGTGATGATCACGGGATATCAAGTACAGACAAAAACGAACCCTCACAAGGTAACAATAAGTCTGCTACAGCATTGCCGGATATAAGGGAAATCCAGTCTGATAGCGATCATCGCCGGAACAGAAAATCAGACTAAATTGCTCACAAGCTAGTCATTAGTAGGCATAGTAATTATTATAAGGTTTCTCGTATTTTGGATTATTTGTATGTATTATAATACATATATTGCATAGTAATATATCAGTTTATTTATTTTTTATCTGTATATACGTATTAGTATGTAACTATTTATGAATATCAATGTTAACAAAATAGTATTTTTTGTACTCTATCACAATGCTGTCCTATTTGACCCAAAGGTTGACTGGTAGAGAATACCTTGTGGCATTAAGTCCGCCTTTGTACAAGAGTACATGAAGTTTAAAATAAATAAGTAAACACCTAAAATTACAACAGATTATGCTTACCTATATTATTAGCCTCACTAAAGTGCCATTAACAACACATATAACATTTTCCGGAAGGCACTAACATCGTTTCTCAGAAATAATGTGAGACTTCAAACAAGAGGGAACCTCCTAATACCGTAGACTCCTTGAACTAAAACTGTCGTTGTTTCGAGAGATGCCTATAATGCGTGTTGAGGAGTTCTCTACACGAAGCCTAGGCATACTTGGTAACAGCTACAAATCCTATTAACTAATTCCAAGTACTAAGTCTGAGATATATGTGTTCTATCTAGACAGGACGAAACTATACGCCCGCGGAAAGGGCTTTTTATGTGTTTTTAACTTAATTTATTTGATTTATGCACCTTTCTGTATATCAATACCAAATAGGTGGTAACACATTGCTAGTTTGAATTTTTTGTACTTTTTAATCTTACATCAAATGTAAGACTTATAAACATCTAAAACTAACTGGAGATAGAATATAGACTACTAGTGTCATTTTCAGAATAGCCATAGAAACGACAAGGACGTGAACTGTTTACAAAACGTAAGTGCCTATAGTTTGTTAAAAATGTTATAATGACGTAACGATGTTCGTTGGGCTAGTGATCGCAAGCGCGACTACTGAGTATGAGGTCCTGGTTCGATTCCCAGGTAGGGCAAAGTGTTTTTGGGTTTATCCATCAGGAATTTCGCAGTAGCAGTCACGGAGTGTAGATTTGTACCCGGATGATGGCAATAGGCTCGCCCTCTATTACATGGGATTTAAACATAACTGGCGAAATGTGGGTGTACTTTGTATTAGCTAATGAATATGTTGAGTTGCTGACCGTACCAAAACATGTAACTGAAACCCTTGTGGGCTCTAGTTACGTAAGCGTATTGGTATTAAAGATTGCAATGTCAGTGCCCTCATTTCGGTCACCTGCCTGTGTTGGTATGTACACAACTCATGGGAAAAAACGAACATTTTACTCTATTATTACTCATCTAGCTGAAATATTTGAAGTAATGATTGTCTTATACGAGTCAAAGAATAAGGTTAGTTTGGGTTAGATACCCACTTACTTAGTAGTCAAAGAGAAGTAGTTACAAACCTCAGATACTGCTATTTAAAAATATTAATATTTCAGCCTTGTCGTCACCAGCATTTTTGTTAAAGTTTCCGAGCCGACCTCGTTTTTTCCTCGCTACAGAATAAAACTTTATATCGTTATAAAATGTTTAAAACAATTTGTAACTGTTACTACCGGTCTTCGTCTCTCATTTTTCTCTACGATCACAAGCGTGAGTCTTAGCGTAGGGTCTTAGGATCGACTTCCGGGACTAGTAAAGTATTATTAATTAGCTACTACATATCTAGACTCGGCAGCTATAAGCACTTAATTCAAATACAAAAACAATTGACTTAAGTGCTTAATCCTTCCACGTCTAGATATAACCTCACGGCTTATAACATGGGACAGGCAGAACCTGCAGAACACTCCTGCTACGATCCCTGCACAATTCTTTTGCTTCGTCCACGTTAAAATCTTCGCATTCTATCAGTACTCTACCAGTCAATACTAGATATTTTGTAGTTTAGATACTGAATAATCTTTATTACAAAAGAATGTGATACAAATTATATGAAGTCCCTGACTTCTGTGCTAGGTGAAAGACCTGTGTTACAAGAGCCAGTGCCCACTCCCAGCAAGCGTATCATGACCACCGTAGAAACGGGTTTTGTCGACGGAAGACAGATCAACAAAAGAAATCTGTCATTTTATCGATTTTTCCGTCGATAAACCCCGTTTCTACGGTGCTGCACGTGCTGCAAGAGATAAATTACAGAATCTTATGCAGAAAAATAAAAAGACTATGGTACAACAAAAAGAATTAAAAGCGGTTAAAAGAAGCCTGTATTAAGTTTGTAAGTGTGTGGCAGTGTGTATGTTTGAAGATAACACATTAATTCAAAGATGGATGTAACGAATAAGCTAATGCAGTATTCATAGTTGCGCAAACCAGTAGGAGCAAGAGATTCATCGAATGCACTCGCTTGTTACTCCTAAGTCCACTTAGTCTCAGCGCGGGTTGGTTTATACGCTAGGCGTTGCTCAAGTTTCGACTACCGAAATAAGCTCGGTCTATGTTATTACATTAGATTTTAGACTTAAATGAACTTTGCTACTGTAAATGCATAGCTTTTATGGCTGCGCTTACACTGAAACAAGCGTTCTATAATTTCAAGATAAAGAAAGGCTGATTTATTCTAGACTTTTTTGTTATTCAAGACAGACTACCACTCGCTACAGTCTTGAGTTATTTTTTTGTCAAAATGTAGTTACTGAAAATACTATTTTGAAACAAGAACAATACTGTTTCTTTTTTTGTATCGTTTCGTCTGTGTCTGGGATATTATTACTTAATATCGTAACTTTTTCCTGTATTCATCCGCAAATGTGTCGTGTATCAAAATACATACGGTAGCAAGAGCAGTAAGGATAAGTATTTATAATCAGTGGCGAAAGACCATACTTCAAACATAGGTACAAAGTTACATAGTATTTTTATGCTAAAAGAGGCATTCGGGGTCCCATGATTTCTTTTTTATTTGCCGTGAGTGGGGTATCGTTTAAGGAATTAATAATGCACGACAAAGAGTTGGTCCCCTAAGGATCTTTGTCAACCATTTGGAAACCGTTGTGGAAGATGTCAAAGTGAAAATAAATAACTAAAACAGACAAATAAAACAAACCTTGTGGATTTGTTTTTGAGTAATATCTACCACAGGTTTATAGGTTACTAGCACTTCACCCGCGACTTTGCGTAAACTTATACCAGGTCCTACTATAGTTAACAACCATTCAGGTGAGGTCATGAAAAAAACATCAAAATCGGTCAAGCCGTTTAGGAAGAAATGAACTACGAACACACGCACACTGGAATGTTAAATATGAATATTTCCCACTTGCAGCTACAAATATGTAGGTACGTGCATAGTTTGAACACCTACCTACCTTGCCTTGCTTGCCTGCTAAGCTGGTCTACGAGTGTGCTAGCTCAACAGTCAAGCGTGTAAGTTAATCAGGAAGCTAAATCCAACTCCATTAGAAGTATCTGGGGCATACGGTAAATGCTGAAGCTGTTATAGAGTGCCTACAGGAGTATTGTCGGTTAGGTAATACGCTAGTGCATGACTGTAATATTTGCAGGGCAGGCTTGCCAGCCTGCACTAGTTGGGTATCCCTCACGCATTAGAAAATCAATTGATGGAAGCCATATTCATACAGTCAAGATGAAGTTGTTGTTGCTAACAGCAGTCTGTATTTACAATTCCCGTCAGAGTTTGTAGAATTAAAATAAACTGAAATATGATAGTTTTTATTTTATTGGCAATCTCTATAGTGATCACTTCTATATCGTGAGTGCGTTCATAAAAACAATTCTCAAATGCACAAACACCCAGATCTCAAAACATACCACGTCAATTTATTTGTTTCAAGCGGGAATCGAACTTGCAACCAATCACTCAGTCACTGTGCAAGCGCAGAACATTGCAGCTACGGGGACAAGTTGACATACTTTCTCGTAGATAACGGATGGCTCGCGTCAGAAGTTGATTAGCAGCGCGCAGTGGACGGATGAACACAATTTTCGAATGGACTGTGCGTTATATCATATCGTGCAATATGCACTACTGACCTTATTTTTATCAGATCTGATACTTTGCATGATTTTAATACGCTTTCAAAATCAAGTTATCATTGGCCCATCATTGTTGGTGTTGTCGTCCATTCTAGCAATATAGTTAGATGTGCCTTTTAATCAATACTTTTCTTGAAATGATCACTGCCACTTCATTTCACCACATCGTCATCATCATCATCTTCCTGCGCTTGTCCCATTCTATTTGGGGCCGGCGCAACATGTTTTCTTCTTCCATTCTTCCCTGTCAGGCGCCACGGCATCATTTACTCCTTTCATTTCCACCACATATAGGTACCAAAAAATAAGGTAAGACGTCGAGGTTGAAGTCGACTGACTATGCTGACTTTTGTGAACACAAGATCCGCAAATTTAAGGTGTTCGCCAAACCACGACGGAGTTATGTAAAGAACGCGTTCGGCCAGTAGTATTTCCCTCAAACATACTTGCTAAGACGTATCCACGTAAGTTTCCACTTCAACATATTACATCCAAGAGCTCATCGCAAAGCTGAACTATTAATGCACTACAGCATAAACTTGCTCCCATTCAACAAATTATTGATCGGAAAGTGCTAGCCAAAGATAGATCGCATTACCTGCTTATCATACCGCAAAGTGTCGGATAAACTTGTAAACTAAGTAGCTGAATTACCACAATAGTGAATGGCGTGTAATCTGCAATTATTACGGAGCTATAATGAATATAGGTAGGTTGTATCGTCATTGTACTTAGGTAATCCATGATTGCCCAAGCCCTGAGATTGGTTCAAAGAACCTTGATAACGTGATTTATATCTCCAGCGTGCAGTGCTTTGTCGGGTCTTCTCGCTGCAATAACGTATCAAAGGACGTATTCTGGCGTGACAGTTAAAATGAGCTTCTTTGAGATACACTTGCAATTTTTATGCCCGTGATTGTTAAAATTTGACGAATAACAAAAGGTGTTTTAAATAAAATCGAATCGGATGAGCAAAAAAGAAAATGAATTCGAATACTATCGTCTAAATAAATAATCATACAATAGCATGAAGCGCATTCATTGTTACCGACCTAAAACCAAAATTGCAGTTAATTTACCCACAAATTGGGCATTATTAATTAAAGTCCTAAAACATAAATCGGTACATGTTCCGGTAAATTCAACAAAAAATAAACAAAAAGGACAAGAATAAAAGATGTAAAAAACATAAAGAAATAATCGTTACTCACTGTCTCTTCGGTATGCCAGCTAATCGAGGGAGCCAGTGAACCGATTTTATTAAGGTTCCAACATGTACAGGGATTCCTTTGAGTAAGATGCATGACATTAAAACTCATTGCTCGTGCGAGCGAAAGGTGGGGAAACCTTATAAGTGCAATAATCAAATTGCTGTTACTCCATTTGCTTTCAAGCCTGTCGTTGATTTATTTCCTGAGGGAAGTACTTGCTTGCTTTTACCCAAGTTATTTTCATACTAAAAGGAAAGAGCGATTGTTTGATATAAGAATAGAAAACGTCTTGTTAAAAAAGGGGAAATTCATAGAGCATGATCGAACTCGACTCAATCAGTCGCTCCATGAAAATACTGGTATTCAGCAGCATTAATATATACTAGAGCTGACCCCAATATAGTTGGGAAAAGACAGATGATGAGAATAATGAAACTCGATTAAAAATGTGCAAAATATTAAAATACCATTACCGTATACAACATATTTGACGTGCGGCTTCTGCAACCGACACAACTCCACAATGATATCGCGTTTCTTACACAGAACGCAATAAATATAAATTGCTTACTCCATTGTCAATTTGCTCATTTCGAGAACGAAGTGCAACTATTGACATAAAGGTAATTTGAATCCGATGTTATTGATGTTGGTTGAATGTTTAATTTTTGATTTTTCTGCTTTTGTAAGCATTATTATCCAATACAATATTAATTTGTACACGAGGAGCTCGTGGCTAAATAATAACAGCCACTCGGGTCGATCTTTAGGTTAAGCCGTGCTTGCCTAGATTGGTCTGTGGATGGGACCACCCATTACATACCGAGCTTCCTCCGTGCCTCGGAAAGCACGTTAAGGGCTTGGTCCCGGGCGTCATTTGTAGATCTTTGACAGTCGTTAGATATTCAGTGACCCAAAAAGTCTGACAACCAGTCTTATCAAGGGGTATCGTATTACTCAGTACTAACTAGGTTGTGGAGTCAGATAGGCAGTCGCTCCATGTAAAATACTGGTATTCAGCTGCATCCGGTTAGACTGGTAGCCGAACCCAATATAGTTGGGAAAAGGCTAGGCAGATGATGACACTAGTTAAATACTAATTCAGAAGCCACTCTACATTTGCATGTGTAAAGTTCTACTCACATTATAAATGTGAGAGTATGAATGTTTTTGTCTGTATGACTTTGCGTATGGTTCCTCAATCAAGCTTTAACGGCAAAACGGACTTGGATTAATTTGGCACGCAAGTATACTTAGCCCAAAATCTTACTACGTTACTCCAGTCACTATCACAACTGTGAAATACAAATACAAGTTAGATACAAGTAAGTACGGGGCTTAGCTAAGTGATGTTCATGAAGATTTCGTCCTACGACATTCAACTAAAAAAACATTAGGGTCACCATATTTCACCAAAAGAATATAATGTTTTTTATTCGGATGCATGCTATGGAAAAACTTCTCTCTGATGCGTGTGAACCACGGGGGTAAGCAGGAATAAACTCAATATCCGACAAAATATATTGTAGTATACTTTTTTGATACAAATGTAATGAGTTTTTCTTCAAGTCACCTATATTTATGTAGAAGTATTTTGATCTTGTCCGAATGTCGGTATCAGCTCGGTGCCCACCGAAAGTACTAATTGAAGTTGTTATTATTTACTCTATGATGAAAGGCAAGCGAGTAGGTAAACATTCAAATAAAATTGTACCAGTTTATTATTTTAACGTTTCTGAGAATTTAAAACGGTTGATGTACGTGTTTCTCTTGAATTTTAAATACTCAGTAGTGTCACCTCTTAGAACACTATCTTTATATATACATTGTAAGACTGTCGAAATATAGCAATAAGTTAAATGTAACACAAATTGCTCAAAAGGAAAGGGCAATGTTGGTGTCTCTTCGTGATCACATCAGAAATACAAAGATCTAAAGAAGAAACAAGCTACCCGACTTATCCCTGGTGGCAGCGCTGGGAAATGGAAATCGGCAGGCCACATATGCCGCAGACTGGATGGTAGATGGTGAAGGAAGGAGTTGAAGTGGACATCGGTTATTATTGTATTGAGCAGTGATAACGTAGTGGTGTGAGCGTCGGACTGCCAAGTCATAGATCTCGAGTTCGAACCCAAGACACGCACCTCCGATTTTTCGGATCCATGTGCGTATTGTATAATTATCATTTGTTTCATATAAGAAAACATCGTTAGGAAACCAGCATGCCTGAGAGATACGGCATCTAAAGCCAAGTCAGAGGACTTTGGGCGGCATAAAAATTCTGACACCAGGTTAGGCACTAACCAAAAAATAAAGAAGAAGATTGTATAAATCTGGTTCTGTTGCTAGGGAGTTTGTTCCGCCACTTCTTTTTCCCAACTTAAAGACTAGGAAATAGCCAAGAGCAGTCCTTTTGAGGGACTGTTTCTTGTAATATTGATGATTAAAACGTGTTGATTTATCAGCTTAATTTTTGACCCTGAGCTGGTCTTTGAACCATGGGCCGGCCACGAGCCAGGTGGAGCGACCACCTGGTCAGAGTTGGAAGCAAGAGTAAGATACGGCAGGCCAAGTTACCAGGACAGGGTGAAGTGGAGATCAATGGGGAAGACCTACACTTAATATTGGATGGATACGGACTAAAAAAATAAGAGAGATATATAACTACCTCATAGGTCGCTCTTGTATTTACTAATACAGCTTCAGAGTACGAGGTGTTAAATTCGAGAAAGGATTCAAAGAGTAGTTTTTTTCTATTAAGAAATATTCCCCAAATTGGAATTGAATCCGATACATTCCAATGGGTTCTCGCTCTATTACATGGGTCTGTATTCGGACGAACAATAATACACCTTAGTTACGTATTCCTTTGGGGAAGGCGTGAGGATATTGCATTTAGATTGCATTCATTTAAACCTGCATGGATTAAAAAAATCATTGCCTCGTTACTCCTTATATGAAATGTTTTTTGACGAAAGTCATCATCATCTGTCTAGCCATTTCCCAACGTAGTTGGGGTCGGCTTCCAGTCTAACCAGATGCAATTGAATACTAGTATTTTACACGAAGCGACTGCCTATCTGACCTCCACAACCCAGTTAGTACTGGATAATACGATACCCCTGGGTAAGTCTGGTTGTCAGACTGTCGGTCCACTGACTAACTGTAACTACTGTCAAAAATCTACAAATGACAGCCGGGACCAACGGCTTAGCGTGCTTTCCGAGGCACGGAGGAAAGTCGGTATATAATAGGTGGTCACCCATCCGCAGACCAACTTAGGCAAGCGCGGCTTTATCTGAAGATTGATCAGAGCTGGCTGGCTGTATTAGTTAGCTACGAGGTCCTCTTTTTTTCGTTGTTTAACGATAGTACCTTTATTTAATATTTCAAACTATGGCCTTGTAGTTCTATAAAGATCTTTTGGATATCTAATGTTTTTGATAGAAGGGCGTTACTGATGAGTAATTGGTTTGTGATGTCTATTGAAAATGTAAAGGCGGTGGTTTGTTCCTATTTTTCCACGCGCCAAAAGGACCTTGTACAGCTTGAAACCAAAATTGTCGCCATATTGTATAGTTTGTAGACATTAAATTATATTGAGATGCATTAATGTCGACAAGTCGAAAGTAGTATTTAAGGATCGTAACAAATGGCGTTCTGTGGTTTCTGCCAACCCTTATGAGGAAAAAAGCGAGGTGAGTTTATCTTTAAATTTTATTATAAGTACTACTTTTTCTTTATTTTTATTAATAGTTGTGATCTCAGTTTTGATCTCATTTTTTTATTTTGTTTTAGCACTAATAATTTTATATACCTATATTTTTTTTTTTAATTTTTAGTAGTAATTGGTTAATAAAATAGTAGTGATACCGTTTTTCATTATATTATATTTCGTAAGTTAAGTAAATCCTTAAATGTAAGGAGGTTACTGTTAAATTTGTTATCTAGAGTCACTCGTTAAATTTCTGTTTTTTTTCTTTCTTATGTTATCACTTACTTTTGTGAATGCTGGTTAACCTATAATTGGCGACTGTGTAAGTCTAAGACTAAAACCTATGTATAATTCTGATATGTTGTACACACAAGCTGTTGGTGAACCTATATTAATAAATAAATAAATAAATCTATGTTTTTATGTACATAGCAACATCTTTTTAGTAGATATATCTGTAACATCTGCTAATAATTAGTTCCCAGTAACAACAATTTCACCTCGACTCGAAGTCTATTTTTATCTCAATTAATGGGCATTACTGTCGAGCCATGTTCTTCCTGTAAGGGTCCCGGGAAGGCCAAGCCTGGCCCATCCCGGCCCAATATGGCCCAACTTGACGTATACGCACCATTAACTTGATTACCTGTTGGGTGTGCCAATTAACCACTTATGCATTGGAACACACAAGTAAAATTGTTGTGTGTGAATGATATTTGGGGAAGGTAGTGGTTTTTTTTTGTGATTGTGTATGATCAGTATTGCTCCATCTTCATTGATTTTGATTTTAAGGCATTAATACGTTTCAACCACAGCAGTTGACAATAAACACACAGTAGTCAAATTAAAGTACAACCTTACTATCAGTATTAAATATAAGATTTATATAAAAATGTCTACATTAAAAGCTTCATATCTGCAACATAATATGTCGGAAAATTCCCGAATATTAACGCGCTCCATCCCGACTTTTTTCTAATTTGAATGTGTAGAAGAGTACCTACGCACAATACCGCACTTCATATTCATTCCTTCATATTACTTACAATTTAACAAGGCCCATTTATATTATGAATGGGTAGAACTTTCGCCCACTCTGTAATAAAGAAATATTACGGTATAACCTTCAATCTTTGTTTAACAATACCGCTTAATTTCACTGTGTAATGGACATTCTCAGATTTAGATTTAAATACACAGCAAAGGGTTGCTTGGAAAAATAACTTATGCTTATTTAACACTCGTGGATAGGTCGGTTTAGATTACGTTTCCCTTGTATGATGATATCAAACGGTCCGCGTAGAAAGGTCGCTCGTTGTAATAACACTACCGCCTAAAGGAAAAAAAAGTAAATAAAGTCTAATCTAAAAAATAAAAATAAACAGATACAGAAAACTTTTTTTTATACTTTAAAGATTAATAGTATTAAACTTACCTCGAACATAAATAATCCAATAAAACTATATTGTACGTAAACACAATCTTGTTCAGTACTTTATTCGCACAGTGACTTTTATTTCGCACGCAACAGTCGAGGCACTTATTTGTTAAGTAGCAAGTTCAATAAACACTAGTATGTCTCGTAGCACTCGTAGCGCTACGGCGTAGGCGGCGTAGTGCGTAGACGGGCGAGCGTAGCGAGGTCCCGAGAACAACTGAGCGCGGCCGCTGCACCGCTCGGTCGGCGCCCGGATGCAAGCGTGCTCCGATATCCTTTTTGATTCTTACTAACTAGCACGATCGTTTATGTATGCGGCACTTTATTTTCTTTTTGGTATAGAGATTTAAGCTATTATTGGTTACGCTAGGTTTTGATTATTTAAAATAAAATCACAAAAAAAAATGTGAGAAAAAAGATACTCGTTTTTTGCAAGTTTATCTTCCATCAGGCGAAATGAAAATTATAAATTGAATTCGTACGTACAGAAGATGAATTAAGAGATAAACAATCGCTGCGCAATCAGATTAACGTACGTTAACAAATCCGATTTCCGTCGGCCGTATGCAACAATTTTACGATTCGTCCGTTCACTATTTAAGTTAATAGATTTGCGTGTTCGATAAAAGCCGCATCGATGACCCATAGAATTTGATCCGCTGTCACAATGTTTGCACAAGAGCGATAGGCAATTATGAAGGGATGTAAAGGTAATAACTTCGAACAAATGGAAATATGACTATGTTCATCTTCGTCGTGAAGTTGAACCGCAAGACAAATGAAATTCCATTACGATATTAAAGAAAATCCCCAAAGCCGTCGGTGGCTTTATGAAAGAATTTAATAATAAGGAGCAGAATATTATTCAATTTTTCCTGAAAACAAAGATGGAGCAGGAAGAAAGTCTGTTCCCACCTGGGGCTCGGGGGCTAGTCGAATTTATTAGCATTCAAATGATTTATAACTAGCGAGCGGCAGCTGAATATTTTCTGATTCGTCTTAAATTAAATTCTTTCTTTCCTTTGGCTGGATTTCATTAAGGGTAACGAAATGCCACGGAGATGAAAAAGATAATCTGTAGTCGCGGGCTGAGTGAGGACGCCGCCGTCAGCAGCGCGCCCGCATCCGATAGTCCACCCGGCCACCGGTCCGCACACGTCACTGCTCACAATCTGTACCGCGTTCTTTTATGTAAACTTTCACGCGGTTTTTCCGCCCACAATACAAATGATACGCACCGAATGAATTGAAATCTGAAAAATATTCGAGTATAATTTTTGCAGACCTTACTTGATTTGTGAATTTGTAACTCCAGGGAATTTACATAACAGAATTAGTAATTATCTTTGGCAAGCGAAAATTTTATTCTTCGTGACATTTCTCGAAAGGCGGACTCATTCATTAACCAGGGCATATAATTATTGATTTCTTCTTCAATGCTTTTTTAACTCAGTCTTTTACTCAATTTTATCTTTCCTTAACAAACTGATCTTTAAACAGGAAAACATGAAATGCCGTGACCCATCCTTATACAATCTGCTCATCACCCCTCACGAGATCAACGAAAAGATAGTTACAGAAAGCCCACATCACGAACTTATACCTACGTACAGTTATAACAAAATTGTACCTCCATTGATTGCAAGATAAGATAAGAGAGATTAGGGAGGGACGAGAGCCCCTCAACCCAGCAATCAGTAACCGTCCAACAAGAGAATACAAAGCACTAACAATAATAGGCTTGCAAACATCTCGGTCGGTTAAGCCGCCGTCTAAAAGGTGGAGAAAGAACATTATTTCCAGTGTATTTATAAAATACATGAACTATCAGCCGGCGGTGCCTCCAGTGGTTACGGGAGAGAGCTCTCGCATCCGCGTAGCGTTTTAAAGCTAAAATATTTAACGAGCGCAGAGCAAAGAACAAAGCTTGCCCTGTGTTTAGCTGCACATGTCTACCGTGCCCCAAAGCCTCCGTCATTAAATTCAACGCCCCTTTATGCGTTTCTGACTTTGTTAACTATAGAAGAGCTTGCAACTGAAATGGGCCACCGTTTGGCAGCAAGCATAAACGCTGCTGTTGCATTAATACTTAATACCTTTGAAAACTTAATGTGTATGTGTAGTCTTGTGTTTAACTGGTATTATAGGTTATCGGTAATATAAGCATGCTTTGTATCATTAAAGCTGATAACCTATAATTTGAAGGGTACCCCTTATAAGTCAAACAAAGAACCTTTACTATAGTTTATTCATGTCAATCTGTATGTTTCTTTAAGGGTAGACGCCAAACAACGAATCTATTATATAGTTTATTCATTCAATGTAATGTTTCCCCCGTAGCTTCTTCCGTGCATTGTAGGAAAACGTTTAAAAAAGTATTTACTTCCAAACCAAATTTAGCTTTATAAACATTTACAAAGTAATGAAATAAAGTCTTGAAAATTGAGGCCGCTCCCCTACTTGTACAGAGAGGGCTATTAATTATGTTCTCATAAGTTTTCTGTTATCTTTCAAAAATCTGAAAAAACTCCATACGTTTATATTTAACGGTAGATCAAGTTTAACGCTTTGTATAATTTATAAGTAGGTAAATGAATTGTATGATTCAAATCAGCTTGAAATCACAATGTTATTTACATATCACAGATTCTGAATTTCTATGTCTAACCTCTGAGAATGTCTTACAAAAAAGGCGTAGGCAGCGGTTGGAATTTCGGACAGATTTTATAAATTACTCCCCGATTGCTCCCTTATTATACAAATTTATTTAAGTTAAAATAACACATAATTTATAAAGAACATTGACCTCAAAAAAAAACTACCTTCAACGATGTATTGCTCCGTGACTGACGCAAATAAAATTTACTAATGGAGTACTGTCAAAGAATAAATGCACTTAAATTATTTTGAAACGTTCACAGTTAACCATGAAAACTAGCTAGAAACTACCATAAACCCATTTATGAGGTGAAGTGTAAAATCTTATCAAGACCTCACGTCGTAGAGAAATAAAATCAAATAGACGCTTTATGGCCGCGGCGACACGCTCCTAGCCCATACGCAGTCGTTTGCACACTTTTAAAGCAGAACATTTGAAAAGAAGTGAGCTCTAATTACGTAGGCGTAACACGTCAAAGTATTTGAGAAGTGCGCAGAACATCAGGGGTTGATATTGTGAGGCGACGGAAAACAGCTTATAATCCCCGTCTGGAGCCTTCACGATGCAACCTTTTCCACCCTCGCCTTAGAAGACTTTGGATAACGTACCCTATTTTTGTTATGGAAACTTACGAAGGTATACTTCTAAACAAACAAGCTGCTGTTATTGTAGGCGTGTAACATCTAAACACGAATACAGAATTAATTAACATAAACATATTATAAATATACATACATACTAATTGTTAAACATTAACAACAACAACACGTCAAACAAGTCATGTTGAACTACAGCAATTTACCGCACAAATATAAAATCACTTTACGATGACAAGCGAATCGAATAAAATATGGTGGCGTAGTTTCTATTTGGCGCAATTACATGGTGGATTTCACGATTTGGCCTATTTATTTTTATAAACTAAGGTCGCAATTTCACGGGTTGGTTGTTGACATTATTGTGCCGACGTCAAATGTTCTTGGATCTGGGACCGCGGTTGGTCTAATGAGCCGTGGGGGCAGAGCAGCCGGAACGAGTGTCGATGTGCACCGCTCATGGTGGCTCATGACCGCATAACGACCCCACCTCACGCGGACCTCTGCTAAATGTATGTGACCTCAACTGAACTTACCTGCTTAGACCATGTTATATGTGGGGAGGAAGCTGAATTGTTTTAAACCGTTGCTGACTGTAATGTACAGGATATGTACTTAAACAATTTATTGAATAATTATTATTTATCTATACGACCCTGCAGGGCGAAGGCCCAGACATTTTTCCATGTTCCACTATCTCTTGAAAAGACGAGGCTAACTCGTCACTGATAAAATTAACTAAGATTACGAATTTCAGATTCACTTGTACGTAAATAAATAAAAACACGCTTTTAAATCTCTGTCTCAGTGGAAAAAAAAGGAAGCACGTTCAGGCATTCATCTTCCACGAGCTTAGCTTCTCCGAAAAAGAAACAAAACACAATCGCAGTTTTTCTTTTTCGAACGCGCCGTAAATATTTTTTAGTTTTAATTAACAATTGGCCAGCTACAATTGTATCGTCTATCCTAGCCTTTTTGTTTATCCTTGTTAAACCACTAGCGCTGTATAACAACATAGTCAAATGTTTGCGATTTACAAACGATAATCCGTATTAATTTGATGTACACAAATTCCTATTATCTTTGTTTGGTTTGCAATGAATTCAATAGAGAATATACACGATTTCCATTTTCAATCGTAGAGTTGTAGCTCTCACGGTCGTGTTGAATATTTCAATAATGCTTTACGTGTAGCACAATTAGTGTTCACCAATTTGAGCCCATTTACCGTAACGAAATATACTTGATCACTGACGCATCCATTAAACAGGAGCTCATTTACTTATATTCGTTTCACCCATTCAACCATAGAGGCTGTCTCTGAAACCAGATGAGCGTAAAAATCATAATATTCAAAAATAAAGTTTTTAATGAGCATCGGATTCAATAAAAGCAGCAACAATGGCGTGTGTGAACTCGTATTGTGACTCTTTTGTTTTACGCCAACGACGTCATTATAAATTTTTCACCGCAGCTGTCTAATGAGTACCGCTATATAAATGTGTATTTATATTTATGCATGAACTAACCACACTTTTGATACTTATTACACCTTTATTTATTTTGGTTTCGAATACGTTCGTTATAATTACTGTGCCACTGAAATTTCATGCGTTAAATTAATTGTGTTGTTAATGCATCAAATATTAATAAATATTTAATTAATAACTTGATTTTTGCTGTTATATTCGTTGGGATATGTTTCATTTTAGTGAAATATATAATGTGAATAAAACTTACAGCGTAGAAACAAAGAATTCTAAAGCTCTAAAACGTGGGGCTGCGGGACTGTTCGAAAGAGATACCGTGGCCCTGGAACACAAAGGGCAATGAAGGAACATGGATGGGTTTTAGTCAGTAAGAGTCTGACACTCCCTCCCACTCCACCCAGAGCGGGAGAAGTCATTTGATGATTTCCCATCCGTAAAAAAAAAAAAAAAAAAAAAAAAGCTCTAAAACGTTGGCCTTTTAGAATCAAAGTAGTTTAGCTATGAATGTCTCAGGGCAACAAAAGATTAACAATCAATTTCAAAACATATTCTCGCCTATACAAAATTGAAAATTGAAATTGATAAAAGCTATTTCCGTCAAATCCAACGAATTACACAGCACTCAATAGTAAGAATGTACCGCGTTTTACAAAATTATGTAGAGCTCTAGTGGCAAGAGGGGGCCACTAGATTCTTTTTGAGGGCTCCTATCGCGAAGGGGTCATGTTATGATGGTTATTTTGGCGGCGAATTTCGGCAGGTCAGCGAAGCAGCGCCGAGGGCCGCCGGAGGAGGCATCGCATGGCACCGGAAATAATGACTGCCGCTCTGTAATTGGAACGGGCCGGCGCATTTTAGCTAGTGACTCGTCACTGCCTTTGCCGGCCCTTTTATTTTTTAATTTTTCCGGACAAAGTACCCACTTTAATTGTTTGATGTATTTTGTTGTAAGGCAAAGTGTACTTCCATTTGAATATTATATTTTTTGTTATGGTACAAAGAGAATACTTAGGAACCCCTTTTTTGAACACTTAGGTACTTCAAGTATCAAAAACTTTATAAATGTTAGAAAATTTAGAACGACTGAAAAGAATAAGTAAGTAGCTCCCAATTTGCAATGCTTTTACGGTTTCGTATTTTAAACGTGACTAGAAAGACTTCGTTAGGTTCTGCTCACCAATTTTCGTTAGAGTACTTTAAAAAGAACACATAAACATTTGACGAACAAGCGGTTTCGCACGAGAAAGGTTCTGTCGGGCGTCATACATGTATTCTAACTACATTGTAAACAAAGGAAAGCAAAATTAAGTTTTTGTTCATATTTAGTAAAATTAAATTAAATAATCAATAAAATTATACTTAAAAGCATAAGCAAATAATTGGCAGACAAATTATGTGCTTACTGAGCTAATTCACCAATATGTCACCGTGCAGCATGGATTTTAATTCTGTGTCCAAAATTTTTGGGACGACGCGACGGGGAGTCTATGTGAGTATATATATAGAAAATACCTGCATGTTTGCCAGTGGTGGCGGGCACGGGACTCAGCATGTGCAGGAAATGATGCCGTCCGGCGGCCGCCTCCGCAATTGAAACACCGGCCGACGAGCACGCCTAAATTACTGCACGGAAAACCATTACGTACTACGGAAATTTAGTTAAATACTTATTACACGAATAATTTTCAACAACCCCCCCCAGGACTACCTCACCTTCAGTTACACATCCCAATATTATTTATTGTACACTCCCAAACTTTGTCAGGTTATTCTCAAAGGAGAATTGTACTTTGTTACTTCAATGCAATTTGTCAGTTGGAAAATAAACTGATTTTGTTGCAAACTGAAATTGAGAAAATGCTCGTATACAGCGCCACTGAAGTTTCAGGAGCAGTGTAAGAGAAATAAAATAGTTTTTTGTAAGTACGTGAAGCTGTATAACTATTTTAAAATGTAGCAGTTTTGTATGAAGTTGTTACAAGCTTGTACTTATTACGGACAAACAGACTAGCAAGCGAACGTGTCGATAGATAGATGAGTCTGATGTACGCTGTGGTCAATAAAATGCATTGAAGCGACGTAAAACTTAAGTCACTCTCTTCAAATTGAAAGCAATCAAAGTATCGAAAAGTACTTTTTAACATTCCTGAAAATTGTTCCACAGCTATCCACGCTATTGACTTGTTTACTTTTCAATTTCTCAGTGTATCATGTCGTAAAAGTTCTGCAACAGACATTATTGTATTATGTTTGTTTATAGTATTAGAGACTTTTACTTTGTGATTCAATTACGTGCAAGTTTTTGATGCGAAGTTACTACGTACTACAAGATTTATAAGGTAAACGCTTGTTTGCTCACGCTGAAGTTTAAAACAAGACTAAATAATAATATTGCACAAAAACGTTCCTTAAATAAATGAATTATTAATTTTCAAATTAGAAATTACACAAGTCAGAATCTAAACCCGAGAGAAGGAACGTCAAAAATGGAAAACAAAAGACTGCAACAAAGACAAAATCCCATAGGTAATTAAATTATACAGTCTGCGGATAGTTTTATATGCGAGGCAATAGCGAGACTGGTAATCGTGACAGCGGCCGCCTCGGGAGGATCAAGACTGGGCCTTAAGAAGCACCTGATCCCTACCAAGCCCGGGGCGTCGCTACGTAAACTTCTACAAACGAATTAGACGGAGCGCCTAGAAAACGGGATTATCCACTAACTGTTTTACCCGTATTACCAGTCGAAAATAGGTTCGCACCGTAATCGAGTGTTTGTACCGTTTAAGGTATGGTTACACTACTTAAATGAACGGTCATAATGACAGCTTTGTTGTAAATTGGACGGGTTGATGTCAGATCAAGTACACAATGAAGTGCCTTTTATTAACTTAACTATTTATAGATAGTTAGTTCATATCGTAAAAAAAAACCGACTTGATTAAATTTTTCTATCAAATTTTTAATACTATTTAATTGGTTTTTATGCAGTTGTGTACATAACATCTCATTGGTTTTGGTATTGATATAAAATATAACGACCAAATAAAATTGTATGGATATTTTGACCCCATCCCTAACAATTTTGAAACCAGTAATTAAATGATATTTCAAACAAACACGTACCAAACTACCAATTACAATTTCTAAATTGGGATAGCAAACAAAACATGTTCACTAATGCATTTCAAATATTCAATCATTTTAGTCTCGTAGTTCAATAATATTAGCTGAGGACCTTAGGCGTAGTTATTATTTTATGTTTATATGTCGAACAGCAAGCAAGAATTATCATTTTCCGTGAAGAGAACATGTGAACATTTATGTTCACATATTATATAATAAATGAAAGAAGCCTTTTGTTTAGCAGGTCCGATCTCTAATCAGCTTTCATTGTTGATTGCAGCGTTCAATATATTTGCAGCCACAAAGACTATATAAAGTCCCATTAAAATAGATGGACAAACTTTTAGAAATCATTCAGACGACCAAAATAAAGACAATGGTAAAAAAAAACGCATTAGATACTTACAAGAAAAAAAAACTGCTAACGAAAATACACTAAAAATGTTAGTGAACTGAAAGTTTCTATGGTTAAATACAGAATGATATTAACAGAACTGACTGGGTACCTACTTATGAGAACGCGCGCGGCTGAGCGCGAGTGCAAGTACCTACCCATATTTATGTTTTAAGGTCAAAATAAAATCACTTTAATCAGTGTTTTTTTTGCTTCCATATCTTTGGTTATACGTACTGAACGCTGTGTTAAAATTTGTCCATCTATTTTAATGGGACCTTATACACCGTGACTTTTTAGTCGTCTTACAAAGCTGGTCCTCTAAATGTGCCCGACATAAAATAGCTCTAGACGCGATTTTTTTTTTTTGCCTACCATAATTGGTACAAAGAAAAATAAATAAAACATTAGAAAAAAATATGAAACATCCTGTTAATGATGTCTACGTGTCAAACGGGAGAACATACCTACCCAGCGCTCGGGTCCAGTAGATCATCGCTAACAACAGGGTGTTTTAACTACGCCATGCGTCATAATACTGAATAATATGTTTATTTTTTAATTTTTTTAATCTCTTAAATACCATTTTTTTTATGAATGTTTAGTAGACATTGGATACATGAAGTGGGCTGCAGTTGTAAGACGACTAAAAAGTCACGGTGTATACAGCGTATACCAGAGATGTGTGGTCATATTTTAGGATGAGCTATAGATCATCAAACTGATCGCGAAAAAACAACTGTTCTCAACTCACTCAACAAAGTTTAATACGGAACATTAAACTTCAATATCTACTCGACCCAAATGTATGGGACACCAGACTTTTTTTCGCGATTATGTTGTTCTGCATGATTGTCTATACCATATCCTAAAATATGACCATCCCTTTCTGGTACACGCTGTATACAAGGTGGTGCCTCAATACGACAGTAAATGAAAATACTATTAATAACAACCAAAAATGGTTGTTATTAATAGGTGATTTCATTTGTATTTAATTTACTTATCTTCGTATTTTTGAGCAGAAAACATGGCCGACTTAAATAAAACTACTAACTTTTATGACAAATATCCTCCTCAAAGGTCTACAGACGACTAAAGCATCGTTTGATGAATGTGTCTCCGCCCTAACACCGTGTAATTAGATTGTATTAATTCAATTTAAGTATTTAAGTTAAAACTTAATTGAATCTTCAACAGAGCCGTTAGGTACAACGTTTATTACATTAATTAAACGGTACCTTCAAACATCACTGAAATCTCATTTTGTATCTACAAACAAAAAGCGACGTTTTCAGGCCTTTTTAAAAGGAAAAGTGGAATGTACACTAATAAATTAAGTTACGACTAATTATTACTGTATACTACATAGTCAAAGATAAAGTACCTACTTTATCAAATGTTTTAGTAATTTCTGTTTCTAAATGGGTCCTACTTCTTTGTTATTTTAATTTTCTAGACTAACAGAAGTCTATTAGTAAAGTAGTTTTTAAACAAAACACTGATAAAATTATCAGTATTGTGTTTAAAAACTTGTCGCTATAAGTGACCTCAAACTAAGCTTGACGTTTCGTAAAAATTATATTTCTATGTTGGTAACACCTGCCTATAAGGAGAACCGGTGGACGTAGCTACGATTGTACTACAGTCCTGCTGTACAAGGACAGGACAAGCAGGAATTAGGTATGTACCTAACTACATAATATATCATCATGTATTTAATCCCCGGAGGGATAACCAGAGATATCTACCTATCGTACATGCATCCCATTTACAAATTAAATGGTTTAATTACACTTTATTTCTCGTTATGTCACTAGATACCTTATAGTCAGTACCGTAAAAACATAAGCACTTTAAACAACAGCTAAAAACTCAACTTAGTATTAATACAGGCATTTGGCTGATAAAATCTTAACGTCTTCCTAACATAATCCGGTTCTGCTAAGGGTTGCGGAGGTCAGGCGGTAACACAATAGTGAGTCTTCATTATCTCGCAAAATGAAAACCGACAACTTTGTGAAGTAGCCGGAATTACAGTTTAAGGAGTCTGCCCACTACACCGTATCATACCATGACCGTGTTAGAAACGAGTTTAACCGCTTATAAAGACCGTTGTAAACCCGTTATAACCGCGTATTATGACCATACAAAACCAGTTAAAACTGCGTATGATGACCGTACTGTGTTGATACGTTCTACTGGGCATAGTAGTCCGTGTTGTGTTTCTTTCCATGCCTGATACGTTCATAGCACGGGCATGGTATGGTACAGTGTAGTGGGTAGACTCCTTTACGTGTAACTTCTCACTGAATTTCTAGAGTTTTAGTTCAGGTAATTTCATTATTAAACATTCTCAAAAGTTATATAATTTAATTGATGTTTAAGACTAGAGAAGTATTGAGAGCTAATGAGATTTTTGGCATTTTTGCTTGAATTGACCACCTTCCAAGGTGGTTTCCTGAATGTTGGGTTGGGAAGGTAAAACTGTAACACAGTATAGTGAGTCTTCGTTATCTCACAAAATGAAAACCGACAACTTCCGGATGTAGCTGGAATCAAAGTTTACGTGTACCTTCTCGTACCTGCTTAATAATTTAAACTGAGTTCCTTCTGAGTTTTTGAACAGGTAATTTCGTTATTATAGTTTTAGTGAATTAATTACTTAATTTAAATTTAAGAGTATCAGGTGCTGGGGTCAATTTTGGAGTATTTTTGTCTGGCTGGATCAGCTTTCATTATGTTTTTCTGAATGATATAATCATCTGCCTAGCCTTTTGCCAACTATATTGGGGTCGTTTTCCAGTCTAACCGGATGCAGCTGAATACCAGTATTTTACATGGAGCGACTGCCTATCTGACCTCCACAACCCAGTTAGTACTGGGTAAATGGTAATACGATACCCCTTGGTAAGACTGGTTGTCAGACTTTTTGGGCCACTGACTACCTAACGACTGTCAAAGATCTAGAAATGACATCCGGGACCAACGGCTTAACGTGCTTTCCGAGGCACGGAGGAAACTCGGTATGTAATGGGTGGTCACCCATCCACACATCAACCTAGGCAAGCACGGCTTAACCTCGATCGACCCGAGCGGCTGTTACTATTTAGCCACGACCCAGGAGGGGAACCATTATGCAACATGTAGACATGAAGATGTTCATTCATTTAATAAATTGGGATAATCTGACTTTTTTGGAAGTCAGTCAGCGCCGGACTAACATGTATACATGGCAAACCGACAAATTGTGAACTGGCATCAAACTTGGCGACGGAACGCACCTTCATCATTTTTTGTAGAAATACTTAATCATACCGACTTTTTCTCCATGAAAAAGTTTCGTAAAACGTAAGCCTTCTTAAAGTTAAGGTACCTCTTCACATACTCAATAAAAACTGGATTAAGGTCCCTGTACTAGAAACGTGTAAGTCGGTGAAACCTGTGAACAAGACTTTGTTATCCCTGAAATCCAAGCAATTTTCAATAATCCTGCTGAGAAACTTTTTCTTCTGTGGGTCGTTGTTTGTTCGAATAAATGGCGTGTATTTGGTAAGGTAGTTTACCGTATGGAAAGCAAAAACTGACCGGTAATCCTTAATATAGAATCAGTCGATAGCTGTTCCATGGAGGACTTGACATTAATTAAGAAAATGTTTATAAATTTAACGAACAAAACTTTATATTTGATTCGTTTTATAACATGCTATCCTTATAACTTTAAAGAAACCAAAGTCTGACTGGTTTGGTTTTGTTGGACATATCTATACTAATATTATAAAGAGGAAACCTTTGTATTTTTGTATTTTTGTATGTTTGTATTGAATAGGCTCAAAAACTACTGGACCGATTTTAAAATTTCTTTTACCATTACTTAGCGGAATTCTTCCGAATCCGTATAGGCTATATTTTATCCCGGAAAATAGATAGGATTTTTCGTGGTAGTGAAAATTGTGGAGTAAGGCGTCGAAAAAACTGCCGTACGTTAACGATTCTCGCGAACGCTGCCTAAATGGTTAGAGATGTATGGTTGACTTCTATAGAAAAGTTGTAGAACTCAATAATGCCTACAAAAAAGTCCGCGATAGTATAAACCAAACATTTATATTTTAGCCATTATAACCACTTTTCCATAGAATAAAAGTAATCAAAATTATTAGCCTATGTTTATTGATCATATTATCGTCAAATACTAATCCTTATCCAAATAAACTATTTATTGAGCAAGATTGTTTCAATAGCTATAAATTACTTTTTATTTTATTCCAATCGGACAATCCATTCAAAAGATATTTTTCAGAGAGCTTAAAAAATAAATGTCCACCCGTGCGAAGCCGGGGCGGGTCGCTAGTGGTGAAATAATTTCATTTCCTAAGTCAATAGATCTTATTTCCAAAAATAAACAAACAAATTTTATAAATAACATCGAGAGCCAAATAATCACCATTACATTTTCCAACACAAGAAAATAATTTATGAAAATTACACCATTTTTACGAGTAATCGTTGCGCAATTTATTTAACACGACTGGAAATGCAATATTATTATATTGCATTTGCAGTCGTTTCCGCCGTTCCCCGGTCCCACGCGTCTGTAGCAATCGCCGTCCAATAATCACCATAATTAATTTTATTTCAATCCATATCGATGACAGTCATTCGATTAAATATTATTACATGCAGAATACTATTAATATTTAAGTTTATTATATTTGTGTTGTAAACAGGAAATATGCATTTATTTATGGAGGCTTAAAATATCGTTGAATTAAACTTATATATTCCATACATTCCATTATTCACTTTAAAACTATTTGTTAATAGTATTATATATAACTCGTCCTAAAAATCTTTCAAGACATATTCGAATCTTGGCTTACAAAGGCATTCTCTCTCAAAATTAGTGCCATAAGCCCGTTTCCAAATAAAAAAATAAAGTAAAATCCATTCAGTCTATAAATCACAGAATTAATAACAAAGCCAACATTGCTGGCAGTGCACTGATAAACATAATTATGACAATTACATTAAGTTTATTGCATTAGATGCGGCCTCACGGTGCAAGCAATCAACAATTATTCACGAATATAAACGTCATGTCACACTGGAATTAACTCTGTTAGCTCGTAAACATGTCCTGACATTGATTTATTGCATTAATTCCAGACTACAGGCCATAATCATTTAGAAACAAGTGTTTACATAAATCACTTAAGTAAATAAAATTGTTTACCGTTGTATTGTGTAAACAAGGTACTCGTATAAACTGTAACAAATGTTTATAAAATGCGTAGACGTCTCATTTGCAAAGAGTATTTGAGCACGGCATCTACTAAATTTCATATTAACTTCAGAAATTATGGGACCAAATTACTTCATTTTATTTTTTAAGCGCGTATTATTAGTATTTTATTACACTATGAGAATTTTTCAGGTCGTAAATTCGGTTTTAATAGACTTATTTGCTTCGTGATAATATACTGGCTGCTCTTTCAGTGTGGTTTTTGCTCATAAATTAACGAAGGCGCAGGATTAAAATAAAAAGAAATTAGTAAGTCGCCAGCATTAAGTTTGTCTAAAGAAATAGACGATACATCAACGTCACGGTGGCGCCGAAGCTAAGAAGTGATTTCCAAACGAAGCTCGACGTTCAGGAATGTTAAGCGATTCTGGGAGAGACTTCGTGCGAGCTAACATCGAAGAGGTTCCAGCTAATTACTGCTACGAAAGTAATACTGCAAAATTGCTTCTGTAATGTTTTACATTATTGGAGTACTACAAAAGGGGGAACTCCTTTGAGATTTTTCCGTAATTTATTACATCATTCACGATAGCGCTACACTTTTTAAGTAGATATTTGGATTGTAATTTAATACAGATCCAGAGAGACTGGTAAGTTTATTTGAACTGGGATATTTATAGTTTGGAGATGTTAATAACATAACACTGATATAGATTTTCTTAAACATTTTAATATATGATATATAAATATACGAAAAGACAAAAGCTTTGATAGTTTTCCATCTCAAGAAATAAAAGTGAAAATAAATCATAAGAATGTGAACAGATTTCGTGAAATCGTGACATAATTACAAAGAGCCAGGACACCTATCAAGGCGCATTGATGACAGGTGGACTAGGGCTGTCACCGAATGGCGTCCAAGAACTTGCAAAAGAAACGTGGGTCGTCCCGCGGCGAGATGGGTAGACGAGATAGCTGCCATCGGGGAAAAAACCTGAATGAAGCTGGCACAGGACCGTGGAGATTGGCACAAGAAAAGGGAGGCCTATGCCCAGCAGTGGGTGAGTTCGGGCTGTGGATGATGATGATGAAGGCGTTCATAATTTTAAATCGGATTAAATGAAGGCTTGGGTGTGACTCACATTGAATAAAACGTTTCTATAAACTTGATAAAAAAGGGGCTTGATAAAGCACTTACCATACGGAACACCCAAAGTTAAACTTGTATATTTTCTTTTTCATGAGCGAGTCAAAACTGTCGGCTGTCTACATTAAGTTATAAGTTTAATACACAATGTCTAATCCTAATTGTAAAGAACAAAACAATCAGTAAAACAGAAAAGATAAAAGCATTGTCGCCTTGAAACGTTCACGTTTTTGCCAAGGGTCCGTCGTAAAACTTTATTAGGCGCATTAAGGTCGCGGTTGAATCCTGTTTATGTAATCGCCGCCGGGGACCTTTAGCAGGAAAAATATTAAGTGAAAAAAGAACACACAATGTCACCCTAAGTAAGATTATATTTATGACGACCTATATCTAAGGAGAGGGTGGTCAGGGGCACTCAAAATGTCAGGCTAAGCGAAATGAGACGAGAGCTCACATCACACATGAAACATAGGAACGACCGCGGCGGCGGGGTCCGCGAGGCCACTCGTAACACAAAGATAAGCGTTTGATTGCAAGGGGATAAAATGTATTTTGTTTTGGGCAGTTTTTGGATTACGTCTTCAATATTTATCTTGCTTATTATTCATAATGATTAACATTCCTAAAATAATACAACCAGATCGACGCATAAGATGTCAATCTTAACTATCCTAATAACGGTTACAATTCCAAGACATTCGGAAACTCCGCTCGAAATGTAATTCCGTGAAATGTGATTATATGCAATTAAACATATTTCCTTAATACATTTCCGACAACGGAGCACTTAACATCTTTGTTAAATCGTTTCTACAGTAGGCACCTTACTTTATTCCGCGCCGTCTTCACTTGGTGCTCCATGGCACGAATAATTTCCTTAATATTGTTCTGCGAAATCTTATTCAAATAATCAGAAGTTCGCGACTCCAATCCGCCTAGATGCAAATTGCATGCAGACTGCTTAATTAACAGGCTAGATACTGCACAAGCTGAACCGATAGCAGGCACCATTGCGTTTCGGTTATTGTATATCTTATTAGCGCCTTATGTTAATTTTGGTTTTGTTTTCGAAAATTCGATTGATGGGAAGTGATTTCTATTCAACGATAACATTCACGAGGATTTTCTTTCTTATGAAACAGACTCTATTCTATCAGTGGTAATAACAATGAATAATGCAGAAAAGAATCAAAACGACTGCATAAAAGATGGGATTGTTATTGCAGCGAGTGTACAGGGAGTGGGACAGTGAGTAGTGATCTGTCAGTGGGTGCCGCCCGTCTTACGAGCGACGTCGGGCTTACACGGATTTGAGGGGGTAACCGTCTCCGGCTCACGTGACTGATGCGCCATCCTCGGCCACATTTCTTCTACCGTTTAATTAAGTCGGTGACTCGCCGATTAATGTGATGCGTCTTCCACGATATTGGATCTTTTTAAACTTGAACGGTAACGATGTGCTAACCTCTTTTGGCAAGTCTACCTTCGGGACTATGCTGAAACCTTGATGTTATATTACTAATGCATTATTTTTTGTAGCACTCTGATAAGTAAATTATCTACTTTCATGCCTTTGAGAGTCAAATAAGAAGTTTAATCTTGGTAAGTAAAATTTCAGTTTAAATTAAATTCAAATGAACATTATGACTTTTGAAAAAATCATTATGACTTTTTCGCATTTAGAACTACCCTGTCTAGACTTACAAAAAAACCTAGATTAGATTCTAAAAAGTAATCATCCCAAACTCAATACGAGGGAATATTATATCTTTGATTTCACATGTAAGTATAAATATATATCTTGAAACCGCTTCGGTCATCCCAAGAATATAATACAGTCAAGTATCTCCTTTCAAACATTCATAACAATTTCTTACCTCAAAGGGTATAATTCAAATATTTCATATAAACTTTTAACGAGCTCACGTATCAGCAAATAAAACATGATTTGAAAACAACGCAGCCGTAAAATCCGAGCATTTTATGCGACTCCATTATCTTCAGTGAATTCTCATGCATGAAGAAGTGTTTATTTTCACTACGCATGTCTAGTGTATGTCCCGAATTCACGTACGTATAAGGCATAAAGAAGTTCATAAAACTGAAGTTCGTCTTCTAGTTCTTATTGTCGTGTCACCGACGTTTTATCACTTAGCTTTAAAAGTATCTCGTAAATCAATGACGGATTCATACCGTGTCTAGGTCATATGTAGTAGTTCAGTTATTTCGGCAATAATCCGTATAAAAATTGCTTTATGAAATGTAGTATGCAAGCATTCCAAAAAAAAAATATCAGGCTCTACTTAGCTTTACTTATTACTAAGGTAAGTTATTTTCAGACCTAACTTGAATTGATATTACATATTTATTTTTCTGTTATAATATATGATTTACAGTTACAATAAATAAAAATAGAAACGAGTTGTAACGCACCACCATTTCTTTATTCACCATTATATTTGTTTTTATTATTTAAGTAGTGCACATAAATAAAAACAACGTATTTACTCGTACTTCTCACATTACGATAGTGCACTAAACACTCCATCGCCTAGTAAGTACACAGTCGTATGTGGCGGTACGTCAGGCAAGTTACGTTAGTGCTGGAACCATTTTGCGACTCGCTAGGTAACTGTAGTCACATTTACGCTCCTTCAGACTCTCACGGACAACTTGTCCTCGTGAAGATGTGACTGTAAAAGTTTGATCAGTAAGAAAGTTTTAATTGCTACTGAACGGCATTTCCAGTGTGCCCCGACGGAGTTCATTTTGCAAGTATTTTATTCGTACAGAGGCAATAATTTGCTAGAACATATTTTATGTAAACACGGTGTACTTACTTAGGGAAGAGTGTTAATTAAGATGGACGGTCTTGTGTTTTAGGCGATAACTTTTAGGTACCTTTGATTATAGTAAGGATTTGTTGTAGATAGGACTTACATAAGTGATTTACCACTACTTCAAGCGCCTTTTTTACAAATATATTTTTGTATTGCTAATCTAAAGGGTGTAACAAGACCTCTAACGAAGCCGAAAGGCACTTGTTCTCCCCGTCACGCGACATTGCGATATTTTTTTTGTTCCACACCAAACATGGGAACCTTCTAGTTACGGAGATATTGGGGGTCAAAGTTTTTTTTTAAATACATGTTTTTAATGAGAGATTCTTACTTTAGCACAATGTTTTGAGTGCGATACATTGAGTCATACCGTAACCCAAAAAAAAGTCGTTTCCCAGCAATAATTTTTGAGTAAAGTTATTCAGTTTGATGTACATAATGCTTGGTTGACGGCTTCGTGAAAAATTCTTGAAGCTTAATTCTTGCTTTATTTCGATACCTTCTCAAAGTTATTTCAACAACACAATAGCATTAGGTAGATAAAAATAATAACAAAAATAAACATGTTTGTCTCTTCACATCCTAAATAAACTTTAATTATGATCTTGTCATGAAATAACCGACAACAAAGAAATAATAAAACTGACTGTTCACGGAGGTGTCATGAAGACTGAAACAAGGGTGTTTTATGTGTGCACAGCCTATTATGTATCCGTGCCCACATAAACACGCGCACCGTGACGAAAAACTGAGCTCCTCTAATAAACAACTCTTTAAACACATACTTTGGGCACACATTTTATTATCAGAGTAATATGCTCAAGTAACGTATTTCGAATATCTATAAACATTGTTGTATATCTAGATGGAATGTATCAGGCGACGTCTTCGAAGACGGGTTCGTGTGTAGGTAATACCTACTACATGTCACCTACATTCGATTTGTATTCAGAGTTCGTTAACTCTGCTCGCAATGATTACCCTGAGGCAAACGCGTTTCTGAAGCGAACATGTATTGCTGTAGCTACCTTATATTGTTAGTAATATGTCGTACATTATTACTCAATTATGCTAAATAGTACAAACTAATAGTCAAGATTAGTTTGACGAAATTCGAGATTGTTTTCCTTTGTTATAAAGTTTAATTGATGGGCTACCAGAATATATTAATTCGGGTTGCCTAATGGTTAATTCATGTATTCCGTAAACGAAATAATTTGTGGAAGAAAAATTGAAATTAATTTCATCGTTATAATTGAACTCTGCCTCGAAATATGTAATTCAGTGCCTACACATCGATGGGTATTTTATTTAATTAAAACCTCCGTTTTCAACGCTCGGCCGTGCAACAAATTATTGTTATTACGATTTCAATTCGAAATTCATACGTGAAAACGGTTCGGGTTTGAATTTTCATTTTAAAACTAAATTCGAGTTACAAACCACGTCAGACACTCATAAGTGACATCGACAAGAGGTATAATGGCTCATACGGCGTGCTCGTAAAATTTTATAGGCAACTCGGAGGTACCGGATGTATCCCCGGAGGCAAGCCACTCCGACCTCACATTATGCCTCCTCCAAACACACTTATCTAACCGTGATTAATTATTGTTTTATCTTCTAAACGCTTCAAAAGATTTATTTCACTCGAACGATCATGAATGACGTCAAGAAGTCAATGAACCTAATGCCTCGATGAACTTATCAACTTTCACAACAGAATTTCAAAATACTTGTGCATTTTAAAGTTCATTCGCATGAATGGGCCCGTGAGTCATTATGTGATATTTTCGACTTTCATATTTTATTGTTCACTAGTGCATTTATAATTAACACAATTACTGATCGTCCACGCATACCACTGTAAATGTGTATACCTACGGTATATAAAGGGTGTAACTAGGCCCTTAACGAAGCCGAAAGGCACTTGTTCTGCCAGTCATTGTGATCATTTTTTTGCTGTGAACCATACCTGGGAACCTTCTAGTTACGGAGATATTGGAGGTAAAAGTTCCAATTTTTTCACAAGTTTTTTTTTAATACAAGGTTTTAAGTGCAGTAACTTTACTTAAAATACCTTCACGACCCCCGTACTATGCAATGCATCCACCAGCACAATGTTTTGAGTGCGTTACATTGAGTTTTACCGTAAAACGTGACTTCTCACCCCAAAAATAAAAGTCGTTTCCCAACAATAATTTTTACGTAGGGTTACTTAGTTTGATGCACAGAATGCTTGGTTGACGGCTTCGTGAACGGTAGTCATTCAGTCATACTTTGCTTATCTTATATATAAGATGCTCCATCCTAATATGATGTTCTGTAAAATATTGGCGCAAAATCGGCAGAATGTCAAAAGTGATCTAAGTTTGATTTCACTCAAGACAAGACTTTTGCGGTTAATGGATGATGGATGTAGATTGCTTTGCTTTTGTACATAGAAAAAGTAGAAATGGATACTAGTTCTCTTCACATCATCCCGAAAAAAATATACATAACAAAACTAGCGTCCCTCTGATAGTCACACAACCCAACAACAGCGGAAGCTGAAAACTGCAAATTCAGTTCAAAATTAATGAGACCCGCAATACCTATCCAATCTAAAGGATGAGGTTCTATCTTGGTGTGTCTCAGTTAGTCTACAGTTAACTAGTTCGTCATATTGATCTAGGAACAGACGCAATCAAGGAACACACGTAAGAACATAGCTATACTAGAACAAAATAAAGATTTCTGCTTTATCCTAGGTTTCTTGCAAAACTGTTGATATCTTTTATCGGCTGGCAGTTGCCTTGCTTCCTCGTCTGATGGTGAGCTTGCTATTGATTGCAACAATGAGATCGTAGAGAACGTTTAAGACTAGCTCATTAAGATCTCAGACGGATTTCTGATCGCATGTGTTGTTGTTATTAACACAAAAGCTAGCCATCCTATTCACATAAAACTTAACGATACTAAAAGGGTTAAAAGGAGTTAGCCATATAAAGCTCCTCACTTTCTGGCCACGGTAGACTTATTTATTTATGATGGACACAAGTGTATTTTTACCCGACTACGGCGAAGCCTGAAGGAAGTGTTATGATTTTAGCAGTCTATGTATGTATGTTTGTATTTATGTATGTTCCTCCGTAGCGCCTAAAGTATTCATTCGGTTTTGATGAATAAGGTCAAGCGATTCGTTATTATGGCCCGGGTAACATAGGCTACATTTTAACCGACTTCAACTATAGGAGGGGTCAGGGGTTGAGGATTGTTCGAAAGAGATACCGCGGCCCTGGAACACAAAGGGCAAAGAAGGAACATGGATGGGTTTTAGTCAGTAAGAGTCTGACACTCCCTCCCACTCCACCCAGAGCGGGAGAAGTCATTTGATGATTTCCCATCCGTAAAAAAAAAAAAAAAAAGCGGTTGATTTTACCTTGTAAACCCCGAATTTAATTAGAGTGTGATTTTTCAGTGGTCGGGTTTTTTTGTTGTAGTATACCACGCAATTATTTTTATGTCTAAAAATAACACGTTTACAAAAAAAATGAATTTACCAAAACGAAGCTTTTATTTATTTTAAGTTCAGCATCATCATTTTAGTAAAAAAAGGGCCACTGTTGGACATAGGCCTCCCCCAACGATCGCCACAACGATTGGTCCCGCGTTGCTCTCATCCAGCATTCCCCCAACCTTCGTCGGTATTTTAACATCAAAAAATCATAATCCTTTCATACTGTGTAAATTCAGGGTTGTCGAACTAATCCCTATTATTAAATCCACATATTCGGGGTAGCTGTTAATGGAAAGATAAGTATAAAACAAATATATGAAGCGGAGTGTCTGGCGGTAGCTCTAGTGCTTGATATTCCCGAGCAGGCCTGTCGATTGTTAGTTCACGTCTGTACTAATAACGTTACTTAATAATACGTCGAGTAGATACTCGTATTAATTGTTCTAACTTGAATTATAGGTGTAAAAAAAAATAGTGTGTTGATAATACAGAGCATGTAATACTTTACAAATTGCACTTACCACATTTTGTTTCTTCTACACCTTATAAAGACAGCAAGGCCAAAAGACCAAAGACCAAAGACAAAAGGACCAAAGTCATAATCATCATCTGCTTAGCCTTATCCCAACTATCTTGTGTTCGGCTTCCAGTCTAACCAGTAACCGGATGCAGCTGAGTACCAGTAGTTTACGTGGAGCGACTGCCTATCTGACCTCGTCAGTTAGAACTGGGTAATACGATACCCCTTGGTAAGACTGCAACTGTGAGACTTAGGCTGAGCCGGGACCAACGGCTTAACGTGTTTTCTGAGGGCCGAGTCAGTGATATTAAAAAATGTATTGGATCAGTATTTGCTACCGAAAAACTTCTGTCAATCCTGTAGAATGTTGTTGCAAAAGAAATACGATACGCTTTGAATGCAATTGATGCTTGCATTTTGCATCAGGAATTTCTCAGTAGCAGCAACGACGTCTGGATTGGTACCCGGTTGATGGCAGTAGGCCCAGTTTTATTTAAGTCCCATGTTATAGGGGGGCGAACCCTCAGGGGACTCAAACATAACTGGTGAAATATGGGTGTACCTCTGCCTAACCCTTCGGGGATTACCGGCGTGATGTTACGTCCATACGCTATCATCACTATTCCACAAAAAAGAACATGCAGAAAAAGAGCATAAAATAAAAATATTCAAACGAGAGCGTAAAAGTTTTGACGTAAAATTGTCCCCCGACAATAGTTGGGAGTTCAGAGAGAAAAAATCTTTCATTTAGCCGACCTAATGATAAAAAGAGTTTCTAAACTACCATAATATAAGTTATCTGAGGATAGGAAACATTATGTACGTCCTACTTGCAGTACAGCGAATATAAACGATATATTATGCGTATGATTCATGTATAGAACTGTTTTTTGTCATCTATCTCAAGTTGTAAGTATCGAGTAGGAAAATGGGTTAATGTAGTGGTCGCAGGCTATCGCTCTAGTAAGAATAGCCTGCCCTGGTTAGCCTTTGAGCTTGTCACTATGTACCTATGTTGTTATGTAGTGTGTACGTTTAGGAACACTGTCTGGCTTTGAGTAGTACACACGCAGCATGGATTAGACATTCGAATAGCTTCGTCACATCAGATTGTTCGTGAATATTGATTGTGTGCTGATAAGTCGTGTTTAGAATTGAAGCCGCTTTCAGACTTGAACACTTTGTCATACAGCTGTATGCTTGAGAGCTATATCTATTTATTAACCGTAGTGTTCGCTTATAAACTGATACATAAATACTAATATTATAAAGAGGTAAAAGTTTATGTTAGCCTGTAAGGGGTAATCTCCGGAACGAATGATCCAATTCTAAAACATCTGCTGGACTTTACTGGTAGAAAGCTAAATTTTTCGTGGGTGCTATAAGTTATACATTATATTTATATAATGCATAATAGCCAAGGTATCACAATTTTTGCGGACGAAGTCGCGGGTGAAGTGCTAGTTATGAATATAATGATGGACCTTTGATTTCAATTCTTCCACGACTTTCCCCCTGAAGTGGATCTAATTGAGATTCCTCGTGGAACTCCGTACTTACGATTTCTTGGCAAGTAGTTTGGATTTCTAAGACGGCCTCATAATAAACAGTTCAGCATTTTTTATGTAGGCATGTGATGTCTTGTGTATATTTGAGGACTAAGCTGTCTAGTCGCGTCTCGCGTCGCCTGTGCGTCCGGTCCGGCTCATTTATTTACTCGCACTAATGGTGCAGACAATAGATATTTACTGCTCTGTTTACTTCCACATTTAGATATCACGTACTTAAATCGATATTAGAGGTACCAACGACCATCAAGGGTTTGTGAAACATCGATATACTCCTTGGAAACATATAGGTTTTTGTTGCGTTTAACTGTATCAATTGTAATTTCTCCCTCAACAAATGAAGCTCAGAAAACTCGCAGTTCAAAAGTACAGGTTTTTTTTTCTAACCGCGATAAACTAGTAAAACAAATCTCATCCGGTGTCGGACTTCAGTAAACTGGTTGAGCTGGTCCTTAAGTTGAGTCTACATCTGCTAATTGCTTCCGAACTTGTTTTTGAGCATAATTTTGGCTAATTGCAGTCGTGCACTTGGCTCTGAGCCAACTACTAGTCACAGGAAAAGGCACCTTAATTCAAACACTTTAAAAAATTGAAAGCGCGTTCAATTTTGATTTGTTTACCCTACTTACACTTATTGGAAGCCCCTGCTGCATATTCATTCGTAGATTTCTGTTTAATGAAAAGATGATCTGCCAAGGATTTTATCTGTATGTATCTCTTATTTTTATTTACTTTATTAAGTTTTCGAAATGCAATCAGACAAATTGAAATATCTAAATATTTTGTGTATTTTATTTTAGAGGAGTCTGAGATTTTTATTTCCGTATAGACACGAGAAATATACTGTCAAACATTAAAATGGACGACAAATTGCAAAGGATTAATGACCTCAAAGTGGTTGAAGTAAAGAAAATGACAAAGCGCTGTCTGTGAGTGCAACAGCAAGCGGGTGGCGTCTAGCGTCGAGCGGCGCATGGCGGGTGGTCCCTGCCTCCTCTGAGGAAATTACTCCGGAATATTGTTTTGTATTGCACTTGTTACAGTCTCCCCGACACCGCTCGCTCTGCCGCGCTGCAGTGCCACGCAGCTGAACTTCGCACGGATTTATAGAGTACACACAAGACCGTCTTATTGCTACGTGGCACCGCGACAAATGCTGCTTTCGATTGTGCTTTACGTTTCAATAACGTACAGTGGAAGTACCGTTCAACGTAATTTAATATATTTTCACAGCTACAATACTTGAACGTTAAGTATTGTTTTTCTCTATAAGCAACAATAATCCTCTTTTTTAAGATAGATTTCTTCGATAGCCAAAGTAACATTTCTTTCAATCACCTTCTCAATTCTATGGGGATCCATATTTGGGCAGAACGGTGTTATTTATGTAATGCTTCCTGCACCTGATATAATCCTATAGGGACGTCTTACGATACCCACGGGATAAGGTTGGATAGCTTTTTCTTAACCGGAGATTAGATAACCAGTTTTCTCTATGGATTAAAAATTCTAGGTAGGTAGATATATGTATAAAAATCATTTGTCTCAAATATAGCCAAAATAAACCAAACGGAGGTAATAATAAATACGTATAAATGAAACGATTTATTTGGGAAGCGCGAACTTTTCCATTGTGTTAACTTTTTGCTGCGGGCCGGAATTCGCGTAGCAAAACATTGTGATCGCTTCACGGGTCATGTTTTGATAACGCCGTGACATTGTTATCTCGTTTGATGAATGGACTTTTTGTTACAAATGGACGTTGTTATTTTGCTAGTGAACTCTCTCGCTGTGAATGTTTTCCGAAGCGGGCGTGAATCGTTGAGACTTGAACACGACTTACTACGAATATTAATTACTGTGTTTTTCTTATTTTCTACGGTTGACCGTCGCCGTAAACGACTTGGAACTAGGGAAAAACACTCTAATTCTAAGTAAACTCTTTCAAATAGATTTCATTAATGTCAAAAAGTATATTTTAACAGTAGGAAGTTTAATTAAGATCAAGTGGATTCCAACAAAAGGTTATCCATAACAAAATACGTAAATACGGAATTGTATGATGTGAACTCATTTGAAACAGTCTTAGAAACAGATTTCGAGTTAAAATTGGCATGCTGGGAACTTTACTTGAGCAGAGGACTTCAACGGGGAAATGAAAATTGTTGAGGAAGTCGAAGCATCAAAGGGCTCGTTAAAGACAAAGTGTCACACAGCTATCTTTGATATTGCTTACGCCTTTTATTGGAGAAAATAATATCCTATCCCGAACAATCGCTTTCTTTATAACTTCTAAACGTCGCGAATAAAGACGTCGCGCGTCGGCTAACTTTCGGATGAGTTTTTCGCTCTTGTTTAATCGGTTATTCACGAACATAAACAAACTCCATAGGTTTATATTTCATAGCGCTTAAAAATTAATTTCCCGAACCCCCGTTCGAGTACATTTTCCTATATACACCTTTAGGATTCAATTCCACATGACAGCTGACAAATCGCACGGTTTTGGCCGCTCCAATTTCCGATGACAAGACCTACATTAACCTTAAGGGCCCTCTGTCACCAGCTCCCAACACATGGAAAGAATAAATCCAATCCAAGAATAAATTAAGGTCTTTGTGTCATAGAATTGTCCGGAGTTTTCAATAAAACCACCTGGAGCCGGTATTGCCAGGTACCGCCTTTCACGTACAAATAAACATATGATTTACGGATATATTTTTCGTTTCCAACGACAACTTTCGGTAGCGTTTGGTGTTTCTATGGGATTTTTATGGTTTTATATGTTCGAGTGCGTATAGTGAAGCTCACAATTGTTTGGTTACCGTAAACAATAAGAAACATTCGGTATTTTAAAACAAAACGGGTATGATCTTGTTTGCTTGCACAGAAATATGAAATTCAAATAAAATTCCATTCTGCGAAAATTCCATTTCTTTTTTCGTTATGTTTGAATGAATGCCGATAAAATATAAACATCGTTCAATGCCATTACAGTTAAATTCATTCGAATAATAAATTTTAACTTCCACGAAGACAGATGTTCGTTAAAATCGCCGCATTCATCCAATCATTTCCTCTACACGGTTTATGAACGTAATAGTATCGCGATATAAAATTTTCGGCGCCGTGATTTTATGCCAATTTTTATGGTATTGTCTTCGTAAACGTTGTCCGAGTTTTATTAGACAGTAAAAAAGAAAAGCTGCGGGTATATGATTATATTGCCGATACACGTCCCTTTTCGTTGATGCGAACCCGTGTTTTGACGTTAACAGGTGAACGCAAAATGCAAATCGTATCAACGTTTGTAGTCAATTAAATCTGCGCTTTATTAAAACAATGGTAGATTAAATCATGCAAATGTGTCCGCCGTTTGATATTTTGAAGTTATTATAATATAATAATATTGCCGGCGCGGTGCTGCTGGGAGCAAGCAAATTAATTAAGTTAAAAAGCAAACAAAACAAAGCTGGGGAACTTTTGTTTCGCTCACCCTGCAATCACCCAGCACAGCGCTGCATTATAAACAAATCTGTATTGCTGCACTTTTTGTAAATGTCCATAAAGCTTTACATGTGATTTATACTTCCGAGTGTAATCCATTAGTTACACAAACGCTCGTTAAAGCTTCAAAAAGTGATTTGCTTTTGTTGTATTCATAAACGCATTTCAAATTTATTAATACAAAAAATCACAATTCAATCATGTTTTGTAATTTACAATAAAATGTATAAATTTATTGATCCTTTGTGTTCGGAGGCTCTATATCGGATACTAAGGTATCACTTAAACCGCTTAGCACCACACGTGATTTAATAGAGCGTTTCCGGTGAAATAAATTGTAACAAACATAAAATAACAAAAATACAAACAAACACTAATTGCCACTGTTAGAGAGAGAGTGCGAGAGAGAGATTGGCAATGCGCCACAACTAGTGTTGCAAACGCTTGAAAACATTCACTCGGGAGTGCGTTAAACAAAAATATCACTAACTCTTTACGTTGTATTTGATTTTAGAAGGACATGTAGAAAACAAGTGCAATCTGCACAGAAGACGTTCATCGAGTGGAGTCCCGTACTTCCCTAACCGCTCTGAAACACGACGAACATTCGATTTCAGAATTTCACGCTTCCCTACCTACCAATAGGTACGGTTATTCGTGAGCGCGAACGCTGCGTGACAACACAACAGTCGTGTCTTTGTCAACGGACTCGACTTGGCTTAATCCCAAACGACTGAGGAAAGGTAACATATCTCTTTATTTACGTTATATTTACTATGACAGTAACAAATGTGCCGAACACACATACCGGCTCGTACTCGTGTCTTGTATCACAATGAAAATCAGAAAAGAACAGATATATTGGTCGTGTTTTACTAATGAATACTGGCAGCCATAATGTGGTTGTAACAAACGAACAATAATAATTATTTCAGCATAATAATTGCGCTACGTTTGGCGTAATTGCCGCGCTTGCCTCTGAACTTTGTATTAAATATTATTTTTGGTGTGGGCAACATTTTTCGTATTAAGGTTTATTCTGAGAGATAAATTATTACTACTCCTCGTGGTGGCAGTTTTCCCCTTAATTGGTGTCTAGATGACAGATTAAGGGTGGAAAAGCAGTGACGTAATTGACAGGCCAATCTGAGCGGCGGTTTGGTGATGGATCTCGGTATGCTGTTCATGGAGCAGAGAGACGGGAACAGACACCCACCTACTACATATTATATAGCCATTATAAATACCTTCCCGGGAAACAGAGGTTCCGGATCATTTCTCAAGTCCGCCTCCGTTTTGATTACGTTTAGTGCTAAATATATAATAAGGATCTTACAGAGGTTAAAAGGTTCTTCTTGGAACGTTTTTCATTGGATTAACATTAAGTTTATTTACAGATTTTTCAATGAAAAGAGACAAAATAACTTTTGTAAAGAAAGTATTCTTCGCTCAAAGAAATCAAGGCCAAATCTATAAACGACCATATTTAACCTTGTCTTAGGTATTTATAAAAAGGAGATATTATACTAACTACTTACTTACAATTTGGAAAGGTAAATCTAAAAGGCCAAGCTCTTTTAAAGCATAACAGAAACACTAATAGTCTGAATAGAATTTCTAAAGGACTACACAAAAGTATAATGTGAAAAGAATACTTATTTTAAAGGAAAAAATCATAAAACATGTTACAACAAAGGAGAAATGAAGGAGTGGGCCGGCTTCCGCGTTCAAGCGTTTGATATAGCGCGGTCTATGAGGACACGCCTCAATGGACAGTGCGCCCAACTTAAACAATAATCGCAAAGTTTAACTTTTTACGTCTTTAGGGATGGCGGGCCAAAGGACTGCCGTCATCGCCTGCCCTCGTTAAATGTTCCGTTATGAAAGTTCATAAAAAGCCCCGTCAAAACTTTTTTGGTATCGTCCACAGGTCGATTCCCTCGATCTCGTCTTTTACTTTTCGCGTGAAAACTACTCGGAGAGAGTTATTGCTGTAGGTATGGAGGAGTAAAGTGCGCAGTAAGTCTCTATTATCTACGCCGTTAGAGTCGCGTGAATGAAGGCGAACGAACGTGGTGAGAATCTACAAGCTAACTCAATTCTCACCGTTCCGTTAATACATCTAGAATGGCGCGAGGTTTTTCTTCGTGTTCTACTTGCATTCAATTAATTTCAGGCTTTGTTTTGCCCGAGAAAATGGTGTCCCAAGATAGGAATTTGGTAACGATGCTATAGTCTGCCCGAAAATAGATCGCTTTCTTTTCTTGGCTTAAATATTAATATGTAATTTATAAAAACTAAAAATCACGCTTTTATTATTATTCCGTTTATTCATTTAAATACATATTATTTACATTTTTAAATATTCTAATATAAAAAAACTTTTAAAAATATAAAAAATAGTAAGCCACCAGCACTGGGAACAGGGTCCGAGCCGCCGGTGGTCAGGGCTCTTGAGAGAGGAACCTCCTAACAATACGCGCCGTGTCTAGGAGTACCGCTTCCTGAATCAAGCCCTTGATCCAGCTGCCAAGCGCGAGCCTCCTCAGCTGTTGGTCGAGGCTCTTGGCAATTAAGCCATTGGCGGACACGACTATCGGCACAATGACTGCCGTACTCACGTCCCACATGTCGACAACCTCGCGAGCCAGATCTAGATATTTGAATTGTTTATCTTTCTCTGCTTTTATTATTATTATTTATTTATTTCAGAGAATCTCCATATTAGTTACATTATTATATATCTCAAAAACATAAAAAACATACCTAAAAAATGTACCTAAAAATATGTTAGTATTTTTAGTACCTATATCCAACTGATGCCTATAGCTGTCCTTATCCACTGATTCTAGAAAGGACAGTCAAAACGTGCAGCAATCGCTTTTAGAATGCTGTTGCTGCTGCTTCGTAGACGGTGCAGCAAGGATTTTGCTTTCTTGAGCATAATGGCTTGAAAACCATCCGTACGCGCTTCAGCAAACATACCAGACGCGCTGCAGCGCCACGGTAGCCCCAACAGCATTCTAAAAGCGTTATTATACTGTGTGCGTAGAGCTGTGTAGGTTCGCTGCGTATGTTTCACCCACAGGCCACTGTGTTATCTTCACCTCGTTGGTGCAGCGTGCGAACCAGCGAGCGAGCATATTGCCTCTCACACAAAAATACAAATGTTATCACATACAAATCATTTTACAACTTTTTTTATAGATACTTGTTACTTATTATTTCCTTTATTTATGTTTAAATATTTCAATATAAAGTAATATAAAAAAACATATAAGAATATTAAAAAAATGTAGCCCACCGGTATCGGGAACAGGGTCCAAGCTACCGGCGGTTAGGGCTCCAGAGAGAGGAACCTCCTAACAATACGAGCCGTGTCCAGGGGTACCGCTTTCTGAATCAAGTCCTTGATCCAGTTGCCTAAGGAGAACCTCCTCAGGTATTGGTCGCGGTTCTTGGCAATTAAGCCATGGGCTGATACGACTAACGGCACAATGATCGCTGAGTCCACATCCCACATGCGCGATGGCTCGCGAGGTTGTCGATATGTGGGATGTGGACTGTGAGACGAGATCCTTGATTTGCTTATCTTTCTCGGCTTTCACGAGGTTCTCATCATGCGAGGCCGTTATTTTAACAATCATTCACCTATATCAGGCTTATTGGCTACAATAGTCCTGTCAGTGATAATGGATTGATCCCAGTACAATGTGACACTGCCATTTTCGAGAACTGGGTCGGGCACATACCTATAGTGCAGCACTTCCGATTCCACAAGGTTGTATTTTAGAGCAAGTCGCTAATGAATAAACCTGGCTACAAGGTTATGTAAGCTAGGCTATGCAAGTACTCTCCGTTAGCCAGACGAGAACAACCTGAGATAATGTGACGGATAGATTCACCTGGACGTTGGCATGCCCGACATATATCAATCGTACCGTCCGGCGTCCTTCACAACAAATTTCCGGTAGTTATTCGTCATCATACTAGTTACTTTATTATTCACGTACTAAATAAGTTCTAAAAATTCTGGAAAATAAGTGTGTTCACGAGAATACTGCTGGCAAACTGTTCTGCAGTTTGGCAGGAGATTTGAGTAGTAACATTTGCGAAAGTTCAATTTTTTTCGACAAACTATAAAGGGACCCTTAACGAAGCCGAAATGCACTTATTTTCCCCGTCATTGCGATCATTTTTATGTTCTACACCATATCTGGGAACCTTCTAGTTACGGAGATATTGGGGGACAGAGTTCCAACTTTTTCACAAGTTTTTTTGAAATACATGTTTTTAATGTAAGAACTTTCCTTTAAACACCTCCACGCCCTTCGTACTATTCAATCCATTCATCAGCACAATATTTTGTTACATTGAGTCGGTGAGTCCAACCGTAAGACGTTATTTTTCACCCCAAAAAAAAAATCGTTTCCAATTGTTGAGTTTCCAAAAGTTTACAAGTGAAACTGATATAAGCGTGTTAAAAAATATTTGCCTTATGTAAGCCTTCAGTATTAGTTAAAATCAAAACAACTACTGTTTAAAAATCTTATTTTGTTTTCTGTTTTTTTTTTGCATTTTTCGTCAAATATTATTTTGATAATTTGAATATTGCACTTTTGCAAACGAATTCAGTGTTTGTTTGCTTTTCAATGTTTGTGGAATGTACAATCTGTTTTATTTAGTAAAAATAATAAAATTAACTTGAGTTTTTTTTTTTAAATAGACTTAAAAAAAAGTTTCTTGTAATTGGAATTCATTTAAACAAACTTTAACTAATAATATTCAAACTATAATATCAATTCAACGAAATAATATTATTCTTTAAAAGTTTCCCAAGACAAATACGATTCACATAAGAGGTTGTTAAACTCCACAGAAACTTATCTCATGATTTTCACTGCACAGCAATGAAAATAAATTATTCGCGGTACTGTTGAAGTTGAAAAATATTCTCAGCTGATATTCTTAGCTGAAGTCAGTGGTTGTTCATGTACACTATTCGTACGACCGTATCTCACATCTTTACGTAAGGAGGCGGGCGACTGAATAGGGTTTAATTTGTTCTCTGGAAGGATCCGGGATCCCCGCTGGTCGCCATTCAGCTGATACTACACTTTCTTGAGAACCCCACACGAGCTCAAAGATTAAGTTAGTCTACTCCTGAATCCAACCAAAACTTAGCTCAATTGTCTTTGTTTGCCCCGTTTAAACTTTCGATAATTCGATGATTATTTGCAATTCTACATACGCAAGCACTAACATCTTTACGACAACGACAAAATACTAAGTACCGATATTATTATTCATATCTAAGTACGTAATACGAGTACATCGTAGAATTACAGATATTATGGTTATATGGTTTGTTACAGTACGTAACATTCAGCTTATTCCAGCTCTATAATGCTTCTCATAAAATTTTATGGGGAATCTTCCATAAGCTTTGATTGCACGATCAGTGAGGTAGATATCTACATATGTATGTACGAGTATGTAGATTGATATTAGTTATTATAATAACTTTCTATGTTTATAACTATATCTGTTTGAGTTCGTAAATGTACTTACTATATTGAGGGTAGGGAAACATTTCATAATTTTTTTATTATAACTTACGCAGGTCTTGAAACAAAAAATTGTAAAAGCTTTGTATTACTGGCATTATCGTTCGTGGGTACCTAAACGTTACAAATTAAAGCTCAAGGTTAAAGGTCAGCATGTCTGGGAACAAAAAAAGTTAAACCCTATTATAATTTAATCTGAAAGGCGATGACAATCCGCCTAGGCCCAAGCGGACAAAATCCAATGAATCACATCACGAAGTGAATTCAAAAATGAAATATAGAAAAGAATCCGACATCACTTATTTCCTTTCTTGCGTAAACAGTCTCAATAAATTCTTCACGTTGATCCGAGGATGAACCCTTGTAACGTATGAAAATAGGGGGTTAGAGTACGTGTCGTGTGTTCGGGAAGGATCCGTGATTCGTTCTCGCCGGGCGGCCGGCGTTGTGGCCGGGCGGTCGGCGCGCGTCGTCGCGGCCGCCCGCTGTCTCCGCAGACGGGCGCAGCATCGCTCACTGCCACCTAATAAATCTCCAGACATGAACTTCATTTTATTGCAACCTTAAAAAATAACTCACATAAATCCTCGACTAAACAACCCTCAAAAGTATTTTTACTCTTACTTTGATGTATGAAACTAATAACTAATTCAGTATAAGTTAGCGCTGTCAAAGTTCGTTGCTGATTCTTAGATCTTACGGCTATCATGTATGTTAGTGTTTCAAATGGAACTGCTTCAATGCCAATCGCTTCAATAATTGATCAATGACTCTTGAACAAGATAATTTTATATATTTTATTCTATTCCGTTCCAAAATTTCTTTTCAAGCTGGGCCCTTTCCATTAAACTAAGAATAGGTCTTAAAAGTTTTATTAAGTAGTACGTACCTATGAAATGGCAATAAAAAGATCTTTGACAGTCTAGACAACGCAGGTATTGGCTAAGTAAAATTCGATGTAGGGATCAGCTAACACGTCGTTCGGACCAGGTTCGATGCTTAAAAATATAACTTTTTGTTCACGTTACTTTTCCAGAGCAAGTTCTTACAAGACTCAGATGGAGAGTCCGTGGATTTTATTATTTAACTTAGACAGAAAGGGGAAACAAAGACAGTTTTCGAGAAATTCATCAAAACTTTTGATTGTATTACGTACACCCCGCCCCGAATGCTTGTTAATCTTTCGGTGCCGCTTTTGGTGTATCCTTTTTTATACTAACTCTTGACGTGACAGCCGCTTAACAAACTTGGTGGAACTTTTAAAAATATTTCGAATACATTTTACGAAATATGATGAAGTGGTCATTTTATTGCGTGTGAACTTGGCTTGATCTTTACGCGGTGTACTCATTCTTTTATTTTACAACAAAACACCTAGTCCAAACAATTAATTCCAGTCCACTCAGTCACTCAGTAATCAAACACCTTCATGATGGAGTGTGTCAACAAGACAGAAGCGCGTAGGAAGTACAAGAATGTGACGCTGATCGCGGCGCCGGGGCTCGTGACTCGTGGCTTGGTACACATGTGTTACAATATGCGTGAGTGGCTTGCCGGGATCGTGGTCGGCTCCACTTTAATTAATCTGGATTTGATGAGGGATTAAGTTTGCGCGACGCGTGACGGATCGAGAGCTCTACGCGTCCTGCCCCGTCTACTGTGGTTTAAAACGGATTTACCTCTCATTTCCCCTCCGCACAATTTGTACACACGTTCAAGAAGTGTAATTTGCCTTCCGAGCTTATTAAAGTGAATTGTGACGAAAGCTGATGTGGTTTTTCTTGTCATTGCGTGCTGAGGTTGATTGTTGTTGTGTAATTATAACAAGATCATTTATTTAGCTTTGAAAGTGTGTCAGCGTAGTATGTTAACGTAACCAGATTAACTTAAAGTCCCACCGACGCACTCTTGGACAATATTACTATGTAAAATATGCAAGTAAAGGCATGCATAAGCCTTTGAGTACATGAAAACCCATACATGTATATAAGGCATTAGCCAGTTTGTTCACAAGGCACCTCTTAGAAACACTCGGTTTAAGATTTTCAGGTGGTGTGTTGCACAAAGCAAGAAGCATTCTGACGTCCACCTGCACACAACGTAACTTCACAATGGAATTACTGTTCCAGCACCTAAGCTATTATGTTGAGATGTTTCAGGAAACATGTGAATTTAAAGTTTTACTCAGAAGCTTTGTGTTTATACAGACCTCTACCTCGTCTTTTCTAGAAAAATGTACTTCTTCAGAATAATATTATTATTATGGTACCGTTTTAGAAAATCTTTTATGAGAGGTAACTTTTGATTTTTACTGGTTTAGTCTCTCTCGATAGTGAAGAAAAGAAAATAAATAAAATCGGTATCATCTGATATTATTTTACACAATCGGTATCAATCAATAAACTTCATCATGCGTAGACATTCTTCATCGTAATGTGCACTTCCAAACTATTAACATAATTCTATACAAGAATTTGGCACATTACCGCCAGTGTGCTACGAATGTGCTACGGATGTACTACGGCGTAGCGCTGCTACGTCAAGTGCGACGTGGTGGCCGGTAATATTAAGCGCTTTATTGCCTCCTACACTGTTTGCGGCCACACTAAGGTACTCTATATTATAGGTGGCTATTCGAACCAACTTAATCATTACAATGTGTTTGGATTACGCTTGGTAGAAGTAAATTGAGGTACAGGGACATCTTGTAACAACTTTGCCATGAGCGAAGTAAATTATTTCGTCAGGTATACTTAACACCCTTTCGACTCATAATCTCAACCCTTGCAAATAACCCAGTTAATACTTCTAAATTAAAATACGAACGCCCTTAAAATTAACATTCTATCAATGTTTGTATTGAATAGGCTCAAAAACTACAGGACCGATTTCAAAATTTCTTTTACCATTACTTAGAGGGATTCTTCCGAATCCGTATAGGCTATATTTTATCCCGGAAAATAGATAGGATTTTTCGTGGTAGTGAAAATTGTGGAGTAAGGCGTCGAAAAAACTGCCGTACGTTAACGATTCTCGCGAACGCTGCCTAAATGGTTAGAGATGTATGGTTGACTTCTATGGAAAAGTTGTAGAACTCAATAATGCCTACAAAAAAGTCCGCGATAGTATAAACCAAACATTTATATTTTAGCCATTATAACCACTTTTCCATAGAATAAAAGTAATTAAAATTATTAGCCTATGTTTATTGATCATATTATCGTCAAATACTAATCCTTATCCAAATAAACTATTTATTGAGCAAGATTGTTTCAATAGCTATAAATTACTTTTTTTTTATTCCAATCGGACAATCCATTCATAGAAAAACAAATGGGGGGGGGGAAATTAGGGGAAAACAAATGTGCACCCGTGCGAAGCCGGGACGGGCCGCTAGTGTAACATAAAACAAAGTCGAAAGGTCAGCTGATTACCCATTCTATATGCACGACCACTTCGCGGTCCATCAAAAACAAGTAATCAAACCCAGGGATAGAACAACAAAAATTTAATGGATAAATTAAGCAGATCGTAAAATATGCGATAACTTCCGCAACATGAAACAAAATCCATTACATTAATGTTAAAGAAGAGCAACAATACGTCACTGTCAGAGTGGAGAGTGGGGCCGGGAAGTGATTTCAAAGGCGGAATGCCCGCAACGTGCCGCGACTCCAGATTACACCCACGTGAACTACATTAATATTTCGAAGAATTAGCCGACGTGACCGCTTCATCAAGTTTAACTCCACTATCGAGTTTAAACACGAACTCGACTCGTACTTTGATTCAATTACATTCTCCTTTCTGTGAATTTGATGATGAAGATCTATTCATGGATCAGTATATCAATGTGTGCGTTTAAGCTGCGTTTACTTCTGTCAATTACTAGAGGAGTGACTGGATAGTTAATTAACTAAAGAGCCTTAATGTAAATAGCGAGTATTGAAGATATTTTGTCAGTAACTCTGACGGCTGTTGCTGTAGATACTAGAGTTTTACATCACGTTTTACTAGATAACCACACTGCCACATTCAGGCATACCATGTCTGAAGGCCAGGCTACATGCAATCAGGGCAGTTCAAAGGCTTCATATCAATCGAACGCCTTTTGCACACTGGCAACGCTGCGGTCAGCGTCAGTCTACGTAGCGGCCGAAAAGAAAAAACATAGAAAATGTAACACCGAATCTCGGCGTAACTATAAGCGGCGTCGGCGTGTCCGTAAACTGTCGGTGTGTAGAGAGAGTCAATTGTATTCATATTTTAAAACTAGCTGTTATCGGCGACCTTCGTCCGCGTGAAATTATTATAAAAAATATACAAAATCTGATTCAAAGAGGGAAGCTCTTTGAATCAAATTTTGTTAACAATTTCAAGGGTTTTTAATTTTTTGTCGCGGAACCCTAATTATTTTTCGAAAATAAAAGAAGCATATACATATTAGACCTAATAATATCAGCTATCTGCCAGTAAAATCTGTCCAGCCGTTTCGGTGATTAGCCGCAACAAACAGACAGACAGACAAAAATTTTAAAAAATGTGTTATTGTTATAAGTGCCATATATATATTTTCATACATAAATATTCATTAAAAAGCTGTTATTTTGATATGACAAACATACACTTTATTTGTGTACAGTATGGATATAATCGATTGTCACTAAAACCCGAATACAACTACCATCTCGATTAAATTACACTCGCCTAACTGACCGCTTCACTAACAACCGTCTACAGAAGCATAGAAACGACTAAACACACTGCAATGCTCCCTTGCTTAAGACGATTTCATGTGCGATGTGTTCTCATAGCATTTGAATATAACTTGTGTACAGTTCCTAGAATACTACAGCATAGACTAGATACCTAATAGATAGCATTCATGGCAGGGCCTTGTGTTTATTGATAGCATTCATGGCTACATGTTTGAAATTGTGCGGGATTGAATATGATCAGAGCAGGTTTGTCCTCTCCTTCTCTGTAAAGGAGCTCAGGGCTTTTGCCAGAAGTTCTTCTGAGCTCATAGTCATCTCTGGTTGTGTGTATTATTTAATTATCCGTGAAAACTCTACTGCCTGACGTCAGCTCATTTATGTCATCTTTTTACTAGCTTTTATTTAACTTGCAATTTGTTTATTTAGGTCAAATCTTGCAACTGAATTTTAAACCAGTTATTCCCAACCGATTGAGTTGAAATTTTGCATACACGTTTAGTTTGGATGACGAGGCATGGTAAGCTAAGTGACGTCATTCTAAATGCAATATGGCCGACTCCCAAAGATGGCGGACTAATTATTTTTTACGCACACTCATGATAAGGCTATTAATTAAAACAAAGGGTTTGCTGAGAATAATACGAAACCAGCGAAAACAAAAAAATAAATATAGCACAAAAAAGCTTTTTTTAGTTTTTTTTAAACACACATTTAAACGTTGCTATAAGATTTATATCATTCAAATAGTATAATGTAATAAACTGATGGGTTTGATTTAATTTTCTTCTTTTTAGAACATTGAAATAAAAGTTTTATTTTAAATGCTTTTTTTTAAGATGATAATAGAGACGCACACAGACAGGACTCCAAAATATTTCAAAGTTTGCTCCACCTTCAGATGTTTAGTCCTGTCTGTTGAACAACAAAAAACGTCAACAATCGGTCTACAAAAGTAGTTAAGGTTATAATTTCTGACACTCATCCTTAAAACCGGGAGGCCTCAGCATCTGCTTAGGTTTTTTCCAATTTATGTTGGGGCCGTCTCCCGGATGGCTCCGGATGCAGCTGCATAAAAGTATTTTACATGGAGCTGCCTGTCTGACCTCAGCCGGGTTACTGGGCAATACAATACCCCTTGGTAAGTCTGGTCAGGCTTCTGACTACCCATTCAGACTATCAAAGATGTACAAATGACGGCCGGGACCAACAGCTTAACATGTTTTCTAAGACGCGGAGGGAACTCCGTATGAAATGGATGGTCACCCATCCACGAACCGACCTCAGCAACCACTGCTTAACCTTGAAGGCTGACCCTTGTGGCTGTAATTATTTAGCCACCAGCCCCTCAATAGCTAGTGAAAGGCTATTTATAATGGGATGTTCCAGTACACAAAAGGTACCCATGTTTATTTATTAACTAGTGAGTTCACGCACAACTTCAGCTAACTAATATTCGAACTGACAAAAGCAAACAATTTACAAAACAAGCACTTTTCAGTGTGTTGTTTTCCAATACCATGGCTTATAGTAATGGGGAATATCCATTTCCCAGAAATCTTAATTGGAATGAACCATCATCTGCCTAGCCTTTTCCCAACTCTGTTGAGGTCGGCTTCCAGTCTAACCTAATGCAGCTGAATACCAGGATTTTACATGGAGGAACTGCCTAAATGACCTCCACAACCCAGTTAAGACCGGGTATTACGATACCCCTTGGTAAGACTGGTTGTCGGACTTTCGGGCGACTGACTACCTGTATCGATTGGCAAAGATCTACAAATGACAGCCGGGACCAACGGCTTAACGTGCTTTCCGAGGCACGGAGGAAACTCGGTATGTATTGGGTGGTCACTCATCCACAGACTAAACGGCAAGCGCGGCTTAACCTGAAGATTAATCCGAGCGACTGTTATTATTTAGCCACGAGCTCCTTCCTTAATTGGAATGAACCAATTAATTTAAAAGTATAGCGATAGTTTGTTATTTTCATCTCGTTCAATACCAAACATCGACAGGAACAGAATTAATATACCTACATACATTTAAAGAAAATCCGTTCTATCTTTATTTCTTTCTTTATTTTAGCTTTAGCCCGCGGCTGCGCCCGCGTGTGCTTAGGAAATTATAACACGGAAATTTACTAGCAGGAAAAAATATTACATAACATCACGCATGTAATCCCCGAAGGGTAAGGCAGATGTGTACCTAATAGTACACCCACATTTCGAAAGTTATGTTTAAGTTCCATGGGGGCGAACCTACTGCCATCAGCCGGGCACAAATCCAGACTCCGTGAAAGAAATATTAGTAGTCATAAATCCATTCAGCCGTTAATGAGTGAAAATATAACAGACAAGGTTATAATGTTAGTATGGAAATTATGGAACCAGTGACGTCATTAAAAAAACGACAAGAAAGTCTTGCCCATTCAAATGAAAAACTTTGTAAATATCATCTCTGTAAGGCTCAAAAGTTAAATTAAAGATAGACAAGCTTTTTAACTTAAGCTTTTGGTTTAAAAGCCGAAGTAATCATACTGTCATTAAAAATAAAAGCATCTGAAATGCTTTCAAATCAAATGCTGTTTAAAGCAATAATAACCCTAGATAATTTTTCAGTTTTATTTGTGAAGAAGAATATGGCGGATGCAGCTCAACAGGTTTTGTATATTCTGAACTTTTCTATTTTTCCAAAGACGACTCAGCTCATCATCATCTGCCTAGCCTTTTCCCAAGTTCGTTGGGGTCGGCTTCCAGTTTAACCGGATGCAGCTAAATTTAGCTAAATTTTACATGGAGCGACTGCCTATCTAACCTCCACAACCCAGTTAGTACAGGGTAATACAAAACCCCTTGGTATGACTGGTAGAGAATGCCTTGTGGCATTAAGTCCGCCTATGTACCACTTTTGTACATGAAGTTTAAATAAATAAATAAATAAATGACTGGTTGTCAGACTTTTGGGCCACTGACTACCTGTAACGACTGACAAAGATCTACAAATTACAGCCAACACACAAAGTTGATGAGTTGACAGTTTGACTTACTGATACCTATTTCTGTTAAATAATTCCCGATTACTCACGAGCGAATCCATGAGTACTCGCTAGTACAGTAGAAAGTGGAAGTATGTGCCAGGTTATAGACGCGATATTACAGCTATTATTAAACATTATGCTCCCATAGGATCAGGTACTATAAAGATGATAATGGCGGAGGATTTGTATAACCCCCAAGCCAAGTACTTGCGTTCGAGCTCATGCCTCCCAGCGGGATAAGCAGAATTCTAAATGGTGGCGACGATTATGAAGATAAAGAAACTATGTGGGGTTGTAAATAACTTAGTGGCTTGAAGGTTGGAAAGCAGAAAGTCGAACAAAGATCTTGATAAACTGATTTTCTTTTCTTCCTTGCTGTCTGTAATGAAATCTGACCCGCATCCCGGTTTCCGATTGGCATATTTTTGTTTCTGTTATTCGAATTATAATTCAAACTGTATATTAGAACAATCCCATCCAGACCAACAACTTATATTACTATTTCATTTGAACAAAAATTAAATACCCAATTTCCAAATCTACACCCGAAATTCCTTCAAACAGTTATTTCAAGACCAAACTTTCGTATGTTCATTTCATACAGTGAAATTTCACTATATAAAATTAACGTATCAAACTTGGGTAGAAGCAAGTGTGGTGGTGCCTTAACGTCAATGTCGCAGCAAATTCGGGTGGTATATATAACAAACACAACTTTTAAGCTTCGGCTTACCCACAAGGGTTCAGAAATGATCGGACGTAATTAGAAGATGTGGCACATTTAAACTTTCCTCGTATAGTAAAACAAACGACGCATTCAAACAGAGTATGGCTTTGTGGAGGCGCCCACATGCACACATGTACGATTGTACGGATATGTTATGTATTTGACGATGTTATTTTGTTTTGGTAAAATCATGGATTTATACAATCGATTGTTCTTTGCCTACCTGTACCTACTTTACAGGTGCAGGTTAGTGGTACTGTGCAACACCACTAACATGCGCATAGTATATAATAATACTTAAAAAAAAAAGAATTCTTCCTGATATATCTTTAGAATCATTTGCTAGTACAACACAGCTAGTGTAAGATAGTCTTAAAAAAAAGTAGTGCTAGTAAACTAGTTTACCACGTCGGTAACGTCAGACTCGTGAGTCGCGTCGCATAGATAGATATAAAGCATATTTTAGAGGGAAAATAATATCGGACATTGACGTAACTTCCTGATGACATGTAACGTGTGTACTCTTGTTTCGAGGACCATGTTCCAGGTATATATCGACGAGTCTCGTTTGTATTGTTATCCTGTTAGTCCTTGCCGTCGGCCCGAGCAAAGTGGAAGTGGGTTTCACTCATAACGAGTGACGGCAAAGGTAATTGACATGTAGCTACGCTGACATTTTGCTTTTTTCTCTAGGAGGTACAAGATTTTTGGATATGTTCCTACCTTTTCCGTGTTTATTGGGATTCGTTTCCGAGAACACCGGGAGCTGTCTCAGTTAAATAGTTTCGTATCACAATCTTGACCTCATTATAATGGCATGTTAACACTTCCGCGAAAAACTTGTTGAAACGAGCGAATTTTAATTAAAGCAGTGTTTGCTTAACTCAGAAATTAAAGAAAAGCGAGAAAGCGAATCCACTGTGTCAACTAGCTTATAACTGCAACGAGAACAATATGTAAGTACGTGTCTACGCATACTAGTGTCCCAACTGAAATATCTAGCACGGCCCGCTTTAGCGCCGCGCCAAAACACAAATAACAGATATTAGAATACGTTGCAATACTTCGCGACTTCTCCTGAAATACAACCCAATATACAAGTATATAAAATTCAATTATAATAGTAAAAGCACAGAAACCAACTTCACACAAATATTACAATCAGAAAGCTCATATAAACAAACAGTGCAGTGAAATACTTCAACGTCATAAGAGTAACATATGTGACCCAAAAGCGAAAAACATAAAAAATCAACAAGCAACACGTTGTCGCAACCACGGCCCTCCTTTCGACGTATTTTGACTGTACTGTAAATAAAAATGTCGTGAAATAAAAGAACTTTTTAAATAAAAGTTTTCATTCACTTCTCTTCAGTAAAACCCCAGTCAAATTTTATTCCGCTCAGTATTTGCTGCAATAATAAAGTACATTTAGTAGAAGTAATATCATACGTATCGAAAAATACGATCAAAACTGGGCGAAAATTAAGTAAGACTTGGATTTTTAAAACGCACAAGTTATGGCGGAAAATAAAATATCTACAAAAGAACTAGCATAGTAAAATAGGTCATGTAATTGAATCAGAAAATAATAATATAGTAACTTGAACACTAGGCCCGTCGGAAAACAAGTCGGCAAAACTGTTCGCGACGTTCGATTGTTTCTGTCACAAGTTTCGGAATAGCAGCGAGTTGTAGGTTGTACCGGTTTCGCTGGAACGCCTGACTTTACACAGAGTAGCGCCGAGGACACGGGCGCAACTGCGACCAGTCCCGGGCTACGTGACGGTGAATAACTCACAGCAGTAATACCGGCAACTCCGCTCGCTCACTGCTCTCGGCGGAGAATTTTATGCGCATTATTATAACGGCTTACGTACCTACGGGCCCCGCTCAGCCGCAGTAGAACTCAATCCTAAATGTCTTTATGGCCCACGCTAAGACGATGCCATTTCCGCTAAAACAACTAATTTATTACAGGGGTAGTTCAGTGTTAGCGGTTCAACTGTGCTGTTTTGTGGTAAATACAAAGTGATGTTTATGTTAACCAACGTTCTTACTTCTTATTATAGAAATTACGGTACAGTTCCACAAAATACTTTAATTGAATGTGGGAATTCAGTTCAACTAGAGTTTAAGAAAATGAAATTTGAATAACTCAATACAATTAAGAGATAGAATTTAAACTAGCGAAGTTGTACGAAGGACGTGGATGAAAGCGATTTAAGAAAACTTTATTATGCAATATTTGTGGTAGCACAATAATAATACGCCAAGCGTGATTAATATCATTAATATTCAAAACGTGGAGTGCCCGCCAGCTGTTTGATTATCTTCGATGGAGCGCAAAGGAAAAATTTAAATTCCTTAGACGTTGCAGCGAAGCGACGGCTGAAACTAAATTGTAGAGCAACCTTTTATTATCGACTGGCTTCCCAACCCTACAAACGACGTTTGTGGGTAGGTAGACATTTAAGAATTCATTCACAGGAGATCATTCGTTTAATTTCGTCGATTTGATAGTTTTAATGTTAAAATGCTTTAAATTCAAAAGCATGCTTTGAAAATTATAGACTCGGTTGAATATGAATTATCTGTTAAAAGCGTAAATAATGTAATAGAACTATTGCATGGAACTTTTGGGAATAATAAAACAGAGAGTGTTGATTAGACGCCGTGCTCACCTGTAATTATCAGCTATGTTTGCAGTAGCAGCAAACTTGCACGTCACTGCACAGACACCAACTATTTTTGACACTATTTTATTATGTTTGTACTGAGTTAATTAAGTCGCTTGTCACCGGCAACGCAGCCTCGTCGCTTAATACTTTAAGCTCTTAAAACGCAAACTACAACACTACACTGTATTATATCCTCTTAACGAGCTCTTTTAGAGAGCTTACTTCAAATTTAATTAATGGCGATTCAGTAAAAACCCGGGGCCAGTTTTTAACATTAATTAAGTTTAGAGACAATATTTTATAAATACAACTTTAGTCGGGGATGAAAAGCCAGGGACTTTACACCCATTTTGAAAACTTTCATACTAATGGAGCTGAAATGTTAGATAGACAGCTACTATATATGTATAAGTAAAATAGGTACGAGGCTCTGAAACTATGAGAACATCTCTAATTGCCTATTACTAAAACATGGGCTTGTTAACCCAAATGTGAACTAATTAGTTGTAAACATAACAACAGCCAAATTGACTTGTATCATATTTCTAGAATAACTAAATTCTTCCAACACGGTGTATAGACCGTTCACATTTTAACCGACTGCCTATAAAGTTCTTTAATCTAATCTGAAACTATGCAGAATTACTTTTTTCTTTATCGTGTGGTTAGTGCATAACCTGGTGTCAGTATAATAATATATATATAATATCTAACTCTTTAATATAAAATGGCTACAGAATAAATATATGATGTGGTTTGCGTAACCAAAAGCGTCTTCCGGAAGCGGCACTCAGATTCGTCTTTATCCACCGCAAACCACCCGTAGCCCACCGCATCTACTGGCAACAATCCATCATCCTGCCTAGATCAATTAAACCCGGGCTTGGCCTGCCACGTAATGTTCCTTACCCGGGGATAACACGTCTAATGCAATCTTCATCGCATTCTACGAGCCCTCAAACTGTAATTAAGTATTATAGGCAAATAAATCACGAGGAAAAGATACCAACGCCCTTTTAAACTGACCTCTGTTTACCAAGAGTTACACGAGCACGCCACTCGTATCCCACCTGAGGATTCCTTCCCTTTTGATGTGTAGGTATCCATAAATATTCAGTCATAATCCGCATATTTTAAAGTATAATCGAGGACCCACGAAGCTAATTCGGAAAACGTTCCGCTTGAATTGTTGGAACATAAAATAATGTTAACAAAAATAATACATGTAAAATGCAAATACAAGAGTGCAGTAAACGAGATCTTGGCGGTAAATATGAGCGTGGGCCTGTAGGTGGCATCACCCAACATAAATATTCGGCGTAACTTATGTGCGCTGTGTCGCTGTTCGCAGACAAAAACACCTCTGAAACGGAGCTTTGATTTTAAATTCTAATTTTATGAATCGTCTAGTTTGCATATCGCAGCATATTTTGGTTAAAACGACACGAATGTGTAGCCCCTCCCTTATTAATGGCTACTAATTTATAATAAACAAATCTCGCAGTAGTCGGGCCGCGGCCGCGCGGGGCGCAGTGAAGGTTCGGTACAATTAGGTATATGACACATAAAAAGTAAGCTAACGTCGGTATAATGTTGATGATTCGTGTCTTACAAAACCTAATTCGGTCGGATTACTTTCAGCAAGTTGCGTAACTAATGAAGTAACTTGTGACACGGGTCGGGCCCTGGGATCGACGTAATCAAATTAATGAGAAAACTTCACTTCAATTTAGGGTTTCCTACCTCAATCTTTAGGATATTTGGTAGCGGTCAAGTCGAGCACTTGACCGCTACCAAATATCCTAATGGGCATGTTGATTGCAGTTTGAATAACTTGCTCTGACCTTCGTATGTTCAAGAACATGGTTTATGGGAATAAAAGCTACTGTAATGTGTTAGGATTTTTTTATGCACAGTAAAAGAGGGTATTCATGCTAGCTTCCCTAATTTGATTTGCAAACATTTGCTGCTCGAGCTTTTGTTATGCTGTCACTTCACTTGGCGTATTTGTCAAAATTTTCGCTACATTGGATCAAAACAAAATGTTTTTTATGCCTATGCGATATAGTTCACTTTGTTTTAATGATAGAAGGCGAATATTTGCCCAGATCTGCCAAGTTTAGTGCCACCATTACATGACGATCACTTATTCGTGAAACGAACATTCAGTCGCGAGCAAGGCAAGAATTTGTTTTTTGTGTTTGGTTTCGCGTAGTCACCAAAATATTCCTTTCACGAATAAATGTTTGTCGCGTTACATAAGCTCATACGAACGAACGTTCGCAAAATAAATCGTCGCATCTCTATTGTGCGATAGAAAGAGAAAGGTGATTTCCTATATCAAGCAATCCAGTCAAGTGTATACAGAGCAAAGAACAGACACAAGACTAAATCGTACTTATCAGATTTACCACGCGTTAGTAACGACCGAATCTAGATAACACTGGACCTTTGATCTTCGTTAATTTAATTAATAGTGAAAAGAAAAGTGATGGCAGTGACAATTTAAGTTCTTTTGGATACAAGCTAAAAATAGTTTCAGAGGAACCTATCTTGGCAGACGAGGATTACCGAACCAAAGATGAAAATCCCAAATATTTCTAATTTAATTTGATTAATCTTCCTCAACTTCGCTTCTGGATTAAATAATGTCACCACCAATTTAATTAAGCAATGAAAAAATATGCAAAAAGATTACGAAAGCCTTCAGATAAAGACTCGACAGGAAGAAAGTTTTAAAACAATGTCGGCATGAAAAAAAAAGAGATTCCATAATCGTCGGTACCTAATTGAATTCTAAAGTTGGAACTGTTGGAAGCTGCACTACTCCAACTTCTAATCATAAATTCCGCTGTTATAACATTTAACAAAGTTTCCTGTCATCCACAGAAATTGGCTTTACTCCAATTATCCGGTTTTTTCTCGCTGCCTTTAATAGCGGGTGCTAACTGTAACAACAATGTAGGCATTTAGCTTTTGTTAAAACTCCACTTTGCCCGTTATGTTTATGAGCTCTCAGTAATAATACGCCGTCTTTAACACAAAATACTAAGTTTTTTGGTTTCATGCCAAAGTGCAGAAAGATTTGTTACATGCTGGCGTAACACTTACCATGTTTAGGGAGACAAAATGAATATTAATGTCGACATTAAATATCGCATTGGTATACTTAAATTAAACTGTTTGATGTTTATGACAAGGTACAAAAACCTTTCTAGATTCTTAAAAATACATTGAATATAAAAAAGCTTATGTAAAACAAACATACTTAACACTTTCTTTGTGACTGAATTATAATATTTACATAAAAATCCCGTCTGCGTACTTACTGAAACATAAGCAGGAAAATGCTACTTATGTTGGAGTAAACATTAAAGGTATCATTACGCGTGCCTCGCTTGTTCACAAAACGTTTGATCATCCCAGCATTTGTTTCATATCTACACATTTGAACGCATTTACCTGAATAAAAGGGTTGTTTCGTTGTATTGTTAAAAAAAATATACCATACATTTTTTATTGTGGATGATCACTCGAAAACATGTAAACACAATCGCGCCGTCCCCACGTTAAAGCGGGTATTGAAGTGTGAAATTCAAAAATCAACTAACATTTTCTAGCCCAGTGAATCACTCATCCCTCCGTAGTCTTTTGCTCGAGACGTGTTTGCTTTTCGCTGAAGAGATTTCCCTTTAGATAAATTCATCGTGTTGATTCGACATTGTTTACACTGGAATCCTTTTAGTGCGTTTGAACTTTGTTTGTGTTTTTTCTGGGGCAACAAACTGATGATGGAAACTTAAAATATATTTCTACGAATGCGTGTAAACAGATTACGACTTGTCTATAAATATGAAATGTTTGCTCTGTTTAAAAATAAAAAGGAGGTTGGATGGAAGTAACTCTATTAATACAAGTTAACAAATTCGACGTAACATCTAATCAAACATTACTACCGGAGCCATTCACAATTTGACTGTAACACTTTTGTGTATTTTAATAAATCACAATGAAGTTCTTTACTTTAAATAGGAACACATTATACACTATCACTTTGTGTTAGTAACAAAGGCCCTACGCCGAATGCTACGGCGTAGCTTACGTGGCTACGCCGTAATATACCGTAGCCCAGTCAAATAAGTTAAATATTATTTTTAAATTCATACTCAATACCCGTAGTTAATTAACAGGTTCGTTCTATTCTAGAACAAAAAACAAATAGCTTTTTATGTTCCGCAATTAACGATATATTTATGCCATATTTTTCAAATAACATTCGTTAATGCTCTCGCAATAAAAATTATGAAAGAACACGGAACCTCTGTTTCAAGGCTATTCCGAGCGTTTATAAATAAACGTTTGATATTTATTATTATTTGTTCTGCTCGGGCTCTTCTTGAGTTTGTTTGTTTGTAAACAGACGTTAATACCAGATACACTGAACCGCTTAATGGACCATTTACTGTTTCTTTTTATTATGCGACAGATTTTGTCTTAACTGCGGTTTTTGTGAGTTCAACTTATCTATTTTTAATGCTTATATCTTAGTACTCGTTGGGTAGTTGGTACTTTCGTATATAGTGGAAACAAAAATATCATAACCCTCAATAAACGCACTACTTCCATGTGTACCAAAGAACGAAAAAATTTAGGTTATCAGAATAGTATCTGTAGTGTAAAATGTTGTGCCAGTGAAGCAATCTGCAATAGCAATCCTTTATGTGGTTCCGTGAACCAAACCAATCCGACATGGACTAACACCCATGCTTTCGACAAATACCTGTAGGCAACACCAGAGCTTTTTCCAATATGGGACTGTTCGGAGAGCAGTAAACATGTAACTATTCTATTTTTGCCAATTCTCGCAGTGCCGATTACCTATTCGTAGTACTCGTATAGTCGATTGGCTACCCGTGACTCTGTGAGCGTAACCTATGAATGGATTTCGAACGTGAACTACACAAACATTTTTTCAGACTTATCAATTTTTTACCGTGGTAGAGAAACAAAGTACAGTCGCTTACTGAATCCCTAATGTGACTTGTAGGGCATGATTGAGTACAAGAATATGACAAGCTTATTACATAGGTACTAAATCAAACCTTTTCTAACAGACCCAGTCTCGTAATGCTTATCTACTTCATACATTCCAAGTACATTCCACGATACAAAGACAAGTCATAAACATAGTCGTAATGGATTTCATAAAAACACGTAGAAGAAACAAATAGTTTGTTTATGCAGAAATATTACCCTTTTAAGGTTATGGCCTGGCGATAGTTCGCGTATGACCATAATGTTCTTCGGCGAGCTGTTATTTCCATTAAACGCTTATCTTGGAGATTCATGGCAAGCCCCGGCAAAAATGATGGTCGTTAAAGAAATTGAATACCCTTTACTCATGCTTAAACTTTCTCATATCCATTTGTTCTTAAGTTTCGGCGGCCCCTTGACTGGGTCGGGTTGCATCGATTTTGCCGGGGGGACACTTTGACATCAACTCGTGAGTTTTGTCTTGCTACTGTTTAAAATCTTAATCTTTACCAGTTAATTGATTATCTGCTTTGCCTACCTGCCTATTGTCCAAAGACAAATAGCAAATAGAAAAGTCAGGCAGTAAGAAATAACTGAAAGTATATTTCACCACATCCTAATATTTAACAATTTCATATACTTAACGCCAATGAAACTCGCACAGCAGTGCACCGCAGAAAGTTTTAGAGATTGTATGAATATGCAGAGCCTTCAAATTGTAAGCGCAAACTTTGACTGACGGATATACGAACCTACCTATTGTCTTCGAGAATAATTATATTTAACCCACATTATCTTACCTACATATTATATAAGATAATGATAAGATAGAAGATAATTTATTTGCGTAAAACATTGTATAAATTGGTGTTATTATAGAATATGATATCACATGTTTTGCTGAAAATTAAAGCATACAAACTTATCTTTTTTCTTATTCATGTTCAAAAAAATCCTTAATATTGATTATTGTGTATTGGTCACGCCGACTTCGAGAACTTATTTACTCTGCTGTTTTGATCAGTTCTTTATATGTATGTACAAACATACATGCTTCATACAACATATAAACATGCTTGTGGCTAAGTAAAAACAACCGCACAGCTCGCTGAAGTCGGTTCATGGATGGGTGACCAACCGTAACATACTTAGGCCCCTCCATGGCTTTTCAAAAGGTAGTTGGAAAAAAGCTAGGCAGATGATGAAGGTCCGTCAGTGTGATGATAACTCGAAAACCAATTTTCGAAAACCGTTTTAAGAGTATGTTACAGTATTGTTACTTATGGAAGAATATGGCTCAGCAAATATTTACTTGTTATGTACATATGTAGGTATATACCAGGTACATAATTACATATTTGTATTCCTTAGACGTTTATCGTTGAATTTGGATCTCCACTAAGGATCACTTCAACTAACATGGAAAGGGTCGTAGGTTAGAATCAAAATAATGTTCTGCAGGTACAAAACCGGCCAAGTGCGAGTCAGACTCGCGCATGAAGGATTCCGTATCATCCTAGTAGAGGAGTCCCCTTTAATGTTTAATTTATTTTTATTTATAGTTATATATATTATATATACATATATTTCTTGTTATAGCGGCAACAGAAATACACATTCTGTGAAAATTTCAATTGCCTACCTATTACGGATCATGAGATACAGCCCGCTGACAGACAGACTGACGGACGGAAAGCGGAGGTTTAGTAATAGGGTCCCGTTGGTTACCCTTCGGGTACGGAACCCTATAAAACACACTCGTTACACGTAAAAGCTGTTGACCATACAAATTATGTAATTCTTTAAGCCTCTCTTAAACCCCAATTACGAATTCCTGCGGTCATAAGTGGAGTCCGACTCTTTGGTCACTAAAGTCCAGTGAGAAATGTGATACATAAAATCACCCCTATGTTCCTGAATTAACTTTTAAGAGTTGCAAATAATCTACTACAGCTATGTTCAAGTAGTAAATTATCTAAAATCTAAATCTTTGATGACAATATTTGTGTCAATTGTTTAATTTAGTATTTTACAATATTTTCTTACCTTTGTATAGCTTATTTTTTACGTATTGTTTGTGAATGTGTGAACATTGTAGGCTTTGTGGATTTCCAGCTGCTTGTTAACTTTGTATCTTTTTTTTACATCTTTTGCAGTAAACAACGACTTACTGTCCCCCCCATACTTAAGTATAAATGCTGTAACCATGATTATATTGTAATACCAAATGATTGGAAAAGAGTAACCATGGAGTTGCTTGCCAGTTCTTCTCCATAGGAAACGACCAACCCGAACCGTGCACCTTTTTGTCGACGTTTTGTAAGTGCCCATCTGGGCCTATGTAAAATAAAATATTTTGATTTTAATTATGTCTATGGTCACCATCATCATAATCATTTTGGCATCAGGAAACATTGACACCGATCTATCCTAAAACTAATCTGCAGACATGACAGTTTAAATGATAAGGATATACGACGGTTTCCCGTCTATCTTACCTTACTACTATTATAAATATGAAAGTTTGTGTGGATGGATGGAATTTGGTACACGGATAGTTTATAACCCGGACAAATATATAAAATACTTTTTATCCCGGAAGTACGATCCCGTGGGACAATTAACAAACTCCACAGAGGTGAAGCCGCGGGAATAAGCTAGTATATAACATTACTATTTTGAAGTATTACCTAAATAAACCAAGCATGCTTGTATATGAGAACTAACATTAGTAGCTGATCGGGGCAGGACTTCAACTCACTCACGCCAATCAACGCCTCAGGCAGAGGCCTATTGTCGCGTAATTATGTTGCCACTGGCGATCAACACCCCATTGTGTATTATAATCGCTGTAATCTGTACTTAGATACGATTTGAATACTATATTATTTAAGTTCAAGAAGTAAGTAACAAATGTCTCCTACTAATGAGAACACCTTATAGCTCTAAAGATTTCACAAACACCCTTGCTTGCATGCAGAACTACTTATAAGTACCTAGTCAAAGTTCGACGAATAACCTACATTCAAAGTGTTTTCATTTGTTTAAACCTAATTGCGTCAGTAACTGAAAAAGCTAAACCGTAGTCTCTATACGAACCCAAGTGAGTAATGAAACGTATAGATCCTAGACAAAATGTTAGTTCGAGAATTTCAGTCGAAATTGCAACAACATTTTTCGAGAACTTCCTTCGCCATCTAGATAAATCTATAAGATAGCGACCCTCGAGCACATTATGTGAAAATATCGCCGGGTGATGGCGAAAATGAACTCGTGTGTTTGAGTAGGGAAACGTAATTTATAACTAGTGAGATATCAATCGTCATTCCTGAGAAAATTGAGCCACGTACCATCCGGCTAGACGTTTTATAAAACATTCATGTTCTTTATTAATACCTTGGCATTGTTCACGTCGACATAATTACAGAATTAACGTTTATGACACTTTGTGTAAAATTAGGCATTTGGGTTACAAAAGATATTAAGCTAGAACATTTAAATAAGTAGGTAACATTAAAGATGTACGTAATTGTGTTAATGGCCTATGTCAAAAACAGGCTCGGTTTAAAAATGTCTTATTTATGTGGCACGGCACTCACAAATACATTATAATTTTATTATATTCAAAATGGCCGTTTCTCTGGTTATACTCTAAAATATTTTTGTCTATAAAGGCAAGATATTGTTGCCTGCCTACCTTCTTTTATTGAACAATCTTGTATCAGATTTTTGCAGTGTATAGGTGTCTATTCTTACATCCGGGTGCCAATACAGTCACTGTAAAAGTTTCAAGTACAATTACAGCAGTGATCTTGGTTTTATAAAACTTTTGAACTTTGAAGACGGCAGGCGATTATTATTTTGGCCGCGCTTCGCTACTATTTCTCATTTTTATGATTACTATTGTACAGTTTTTATTATAGCCACGGAAAGAGTTTTTATTCGCGACGATTAAATCCAAAGTTTTGATAATATAAAAGGTAGTATTCCAGTGAACTGACCCAATAGATAGAATTTATGAGGAGTAAACAAAGGGCAGTTAAATCTCACTGGTTTCTTTGTTTCGTTTATCTATTTAAAAAATATCTAATAAATTAGAATAGCTATGTGAGCGCTCTCTATGTTCTTCATAGAATACGTAAGACCTACATAGTAAATATGGTTAAAAGAAGTATGTGAACAGTCTAGTTTGGATTAGACGCAGGATTTCGCAGTGGGTAGGTGTTGTAGTACCTATATACCACTGCAGTTCCAAACTTTTACATCATAGTCTAAATCAACGAAACTGCTGCAGTTGTAAAAAGTGACTTCAACCTTTATCTTGTATCCTTGATGCCGGTAGCAGGTATGTTAGGGTCCCTATCATCGCCTAGTCTTTTCGCAATTATGTTGGGGTCGGCTTCCAGTGAAACCAGATGCAGCTGAATACCAGTATTTTACATGGAGCGACTGCCTATCTGACCTCTACAACCCAGTTAGTGCTGGGTAATACGATACACTTGAGTAAGACTGTTTTTCAGATTTTCAGGCCAATGACTGCCTGTAACGACTGTCAAAGATCTACAAATGACAGCCGGGGCGTTAACGTGATTTCCGAGGCACAGAGGGAACACGGTGGTCACCCATCCACGGACCAACCTTGGCAAGCGCAGCAACCTGGAGATCGACTCGAGCGGCTGTTAGCATTTCCTATATGGGCCGAAAACCTATGAAAAACCAAGTTTATCTAGCACTAGCTTTTGCCCGCGGTTTGGTCGCGTTATTTTAGAATTTGACAATAAATTCAATCACGATTCGAAAGCCACTTGGCTCCATCTATTATCATTAGAATGGAACAGCAGTATTTTTCGGGATGAAAGGTGCCCTATGTCCATTTCTGTACACCTTACAACGTATATGCAAAATTTCAGGAACATCGGTTCAGTGGTTAAGGCGTGAAAAAGTTACAAACTTACTTTCGCATTTATAATATTAGTAACGATAGTAAGGATTAAACAAGTAACAATACATTTCTATCTCTGTACCTATTTCAAAGATAGTTTACAATAACAGTACGGCTCGCAAACAGTCGGGATGGAGCTAATTGATAGGATGACATGACATGACGACAGGTAAGCCAAACTCACGGTCAAAGCAAATATCAAAGGAATGGATAGTGAGTTAGATAATTCGGCCGATTAGAGATATTATTGCGGCCGACTGACTGTCTGAGTAGACTTCCATTAACTTAGTAGTTATTCGACCATTCTTTGATGATAGATATACTTATAACTAAGTGTTCATGGGAAGGCCCCAAATCTTATGTTTTGGTCAACTTCTTATTTTTATGATCAAACGTGAACTGGCAGAAATATATTAATTAATTAAATAGGTATCCCACAACCTCATCCCGTTTCTTTTTAAATATTAAGCATAGATGGGTATAAATGGTAGGTACAAACATTTTTCGTAATTCTAGTCTGCATATTCCTGAACTGAACATCACAAGAGTATTGAGAATGTAAGTTGTGTGCACTTCCCGAAACATCTTGAATATCTTGAAAAGTAGGGAACGGAACTTTGGAACACATTTTAACAACTCGTGTTTATGAGTTTCAAAAGTATATGCGGTAAGATTAACACATGCAAAAGGAAACAAACTTCTAATAGAACTTTAAAAGAGATACTGCACGGTTCACTAATAAAACAATAGAGGGTGATTGTTAATTTTGTGCATTCCTTGAAATAAGCGATTATAGACCTAATTTTGCAAAAATTTAGACGCCGATAATTTGTGGTCCAAACTGGGTGGATTTGGAGAAATCGAACTTTAAGGTTTTTTTCGGAAATTTTCCACCTCTCCATCATAAACTGCTGATTATAAGTAATCTACGCCGTTCAGGGTGTTAAATTGATACTATTCTGATAGCTCATGAATGAATGAATCCTTCAAAAACCTTTGTCATTTCAAAACAGTACCTCTACTTTTGGAAAATAAGCGCCATAAAGTTCATTTTCTGAAATTTTCTGTGCCTGGTCTATATGTAGGCAAGCAAAGAGCAAAACAAGCAAAGATTCACACTTACCGGGAAGCGATATAAAGTTGAGTAGCGTTTTAGCACGAAACTAAGCACATCGCAAGTTGCCAGGCGTGCTTGCGCACATGTGGCCGAATTTTCGCCCCGCTTGCCTAAGTGCAATGCATAGAAACTCGGCACCTACGAGCAGTATCGTCTTACCTCCACTTTCTAGCAATCTAACACATATGCACTACCACGGCCAAAGTTCGTGTTTAGTACACTAGTTGTAACGCCCCGGGTGTTCGGTATTCACCGATTGTTTCGACGCTGCGTAATATTAATTTACATTTAAATAATACACAAGCCGCGCTGCACTTGATACTAAAATGATGAGCAATTATTTTATTAATTAGTACGATGGATCACATTTTATAACACATAATGAATTGTACTGCTCGTGGCTGTTTAGAATAGGAAATGTTTAAATAATAATGCTGCGCAAAACAGTTCTGTATAGGTTCGAAGTATCTATATGTATAGATAAAAACTAAATGGAATTACCCGGCTACTTTTAAGTTTTTTTGGTGTTAAACCATTGTCCCTTCTTTTTGCACGTCATGAATACACATTAATCTTTATCGTAGTGACTGTTTTGGGGCGTTGTACTAAACCTATTAAGCCTAGACAGTCTGAAACTTCAGTTACCTACCTAACTTTCACCAATTTCGTTTTCCAACTTAATAAAGGTTCCATTAGACATAAATAGCATGTTCTACACAAAAACAAATACACCTTTTCTCTTCTTCTAAAAATACAAAGGCATTTTCCATTTTCCAATCGAGCAGCTCAGGTCGGCGTGGCGCCTCATTTACATACATCGTTGAAACTTTTGTTCGATTGAAGTCCATCCCGCCAAAATGCGGTCGGTGCGAATTTTTAGAAGAACGCGCCGTTGTAATTGTGATTCGAGTTCGAGTGGTTAAAAGCTTTTCTTGGGAAAAATCTCGACACGTCCGTAAAGCCGAACTTTGATTTTACATTAAAGATAACATTTCTTAAAGAGAGCACGAATCGACCAAGTGGGTACTTAGATATTTTATGTGGCTTTGAGCTTAAAATAAATCGGAGTTTAGCACTTCCAAACCTAAAAGGAAAACAATACAGGCAATTTATTTTGAAATTAGGTAGGTGCTGTTACTTAATTAAAAGCAGGTGAATGAACGTTTAAACAGTTTTCCTAATGTAATTTTCAAACGTTGTTGGAAACACAGTATGGAATTATGCAGTTTACAACGAAACTCGAAATTTCTCCTGGGATCACTACCCACCTCTAGAAAAATGGGTTCTCGGATATAAACATGATCTGAAGAAATTAATTTAAAAATTGTTCTGTTTGATTCCCTATCCGCTGAGCTCTATGGTATCAAGGGACTACTGTAATTTGTCTTTGGTAGGTTTCTTACCTCGTACTTTTGATGAAATTTTCTACTTAGGGACGTAGGTACCTAGGTACTTAGATCCGGATAAGTAGGAAATTATTGTTTTATCAATAACTGGTAGCCCTTGCTTCGCACGGTTTTGATTTTGAGATTTATTTTCTTTCTTTATTAAATGTGACTTTAATGTAATAAACCTATATCGAACCTTCTAGAATAAGTATTCTCTAAAAGATAGACAAAACCGCAGCAAAATCCTTAGTTGAGCACATCACAGGCAGACAAGAAAAGCGACTTTAGTTTTATGGGTATTATCTTATATATAAAATTCTCGTGTCACAGTTTTCGTTGCCATACTCCTCCAAAACGGCTTGACCGATTTTGATGAAATTTTATATGCATATTCTGTAGGTCTGAGAATCGGCTACTATCTATTTTTCATACCCCTAAGTGACGCAGACGAAGTTGCGCGGGTCAGCTAGTATTATATAAAATTCTCGTGTCACAATGTTAATTACCATACTCCTCCGAAACGACTTGACCGATTTTTATGAAATTTTATATACATATTCAATAGGTCTGAGAATCGGCTACTATCTATTTTTCATACCCCTAAGGGACGCAGACGAAGTTGCGCGAGTCAGCTAGTGTATTTATAAAATTACGAAATATTATGGCAGGAAAGTGTTTATCAACACGGTAATTCCTGTTCACGGAACCATTTTACTAGGTAAAAGTTTAAAGCCTCTCCAAACACCGGCGAGCCCCGCTGAGTATTCAGGGACCTCCTTGTTGATAGGTACTAACACTTACAATTCAATCGCTCCGTGAGAGCTATCGACTCGTGTAGGGATTGTTGTCGACACGCCCTCACTGCCGAAACGTTTCCTTTAGAGGGCGTGAAGGGAACTTAAAACAAAATGGGATGTGTGCCGACGATTTGTGAAATCACTGAGAAAGAAATGTTTTGGCAAACACCTAAAGTGAACTTGCTAAAATCATATCTTACCTACAACACTTTCTAGAAACACGCCTAACCTACCTTAAGCTACGTAAATCATCAAAGTCATCAGAAAGCTTGAAACCAAGTAGTAAAAATGCATGCATTTCTTTAAAATCTGTAGTTTTCTGGCACCCATCAGCTTATCGCAAAGAATCGCCGAAGGATAATCAAAGGAAGTAACAACGTAATCGAAACACTAAGGAAGAGCACTGCTGACGTTTGCACGACGCGATGTTATTAGGGCTGGAACAGGTTGCCGCTGATGGCCATCCTCTCGATGTAATCGGTTGGCTGATACTTGCCAAGTTGCCAGCAATGAAGGTAATGGGAAGCTCTATTAGTAGAAAATGCCACATGATGGACCATAATGCAATTTTCTTAGTTGTGGGTTGATAAATCTTCATACATACTTTGTATGTTTATTGTATTTTTTTGTCATTTTGTATGATGCACGTCATGTCCCTGCGACAAATAATTTTTTTTTGTTTTTCTTTCTTTCTTTTCTATACATTTTTTATGAAGATTAATCCGATTTTGCTCACTCCATAACATAATGAAATGTTTTTAGAAAAAAAAAAGCACTAATGTGCTTTTTCAATAGAAAATCATGTAGGTACCTAAACATTAATTACAGAAACATAGTCACAATAACTAAAAGATTGCTCATGTAGGTCCAGACGCCAGCACATCAAGCTACCTACCCGAAACTGTCAAATTTTCCCAATCGACCTTGAATCGAATGCATTAGCGATAAAATTGAAAATCTATTAAAGAAATTTGACAGATTATAATCTGTACAAAGGCGAGCTTAACTCAGAATTGGGTTTTCTGACGGCAAACTGCAATGCTAGGTAGAGCCAGCGAACTTTACTTTTTGTAGAAACGTTTACTTATTATAAAATCCTTTGGAAACAAAAATAAATTCTCTCTTAATTCTATTAACACTGGCATACAGTACGTACTAAGTAAGAACGCGAATTCCGGCTTAAACTTCGAACTGTGTAGATTACTTTGTTCTTTGGTTGCGTACACAACGCAACTTTAGAAGAACGATATCCAATTTATTACATGCGAATAGGTAGGTAATCTCAATTAAACTAGTTTTGTTCCGAACTCAGATCGTTTAAACCGTGTATAGTATGTATGTGTGATGTAGGTACCTACGTCTACACAGCAAGTTAGGGACCACCATCACATAAACTGAAACTGTAAACAAGTCTTAACAAAGTTTCGTGGTTAAGTTGTACGGTCTCTTAGTGTTTCGTACAATTCTATTGTTTAGTATGAATAACTAAGCGGGAAGATAATGTGGCCACCGTTATTTATTGGCTATTAACGTTCCAACTTCATTTGCTACATTATAGGATTTTACACCGTTTCAATAAACATAGTTTCGTTATTTATTAAGGGTTTATTTAGGTGCAGAAAATGGTGTAATCCGCTTAATTTTTATCTTTAAGTGATCGATCAGTGGATGATGTCGTCTTTTTTTAACCTACGACCAAAAAAGAGGGGTGTTATAACTTTGAAGCGTGCATCTCTATGTCTGTCTGTGGCGTCATAGGCCCTGAACGGCTGCATGAACCGATTTTGATTAAGTTTTTTACGTTTGAAAGGTGTCGAGAGCGCTTTTAGCTTTGATTCAATGAATCAGCCAATTGAAGATCTTCACCTCTTTTCTAGTTGATGCTATATAAATAAACAACTTCTGATCTGAACCGATCTGTCCTGATTCTGATCAATGATATTACAAATATATAATAACCTTGACCTGATGCGTCTGATCATCAGGATTATGCAGGGTACCCAACCCGCCAGAAGAACTCCTCAACGGGGTCGGGCATCTACTTTGTGTTGTTGTGTTTGGGCTCATACGATGCGTTTTGACGAGCACATAGGTACCTACTATACAAGTTGGGCGGTTTGGGTCATAATCTACAGGTTACTCTAAATGTATGTGTTTTTTCGTTTATGAATAACTTGAAATTAGACGAATTCATACTGTGGCATAGGAGTGTGACCTGTGTGCATCCTTTAAAATCGCCAATTTAGTCTGTTTCTTTATTCATTGCTATCGATGTGGGTAATGCATACTTCAAGATTTTTTTTTTAATTCCTATTTTCTTCAATTATTTTCAAAATATCAACAAAAATCAGTCAATCAATTTATTTTCAAAATCATCTTTCAAAGTTGGTAACTGATGCTTTTTCACAGAAAATTGGACTTAAAAATGTTCAAGAAAACAACATTTACGAATTAATTAAGTGACTAAAAATTAATTCGCAATTATCAAGAAATCGTCTATATCTATATCTACCCTTCCATATTATGCCCATGCTAAGAATGACAGAGAAGGTAGGTTTCGATTTGTTAAGTATTCGAATATTTCGCCTGCAGTTATGTTTGAATCCCATGTACTTCATACGATGCGTATTGCCATCTATCGGGAACAAACCCAGACTATGAGCTGCTATTAAAAAAACGCCGGAATCCCTTTGCTCAGGGACCGGACCCAGGATAACACTCAGCACTCTCGGAACTGTTAGGCTTACGAGAGCCAAGTCTACTACAATGGAGTTAGATGGTACACAAGGTTTATGGGTACCTACTTTTAGAGCGTATACGCCAATACCCGCTGTCAAAATATCCATAGGAAACCCGTCGCACGCCCTCGGATTTCTTAGTGCTGCTTATACTATTTTTCAATGCAGAGTCATACAGAGCATGCACCCGCACGAGTTTTAGCATACAACCTTATTTCGGAAAAAAACGGGATCTCTGAACAATATGGTGTAGCTGGAAAATGTAACTTGGAAACTTTGCCAAAGGCTAATTCAATACTATTATAATATTCGAATTTTAGTAGTGTGTGAACTTCTACACACATTGCATCTATTGTGAAATTCTTCATTGGCTGCAAAAATATTGTTTGTAGTAATTAAATTAAAACAAAACAAAAAAAAACAACTTGTATTGTATAATTTCAGTTATCTTACTCTAAAACAACAAATTGAATACAAAAACTGTACATACAATTAATAGATCTCAAACAACAGAACAAGATTATTCATAAATTGTTTTCATTCTTATTTTTAACTTTTAGATGAAGATCAATAACTACAGTTTTCTTAAATATGTCCATTAAATCGCTTCGAACGTGCGTCTTGATTTGTTGTAGCCTGCCACCGCCAGCACCTGCTACCAACCTTGATAGTCTTTCATTGGGACACTCTACTGATACTGAACAAAGAATTTTCTGTTCTTCTTCAATATCCTCATAGTACTCAAGCTGCACATTTAGTTTATAAGGAATTTCTTGCGCCAGAAAGTCTAAGAACTTAGCCCGAACTGCTTCTTCTATCAATGACTCTGGTTTCTGGTCAGTCCATTCAGTAGGCGAGTACTGAAAGCCTTTGGTTTTGGCGTTGCTTATGAGATATTCCTGGAAACAAAACACACATACAGAAAATTTTGAATTACATAACAAAACATCACACCTATAATCCCTGAAGGGTTGGGCAGAGGTGTACCTAATAGTAAACACATTTTGCTAGTTATGTTTAAGCCAACCAAGCACATGCCAGTGGCTGTTACTGAAGAAATTGTAATGGAAAAACCCAATAACACTTCTCCGAATCGAACCCTGGACACCATGCACAGTAGAAGCCGAAGACTACTAGACCAACACAAGGCAGTCTTAAACTTAGAAAACCTAGTCAGAAATCTTAGAAGTAGATCCTCAAAAATATTATCCTCCTTGTACTCTACTTCTGCACTGGCAACTAGCATGCCCTTGAGGATAGTTTGAAGAGTTCTTACCTTTATATCTTGCACTCCATCACCATTCAATGCTGATACAAGGAAGACATCAGAAAATTTACTGTATCCTTTCTGTAAATTCTTTTCTATTTTATTTCTACTCTTTTCAGTCCCAGGTATAGGGTTACCAGCAATCATACCATTCGTTAGGTTTCTTATTATTGCCAGCACTTGATTTTTGGAGTTCAATTTATCAATCTGTGGAAATAAAACATTTTATTAAAATAGGGAGATCCATTAAAGAAATATAAATAATTCTCATTAACATAACAAAATGCCTGGAATCGCAGGATTAGGCATAGGTGTACCTAATAGTACACCCACATTTCACCAGTTGTATTTCAGTCACACAGTCAGTGTGCTTTTGCCATGGATTAGAAAATGGAATGCAAAAACCCAATAACACTTTGCCCAATCTGGTATTCGAACCCAGGACCTCATGCTCATCAGTACCACTTACATTTACCAAAAAAAGGTCTGAATAATTTTCTTGAGAAATCTACTTACTTTATTAATTATTAAAAAACTTGGTGTTTCAGCTATAAAGTTCAACATATTGATGACATCAGAATGAAGAAAGTCTTTTGTATATCTGTTAGAGACGTCGTGAACAACACCGACTACATCCGCACACCTCAAACTCTTGTGACATGCTCCAATCATAGAATCAGGCAAATTATATCTGGAAAAGTATGCAATTAATTGAATCACACATAACTATTGCTTACATTTCTATAAATAAATGTTGTTACATATCAGTAGCTGCATCACTGAGCGACACTGTAGGTACCAAACTTTTATAATTGACATACTATTATAATTGACATACTAGGAATAAGTAGCTGCAAACAAAATTACAGTGGAGAACCATACAATAAGCAAGTCTTCAATTTTATTATAAATGGAGAAAACACAATTATTTGTAAAAGCTATATGAAAAAAATACTTATTTTAACTCAGAGTTTTACTTACTTCTTTTGTTCCTTTTCAGTTACAACTCCAGGAGTGTCCAAGAATATTATTTGTGTGTCATTTTGATAACACATAGCTCTAACTAACTTTGTTGTTGTGTGAACTTTATTGGACGCGGCACATATCTGCAATGATATATTAATAATTATATTATTTTGCTTTTAGCTTCTTACTATCTAAAAAGTATTCGTTCATTCTGTTATAGGTTATAAATTATCAAAACAAGTTTCGCCATACCTTTCTTTCGGTGACTTTATTGATAAGAGTACTCTTTCCAGAATTCGGAGCTCCAATAATAGCTACATTTACAACTTTGCCTAGATTTCTTTCGCTCGCACGTTCAGGTTGTGATGAATAAAATACAGCTTTGAAATTATGTTTTCTGTATGTTAAACGCAAGGCACACAATACAAATGTAGTCATCTTGCAGTAGTATATTTACATTTAGTTTATTTAGGGCAAAAGCACTTATTTATGTCTTTTTTTACAAGCAAAGTAAGTAATTCTGTTTGTTTCCAGCAACACGCAAATCCAACTTATAATAAACAGGTGACACTGACAATACTGACATTACATAAACCACAACATAAAACTGATAGAAATTTTAAACTCAAACTGAAAGACTGTCAGTGACAACATTTTGGCAGTATACCTACAATATAGCTGCTTAGGCCCGGCGCCCACTATCAGTGGGCATCGGTGCGGCTCGGTAGAGCTCGAGCGCTTTACGCCGGCTTTGGGCGCCTTAGAGCTGCGTCGGGCGACTTCGGGCGGCTTTGGGCGCCTGAGAGCTGCCTCGGCAGTCGTAAACACGCCTAAGGACGCCGTAGCTGATTTTGGGTAGCCTAAGAATAGTTCTGGCTGCAGAAACATCGCAGAGCAGTCACTCGTAACGTTCCGTGAAAACAGTTATGTGTGTGTATTTATAATGGTGGATTGGGACTTAGTTCTCATTGTTCATCTTGCTGAAGAAGAAGAGAAACTTGGAGCCTTAAGACAAAGAAGAAGATTTTGGGTGAATAAGCTTTGGAAGGAAAGATAGATAGATTGTTTAAGTGTTTATTCATAAGTTATTTTTGTTGCTTTTAGTCTCAAATTGTTTTGATATTTATTTTATTTTTACTTGGTATTAGGACATTTTTATTAGTATTTTGGTTAAAAAAAAATGCCAATAACAGTTTTCTTAACGAATGTACATGCGCAGAAGTTCGCAGAGCCTATGTTCAGGACTGCCAAGTTATTTTGCGTCTACTTGTACGATACGATAATGAAGGCGCGTGCGGTGATCGAAATGACTGTTCTGCGACGTGTCTGATCCGAAAATGCCACCCAAGCTACCCGAAGACCGCCTCGGCATCCTTAGCCATACTTACGGCTGCCGAGGCCGCCCGAAGTCGCCCGACGGAGCTCTAAGGCGCCCTAAGCCGCTCGAAGCCGGCGTAAAGCGCTCGAGCTGTACCGAGCCGCACCGATGCCCACCGATAGTGGGCGCCGGGCCTTAGATACCTCTTGAATTCTAAACACAAAACTAAACTTTTCACTAAACCTTTTTACAAAAAAAATAACCAAGTTCCAAAAAATGCACAAAAAAGTCGAAAATAACTTTATTTACGGAAGTCAGTGACTTTTGTTTGTTAGTTCACTTTTTCGTGTTTTATTTTTTGGAAGTCTGTTATTTTTTTTTAAATATTTTATATTACCCTTTTAGTTAACTAGAAATATGAAAGTCGCATTTTGTTTGGTGATTTAGATTTGATTTACTTTCCTTAGCTGTAGTAGACCGCAAAATTCAGTTTGCTTACGTTTTTTGCCACTTGAAGATCGTACCAGGTTTAATACTGAATTACTGACCTGCTAAAAACGTGCAAAAATAATAAATTTCGTAAACTATTAGGGTAATGGCACAGGTAATGGCAATGCTAATTTTGAGCTTGCATTTCGCAGGCATTATTCTGAGCCCGAGGCGATCGGTAGTCATGCTGAAATTCTAAGTCTATATCACTGGCAACACTGCTCAGTTAAACTGTCAAATAAAATTGGTTCTGGGTTCGACTTCGAGTTTCGCTTTCGACGCTGCTGTATGTGTATCACTGATGTGTGCGAGTAGGTCAGTAATTTTTGGGACAGAACAGTGAGCAAAAGAGTATTTTATAAATATAAAATATTTGCTCAATTTAACTCAACGGATCTTTTAAGATCACCGATAGGCGGTTTGATCTCAATTTGTTTTTTAAAAGGAAGCTGCATGCTTGGTTTAAAAATCGCCGGCATGATTTTGTTCAGGTAAAGTTTTCAAACACTCAGTAAAATAATTTCCTTATTTTTATACGTTTTGATTATATTTGAAATTAGTTTTTCATTGTAACCATTACTTGTTCAGTTGTGTTTATTTTTGTATTGTTTTTATAATGTCTCGTTACTTATTTACTTTTTTCCTACTACTTATCTATTTTATTTTTTCATTTTCCAGAAATGTCAGAGATAAAGTATAAAAATCAGATTTTGGCCGCTATTGATCACTTGCGTTCACGCAAATCGCGCCCCGATATAAATAGAATTTGCAAGTTTATGTTAAAGTGTTACAAAGTTCTGCCTAAAGAAACTAAAGCAGATCTGAAACGTTGCCTGAAGGAGAAAAGTATTTATAAAGTTGATTATAAAGATAATGTAAGCTATAGGAACGCTGCTAAGTGGCGTACAAAATCAATCAATCGCATAAACAAGAGTGAGTTGAACCTTTCAGAGTCTATTCAGCTTATAGCAAGTTTCTCAAAGTCTGGTATGGGAACAAAATATCCCTTTGAGTGCCCAGTCACTTTATAATCGTGCAATTGAGGGGTTTTAATTTGAATAACCCACAAATATATATAATTTGCTTCTTTTGTTTTTAGAAATGGCTTCAGCAGTTGCACTTGAACGGAGAGTAATAACTTCAGCCATTGCTACTCTTATTTATCAGGATCAAAGCTATTTGGAGAATGGCATTGGTTTTGATGATCTTGTGTCAGCAGCAGGTGCACAGGGATCAAAGTATTCTAAGAAACAACTGGAAACTATTGTCAACAAAGAATTATCATCAGGAAGTTTAATTAAATTAAAGAATGGCAATTTGGCATTGGGTCCTGCTGATCATGATGGAGATAGCTCTGATAGCTTCAAGTTTGAGTATAGTGCTGATTTCAGTAATACAAAGGTATGTTTATTTTATAAAATTTGTTGAAGAAACAATTAAACATCTAGATAACTTATGATTCTGGACTGATGCAGAAGTCAAAATAGCCTTATAATCAGTGATCGGATATCCGGATGCATATTTACCTAAAATTCATTTTTGGTTAGGAAATTATGGAAGGGGGATACTTCTTAAAACATATTTTTTTAAATATAAATCCTGGGATTCCAGAAAATTCGGGAATGCGAAACTAGTCTGTAACATGGTGAGGAAACGTCGTCTTTAGCATGTGGTATTTTTTTTTTTTTAAACGGTGATTCCGTAGTTATTAATGTGTATTTACTTGAAGTAATTTTAAGCTCCCTATCAATTTATGACTATGATGAGTGTAAGAGGAACAGTAGATAGTAGGCGTTAATAAAAAAAAAATGAATACAATTATACTTTATTGCACATAAGTACTCGATACAAAACATATTAAGTACTATAAATACCGTTTATTGAAGTGTACAAAGGTGCTGATATCCTGATTGGGCGTAAATATTTCCTACCCACGATTTGATTCTATAATAAAAACAGTAAACCGAAATTCAAATTCCGTGTGTTCCATGTGTTTCAGTGTTGTGAATTCCGTGATTCCGAAATCCCGGGATTTTCCGATACAAAAGTGCATTCATTAATATTAGCCAACACCTTAAACTAAGTAAATATTCCTACACCCGATTTTATTCTATAGTAAAAAAAACTATATTTGTAGATTCCCAATTTCCGGGATTTTTTCGATACAAAAGTGCATTCCATAATAGCCAACAACTACACTTTAGGTAAATATGCATCCGATTATCCGATCACTGCTTATAATGCACTATTTGAGTTAACTATTTTTATTTCTAAAAAGTAAATTTAACACAGTCGCATATTTTTATGTGAATTTCCATAACTAGTTACTTTCTTAATATACAAAAATGTAAGGGTAAGTTTGTCAAAAACCACAAAAAAAAATTCAACATGGGTACAATATTTAATAGTTCTATCATTTACCAAAACATGAAGCTAGTATTAAAGTAGATTTACACATTCTTATCACATATATCTTTGAAAACAGTTTTTGTTAACCTTTCACAAGCAGGTAGCTACATTATTTTGCTATCAATACAAAAAAATTGTGTGCAAATTTCTTACCCATTAATTATTGAAAAATGCATACAAAAATATTCAAAACTCTTTAAAAAGCCCTATGAAGCACAGAAAAATTAATCAGCAACATAAAAGTCCTTTTTAGGGTTCCGTAGCTGAATGGCAAAAAAAAGTACCCTTTTAGATTCGCCATACCTGTCTGTGTGTCCGTCCGTATGTCACAGCCATTTATTCTGAAACTATTAGGACTAGATAGTTGAAACTTGGTAGGTAGATGTTTATACAAAAATAAAAAAAAATAAAAACAAAATTTTTCATCAAACCTACCGGGTGTAAACAGACCCTTCACGAAGCCGTTAACCAATCATTCTGTACATCAAACTAAGTACCTTTACGCAAGAATTATTGCTGGGAAACGACTTTTTTTTGGGGTAAAAAATCACGTTTTACGGTAGGACAATGTAACTTACTCAAAACATTATGCTGGTGGATGGATTGAATAGTACGGGGGTCGTGGAGGTGTTTAAAGCAAAAATCTTACATTAAAATCATATATTTAAAAAAAAAGTTGGAACTTTGACCCCCAATATCTCCGTAACTAGAAGGTTCCCAGGTATGGTCTAGAACAAAAAAATGATCGCAATGACGGGGAGAACAAGTGCCTTTCGGCTTCGTTAAGGGTCTGTTTACACCCTTTATACATGCGGAGTGTCTTAGGTCTTTAAAAATTATATTGAGGTACCGTAAACCATTTTTTCTCAAAGTCAATCATTTGAAAGATAGACATTTCCAAAGTGGTCCTCTAATTCCCCTCTAATTCCTAAAGTAAGAGGAGGAAAATTATAAAAAAGTTAAGGATTTTAGAACATAAAAAAACATGTTTATTTTTGAGATATGGGACTTCATCAAACTGCAGTAGTAACTTTGTTTTTTATTACCATACTATGAAAAACAAATTTAGTTTTGCTGTTCAATGTAACAATACAACATATTATGAATGAGCCTTCAAAATATTTTTATTATATTGTTTGGTGCTATGCAAGTGCACTTGGCCGGTTTTTTTGTAGATATTTAATTTTAATTATTTTGTAAGTACCTAGCTTATAAAAATACATAGTATATTTTTCCAAAAGTATTAATAAATTATAAACAGCAATTTTTTGTAATTAGAACTTTTTGTTAATGCTGGCCAGTATAAAGATAACATCATGTTTTGGTTCATTTTTATGACATGACTGCTAAAATGAACAGTAAATATTATGCATTCGTGTTCAAAAAATAGTAAAATAATATAATATCGCTTTTGATTCCAGATGACTTCATCAGCAAATTCTTCATGCAGGTCCTCACCTCAAAGAATGCGGGGAAGGCCAAAGAAACGAGGTGGTGGATCATCTAGCAATGGACTCAGCGGTAGCACCTCTCGAAATGCGGCTGTGCGTGTCGGCGAAAGACGTAAAATGGCTAAAAAGGTTTTTGACCCATCTGATAACAATGTACCAAGCAAACGGAAAAGAGGTCGCCCAGTGGGGTCACTTAATAAAAGTACGATTAAGAAACGACTTATTTCTGCTGGACTCCAAAAGTCCGATGTTGAAGGAACACCATTATCTGAGAGCCAATTATCTCTAGATGGAAGTGGAGATGAAATGGAACAGGAAGATTCTTTACCACATGAGACATCAGGAGTATGTTCAGTTTGCCTTGTGCAGAAACCGCGCGGTTCTAATGACAGACTAGTTGAATGTCGAGATTGCAACAACAAGGCACATTTGAGCTGTCTCCAATCAGGGTCTGGTATATTAAAACCTCGACCTGACAACACTTGGCAATGTCCACATTGCAAAACATGTGTGATCTGCTGTGAAACCAATGATGCTGTAAGTTTTTATTTACAATGTTTTTTACTAAGCATGATAAAATTTGAACAAGATTGTAAACTTTATTTTTGTTACAGGGTATTTTAACAGTGTGTAGTATTTGTTCTGATGCCTATCATGCCCTTTGCCATAGTCCACGCATACCAGAAAGACTGAAAGCTTGGGACCAGTGGGAGTGTAATAATTGCCTAGAATCTCGACCTGCTGTGGTTGGATCATCTGCTATACGCCGAAGTATGGAATATAATGCACAGAGTTCGCCCACTGTGGACCCATTTCTGAAACCGCATGAACTTGACAGAGCTCCTTCCAAACTAGAGGACTTGCCCATTGATCCAAGTATACCAGACATAAGTAATTGGACAACTGATGATGCCTTTGAATATTTTTCAAATTACTTGCCGGAAGCTGCTCCAATTCTAAAAGAACAGGTAGAACCACAATTTAATGTATAAATTAATAAGTAATACACAAAATATATATTCTAATGGCTGCACAACCTTCAATCTGCATGTTAGATATTTTGTGCCATGATTTTATATACTAGACTGGATAAGTAATTTAAGAAAAATATATTTTCAGGAATTCGATGGTCAAGCATTGAGCATGGCGCGGCGTTCCGACATAGTAAGAGGTCTGGGACTGCCTCTAGGACCAGCATTGGCCCTATATCGCATCATTGTCAAATTACAAACGAGAAAAGACGATTGGACGATGTGCTGGGGTTAACCACTTACGTCACTGTGTTGTATGCTGTCCATAAGGTGTATATTTATAATTAAGGAAATTGTATTAGGTAGTTTAATTTAGTATTTAAGTCAAATAAATACATAATACTTATGTCTTATATACTATTTTTACTATTTAAGTGTTTATTAATAACAAGTGAATATTTACATTATATACAAACTACAAATCTATAATAGTAAGAAAAAATAAAAATGTACCAAAACGGTCACTGGGCGTCAAAAAATTCATCCACATCGCTATCAACAGGAAAAGTGCCCAGAAGGCTGGCAGCATTGCCACGTTGGATGGCAATGCTGATTCTTTGGCCAAAAAATAGGCCCGCCCTCTGGTCACGTGAAGAGTCGACCAACCGCTTGGCGATTTCCCGAAATACTAGGTGGGCACTCGGACCCCATGGCCCTAGTGTTTCAACCCCAAACGGCTCAAATACATAACTACCAATTAAATTATTGTACTTGCGCCGTTTGAGGTTTTCAGCACCTGCAGCAGCCGCCCCAGCGCAGCTCACTGTACTAGGAAGATGGGATGGCGCAAGGGTGTCGACACAAGTTGCATCCCACACCAAAGGCCTACCCAACTTCCATGGCATTATGGTCATACCATCTGGTCTCTTCCCATCGACGCGTGCCAAGCCATTGGGTTCTAAGACAGCTGGCACCCCGGCGGTGGCAAGAGCACGACGGATGAGATCATTAATGCTAGCGTGCCGCGCAATCCGACCAGCACTCTACTGCAAGAAAGACCATGGTGTCCGAGGCAGTCGACTGCTTCACCACATTGACAGCGATGTGGAGCCCCACTTGATTTAAATTCAGAGATTTGGTTAAGTTCAAGTGATTTACCTCATCTGCTCAATTATTTCTACTAGTTTCAAATAATTAATTATTTAATTTCACTGAGACCACACGCACCTTTTTGGGGATTGTAAGATTAGATAAATTCATACTATGGGAGGTGGCGTTAGTTTGAAAAAGTAGTACAAAGGAGAGATTTGAGCGTCATCTGCCCCTAAAAATAACGTACCGGTAATTCTAATCTTTTGAACGCCAGAACATAAACGCACGCGCGTGCCCTCCACGCCTAGCCACAATTTCACCTACCACACTAACATAAGTAATCGGATGGAACTTTGAGTAAAAGTCCATGGTCACAAACTCTTAACGAATTCCAGTGGGTCAGCCTCGAATAGGTCCAAACAGTCGAGAAATCGTTAGTCTAACACGTTTTTGTTCAACTGAAAGCAGCCGAGGCACCCAGCGCGCAGACTCCTTTGAAAAGTGTAGTTGAGTGGTAGTTATGTGGTCCAATTGCGATGCCAAGGGTGGCAGCTATCTCCTGAACAGTCAATCTCCGGTCAGATAAAACCAAACTCAATTTTTTTCAATATTTTCGTCGGTGGTAGACGTCGATGGCCGACCGCTACGTGGGTCATCTTTGACATTTTCTCGATCACGTTTGAACTTTTACAGTAGCATACGAAGGTCTCGAATTCCCTAAAGTTGCGGATATGTCTTCAAAATCTGTTTTGGTGTCAAACCTTTCCTATTCAAATACTTAATCACTGAACGATGTTCAATTTTCTCCAATTTTTTTTGTTAAGTTTTTTTTTTTTTTTGTGTTAGAATCCGTAACGAATGCAAATAAAGAAATGCATTTTACGAAATCACTCATGAATGATGTAGCTTCAAAATGAGGGTAGTTTCATAAAAAATAGCATGATCCTAACTATATTAGTCTACCTTTTCAAATACCCCTGGTAAGTACATTTTTTTTTTCAATGTCCTTGTATGTCCCACTGCTGGGCAAAGGCCTCCGCCATATCCTTCTTAAGTACATACTATACCTTAATTTTATACAGTATAAAATTCATCCTATCCATCCTCTATTATATATTAAAACTCTGCAATTTTTTTTTAGTGGTGTGCCACTAAAAAAAATACAGCAACGAATACTTATTTTCACAGGGTGTGTAACAGTGGGCTGTCCTAAAAGCTATCTATCCTAATTCCTAACAATCTTGTATTATGTTGACCTCTATCAATGCCAGCATTCAATAGCGAGAATTCATGTAGCGTAGGTTGTGAAAACATATCGAGCCAACTATATAAACTTTATAGTAGGTAGTTTGCTGTGAAAACAAAAAAACAGGCTGTCTTGTTTTCCACAAGTCATTTTTTTCATCATTGCATTTCTTAATGTTCATTTCAATATATCCTTTGCTATCTTAATAATTTATATTCTATTCTTGATAGAAAAACCTTTATGAAGCAGAGATACGGCTCGACCTTTAAAACCAATGTCAGCATGTTTCTATTAGTTGCTAATTTGCTATTGTTCCGTAGATTTTTTACTGAGAAAATAAGTGTAAATCATTTCTGGTTGGTTTGTCAAGATCAGCGTGCAAGGTCAAGACAGAGATTTTTCTCAACTATGTACAATGAAACTAATTTATTGTTTTATTGTCTTTACTTAACTAAGTAATGTAGCGAGAGGTGCAGATAAAAAAAACATCTTTTATCTCATGATTTTGTTGTTTAAATAATGTAGAAGAACTGAGATTATTTACATTTTGGCTGTTTATAAGTGAGTTTTCAAATGAAGGTTTAATATATGGACTCAAGACCATGGAAAGCCCTAGTTAACAGTTGTTTGTAACATCAAAACAAAAAACTAATTCATAAAAAAAATATTTACAATATTTTAGTATTAACTACCTAACATGTTTGCTAAACATGTTTTTGATCATAATGTTTCACAAATGAAAGGAAGGTGTTAAACACCATAGTTGCTACATTTATGTATATAACCCTGTACTGTGTAGGTAAAAAATAGAAATTAAAAAATTGCACTGGTGGCCAATATATACAATCACCCTGAAACAAAAGAAATAATTATGATACTTCTAAATAATTATTAGTCAAGTACCTGGTTTCTGGAACAAAAATAGACCAGAAGTAATCATAGCATTTAACATGCTTTTGGCAATTAGAGAGCTAAAATAAATATTAGCTCACTAATTCAATTAAAAAACTCATTAATTATTAATGAGTTAATTTTCAATCCAGAAGCCGTGTGTAGATAAAACATAAAAAGTAATAACATCACAAGTTTTCTATAATATGTTGAATTGTTGACTCACCAGGTATACATATAAAAACTTCTTTTTAATTTCTGATGTAATTTCTGAACGTGATTTTTGTTCTAAAAGTCCCATTGAATAGAAAAATCCTAGAATAGTTAATGGTGAAGCACATGCTTGATCACATATTATTTTTATAAGAACTGTTTTCAAGTTCGCTTTTGGTAACATTTTGTCTAAATAAATATAGTAAAAATGATGCAGAGGGCCCATTATCATTCCCACCGTAAACATTCGACCTGAAATAAAATAATTTAATAAACATCTTACAGGCAGGCAGGCAGGTTTATTATAATTGCTAGCAACAGTATTTAGTAGGAAATACTAAATAATGGTTGTAACCATTTCTTAATCTAAGATAAAATAAGATTTGTTTAAATTTGAAACTCAAATGTGAAAAAATATTGCGTGAGTTTCTATTGCATAATGAATTTATGTAACTCTTTTGAATGTACTCTAATATTAAAAAGAGGTTTAGTGCACTATCAATTTGATTCCGGAAATTGCACCACTAATAGAAAGAACATTATCCCCGAGTGTCATAGGCTATACTTTAACATTCACCTGGGATAATATCTGACCAAAATGGGAGTGAATCCGTGTGCAAGTGCTATTTAAATGTTAAATACAAGAAAAATAATGAAATAAAAAACCTGCTCTGTTCCAGTCATATCTGTTTGGTAAAACTTTTGATTGGTATTCAAATTCTTGTTGTATGACATCACCAAGAAGCATGCATATTCCAGATGTTACACTGTTTGTTATAAATAGATTCTTTTTAAAAAAGTATCTCACACCACGATGAAATAATGAATAAATAGGTCTTGTTTGGAATTTAAGCGGGGTTGCCTTTATGCGGATACAAACAGACACAGGCTTGCGAATAGAAAACATGCTACCTGTAAAAGAAAATAAAGTTAACCCTTTGAAACAACAATTTATTTTCCCTAAAACAGAGTCTATTTTGGGAAAACCACGACTATTTTACGTGTTTTTTTTTTCAGTAGCCTTGTATGCCCCATAGCCGTCATTCTCAGGCATCCATGGTGTTGAATTTATTATTATTTAATATAATAATATTATTATTCATGTAACAAAAGTAGTTTTTTTTAATAAATTCCAGTAATTATTGGATTAAATAATGAACTAAATTTTACCCGGTTATCATTGAGACGCTGTAAATCATTGAATTAAATTACATATTGCGCCTTCGTCTTGTTCAAAGGAGTAAATAATAACAATTTGATCCCAGTATCACATAATGAAATGAAATTGAGATGACACTGACTGACTGACACAGACTACTATACCTACTACTGTCACTACTGACTGACAACTGACAAGTTGTGTCCTTCCCTTCCCTTCTCGGCTTCACTTTGACAGTAAAAAATGAGGTAATAGTGTGAGGCAACGATTAGTCGAAAAGTTAGTAAAGAACTTGTATACTAAGAGCCTGCGCGCACTAGAGATTTTAAGTTGGTCGATAGTTAGTTTGATCGGTCAGAGGTCAGAGGATTGATTTCAAAAACCATTTGAAAATGAACTTTATCTTCAATACATAGATAGTTCATATTACTTTGATAAATTCAAAGGAAAAAAACAATTAAAATTACAAAATACTATCTCGCAAGTATTTAAAATACGAAATACAAAATATTTTTAAGCCGTGTATTTGAAATAAAAAATACAGTATTTTAACCATTTTTATTTAAAATACAACAGGATGTTAAGTTACATAAATAGACATTCCCACTACTTTCTTTCTTCTTCTTCTAGTTAGCTTGTGGTTAGTTAACCTAACCACAAGCTAAGTTCGTCCATTCTCCTGTCATAAAATGTAAAAACAAAAAAAAAACAATGAATTTTAGTAAAGTTCATGGGTGAAAAAATAACATAAAACTAATAATAAAAAATATCCATTTCTGTCTAATAAACTTAATAATTTATGTTCAAATGTATTTTGAAGCCATAAGTATTTGAAATACTAACTACAAAATACCTCAGCGTCAGATATTTGAAATACCAATTACAAATTATTTTTTTAAGAAGTCATTGAAAGACAAATACCAAATACGTATGTGTATTTCAAATACTGCCCAGCCAAATTTATTAGTTTTTTTTAATTAAAATACCATAAGAATACTCGTAGTCTTAATTTCATTATACCCGTAAAAATGTCCATTTTAACACGGCTCTCTAAAACACGCTTATTGACTAAAACACCGAATCCAGGATATAAGTGTTGAAAACAACAATCTCATTGAAAATAAGAAACTAGTCATCTAAGCTAATAACATAATATTGCAAAGGAGTGTAACCGTGTATGGTCAAATGCTATTCCGTCTCTATAGCTGATATTCCTCTATGCACGAAGTTCAGACGCTGCTGTGCCATTTTATTTTATTAAATGGTAAACAATGCCTATTCGGCCAATGTCTAGTGAATTGGAACTATTAGTGCGCATGATAACAAAAAAAAAAAAGTAAAAACAACAATTGAACCCTTTGAAATTGAAACTGACAGTGACAGTCAGTTGTGTAGTTGAGTTGAGACGATAAATCGAATAAGAAAAACATCTCACACCATTGGAATTATTTTAAGGGGTTAGAAGTAATTATTTGTTTTAAAATGGCCCTGCAAAGTGAAAATTTGGATTTTTCGGGTCTATTTAAATTAGATGTATTAGTACATCTAGATATTACTACGTACAGTTTTTATGAAGTGGGGCATAAAAAGTTCGTTGCCTTAACGAGTGATAAAGAATTAATTTTTATATACATCGATCCTCAGTTAGAACGATTTGAGAAAAATTATGATTGGGATTTTCTAGATAATCCCATTTATTGTATGTGTTTTGAACCAAGTGGAACATGGGTGATTATTGTTAGTGAACAGAAAGTTCTGCTAGTGCCATTTCTACCTCTGTTTATCCCTCAGAATACATTTGATTGCAAGTGGTCACTCTCAAGAGTTACTGTGTTACCACTAGGACAAATATTGAAACCAACATCTCTGGTATGTTGGCTAACTAAAGAATCAGAGAGTGTTCTAATTATTGGATCAAAGGTATCATACTGTTTTATTATGATGTGATTTAAACTAACTCTCCTTTAATTTGCTGTACGACTAAACAAAATAGTTTGTACAGTCTAACTTGTATAAACTATTTTGTTTTCCATTTAAACTTTTTGTTATGTGAAGGTTAGTCTTGTCTCATAAAGGTGCCTGTACATTTTAATTTAAAAAATATACATATTATAAATATGTTTATCTACTGCGCATTTTATTTGCATAACTAAGTATAAAATCATTATATTATTTGTGTGTATTCAAAGCCATCATTATAGTTGTTGTCATTGTTTGAACAGGTTAAAGTAAAAACTGTCTTAATGCTGTATTTATAGCCATTTCGTAGAAAAAGATAGAAAATAAAAGAATTTATAAAAATTACTTTGTTTGAAATAGAGATAAAGTAAGTATAACAAGTTCTTATTATTTCAGACTGGAACAATAACATTTTATTCCCTGGATTCACAAAGTATTGTGGGGGAGTGTAAAGTACCGGGTGAAATAATAGATTTACAAATCTGTTTTGATGATTCACTGGATTTATTGACACTCTTGGTAAGTTATTCCCTAAAAAAGTCCAAAATGATTCGTTTAAAATAAAAAGTGTCCATGTTTAGAGTACCAATCCAACCAAAAAAGAAAGGATGTGTCATCGGAACATCTTCCTTAAAACATATGTTGTTTATGAATAAAAGAGTTTATTAAACTCTTAGTCACAAGTTTAATTGCAGGTCTATTAACAGTGAAATATGTTTTCTAGGTCAAACCATAACAACTTACCACATTTCACCTGAGTAAATAAAAAAGAACCATTGATTAATAATATGAAAAGGGATTACTGTTGTATTTAATATTTGCTATTGTGATAAATTAAATGTTTTTATAACTAGAATTATGACACAGACATGTTGTTATGCTTATGTGTAATACAGTAGAGGCTCACTAACTGGTACTCACTTGAGTGCGTCCAGCAATTCGGCTCTCCCTGTCGGCATCAGAGTGAATTAGTTCACTCTGATCCCGAGCAACAGCTCCAATTTACCTGGAACGTGCCTTCCGCTGCTACAACGCTTAATTTATTTATCTTTATTTTGTCTTTGCAATCCACTAGTCCAAACATTCCAATAATCTGGAACCCCTTGTTTTTAATGTGAGATTAGTGAGACTCTTCTGTTTATAATATTTGATACAAAAATTGGTTTCCAGATATCTGTGAGCCAGGCACAACAGTGTAAGCTAGTGCTGGAGCACCGATCCTTTGGGTACAACTGGCTGCAACAAACACGTGCACAGAATGATAAGGATAAAAGAGACAGCTTTATGTCCTACATAAAACAACTGTCAAAGGATAAAATTACTTTCTTCATTCAGGGTGGTTCTAAAGGTAAGGAAAGGAAGTATGGTTTTGTCTGTGCTCCAGAAAAAGTCCTTGACATTTGAAGTCAGGAAAATTTATTGCTGAGCAAATTGACTACCAACTTAAATATGTAGTATAGTATGTGTACAGACGCCAGCACATCAAGCTACTACAATCTGTCAAATTTCTTTAATAGATTTTCAACTTTATCGCTACTGCATTAGGTTCAAGGTTGATTGGGAAAATTTTACAGTTTCGGGTAGCTCAATGAGCTGGCATCTGTACTTATATGTTCAATTTACATAATTATGTAAATTGTATAAATAATATGAAAATCGAACAATCTTATGCTGATGTTTATTTTAATAAGAAAATGTTCTGATCCCAGAAAAAGAAGTATTTGAAATTGGTTTGATTAATACATTTCTAACAGATTGCTTTTGCAAAATACCTTCTTTTTCAGATGACAGTAAAGCTCAAACTGTGGAGTATGTTTTGAAGCCTACAGAGTATTTGCCATTATTTCGCAAAGGCTCCAACAACTGGGCCCTGACAGCACAGTATGTGAATGGACGACACTTCCTCACAGCATTTGAATTAAATGAAGGAACACTAATTGTGAGCTGTGTTTATAATAAATTAATAATAAGGCGTAATTAAAAACAATAAATCTAAATAAAACACATTTTTATAACAAAAAATTAGACAGGGTGATTCATTGCTACACATTAATAAAAAGTTACTTAACCTAACCTTGATTATAACCTTTTCAGTTAGAAAGCCCAGAAGAAGATACCCCATCAAGAACACTTAGGCCACATATAAAGAAAGATGGTCAATACATACAAGGGTTGTGGTCCCAGAGATTGGTTTACCTTTTGCGAAAGAGGGAGCTAGAAGTGCACTCTGCTAGCTTTTCTGTTATTCAGGTATTTATTATAACAAAAATTTGAATAATTCAGTTTGATATCATAGATTATTATTTCGTTTGCTCAGGATATACCACATTTCTTACTTCAAAAATGACAGACTTCCATACAAAAGGACATCTATTTAGGCTATGTTTCCACCAGTGGCGTTCACCGAGGGCTAAGCGGACCAGTCACATAGTTAGCTTATAGCTCAGAAAGAAGCGATCATATTGGCTAGTTTCAAATACATCCCTCGCTACACATTCTCGCACATGTTGGTGGAAACACAGCCTTTACCCATTAAAAAACCCTTGAAATATTCTAATTTAATTAATTGTAAATCCTGTAGGGTGAGGCCTTACTAGGCGCTAAAAGGGAGTACTCCGAGCTATGGCGCGCGGAGCTCATTGGCGACGTAAAGCGAGCTCACCTAATGACGGCGCGGGAACCTCCTAGCATGGCGGGCGGGTGGCGTGAACCCACCTTTATGTGTGATCTGCAGCTGCCGCGGTTCAGTCTCGAGTCCTGTCTGATTGTGACCAATAAGGGGGCTTACATCCTCAACACTGTGTAAGAATAAGAAGCAATTACGAGGTCGACTAGACTAATAATTCTAAGACAACTTCTAAAAAAAAAAACATTTTATTTTAGCCCTATAAACCCAATTCATTTTCAATTTACTGTTTGATTAGATTTTAATTTGTGTTGAAATCAATAAATAATCTAATCATTGAGTTTGTAAATAACTGACGTTACAGGTTGCTATTGCCATACAAAATTTATGGGGAACCGCGTTTTGTAATTGATTGGTGGTGACACTCGTAGTATCGATAGTGTAGTCGACCTCGCAATTATATTACTATTTATAACTATAGGTTCTATTTTTGCTTTAAGACCAACGCGAATGTTAGATTGTTTCAATCTTTATTGTTTTTGTCATAAGTGGTAAATAGCAAGGTTGAAATGTTTGCGTACTCAGCCACCTGCCATGCATCAAGACTCGGCCGTTTACCTAGAGGTCACAAGAATTGTCGTCTGGCTCGCCTTACAGCGGCCATAATTAAGAATGAGAAGACCCCCTCCTAGTTTACTCCATATTTCCTCAGGAGCGAGGCATGCGAATGGCTGGTAGGCGTGATAATGCGCGGTGGCGTGGGTGCCGAACAATCATGTGCCGCACTGGGCGCACCTCTACCTGCTCTTCTGCGAGCTGCAGCGGATATGTTGATGTCGCGAGGCAAGATGGCGCCCGCTCATTACTTGTACTCATTGTCGCAGGTGGGTTTTAGCAAGTGAATCGCGTTTTATGTGACTTTATTTAATTAACAAAGCATGATGATGATGTTGCCATCTAGCTGATTTCGGCCACAGCGACTGCATTCAATGGCTTTCTAGGGAGCTTGTCGAGAGCTTTGGTGTGCTGCTCTATCATGTGCAATGTGCATACACAGCATAGTAGGTATAGGTCAGAATCCTTTATTAAAAGAGGAAAGAGGAGGAGAGAGAAAAAGAGGAAGAGAGGTGAAGTAAAGCAATGACTACGCCAACGTTCGTGGCAGCCGCCCCGTCAAAAAACTCGAGAGCAAATCGACAAGAGAAATAAAATACACGTTTTAGGACTGCCATTGTTATAAAAAATCAATTGACTACCGTGACGTAAATATTTCTGATAAGATGAACTCGTGTTCTGGGACTGTTAGCGGCTGGCGGGGCAGCAGTCCACCAAATTTTCTGATTATCGTCTTGGCACATATTTCGTACATTTTTTTTTCACGTTATAACGACATCAGAAGTGCAAAATAACAGCCGGGGGTCAATTTTTAAGGTAAAGCAACGATTGCTGAGGTCAGTCCGTGGCTGGCAGACCATGCATTACATACCGAGTTTCCTCTGTGCCTCGGAAATCACGTTAAGCCATTTGCCCCGGCTGTCATTTGTAGATCTTTAACAGTCGTTACGGGTAGACAGCGGCCCGAAAATCTTGTCAACACAACAGAGAGAGAGGTATCGTAACTAGATTGTGGAGGTTGGATAAACAGTCACTCTATGTAAAATACTGGTATTCAGCTGTATCCGGTGAGACTGGAAGCCGACCCCAACATAGTTGAGACAAAGCTAGGCAGATGGTGATGATGAACGACCAAGTTTTATAAAGTGACAGTAACATTTTCATGTTGTAGAGTCAACCAGATGGATGGGTGGCACGTCTGGGCGTCTTCGGTAAACTGAGCGAGTTGTCATCGTATAAACAAACAGGCAACATTGGCAGTCTTGGCGACGCCGCTATAACTGTTAAACTACTAGCAACATTACTCAACATGAGCACTGGTACTGAGGATACATTTGAGCCGTAAGTTTTGAGTGTTTGACGTGCTCATTCGCTAAAGAGATTTCATAAGGCAAAGAAAAATATCTCTCGACTGCGTCGTTAGTCGTCGTCCTGGGTTCGATTCCCAGGTCGGGCAAGGTGTTATTGGGTTTCTCTATATGGAATTTCTCAATAGCCACCACGGAGTGTGGATTCGTGTCCAGTTGATGGCATTACATGCGTGATGTTATGTAATGAAGTATGTATACTGTCGTTGATGCTTTAACGTACATCAAGGACTCATTTCCATTTTGAGAGACTGGCCATAAGGTTTATTATTCAATGACGTTTAAGAAAGTCCTCTGCTCTGCTCTTCTATTCAGTTTGCACTAACTCTTGGAAGTTAAGGTCATTATTTTTTTCCTATTTCAGCGACGCCAAATTAACATTATTGAAACCAGCTGAATTGTTAGAACTATCGTCTTTCGCGGCTGCTGTGGGCCTTTGGGATCTAGTACCCATGTTCAGTATCCATCGAGGGCATCCCCACTTGATGCTATCGGCGTTAAAATCCCGAAGTGAGATATGTCGAGGTGCCATCGACTGCCTGCTGGGACAAAGGTGCTTAGTACCTCTTTTGCTTGAAGAAAATGGGCAATGGTTGTTTGACTACATCATCCAGAAGTGTAGTAAATTCGATACTACACTTTTGAAGGTAATGTAGTACGTTATCTCAGGTTAATAAAATCTTTTTGCGAGAAATATGGTCTGATAAATGAGTGATTTTATGTTACAGTGCCTATGTTTATGGTTGAACCCATTGCAAGACCAATTACGTCCAGTAATGCGTGACTTGAAGCAGGGAATTACTTCGGTTTATGTGAGTAAATACTAGTTGATTCATATCACGAGCGTCCGTCTGTCATAGTAATTTAAACCTTTTGCCTGTTGATAAAAGTCAGATTTCGCGTGTGAATCATTTAATGTCACCATTAAGAAAATAATCAATCTTTTTTCAGACAACTAGACTACAGCAATTAATAGCAACATTCATACACATCGCCTGTGTAATAGACGCCAGGGATCCATGCCCAGAGATACATCAAGCAGTGACACAAAGCCCTGAGACGTGGAAGAATCAGTTCACGCCGAAGAGGACAGTGAGCTGTGGGCTCGCGCACTGGGGGGTTGTGGACGAAGGAAACGCGAAGATAAAGATGACGAATACTCCGATCAATACTGAGCTAATAGGACGAGTTGTTGATATTGCGTGTGGAAGACATCATACGCTGGTGTTGACTGAGAATGGGGTATGTCTTGTTAATAAAATTCGTTTGATGATTATGTCGGTTTGATTAAGTTTATTTCAAGCATTTTTTGTGGTTTTGTAATTAATTATTCGTTTAGAGTGCATCTTATTTGTTTAGTTTGTCATCTGCGCCACACTTCGTATATGTATAGCACGCGCCTCACTAGCGAAAGTTTCGTTTATTAAAACGTTATTCCATTTACTTCCTGCACATCTAAACAAATCTATCGCAGTATAAGATATCTTTTTCGTGTTGCTGGCACACATCGAACCCTGCTGTCGTCCCGTCGAAATAGCCCCACTTTACGAGGTTGAACTTACATCTTCCTACATATAATATTCTTTCATTGTATGTGAATGTATGTAATATGTAATAATTTGTTGTTGTTGTTATGTCGGGTGTAGATATACGCGACGGGCGACAACTCGTTCGGGCAGCTGGGCGTAGGCTCGTGGTGGGTGGGCGGCGTGGGCGAGGGCGCCGTGTCGGCGGGCGCGCTGCGGCACGTGGCCGGCGCCTTCACCGCGCCGCTCGCCGCTATCTCGGCCGGACACTACCACTCCGCCGTCGTTGATGTTGGCGGACGACTTTATACGTGGGGGTGAGTTACACAAATAACTAGAGTAAGAAGAGAATTATGAGTGCTATCTCTTTTTACACGACTTCCCAAGTAGGTTATTTTTTTTTACATAATGGGATACAATATCACTTAATCGCTCTACTCTAATCTCAACTTAAGCATTGTTTTATCTAAGTTGATTATTGACCGTTTCATCCCAAATGAATGGTTTCTCAAATCACACATAGAGTTTGTGACCTAAGAATCTCAATTGAAATACCTATAGGATGTTCAGTTGTCACGCCCACTCGTTGAAATCGTATAGTAGCAACGGTCGATCGGCGTCTTATAATTTCATTATCCAGGGATCGAAGTAAATCCAATGGATTTCCCCTATTACTTTTGTCAGTTGTAGATACCAACCTTGTGTTACAGATGGGGCGTCCATGGTCAGCTGTGCCACGGCACCATAGATGACGAGTGTTCACCCAAGTTGGTCACCAAATTCCAAGGCAGAAAGGTGAGGTTTCCTTGATCTGGTGAAGTTTTAAAACTTTTCAAAAGTCGCTGCTTTATTATGAAAGAAGAAAAGAAAAAAAAGATGATTAATTTTAAAGAAGATTATGACAGGAGCCGAAACGCTTACAATAATTTGGATAAATTTCGATAACCAAATAAAAAACTGTTTTCTTCTCAGGTGTTAAGTGTAGGCCTTGGCGCCTGTCACACGGTGGTCCTAATGAAGAACGGCGAGGTGTGGGCGAGTGGCGCAGGAGTGTTCGGTCAGCTGGCCAGTGGAGGGAGGCACAAGAGTTCAGTGCCAGTGCGTGTGCGACTACAGGACCCAGTTAAAGCTATCGCTGTCGGCTACTTCCATAATGTGAGAGCTATAATATACACATTTTTAGGCCTTTATAAAATACATAATATCTCGCCTGTTTTCGCCGAAGAGTTGGGCAGAGGTGTACAGTTACGAGCACTGAAATGTATACGCTAAGCGAAATCCAAAAGCGATTTTTTCATGATATTTATAACGGTTTCTACTTTGAGATAAGACCTATTTCGTAATAGTATGGCTTCTAAAATACTATGTTCGTGAAAACGTAAAGCTTTCATTAATACAGTAGAAGAAAATCAGTTGCTGCGTGTGTACATTTCATTGCTCGTGACTGTACAGTGATGTTATGTCCGAATTACTTCACTACTACTTTACATAACCGACTTCTTTGCATTAATCAATCAATGCAACTCAGATGCCTTACGGTGTTGCGGTGGACTGCGATGTGCTAAATCATTTTTCTACTATGGATACTTAATATTTTTAACTTCATGCTACATGCGTACATGTTGCATGCGTTTCAAGTTATGTTACATTTAACAGGACCTTAAGTTTTTCGCATTTTTTTCGCGCATGCTTATGGATGCCACATACCTGTAAAGTCGTGTCGTGTCAGTGTGTGGTGTCAATAAGTTTACTACACTGGTTTCATTCCACATGACAGTTGGCGCTAACAAGCAAGGCAGAAGTATGGGTATGGGGAGCGAGTCCGCAACAAGTGCGTGCGGCAGCGGCGAGACGCGCGGCCGACTCGCCGCCCGCCGCGCCCGCTGCACCCGCCGCGCCCGACCCGCACCTGCTGCCGCAACGTGTCGACACGCAGCACGTGCGCGGGGAGATCGTGCAGGTACATCACTCACACATACTGTAGGCGCGCGGCCACTCGCCGCCCGCCGCGCCCGCTGCACCCGCCGCGCCCGACCCGCACCTGCTGCCGCAACGTGTCGACACGCAGCACGTGCGCGGGGAGATCGTGCAGGTACATCACTCACACATACTGTAGGCGCGCGGCCACTCGCCGCCCGCCGCGCCCGCTGCACCCGCCGCGCCCGACCCGCACCTGCTGCCGCAACGTGTCGACACGCAGCACGTGCGCGGGGAGATCGTGCAGGTACATCACTCACACATACTGTAGGCGCGCGGCCACTCGCCGCCCGCCGCGCCCGCTGCACCCGCCGCGCCCGACCCGCACCTGCTGCCGCAACGTGTCGACACGCAGCACGTGCGCGGGGAGATCGTGCAGGTACATCACTCACACATACTGTAGGCGCGCGGCCACTCGCCGCCCGCCGCGCCCGCTGCACCCGCCGCGCCCGACCCGCACCTGCTGCCGCAACGTGTCGACACGCAGCACGTGCGCGGGGAGATCGTGCAGGTACATCACTCACACATACTGTAGGCGCGCGGCCACTCGCCGCCCGCCGCGCCCGCTGCACCCGCCGCGCCCGACCCGCACCTGCTGCCGCAACGTGTCCCGACTCCATTCCATTCGCGCGCCTACAAGAAGCTTCTCGATCATATATTTTTTTAAGGTTTGCCGTATGTCATTATTTCCCAGAATTTGATCCTTATTAGCGACACTATCGAATGGTGTCATAATACAGTGTTTTTTTCCAAAATCAAATGGTTCAGTTCCTGGCTAGGAATATTGATTTTTCAATCATGCCGTCTAAGCCAAATCTAATGATGCAGTTTTAGTTTTCATCAAAATCGGGCTTGAGACTCCTTTGAGCATTTTTCGCTATTCCTCATAATTTTGGGTTTGGCCATCCACGCCTACTTGGAAAATTCACCCTGACTATTCATTTGCGTCGAAATAACACCAATTGGAAGTAAATAATTGAATAAACATTGACTATTTTCTTATAACTTATTGCATTTTATCATTAAGTTGCTGAGTTTTACTGTTGGTATCTGATTTGAAAATTGCAAATTCTTGGCTTCTTGTCAGTTGAGAATTTTACAAACTCTACTTATGGATTAACTTTTGAATTATTTGATTTCTTCAAAACGAAATGAATGCTAAAGTAAAGTTTGACAAATTCTCAAAACGAAAGCCGGCTCATTTACAATAACCATTACTTAACTTACAGTTGTCGGCGGGTTGGCATCACTCGTTTATACTCAATAATGCTGGCACCCTCTACGGTTGGGGCCTCAACTTCGATGGGCAAATTGGTCAGTAGATTTATGAAAGATTTGAACTATGAGCGAGCGTATTGAAATCGGAAATTTTAAATAAATGTTGCCATTTTTTATATTACAGGGAGTGGTGATCGCAAGCTGATTAATATTCCAACTGAGATAAAGATACATAGCGATTCTCAGACAGATATAGTTAAAAATACTAACGCTAAAACGCCAGAAATTGAAACAAAGGACCTAAAAACAAGTGCTATGGTAGAATGTGGCGGAGACTTCACAGTGTATATCGATAACGACGGAAGAATATATGTCTCTGGCAACGTACATCTACAGGTAAATTATTGCAATCCTGAAGTGTTTATCCATAGTTTATTGACTAAGACTTTATAAAAGTACCTTAATCTTTCTTTTAGTATCTCACTGAAAAGGACAGAGGCGGCAGCCGCGTCATTATGATGAAGACAACCAAGCGCGTTATTAAAATACCAGCAAGTCGGAGCAACAACAAATTCCAATTTCAACAAGTCGATAGAGTTGATATCATGTTTCCCTTCGACATAGACGGTTTGCAAAGGAAACCGATCGAAGCCAGATTAAACCCACTGGCCTCTATGAATGATTTTAAAAAGAAATCATGGGCTGACGATGTGATTCTCATACTAAAACCGTGGCTGAACGAGGGGAACTTTAAAGGAAATTGTAATTTGGCTGCTAAGTTCGCCTACCATAACAAAATATATTCCAATTGTTTAAAATTATTATTAGAAAATTTAAAACACGAAGCTCAAAACGATCCCACTTACATGACGCACACTGCAATACAAGGCGAGGATTTAAAGAATGAGACAAAAACTTTCCCAAAGAAAGAAGAACTCCAACTAATCATCAAAAATATTATGTCAAAGCGCATCAAAGAAGTGTCTTTGTCTATTCTCAATGAAGAACCGTATCCTGTAATAGATCCTTCTATCTACAATGCTTTACCCTGTTGTTGCGATGAAATAAAATATCGCAAAAAAGGAGTATCTTCCAAAACGACCATTAACATTTTGGAGTGTGACGTCTCTATAAAAGCAGCTCAGATCATAGACAAATGTATGAGTATGTTCCCTGTGGATACTGAGTTATGGGAATTATGTTTCAGGCTTTCCAAGAACTTTTTCATAGAAAATCATTTGTCCATATCGAAGTTGGAAGTTGTGTTGCGTAAATATATGGAGGCTGACGCAACGACAATGGCCGCAGCGATAATGTATTCGAATGACTGCGCACAATATAGTAAAATTTTGTCACCGAAATTTTATTTGAATATGTGCAGTCAAGTGTTGGATACTTGGGGTTGATCCTCTCGAATATTACGACCTGGGTGCTTTCAATTAGGCCAAGACACAACTTCTCTAAAAAATACTTTCATTTCGGGCCAGAAAGCCTGATTAATTTTCAATTAACTGTAAAATTAGATTTTTTGTTGCTTTGAAAATAATGTTGAAGAGTCATTGAGTTGGCAAATTAGTGACGTCACAGGTGGCCATACCAAATCTATAGGAGAATCGCGTTTTGATAGCTCATAAAAAGTATGTCAATTGCTTGGTGGTGCCAAGTACCCAATTCATTCATATTCATTATGGCTATAGCATTGGTGACTGTACATTCGATACAAATAATTTGGAAGAGCACCGATCAATCAGCATTGAAAGGTCTTAAATTAAAAGCACCCATACGTTTTAACAAGTAGTAGCAAAATAGAATTTAGTAATTCGATCGGCTTCAGCGTATCAATGATATGTTATAGATATACTCACTCGAATATTTTTATATACTATTGTACTCCTATATAGCGTCCTCGTAGGAAATTACAGCTGTTAGTAAAATTAGAAATGCTGATTAGAAAAGCTGTTGTTGCTTTTCAAAGCTTTGAATCTCTCTCTGTTATCAATAAAAAGTAGAAGGGACACCGACGCGAAAACGGTTACCACGTATTCAGTACATCATTCTGAAAAAATCAGATGTTCCGTACATTTTGACCGCGTATGTATAGCACTTTTGTAGGAAACAACTGTTTTTTTTTAATTACCGATGAAAAATTTCTATGTGCCCACATAGAAATTTTTTGGGACTCAGAATGATGTACTAAATTCGTGGTAACCGTTTTCGCGTCGGTATTCGTTCCACCCTGTATACACTCAAGTAAGTACAGTCGCCATCAGATATATCGTAGCGGGCGAGGTACTCAAATATTTCGGAGCAGCATTACTTTTCAATAAATTCGGATCACATAACGAGCTAAAAATATCAGAAAGCACAGACCGTCAAAGGTATCGACACAGTCAGGATGATCATAAAGATCGGAACATTTATGGAAAATATAACTTAAATCTGTATCACACAGTTTAAATTACACTGTATTATGCATGTCGATCTTCGATCTTTGATTCGAATTTATTGAAAAGTCGCTGCTCTTATATTTGTGTCAAATTGCATGTTCTGATGTTATTGACCAAATCTAGTGTAACGAATTTATTGAAAAGTAATGCTGCTCCGAAATATTTGAGTACCTCGCCCGCTACGATATATCTGATGGCAACTGTACAAGACGACAAAGCAAAAAAATACTTCTCTTTCTAAAGCTCGATGTTTCTACTACTAGTAGTCAGTGGCTGCCTATATGCTCATAATGATTAATTAATCATTGTACTATCAACATGTTGTATTCGTTAATATTGGTTGTTCTTTCTGTAGGCTCCATACTTTGTTAACACTCATGTTTAAATAGAAGGTAACACGTGAAATTAATGTTAATGTTTGTTATATTCGTTTTGTCTTTTTACTAATTATGATTTAGGTGCAAATACATTTTTTATTAGAAAATCAAATGAATTCTTGTTATAGTTGAATAATCATCATTGACTGTTAATTTTTCTTTTGAACTCGAAACTACAAGACTATACCGTCCGCTTTCAGCGAAATGTTAGAAAATCGAGAAACATGTGATTAGTGATCAGGTGATTTTAGATGAAACTGGAGTCGAAGTAACTTGCTGAAATACGGACCTTAGCTTAGTACGCGGCTGTTAAAGGCTTTAAAAAAAGTTCAGTTTTGTAGTGCGTCACCTGTATCCTGTATCATTCTTATTGTGTAAAATTTTCTGTCTTTATATGTACTTTACATCATTTTTTCACTATTATCACTGTATACCTTTTATATTTATTTCTACATAACAATTGATCTATGATTCAGAATTCTAGTCTAGTTTTATGATATTTCTAAAATTTATACTAATTTTGATTATATCAGTTATGCAAAATTGGTTTTGTGACTTTTCGCTCTAGTAAAATGAGATAATTTATTTTGTAATTTGTTGTATTCATCTAGTCATTAGATTAATGTTTGTACTGTTGTTAATTATAACTTAGAAATCTGATTTTATTACATACATTAGTACAGTGATATTGACTAGTATACCTATCTGAGATTTTTTGTTATTATTATATTACTGTTTTTTATATATATAATACGCAACCCGCCTCAACTGCGAGTGCGAGCCGCCTGTTATTATTGGTTGCGTGCAATTTATCTGTTTTATATCCTAATTATTAATAAATACTTTGTTAACGGCAGTCTATTTTTTGATTAAATGCTTAATAAATGAATATAGTTTGGGGGTTGCGTGTTACAAATAAGTAGGAGAATATTGATCTGTGTCGTTTATTTGGAAGCGCTACTAATATACAGAACCAGTCACAAGACTTCAAAATAAATAGGGTATATTAATAAACTTAGAACTAACACAATTTGGTAATGTCGGTGTCGGTAGAATGTGCCGCGCTCCCTTCGATGTTCGAGCGCGCTGATACAGCCGGCCAGTCCACATTCCTTTCACCTTGGCTAGGTTAGTATGTGCGAGTGAGCGGTGGCGAACGGCATTATGCGCTCCTCTAATTTGTATGTCAATACGTAAGTATGAGCTGCTACAATAATTTTACTAACGTCTTTAATTTTTTAGATTCAGTCAGTAGCAATACGCTCAGCTTCGTGCAGCTTGGATCCCTGTCAAAATCACATCTTTATTGTGCTGGACGGTTCAATTCATGCTGGATGAGGGACGCACAGACGGAAGTGTGATTCTATGACATCATAGAATTAAGGTTTTGTCTAAATTGGTATCTTCTGTCTCTTCGCCGCAACTCCGCTAGTGTGCGCTGGGCATTGATCGAAACTGACGCCGCCGCCGCCAAAATTAGTCATCTTTATCATCGTTACAATTAGGTTGCTGCAACCGATAAAATAACTTTGACAATTTCCTGTTTAACCCTTTGACCAGAGCATAAACGCACGCTCGTGTCCTCCACGCAAAGCCACAATCTCACTTACCATTTTGTCACATATTTGTGTCGTTGGGCGTGCAGGGCATGTGCTTGCTTGTCACGTATAAGTGACAGTGACGGTCGAAAGGTTTAGTAGGCCCATTACTCTAGTCTAGGGGCATACTTACCCCTTGGTAAAGGGCCGATTAGGACTTGTGACCGATTTGAGTGATTGAACAGGACGAGTTTAGTTTAGTTTTATGAATTGGCAGAAAAAAACAATTCAATGATTGAATATTTGTATGTGCTCTGGGCAGGGCCGTCGTTAACCAATTGGGCACTTAATAAGAATGGGACCCTTGCAGGATGCAAGAGCGGGCGAAGCGAGCTCGAATATTTTTGCACCCCGTCTCGCGATCGTTAGGTTTTCTTGTGGCAGTTCATTCAGAAATAGTGGCGCTTGTTAGCCCGGTCAAAACAGATATTTCCCAAGAAGCTGATTTACATGAACGTTAGGGAAACCATTATAATGAAATTGTCATAATTATAACGTAGCCATTTCTCACAATTTTTATCTTGGAGTAGTGGATTAGTACGCTTGGGTCCCTGCCCCTGCCTGCCTGGTCAAAATGAGGATTTGTACATGTAATTTGCACAGTGAGTTCCATAGAAACATTTCAAACAAAAAAACATTTTCTTGTCCAGTTATCTATGAAAAAGATATTAGTTACCTATCAATACCAAAAGAAATCTTAGTCTTAAAATTTGATAGTTTAGAAATAATTGAAGAAAATATTAAATTTAAAAATAAAAACTTGAAATACCCATTTCATCGACAACAATGAACAAACTGAATACAACACTAACTTTAAAAAGTAACTAGTCTGTCTTTGGGAGTCCGCACTATTGGGTTTAGACGGGTAGAGACGTCACTGTGATAACCATGCAATGGCATTCAAACTAAACGTGTATGCAAAGCAGCTCAATCGGTTGTGGATAACTGTTTTGAAATTCAGTTGCAAGATTTCTTGCATGTTAAAGTAAAAGCTTGTAAATATTTTTTATTCATAGAATGTATTTTTTGTAAAACTATATTTACAAAATAAATAAATAGGTAGATACAAATTATAACCTTTCAAATGCAGGAGGAGACGTAAAAGCAATCACCACTAAACAGAAATAAATCAAAATCGGAATGACGAAACAATAAAATAAAAACATAAATCTTTCAGAAATAAATAAATAGTAGAGGCATGTAAACGAATTATATAAATAATATACAATAGGCGCAGCTCGTTTTATAAAACGTTGCACTGAGTGTCGATTACAAGTCGAATCTAGATTCTTTTTATCTAAAGATAATAATCAGAACAAATTAGATCGCCATCGGCACCGTAAGAACAGGACGAATTGGATACAATCAATGGTATATATAAAAAGATACACAAAGTATATTCGAATCAGATTCACACACGACTGCTTATAGCGAATCTATAATTAGAGACCGGATTATATGCAACTTATATATATTCGAAATATGCACCATAAATGCTCGAAATCGCCAAAAAGTGCCAAAGTATCAATCATCATCAAATCCAAAAATACAGATAATAAATAATGTTTTTTTAATTTAAAAAAACAGCATTCATGCGTTGCACTAAAAAGCTTACTTACTATATTTTCTGTAGTATTATCATTTTTGTCCTTAAAATACTATACAAAATTAATAATCAAGTACTGTTCCAAATGCTTTGTAGAATTAGTGTGCCTTCTGTTACTAAAGATAATGTGCATTATGTATGTAATTTTTTGTATTCTAGTTGACAGTTCATTATAGACAACATGCTAATCAGCACAATCAATATGTTTTAGGTCTAAAATGCTGTACTTGAGAAATAACCATAATATGCAAATGTGTATTCAAACATGCTTTTGCAAATAATCCGGTCTGTAATAATAACTTATTCAAAGCCCTGATGTTGAGAGGGTCAACAAAATTTGATAAATACATCTAAGTCTTGAATTAGAAGTTGATGGGTTTTCCAATGTATGCCGCCATGTTTGCTTCACGTAGAGCCTCCGAGCATGTCTAGAACAAAGGTTAGTGTTATGAAATGTCTACATGCAATAATTTATTTTTCTTTCTTTAATAAAAAAAAAATAAATGTTGCCCCACACTAGTAATTTCTCCAGTATCGTGGGTGCGTTTACAAACATTTAAACTCACAAATCGCCAGACCCGGAACAACTACCTGTAGGCCATACAAATGTTTGTTATGTGCCCAAAGGGTGCCAACGGGACCCTATTACTAAGGCTCCGCTGTCAGTCCGTCCGTCCATCTGTCAGGACTATATCTTTTGGACTAAATAATAAAATAAAGTTAATAAAAAGAACAAACATACAAGACACGTGTTTCTCCGGCGTTTTTTCGGAACCCTTCGTCGAGAGTCCCAGTCGCACTAGGCCTGTATTACTGTTTTCTTACTTACTAGTTCGTTTTTAAAATGTATTCCGGTAAACTTACGGGATGGGCATGGCACACTCTGGCGACGTCCTCGGCAGCCGCTCCGTATTCTTGCGCCAACACAGCCTCGTTGATCAGCTCACCGCCACCCTGTTTCATATGATTACTTTAGTTGTTGATCACAAAGTAAGGTATACGAGGTTCTGCTAGCAACGCAGTTTTAACAACAAGATATCGAAATTGTTTTCTACGTGTTGTGTCCACTATTGTGTTTATATATTAGTCGAAACAAAATAAGGGCCCAAGTATTTTTGGGGTTGATAAATGATCAATATAAACCACCTTGACTTATGTATAATGGTATTAATAACTCACGGGTCCGATAATGTGGGTGCCGAGGATGACGTCGGTCTGTTTGTCAGCTAAAACTTTGACGAAGCCATCTGGCTCGCCATTTGTTTTCGCTCTTGAATTGGCCAGGAATGGGAATTTGCCCACTTTGTATGCTCTACCCTGTAAATGACAAATTAGTTAGTCATATATTCTTATAATAATAAGTCACTCATTAACTTTAAATCATAATAACAAACCTCTTTCTTGAGATCTTCCTCCGATTTTCCAACCCATCCGACTTCTGGTGTCGTGTAAATTACAGATGGGATTGCGTCGTAATTGAAGTGCGTGCTCATGCCCTGAAAATAGGAATTTAAATGAAATATTATTTTTTTATAGTATTTAGGGATACTACTTGCTTATCATATCGGCTTCGGCCACCTTCGGCGTAAAAAAACACCTTCGGCCAAGATAGGCCGAGGTTTTGGGCGAAGTCGAAGGTTTCTAGGAAGCGCCAATTGAACGAACTAGAGACACGCGCGAGGCAGAGTCACGCATTTCAAAGTGTTATTATTTTTGACCAGGGACCGTACAACCCCGAATATAAGTTAATTCTTTCGAAAGTGTTACAGATTGTGCGCCTACAGTAACGGAAAATGTTACCTCTTGGTAGTGGTAGCCCTTTCATAACACTAACGTTAGGGTAACCCTATCAATAAGTTAACTAGTACAAGATGTTACCGGCTCTCATATGATTTCCAATTGAAGAAGATAACCCTTTGAAAGGGTTTGTCAGGGTATTCAAAGGGTTTTAAATCAAATCATTTTAAATTACGTTGAAGTGGAGGAATAGGCATTGACCTTGAAAGTTACGAATCATATAGAATCGTACATTAGTGTTTCTTACTCGGCTTTATAGGACGGTGCTTTCTTTTTTAAGTTTTAAATAACATCTGAATATTGAAGATGAAGGTAAGTAAATGTATTTTAATTAAGTATCACATATAATAAAACTGTAAATAACCTGTGTATGTAAATTAAATATATTTTAAACTTTTAGTGGGGGTGTAATAAGTAATCAATATAAAGGGTGTAAAAAGACCCTTAACGAAGCCGAAAGACACTTGTTCTCCTCGTCATTGTGATAATTTTTTTGTTCTGGACCATACCTGGGAACCTTCTAGTTACGGAGATATTGGGGGTCAAAGTTCCAGTTTTTTCACAAGTTTTTTTTTAAATACTACTTTTTAAGGTTCTAACTTTACTCCAATTACCTCCATGGTCCGTTTACTATTCAAAGCATCCATCAGCAATAAGTTTTGAGCGCATTATATTGAGTTTTACCGAAAAATGTAATTTTTGACCCCAAAAAAAAATTTCGTTTCCCAGCAAAAATTTTTGCGTAAACTTACTTAGTTTGATGTACAGAATGCTTGGTTGACGGCTTGGTGAAGGGTCTGTTTACACCCCGTAGATACCAAATCACAAATTTTTGAACATTTTGTCTGTCTGTATGAAAGTTTGTGCAGGTCAGAAACAATCGTGCCAATTAGTTTACCACAGAATTCTGGACGCAAAGATTCAAGTGTTTTGTTAGAAAGGGTGTACAATGAGTTTCCATGGAAGATGGCAAGTACTCTGGTAAAGGCCACCAACGTCTCAGCAGTACGCATACTGAATCCAAGTGACAAGGAGCAAGTGATTAAGAAGGGCACCGTGATCGGCACTTGCGAGGAAGTAGCTTGGATGCGTCAATTGCAAGATCTACCTACCGGAAATAAAATGTATAGTGCAAAATTTGACGTGTCAACGCTTTTGGAAAACTGCGACTTAACTGAAGGAGAAATGGACCAGGCTATGTAGATGTAGATATTTTCTCTACAAATGATGCTGACATAGGCAGAACTGGACTGGTTCAGCACAAGATTAATACAGGCAACGAGTTACCTATCCGTCAGCGACTAAGAAGACTGCCGGTTGCACGGGAAAAAGAAGTGGAAACCATGATTGAGGGAATGGAGAAGGACGGTGTTATAGAACCTTCATCCAGTCCATGGTGTTCTCCTGTGGTCCTGGTAAAGAAAAAGGACGGCAGCATGCGCTTTTGTGTGGACTATCGACGACTGAACGATGTCACGAAAAAAGACAGTTACCCACTGCCCAGAATCGATGACACACTAGATACGCTGACTGGAATGAAGTGGTTTACCACACTGGACCTGAAAAGTGGCTACTGGCAAGTAGAAATAGACCCCATGGACAAGGAGAAAACGGCATTACCCACAGGAAAAGTATTGTGGCAGTTTAAAGTGCCATTCGGATTGTGCAATGCTCCTGCAACATTTGAAAGGTTGATGGAGCAAGGACTTGCCGGGTTGATGTGAGACGCATGTCTAGTCTATCTAGATGACATAATCATCGTGGGCCGTTCATTTGAAGACCACTTTAAAAACCTCAACCGAGTGCTGTCGAATATCCAAACAGCAAATCTCAAGTTAAGTCCGAAAAAGTGCTCGTTTTTCAGACAACAAGTGAACTTTCTAGGACACATAGTTTCAGGGGGAAGGTGTTCAAACAGACCCAGAGAAAGCAGTCGCCGTCAAGGATTGGCCAGTTCCGAAAGACAAGACGCAGGTCAGAGCATTTCTGGGTTTGTGCTCCTACTATCGAAGGTTTGTCAAGAATTTTGCCGACATTGCAAAACCCCTACACAAACTCACTGAGGAAAAGCGGCAATTCTGTTGGGACGAAAACTGCGACGTCGCATTGAAGAGACGTCTGTGCAATACTCCTATTTTGGGATATCCTGACACTGAAAATGACTTCATAGTTGACGCAGATGCAAGTAATACTGGAATTGGGGGCGTGTTGTCTCAACGGAAAGGAAACCAGGAGGTTATCATAGCTTACTTCAGCAAGTCTTTGTCCAAACCGGAAAGAAATTACTGCGTTACGAGACGGGAGCTACTCGCCGTAGTAAAGACATTGCAGCACTTCAGAAAATATTTGCTGGAACGGAAATTCTATTTGCGAACTGATCATGCTGCATTGCAATGGCTATTACACTTCAAAAATCCAGAGGGACAAGTTGCGAGATGGATTGAACTACTTCAAGAGTTTGACTTCGTAACTGAACATCGCAGTGGGAGAACTCACGGTAACGCAGACGCCTTGTCGAGAAGTCCTTGTCCTGAAGACTGCAAGAACTGTGCCAGGCAAGAGACTAAGGAAATAGTGCCCGTAAGGATGCTTAGAACGGTTCTCAGCGATGAATGGAAGGAAACCCTATAGCAGGCTCAGCAAAATGACTCGGACATCCATCCGATCTTTGATCAAAGCTGGTACTCCTGAACCCAAGTGGAGTGATGTAGCAGTGATGAGTTCCATCACGAAGAGTTATTGAGCGCAATGGAACAGCTTGGTTATCCAGGATGGAGTCTTGTGCCGTAAATGGGAAAACGCTCAAGGGGACAGCTGTCATCTACACATGGTTGTCCCTAAAGCCAAGGTAACGGATGTTCTGCGGCTCTATCACGATGGATGTTCAGGAGGACATATGGGGGTAAAAAAGACTCTACTGAAGATCCGAGATCGATTTTATTGGCTCCACTGTCGAGAGGATGTGGAGGACTGGTGTCGAAAATGTACCAGTTGTGCGGCTATGAAAGGACGCCACACACGCAGCAGAGGTGCATTAAAAGTGTACAACGTTGGAGCCCCCTGGGAACGGATAGCACTAGACGTTGCGGGACCATTTCCAGAAAGTGAAAGCGGGAACAAGTATTTCATGGTTGTCATGGATTACTTTACAAAGTGGCCAGAAGTCTTCGCCATTCCTAACCAAGAAGCTATAACAGTCGCAGATAAATTGGTTCAGGAAGTCTTCTGTCGTTTTGGAGTGCCCTTAGAAATACACAGCGATCAAAGAAGGAATTTTGAATCGCAAGTATTTCAGGAGACTTGTCGATTGATGGGTACCCACAAAACCAGAACCACCTCTTACCACCCACAATCTGATGGAATGGTGGAACGATTCAACCAAACGTTGGAGAGATATCTGGCAAAAGTCGTGCAAAGGCAAACGGATTGGGACAAGCACATACAGCCGTTTCTTCTGTCCTACCGTAGTTCAGTTCACGAAAGTACGACTGTGACGCCAGCCTTTGCAAACTTTGGAAGGAAGGAAATAACGGTTACCTTCAGATTTAATGGATTCACTGGAACTCCCCCTGATGCTCCACGCAGTGTAACAGATTATGCGAATGACTTGCGTAACAATTTGAATGAAGTTTATGAGAATATCAGACAAGCTGGTCAACAGATGTCTGAGGATATGAGTCAGTGTGGTTGCATACCGACCATACCGACTACGTGACTAGGATCAATGATGTCACCTACCGAATACAGAAGGGTCTACGAGGTGCGCCTAAGATTGTCCATGTAGACCAATTTGCGCAATACTACGGGGCTAATTATGCTCGGGACGAGCATGTGTAAGGAGGGGGCAGGGAGTGTTACGTCGGTTGCTTACAAGAACATTCTAGATTACGTGCGAGTCTCGAATGTTCTCGTAAAGACCTGTCTAGAATATTAGTCTAGAATCTTCCACTATAGAACTGTCTAGAAGTTTCGAGAAAGTTCTGGAACTTTCTCGAAGGATAATGTTTTACTATGGAGCTGTCTAGGAAATTCGAGAAGGTTGTGAAACTTTCTCGAAAGATTATGTGCCACTAAGAACTTTGAAGAAGGTTCCGGAAAGTTGTGGAACCTTCTCAAAGGATCGGTCGGTATATAAATAGCCGTCGTGTTTGCGGGAAGAGTCAGTCTGATTTTGGCTACACAACGAAGCGAATCGAAGTAAACTAGAAGTGCGATATCTAAGTGAATAGTGATCAGTAGTGTAATTGTGATTAAGTTTTAAGTGTTTAGTAATTAGTAAAGTTATTTCGTGTTTAATCAGTAGTATTTAATTTATCCCATACCCTGCTCTTAACAATATCTATGTACGGCATCTCGCCTCGGTTGTGGCATTTTTTAACTCTACAGTTTGACGCAGCTCCAGCTTTCCCTTCGGGCACTAAATTATGAGTGAGACGATCGAATGACATTTATGATTCCGTAAAAAAGACAAGATTATACATGAAACAATTACGACTATTCTAGAAAAAAAATACATTGAACTTTAAAATTACTGCAATAATAACTATAATCGTATGTGTATGGAGTCGCTAGGGCCTAGCCTGCGTTTTGCAACTTGACGCGTATCTGCCGAATGCATGCAGTTTAGTACTTTAAAGTAAAGTCACGAGAGATAAAATTACAATACTTGTAGTCCGAATGGGTAACTCTGTTACAGTCGTTGAAGGGGTAACCCGTTCAAAACGTCTTACCATTAAAAAGTATAACCCACCAAGAATGGGTTTTTGAATGTACAGGTAATCAAATCGAAAGGGTTTCGAAGAGGTTATCCATTGATGAGGGTTTTCGTAAAAGAGGGTAATAAATATGAAATTGGTTTTAAAACAACACTTTGTCAAAACCCTAACAAAAACCCTTTCAATGGGTAACCAAAATGGTCCCTGTTTTTGACAAGTTGCAAGGTAATTTTATTTATCTCCCTAAGCGCTCATTTACGGACACGCGGAGTGTCGCGCGGCGAGTTACACGTTTTTTCCGTTTATGGAGAGGCGGCCCGCGTTATCATATGCGCAAACACAAACATAATTTATGACAATGTACGATGTTTACCGAGACACGGGGCGTCAAGCGGCGTGTGCGATGCAGTGTGCTCCGTCGCGGGTATCGCTACGTTTCAAACGCCGCTTCTCCGTGAGCAAAGTATTAAATTAACTGGCTGGCCGCATCGCTGCGTGTGCCGCTGCATTTCAAGCAAATGCGCGTAAAATCGCTTCTCCGTAAATCTCTTATACATCGCCATAATTATGTTTGAATTGATGAGCACCGCGCCGTGTCTAAATAAACCCTAAGTTATTCACATTGGGTGAAAACGGACCCTTCACGAAGGCATTAACCAAGCATTATAAGAGGTCTATTCAATAAATAAACGGACTTTTAAATTGCGCGGTTACGAAGTATCGTAGCGTCGCGCGTTTTTCACCACTATATTCGTCATAACCTTCCGAGTATCCTGCTATTTACGGATTGTTGATATCTGACTTCTTTCCTGCGTTATTGTTTTTTGAGTGCAAGGTGTATCAGCGGTCGTGCCGATTCTGCTAAGCCACTGTCGTGATTGAAGTTTTCTCACCACCGGTGGTGGTAGATGCGACAAATAGTTGCAACTACCACCAGTGGGGGCAGACCGGTGGGGGCAGACGGGAATAAACAGAAGATTCCCAGGGCCCAGAACAAAAACAATATCGCAATGACGGGAAGAGTTTTACACCCTTTACAACAAAGTTTTCATTTAAAAAAACATTATATTATTCTCTTTTATCCAATCTTAAACTAAATTTCTTAAATCCTCCATTAAACCCTCGGCTTCGGCCGATGGTTGTGGCGATTACCACATAATAGGCTACGATTTCGGCCAAAAATCCACCTTCGATCAGACACTACAGACTACTTAATCTTCTATATTTGTGCATGTTGGAGTATTTTTGTAAAATCACTTTATTTTTTTACCTTAATTCCTTCCACACATACGATTCCTTCATCTTCGGCCTTGTGAGCCAACATGGGTCCATGAATGACATCACCAATAGCATAAATTCTGGAAAAGAACATTATGTTAAGCAGGTAGAACATACTGCGGAATTTTACTATAATACTTATATGTTAAGTAATACTATATGCTATTGCACATATACTAACCCGGGAACACTTGTGGCGAACTTTTCGTTAACAGGGACTCTACCCCTATCATCCAGGGCAAGATTGACATTCTTAAGACCGAGATCCGTGGTGTAAGGGCGACGGCCAACCGAAATCAGCACTACATCACATGTTATCTAAAAAAGACATCACAATAAACTTTGTTTTAAAAGTCACAAGAATTAGTAAGTCATAGTTGGGAGGGCTGCAGCTGGGCAGATGATAAGTGCCAATAGTCCAAAATCCTATAGGGTTCAGTTTTCGATATTTGGACCATAAAACATAAGTTTTATCATTTTTAATTCTTATCATAATTTATTACATTATAATTAAAATAAGAGATAAAAAAAAGATTTACGGTTTCTTTAGCGCCTCCCTTGGCTGGTTCGACTTCAACTTTGACCATACCACCCTCCTTCTTTACTGAGGTGACTTTCGTACCTAGTTTGAACTTCATTCCCTGTTTGGAAAGGATCTGATGCAATGTTTTAGCAACTTCCATATCAATGCCAACACCTGAAATGAATATAAATATAAAATAATATTGTATTCTGTGTCCCATTTCTTTTTATTAACACATTGAGGGACACTTAACGTGTTAGCAAAAGAAAAAACTTATATTATGTCTCATTTTGTATTCCGTAGAAAATAAGTGCATCTTTTACCTCCAATAGTGTCAAGGAATTCAATGGCAATGACTTCAGCTCCAAGCCTTTGGTACACAGATCCCATTTCCAAGCCAATGACACCTGCTCCAATGACTAAAAATTTTTTGGGAATAGCGGAAAGTGAAAGAGCTCCAGTCGATGTAATAATTTGTTTCTCGTCGAACTGTTAACAAGATATGCAAAAAGAAATTAGTGTAGGTGCCGTTATTACAAGAGCATTACGTTATGTTTTATTTTTGTATAAAATTCTTTTACTGACCGTAACATTTGGGAAGGGTGTCACCTCAGAACCAGTAGCTATTAAAATGTTCTTGGTGTTTATTGTTTCTACACCTTTTTCTCCTTTAACGTCCACCCTCTTCGGGTTAATAATTGTGCCCACTCCACGGACTAGTTGTACCTAAAAAGTATGCTTGTTACACTTCTAAATAATACCATTTGCAGTTACTCTTAAAATCACCGCATAAAGTTGTTGTGAACAGAATTATTAGCAGCATGAATAATCATACTGTACAAATCCACTTTAAATGCAACCTTTTTATGTGTACATTACAATGATTCAATGACAATTATACAAACTAAATCAGGTTAATTCAATTGATAAAATTTAATCAGTGCCCTATTAGTAGTATTGAATGTAACAATTCTAAGCATTTAAATATGTACAGTTACAAATCCGTATAATCAATAGAAGTGTTTTTAATCAAGTTTCAAATTCATACCTTATTCTTCTTGAAAAGCATGGCTATTCCACCAGTCAGTGCCTTCACAGCATTGACTTTATATTCCATCAATTTGGCAAAGTTCATGGTAACTGGGCCTGTTTCAATGCCTCTCTTTTTGAAGTCATGTTGAGCTTGATGGTATAAGTGTGTGTTGTGGAGCAGCGCCTTGGATGGAATACATCCAACATTTAAGCAAGTTCCTCCAAGAGTTGGATCCTTTTCCACACATACTGTCTAGAAAAATAATAAAAAAGGTAGGTTCCAATCATAGTATTATCTTCAAAGACAATTTAATTTTATCTGTGTGATATGAATGTTTATGGTTTTTTATCTTTTTTGTTTACATTACCTGAAGACCTAACTGTGCAGCTTTGATGGCAGCCACATAGCCACCAGGGCCCGATCCAATCACTACTAAGTCTGCATTATGTGTGGTTGCATAGTTTCTTGTTGCGTTCCTTACAGGGCCGCCTTTCTATAATTGACAGTGAGTTTTGTTAACAAAAATGCAATTAATATTATTTTTAAGACCTGAAGAAACTAGAATGCCTAAATAAGAAAATATGGGGCTTACAAAATAATTATAGGGAAGGCCCTATAATTATTTTGCAGCCATTGTATTGGTAGTAAGCCTTCATGCTGCAAACTAGAAAGGTATAACTTAAGATTTTCATGTTGCAATTTTATTGAATGAATTTTACTGACTAAAATTAATTATGATTGCGACATGACTGTTTTTACCTGACTACAGCAAAACCCAAAAAAAGGTTCATTCGGTTTTTGGATAGATATTGAAAAGGCATTTTGGAGAAGTGCCCCGAGTTCTCAACAAAATTGATGTGAGCAACTTTACCAAAGAGCTGTCTAGATAGCATTGTTGTAAAATAAAGAAGATAAATTAACATATTTTGTACAAGGAACAGGCCGAATATTGACAGATATTTAAGTACAGCTAAGACTGTTTTAATGTATGGCAAGACTGCAAGCATGATCATAAATCAATATCTAGATAGCCTACTTATGTTATAATAATCAATTCATCCAGTTAGATAACATTACAAATCAAAGTCATGCAAATCGAAGATTTCTTGTTTTTCTAATTGATAAGACTAACTGATGTGACAATCGGTCATATGTTGAAGGTCAGTGCAGGTTTAGGGCCAAAAAATAAAAGTTCTGTAGGTAATCTTATGTTGTCTACCAAGAGTAGCATAAGCAAAAAATGTTGCTGTTGGTATCCAAATAATATGCAGCCCCTGACTAAATCGTGCTATGAACCATTGCATAACATTTGACAGCTTTTTGAAAATCTCAATCCTTGATACTACATTTAAAAGAAAATATAATAAAAGCTTACCCTGTAGGCTGATGAAGCAAATCTGAGAAATGTGTATCCCATTTTAATATGGGGAATATACCCTAATTTAAATGATTGCTTGTTTTATAAAATTTGGGACCCTGACAGCCGACACTCCGACAGAACGAACAAACGTCATAAAATGAAATTCCATTTCAGAGATTTTAGCTCTTCTCTATTCCATAGCATTTTAGCACAAAATACGTGATCTTGCTTACTCGCACAACAAAGTCCTCCTCGAGAAAAAGATGGCGTACTATGAAGATGCTAAACATCACGGTATTTAAAACTGAAACGCCACTTTTGCATCCAATAGTGTTGTCAACTTATCACAACACGTTTCTTAGCTTCTAAATTCTAAATTCGACAGTGATTGTCGATTGAGTGAAGAAAGGGGATAACATAGCTAAAAAATAAATTTTAAAACACTTAGAAAGGTTAGATTTTCTTTTGCGCTACTGGATCGAGTATAAGGTGAAAACGGAGGGCAAAGCTACTAATTCTAGGTGGAATGCATCAGCAACTGGTTGAGGGTCTAAAAAGATTATTCCTCTAAATGAGATGGAATAAAATAGCTGCCCCCTAGATTTTGACTACTTATGCACGAATGCATGGTGCAGCAGATTTTTTTCCCGATTTCGGGGTCGTATATAATGATGCGCACAGGCAGTCGCTCTATGTAACATACTGATATTCAGCAGCATCCGGTTAAACTGGAAACCGACTCCAACATAGTTGGGAAAAGACTAGGCAGATGATGAATATGAATGATGAATAAAATGACGCATTAAGAAGTTTAGGGTAAACAAAAAATAAGTTTATAAATTCATAATTACAAAATAAGTATTGTTTTAACACAGGTAAAAATGCAGGGCTTCTAAACATTTTAGAATTTTGTGTGACAGAAAGTCGCTCTTTATTAATATTTTAGTTATTTTACTTGCCTTTCTCATCCATTTGACTCTTTCAATCATTTGTGCGAAGCAAGTTGCACAGTTCCAGTTCCAGGCCTGTTAGCGCAGTCAAAAAAATACTATAGATTAACGGTTTTCGAAGCTAGCAACACCGAAATGCGCGCGCTGCTGGAATGCGAAGTTTGTTTATCAATCAAATCAAGCGAAGGACTGTGTCTGGTGGTGCCTCCAAACGTGCGAGCGTTTCTTACGTAAATCGATTTCAAAACACGTTTGCTATAAAATTATATTACTTATTAAAACCAATAAATCCGTGAAGAGATATAATATAAAAAATATCAGTGTTGTGTGATTTTTGTAGCCAAGGTAAGTTTTTTTTTCAATTTTGATTTTGTACGACGTAAATTTATCTGCATACGTTTTGAAATTGTAACCATAATAACCTTAATATTTATCTCCTAAGTAGAATTTCTTGCCTCCGTAGAACCAATAAATATAATTTTAGTTGAACCAAGTTGGTACCGACATAATAATTATAATAAATGAACCTGTATTATTTATTTCCAAAACAAGTTGTTGATGAAATTATTTTGTTAGGTACTTGCAGGTACTTTTATTATGCAGTCACTGTCTAAAACTTTATATTAGTTCATCGTATTATTTTGTGGAGGGAAATAATCAACTTATTTAATAGAGGTACCTTATCTCGGATTACCTAGGTATTGAACCTCCAGGTTCTCGCTTAATTCGATATATTAACAAATAGGTAATATATATTTTGGATGTCTAAATTATTTGATTTGTAATAAAAATCTCGATATCTACAATTGTATGTACAGAACAGACGGCAAATAATCTTATCGTTACTTTATGATTTTTTAATCTTAAATAGAATTTGATTATACCTAGTATCTTGCGTGGGCCTCATAATAAAATTGTTCCAGTAAAATCGTAAAAAAATATTATTTTAACTGCCTAAGAAAAATAAAAATTATCCTTGCTATCCTGGCACTATCTTGGTTTCTACACTGCCAGGTTAGTCTATGTTCTGCAATAATGAAAGGCGAAGAATGACGACATTAATCATGAAACTATTCAGTTTAAGCGCGAAAACGAACAGGAAACCAAACTAGTCAAGTCTGTAGAGTTTCATAATTTTAGGCAAAAAGTAATTTCTTTTCTGACTTGAAAATCTTGATTTTGTGGTGGAAGGCTAAGTAGGTTCCAACTTTGGCAAATCCAAGAGTTTCTGAAACCAAAATTAAACTGATTTATGTGACGTGGTCTAATTGGCTGTTGAAAACTTAGTCAATCAATCCCATTAGTTGATGCATTTGACAATTTGATACATAAAATAATTCATTAGTGTTGATTTTCATTCCAAAAACCAGTTCTAAAGGCTTATCAAAGTTGGACCTTTTTAAAATTATTATGTTGCGAGAAGTAATGTTACTCCTATCATAATAGATCTTTGGTCTATCTACCAATAATTTCGAAAATTGATAGTTCAGTCGAAAAATAAATAAAATTTTTGGTCCTAGATCGTACCTACAGTTGAAATGATCTGATGCACTCAGAAGCCCTTGTAAGTCTTTGGACCTGATTCATCTAGTATTACTGTGTACTCACCTGGGCTCCATTCTCACATTTCTTACCCACGTTATTCATTGAGCAAAAAGGCTCAGGTTACCTAACTATAACGAATGGTAAACCTGTAGCACGAAAGTAGATCATTGAAATGTATCACAAGACGATAAGTTCAGGTACATCTACTTTAGGTACCTACCTACCTGCCTATGTGAACAGAACAGTAGGTGATGATTACGAAACATCAGACGTAAACATTACGAGGTGAAACAAGGCAAATATTTGCCCCAGAGACAACGTAGAATGTAGGTGTTACAAAAGTCGAAGTTCAAGCACAGATTACTAGTTCAAGCTAGGTATTACGTTTTACGAAATACCTACCACTGGGTGTAGGCTAATTGCTCGTCTAGTTAATCCTCTTAGTGAATGAACCAAATAACTCTCTGCTTGTGAATGGACTGCTATCTATGACCGATGGAGTCGAGAACAAGTAGATACAATAGAAAAAATATTTTGAATTTTTATATTACACAAAAAATCATGAATAAACACTGCGGTTACGTGTGAAACAACAACAAAATCCATTGTTCTACTAGCCCTAGTTACAACTTAATCTTGTTTAAATGTAAACGATGCTCAGCCCTGTTCAAAATCAAACCAATAGTCATAAGCCGGTTAAGTTATAAGATGTTGTGGACTTGTGGTTAGTACCTACGAGTAGTTCAGTTCGTTTTACCTGCGTAGTAGTAGGGCAGGTAAGTTAATCCTGTTAGGTGGCCGTGACACGTTGCCCGGCTTCTGTATTGAGGCATTTAGTCGTCGCTGCTCGGCCCGCATCCGTCCTCGCAATGTGCGACGCCCGGCCACGTAAAACTGCACCTGCCATACAAGAGAAACTCGCCATTTATGAAAACGGTACTCAAATCATATCCATATCTCATCGTAGACTCCCGATTAGGCTTGGCTAATAATTTACGATCGAAAGTATCATACACATAACCCTGTCCTGTTACTACTACGTCGCATTTACATTTGGACAAGGTAGTGTTTCACCACGGCTCGTTGTTATTTGGCACACGTACTAAATGCGCCGACTAAACAAAAGCACATGTCCAGCGCTTTCCCGCCACCTCGTTATGATATCTGACCACGATGACATATTGCACCAGTGCGCGGTCATCTAATACCTTTTGTTCTGGCCATCTTTTCATATAGTTACTGTTTACAACATCCAGCGTAATCATACTAGACTTGGCAGTACTAGAGTTAGCATTTTTACGTAGAATAAACACTGAAATCATTCGTTTTCATTGCCATCAATTCGTCACATTTTTTACTGTGATAAAAGTTTAATCTCGTGCAGTTATTAGAGAGTTAGTGCTGTGTTTTACTGATTAAAACGGGAAATGAAATAGTGTGCCTTTTTGGTTCTTATCGCTTCCAAAACGCTGCGGCCATACGACACTGCGTCATGAATTCATGATCCAAGCTTTATATGCTGTCAGTCATGCAGAGTACAATAACACTTTGTTAACACATCCTCACATGAATATGAACCAGAGATTAGCTTCGCTTTGATAAAGTAACTTCAGAAGTGACCGACTGTTTTATCTTGTATGTGACCGTTTATCATTCAAAGAACGCACGTGTCCAAGATACTTCACTATTATGATGCACCATACATTTCCATAAGTATTAAAGACTTCCATAACACATACGTTTTGTTTTGGGTGGAATGATGTCATGAAGCGAATACTTAACGTGTAACGATTAGAGCCACATGTGAAGAACCGTAGAGGACGTTGGAGTGTTTGAATTGGTTGATAGAGTTAATAACATTCGGTTACGATTTAGCAAATGTCACGGAAGCAGCAGATCTGCCTACTTAAATAACGTAACACTTTGATAAAACTTGCATAATGTTCGACGAAAGATAATAAAGGCACCCATGAAATTCGTACGTGGTGATATGGAATGCGGACAGTATGAACACAGTTAGATTTTTGTGCATTGCATGTTCAAGTAGGTGTGTATTGTGGTCGGTGCATTAACATTATGTATGCAGCAAGCGTGGGACATTTGGCACGGGAGCAGGATAAGGGGGACTGGGAATTCTGGATAAGGATCCAACGCAATGGGTGGCTTCTGTATTGTCTTCCTTATTGAAGTAGATTAGAAAATGCCAGAAGTTTTATTGTGTAAGTCTGTAATAAATAAACTGCGACGATTTTTCTTATAAACCTACAATTAGTCCGTTTTTATAGTATTGTGAATTATTTAAATACTGTGGTAATAAGTCATAAATTATAATAGAAAATAGCTGTGCTATAAAAATACACGCCATTCTAAAAGTGCGAAAGAACAAGACATTGACATTTATTAATAGCATATTTTATGAATCTAAGGTAATTATTCATATCGGCATCAAGACGCATCTGAATGACATATGCGCATAACTTTTCACGAGATGTCATGGCGTGTTACAAGTGTAGGTCATCTTCGCTATCATCAACATTTCTGTCGATAAGTACACGGTTCTTCTTACGGTACTTCCCCCAAGCGACGACATATCGATCAGTTGTTTTTCTCGCGTCCAGTAGATAAGGTTTGGGATTCAGGTCATTGGTCCACCTTGTAGGAGGCCTTCCAACGCTGTGCCTTCCATCCAGTATGTGGCCACCACTCCAGAACCTTTTGGTTTCATCCACCATCCGTTTGGAGAATCAAGTGCCTTGCCCAGTGCCCACAGATACGTAATTTTTTTAATTCCTCGTGCTATATCGGTTACTTAATATATCTAATACACAAGTCCAAAATAATTCCAATTTAGGACCAAAAGAATCCTTCGAGAGCAAGCGTGTGCGCTGAATCAATCAACTGTGATTAGTGTGATTTCATTCCACTTACAAAATAACGCTTGCTTTACATATTATGTTCACAATACTGTTAAACAATGCTTTATGTTCGTAGATAGGCACATATGTTTATATTTCGTGTACCCAAATATTACTGAACGAATACGTAGATGTTCAAACGAAAATAATCTCTGTGTATATATGCAATTGTCCGTATGCCTTATGCATCGTAATAATAAACAGACATATTCAAACAATGAAGGAGCCGAACTAATAAACAAACTATCGCGTGGTAACAATGTTTCAGTGACAAGAAAAGGCGTACCGTATATGGAATTAGCAAGAATTGTATATGCTAATTAATTTTATCTGTTTCCTTATTTTCTCCGCGCGGGACCAACAGTGGCAGCGCACAACGGGAGCTCTCTTAAATATTCTATACTGTTTGCTGGCTTACTCCAGTAATCAGCGATTTTTATACATAACAAACATGCTGATAGCCATAATAAGCCATTTCCTCCCGGAAAATGATGCCGTCCAAACTTATTGATACATTTTATGTTTATTTCTACTTCCTTCATTGAGAAGAACATGAAAAAGTATGTTTTTTATTTACATTCGTTTTGGGGATAAAGAAGAAACCGTGATCATTTAAAATGATTTAATCTGTTTGATGTGTTAGTGAGAAAACTTAAATAATAAGTCTCTCTACCCAACCCGTCACCATCCATCAATAAAGCTATCACTGAAGAGCTAGATGACATATTTGAAAGCTAACTGCATTATATTTGTCATAGGAGACAATATCCGCAAATAGCATCTTCGTCTTCATAAGAAAGTGGCGGAATTGTCTACCTACTTGCGACACGGCCATTACGCATTTGTCGTAATTTCTTACGAGAGCGGAGCGAACCCGCGATTCGAGGTAAACGCATTTTTCACTTTTAGTTTTATGTTGCTTATGACGATAAGTCGTTAACTTATGCAAGTAATTACATTTCGTGTAAGAAATAGGTGTTCTACTTTGAGAAATATTTGATTGCGCACACAAGTGGAAATTCATAATCTGAAAATCGTAACTGTTGGTACTTAATCTTATCCTCGTAAGACATGTACATAAGTGCATGATTCAGGGGCTTGACTTAACTTTCATTAACAAAATAGGACATCCATTCGTTTAACGAAAGTCAATTGGGAATGGCGTTTAACATCCCTAACTTTCGGTTAGGTACAAAGTGTAGTAAATTGTATCAGTATCAGGTAGTGTAGCTGTAGAACTAGAAACGTTGACAGCAAACAGTTCGTCGCTGCCTGGTCGATGCGATGAAAGCGAAAGTGCAATCAAGTGCAGCGCTTGGCGTGCCGGTGACTCCAACTAGTGCATCACACTGCCTACACTTAAAAGGACAAAGGAAGTCCGACGCTGGCTCTGTTTTACAGTAACAATGGAATCGCAGCCTTAAAACAACGGCTGTATCATTGTGATGCAAGGTCGTTTCCGATAGGATTTAAAGACGAGTTAATTACGTTTTATAAACAAGACGTAATTAATTTATACAAAACTTCTTTATTCTCGGATAGCGATAATGTTTAAGAGTCATCTATATGCTTGCCTCATTGTTATTTTTTGTCTCCACTTCAAAATATTCTCATAAGCATTTTTTGTCATTTACAAGTGGGTGTAACAACACTCAAATTCAAGTGTGTATTCTGTCGTGCAGTCCTTGAGCACGATTTCAGGCGGTTCTTCACACCAAATGAAACCTAGACATATTTTTATATTAGGCTGAAAGTTTAAATTCCTGTAGGAATATCATTTCTGGCATAATTGCGAAATTTTCTTGAAAAAAACTCGCGCGTACGTGTATGGGATTGTGTTGGGCGGGCGGGCAAGTAGGGCGAGACGCGAAAAGCTCCGTCTGCTTCTAGGGGTCAACGCCCTCCGAGCCCTGCCCATGAACGCAAAAGCGAGGGATGCCCTGCACTATTGTTATCGATACTAGTTGCCGAAAATAAGTTAATCTTTTGGATAATAACTTTGAATTTCAGTTCGTAGGTCATTGATCTATGTATTGAAATACGACCTTGCAATTGAAGAGTTAAGGATCTATTCACTATTATGTTTTATTGGAATTAGGTATAATGCTCTTACTTTGAATTTTATATTCTAAAAAGTTTTTGTGATGTGTTCATTCAAATGAATTGATCTCGAGAAGAGATCAAAGAAATAAAAACGACCCACTGAATTATGGACTGAGAACACCGTTTTCAATTTCTTAGCATTCTGCTATTTAAGAATACATAGAGCGGCTTCAAACGCAACATCACAGTGTGCAAATGCAAAGTAGCAGCGAATGAATGGATGCAGTCACAGTTAGTTTCACAACAACTGAAGCTTGTAGATTATTCAGCCTGAAAAGTAGAAGAAAAATAATATCCCCATAAAGTAGCGTCTTTTTACTTTGTGCCGTCACTTGCTATTTCAGTTTCATTTGCAAAGTGCCTTGATGGCTAGCAGTTATAGTCATTTTACTTATATTCGGTAATAACTCAATGGTTCCTATAAAATCTCAAGTGTTTTCGTGTTGGAACGAAGGTCTTGATAAATAATGGTAAGGGAGCGGTCAAGGTAACTGGGCGTGATAAATGTTAGAAATGGTGCTGTTGGTGTATTGATAACGAGCTTATCATGGCATGGCCGACATAGATTTACAAGGCAGGTAATTCACTTTTCATGAATAGTAGCTCTATTATAGGTTTAAGTGTGTACTTTGCACTCTTGATATTTGAATTCATAAATAATTCTGTTGGTGATGTAAGTAGTGTGTTATTTTTGATGTTTATAAATATTTCAAGTGACGAAATGTTTGCTTCACTCGTCAACGTTGCAGTCGAATATGAGATCATTAACGAAAACAACTATGTTTTTATATTGATTTATGATCGTAGTAACCAATAGTTAGAAACAGATTTTAATTACTAACAAAATTCCAAGAATTTGAGTTGTTAATACAAGTGTAAGCAAAACAATTTTCAGGACATTATTTTTAAATGAGCGCAGTGAGGTCGCCAAGGCAAAGGCAAGATGTTTAAACACCTATGTACATACATAATGTTATATCTTTCTGCTTTTCTTGGTGTAACTTGAATAAGTCTTATAAAGGAGATTTTATGTTCAAGTGTACAAATACAAGGATCTTGATGATCTAGTTTATGTATGTGAACTGCGTCATCGAGGCTAACAGTTTATAAATCTTTACATTTTTTTGTAAATATTTTAAAACTCGGACGTGCATTTAAAATTTTAGCGGCGTCATGTGTGGTATATCGTCATTATTCAGTAATGACTAAATAGTGTCCTTGCGATCAAACAAGGGGTCGTCCCCCAAATCGTCGTAACCCTTTACTAGTCACACCCTTATTTAAAACGAACGCTAATCTGTAATGACAGGCCATCATTGTACCCCGACAAAATGGTCAGTCGTGTTATTTGCATCATGTAAAGGATTTACGCTCCTTAAAATGCAAAGCCAAACCATTAGGCAACTTTCTATTCTTTCTAAAGTCTCCCAAAATAGTTTATAGTAGTCACCTATTAAATACAATGAAGTTCTATTAGTTTTATTGGACTTATTAAGAGAATGAGCACATGTGTGCTGCTGCTGCATCTTCTTTGGTCGAATCAGTTAACCTCTCCCATTGAGGCACACGGGAAAATTGTGTATCGTAGTTATAACTGTCATCAACTGTAATAACCGATTCGTGTGCGCCCGCATGAGGAAGTGGCTTATTGATCGTGGCACGGAGGGATCATTCATTCGTTGTTGATTGGTCTACGTCATCGCGACAGTTAAGACTTTTAAATACTCCACGTCAGTGGACCGCGTTGGTCTACACTCTACATCATATTTGTGTTTGATCTATGTAAATCGACGGATGAATTGTTTATTTTTACTCACCTTTATTACTTCGACGTGATGCGGACGTCTGCGGCTGTTTTATGGATATTTATTTATTTAGAGGGCTTGTATATTCGATGGATGAAACATATTTATTTATTTGATGTATTTCACCTTGATCGGTGCGGTGTTCAATATAAATAGTTTAAATCGAACATTTTTTTATGTTCCCTACTAAAATGTTCCAGCACTTTCATTAAAATTTATGGGTTGTAAACACGCCGCCCCGCGCCCCAATAGTGCACGTGTCTTGGGAATCATATATCTGAAGCAATAACATCTTCCGTACCATTACCGATGGCGAAAATAACCCTACTGCTTTGTCTAATGGTCACGCCTGTTTCATAATGATTGCCCAAATCATAAACTAGATACAAGAATTCCCATTTAAAATGGCGCAATAAAACGTGCACTATGCGATTGAAGTTTGACCCCTTTTTGGATTCATTTGAATTTTTGCCAGATTCGATGTAGTAACTGGTAGTAACAGTGAAGGCAATAAGAGCAATAGCTTGCATATTTATTCATTGATGTTTGATGAGTAATTCTTTGTTACAAATACTTCTTTTGTTTTACACCAATTTATATTTGAATTTCTGGTTTTTTTAGTCACTCTAGTTGATTTCCATAGTATGATTTCGAATGATAACATTATATTTTATGACATCAACAAACGCAGGTATACCTAGATTATACGAGATTTTAGCTTGTTCAAGTTGCGTTATCTACTTGCACTTAACTGCGTTGTAGTTACACCCATTCTATTGACACAGTTAGAATGTATGCGCTGCCTATATGGGTAACATAACATTCATTAGATGGTCTTGGCCAGTCCGACACAAATGCGTCAGTCATGCTCATTATTGGAAATCTATTAACATCCATTATGATATAGTTTGCTATGGACGTATTTAAGACAATGTGAGGAAAATAAAAAACACACAAAAAATATTATTTTAACATTTAAAATATTGAACGTAGCAGCTTGGTCATTTGCAACGAGGTTAAAATTTTGCAACGTCAGTTTTGCTATTTTGCTGGTTACTGTAATTGCCATTAGTTAACAGTCATTAAACTTCGCTCGACTCTGAAACGAGCTCCAGCAGGATTGCAATTTAATTAATTCGCTCTGAAATTGTATCGAAATTGGAATGGAGTCATAAAATATTTTGCTCCAAAAGTCCCCAAGCTAATACATAGCCAGTAATTTCAATTATGCATAACTGTACTTTATTGCTGTATTTATGACAGAGTACAACTTGACCTAAAAGGATGACCATAATCATTAGGCCTGTAAGACATCTTGATTGATTTTGATGAATCATTAATATCGCCACAATAGTACCTACATACATGCGTTTGGTTTGACATCAATTATTTTTCTATTGCGAAGTTTTATTGTTGCTAACGACACGTCATTCTTGCGTCAAGTTTTCTCAATTTGATTGATTGGGTATTATTCCTTTGTTAATGCGTGAAATGTTTTGTCAGATGTAGCTCAGTAATACAATATTTAGCATAATGAATGCCATGATACACGAACCAAAGCCTATTGTCTACTGTCGTCGTTATCTCATCTTTGACTGCACTCAAATGTTCTTGGGAAGATTTCATGCAGATATTATGTAACGAATCGATCTTGTGAGAATTTTCTCTTATTTCCTATAACAATTTCAGGAACGAACCTGAAATTGATACCTAAATATTGTATATATATTATTATATTGTATATATATTGTATTTAGCTTTTAAAGTTAAATTTAATTCAAGTTGTATCTTATTTAAAACAACATTATTCATAGAGAGAGGTCCTATTTATTTATACTTAAGTACCTGAAACAGGTAATCTCTATCGTTCCGGGTCAGGCTGATCATACTATTGAATATAAGTATGTGCTTATAATACATGGTGTGATGAGTCCAAAGTGTTATTTTAATTGAATTCCAACAACATTACACTCACACACGCAATGATTGAGATAGCCCAAGATTGAGGAATAAACCTGTGTGAGCCAAGAAGCTCGGGGCAACCGAAATAAAAACTGCAAAATGTAGGAAAGAACGAATTCAAAGGCATTTTTCATATGATGAAGAACGCCGAGCATTCTAATGAAAACGTTTTCAACAACATTGCACATACAATAGCCTTCAGCTAGTCTATCTACACATTTTTAGTAATTAATTAGTCTCAAACAGCGCAGTTTCCGCGAGTGTCGTATTATTATCTGTTTAACGAAGTAGAATGAACAATGTGGTAGCCTTCAGACGTAGTGACGTCAATTGTTTCAGCAAATAAGTGCTGAAACAACCTTGTAGCAGCGTGTGGCTAGATGGAACTGATGGTGGGCTAAAAATAATCATAGGTCAGGGGTCAGTTAATGGTGAGCGAGTGACCTTTACGGTGAACGATATTGCTAACAAAATATTGATTTATGCGGATACATTTCAGATTGTCAGATGGCACCTTGACCTTGCGAAACACAGCTCTGAATTAATGTTAAGTAGACATGTTAATTAAAGAATCTATTACTATTCATGGACACAGCATAATATGTCATAATCATTTGTTTTAATCTGTACAAAACACATTCAAATAGAGAACACTATTTCTATGAAGTCATTACCTCGGAGCCTCTCTTATCGTCTATGATATTTGGCGGGTTAATCCTATTTCAAAACAGTTAATCTAATTATCTTTCAAATATTTAAGATAACGGTCCACGCGCTTCATTAGAAACGAGTCTCAAAGGAGATTTTGTTCAGTTTCATGAATAACCTTGAAACATTCCCTGCGTGTAGCTTCGGCCTTCATAGACGGCTGGTTCGATACACGGGCACCGACTTTAGTCAGTAGATATCCTTTTCAAGGGCACTCCCTGCGGGCGGTTTGTTGGTACCTAGTATGAACATTATTTTAACGTTCAACCTGAATTTTACAATCCCGGCAACTCTTACTTTATGGTAGTAATTATTGGCTCTGCCTACAAATAGCCAATATCCAATCTAAAGCCAGTTTGTTTACGTTTAGATCGTGCTGCACCACAGCTTGTGGTACCTAAGATGTGTATAGCGTATAAAGTGAAAACGCTTTTATTGCTGTAAATATTTAGCTTCATAGCGCTCTATGGATCTATTTAGTGTAATTATTTAGTTATTTGGTGTATCCGCTGACGTCCGGGTCCGCGTCAGTGTGACATTTCCCGGATTATTGCGTTGTGCTGCGTGCTAACGACTTCTACTTACTTTATAATGGTAATGCAACACACAAGCTAATGAGGTGTTAAATTGTAACAAAGTGAAAGTATATTATTGCGTGCATTACTTTTTGAATAACTATCAACGCTTAACCCCATTACAAGTGCTTGGTAGAGCTCCCGTTAGTGCCGATTCGGCGTATTCAGTTAATATTTATTGCCAAGCAAAATCTAAAGCCGGTTTATCACAGAATGCCAGTCATGATGACACCTGCTGTGACAAAGACACACATACACACCTCGGTTGCGCACTCGAAGGTACATAACTACCTACGAGTTACCCATGTAATAAATTGGTACCCAGATAGCAAACTGTAAAGATCTTAATCAGTCTCACTCGACCTTTCAAATGATGTAAGAAATACGATTGATTTATTGCTATAAATTGTATAAAATATGTGTTGTAATCTATGCTAAATGTTTACATTTTGTGAGTCATTGTTTATAAACGCCGGGAGCTGAATAGTGACTGCCTTACGGCCGCTCTACATTTATTTATTGCTCTAGTAGGAGGCAAATCAAGGTGCCCGGGGGCAACCCGTGAAAACGAGATAATTAATTATATTATACTTTTCGGCTCATACCGATTCTTTGCTGGGTTTCTGGGTATAGGCCTCCTCCTTTGTGCAGCTCCTCTTTGATCCGCTCTTACAGCTAATGAAAATTATTTAACTATGCACTTAAAATTCAATAGCAACATGATTAAAATGCTTTACACTGTATGATAATTAAAAGTTGACTGCTTGTAAATACAAAATTGCTAATGGCTAGAAACTGAACCTGGAAAATTAAGCAATAAATTCATGGTCTCAACGATGTAAACTTATGTCATGGCTTTCTTTTACGTCTAGAAGTCATAGGCGCACCTTCTGGTCTGGCTAGATATTTAGACATACATACTCACTACATGTTTGTATGTTTTTTATGCTGCCTAGAACTAGTTTCCACGCACACGTTATTTGTTCCGTCGCAATAAGGAAGGAGGTAAACGCAAAATTACCGCACATGTCATTATGTTATCAAATTAAATTGTAATTATGATTACATGAGGATTTATTTTTTAATTCTATTTTTCGCTCGATTAGTATTTACTACGTATACTATGGCACAATTTAAAATGGGCATGTGCAATCACGATCATGCAAAATATCTTGTTGGTAGTTGCAAAAATGTAAATTAAATACTTTTTTATTACTTTGATCATATTTTTTGTGTTCTGATATTCTCTTCAGTGATATTAAACGTGCAGCTGATTCGATAACGGTTATCTATAAGTGGCTAACGTTCTTCGTTATTGCTTCACAGTTTCCTGCCACTGTTTCGACAGAAAATAATAAAAATTATTACTTGAATTGTGAAATTGAACGTTTTTGCACTATATTCATTGAGAGTTACAGTTGTTTTATGCGGTGACTCAAACGTTTGTATTATATTTACGCTACCTACTAATTAGCGGTCATAATGTGTTAATGGATGTCTAATAGCTCGTCGTTTAGGTAATAGGATTAGTAGCCTGGGATTACCGTTTGTAGGCGAAACAGAGAAAATAGTAATTACAGTTTTCCTACTTAGATCCATGCTAAGACATCCCATTATTATTTTTCTTGTCTCTTTTTTTATTTAAAGAACTCTTATAACGACCTCAAATGAATTGGGATAAGGGCAAGAGAATGATATTCCATCATCATCAGCCTAGCCTTTTCCCAACTATGTTGGGGTCGGCTTCCAGTCTAACCTCATGCAGCTGAATACCATTAAATAAAAATGATATTGAATATATATAGAGAATGATATTCCATTTAATAAAAATCTTAAATTAATTAACTGACAGACAATACCCGCAACAACATAAACCGCTAGCTCTATAAGCATTAAATTTTGCTCAAAAGTTTCTCATGCAACCATGCAACGAAGCCTAGTACTATGGAAGAATTTTGTGACAGTTTATATGGGAGTTCGTCATTTTTATCAATGGGAATTCCCATCGGGCACTAAATTAAGTAACTTTTATATTTGTAAATAGATTGTATATTTATCTACTAATTGAATTACACCACGTTCAATGCGCCATAATCGGGCAATCGGTACCTATTGCACCGATAATAATCTTACGCAGCAGATTTCTTCAATGTCACTTGATTTCAGTATCATCATTGATTAAATAGTGTCTGCTCGCGCTTCATCCACGTCGAAGGAACGTATCCAATGGCACTTGGTAGTAGTGCAGTTTCTCATCAGTGAAGATTTTTTCATCAGTAATTTCGTAGATTACCTCTATCTACATCCAAACTTGGCCTCTTTATAAATTTAAATCGAAAGGCTGTTCATTGTTTCTGTGATAATATTTTGGAATTTGTTATTTAAATGTTCTTTTTGTCTCACTTTGCAATGTCAACTTCCTACTTTATCGGCTTTTGGCCTTTTCTGTGTGATCCTTGATAATCAGTCAATTGAATATCATAATCATCAATTTACTGTTGCAGACTTGATTGCTAAATATGTGTGTATGTGAAATATCTACGCGTTTGTAATAATAAACTGAAGTTATAAATGTTGCTCGTTGAGTTAATTGTTTTGAAACCGGAAATTAGTTTTGAAAACATTTGTATTATGAGTAATTTTATTGTTTACTCCGTATTGCACTGTTAATGTTTTCATTCGCGGTATTTTATAATAACATGTCATCATCTGCCTAACCTTTTCCCAACTATGTATATTGGGGTCGGCTTCCAGAATAACCGGATGCAGCTGAATACCAGTATTTTACATGGAGTGACTGTCTATCTGACCTCCACAACCCAGTTAGTACTGGGTAATACGATACCCCTTGGTGAGACTGGTTGTCACTGTCAGACTTTTTGGGCCACTGACAACCTAACGACTGTCAAATGATACCCGGGATCAACAGCTTAACGTGCTTTCCGAGGCACGGAATAAAGTCGGTATGTAATGGGTGGTCACCCATCCACAGGCCAACCTAGGCAAGCACGGCTTAACCTAAAGATCGACCCGAGCGGCTGTTATTATTTAGCCTCGAGCTCCTCTTTATAATAACATGTACTCGTATAAAAATCGTTAGCTAGCTCTGTTTCTGTTACTACTGCGACCAAACCATTTCGGAATATAAACATTTTTCATGAGTTGGCATCGATGCTATATAGGGCAGTTCTCTTTTCATATAAGTAGTACCAACGAATCAATACGAGAATACGTTACTTATGAAATACTGCTGATACGTTCGCACATCAGGGCTGGTGTTTTAAATATACCTACTAGCAGATAGTACATATTGTGTTGGTCACAGTGGCGTAGCGTGGGATTTTGCCGCCCGGGGCCGAATGTCATTTTGGCCGCCCCCTCTAACTTCATAATTAGTCAAGAAACGTAGGAAAGAGTCAAAATACAAAGCATTTTTTTAATTATTAAAAAAAAATCTATAAGTTTATTTTTCAAAGTAGAATCTTTTTTATAAACAATTTCATTCAAGAAAGGAGGTTTCTGATGAGATGACGAGTAATAAAGAGTTAGAGAGGTATGGAAGAGGAAGACATTCTGCGCTGATCCCTAATGAATTGGGATAAGAAGGGCAAGAGAATGATGATGATGATGATGATCATTTGGTCGTGTGTTTACATGTCATGTTCAATTGCTAATATAGCTAATACCTAGTGTATAATGGTTTCCCGTTCGGGAAATTAACAAAAACAGCGAGCTCAAAATTTTTTAGCACATCTGATAAATTACGTTTTATTTTAACTATTCATATAGATAAATAAGCTTTTTTATCGAATTATGCATTAATGCTTTAGATTTGAGAGTAAGTAGGATGCAAGAGCGGCCGAAGCGAGCTCGAAAATTTTTGCACCCCGCCTCGGATTTTCTTTTCACGATTCAAACAAATGGAATTTAACATACTTTTTCTACGAATGTATAAAAGACTAGCTGTTCCCCGCGACCTTCGTCCGCGTAAAATCCCGTCCCGTTTTTGCAACATTTTTCATTGCTGCTCCGCTCCTTTTAGTCGTAGCGTGATGTTGTATAGCCTATAGCCTTCCTCGATAAATGGGCAATCCAACACTAAAAGATTTATTCAATTTGAACCAGTAGTTCTCGAGTTTAGCGCGTTCAACCAAACAAACAAACTCTTCACCTTTATATATTAGTATAGACATGGAACGATTAAGAAAACTTAGCTGTAAGAGCGAGCGAAGCGAGCTAGAAAATTTTTGCATCCCAGATAGGTTCGATTTTCTTTTTACCATAAATATAAAAAGGGAGGCGGCAGGCTAGAAGAATTAAGTGCTTGTATCTAGAAAATACGGGGTGGCAGACCGGAATAGACGTGAGGCTTGTATGAAAAGCCGCCCCGGGCCAGCGGCATATATTAAGGAAAATGTTCCACTTCTTGATTGTCCTTGTTTTTGCAACGTAGTCCCGATGACTTTAGTAATTACCGGATCTGATAATTATGACCTGACGCTACCGCCTGGTTCCGCTTGCCGCGGCCTGGCTCTTGCTCTCTGCCGCCCCCTGAAATGTGCCGCCCGGGGCCATGGCCCCCCCGGCACCCCCCACGCTACGCCACTGGTTGGTCATCATTCTTTAATACATATAAACCTTACACAAATATCAGACATTTTATTGAACACATAATATCTCCGTCTAGCATAAATAAAAACACGAAATAGTCTCATTGTTAAACGTATTTGTTATCTTCGGCGGGGTGATTAACTTTGAGCTGTGTTTAATCTTTATTTTGTACTTCAGCTTTTTAAAGTGCGCAAAAAACACGATGATAATTCATAAAACATAGGTTGGCTTTGTTGATTGGATTGGCGATTTAACAGTTTTTGATTTTGCATAAAATTGATGAAATATCTTAGGTATATTTCCAATTCTGTACATATGTAATACTGAACTTCTGCACCGCAGACCATTCTGGAACTAAATCATACTCATAAATCTATTCTGGCTAGCAATTAACTGGTAGGCGTGTAATTTCAGTTATGTTCCATGCCAAGTTACTTGAGTGAAAACCAGCTCCGATAAATATATCCAGGTCTTTGGAACACAAACATGCGCCCAATAACTCTACAAGTGTTCTATTTTGGACCACGTCGTTAGAGAATGAAGGTATTTGCTGCAACACAATGTAATGCCAGTAACAAAACTAACAAGGCGTGCCTTTCAGCTTTTAATCTGAATTGAATTAAAAACCTTGCGGAATTATAAAGCAGGCGAATGTATTTACTCATAAAGATAACTATACAGTTTCGTTTGTCTAAAGTGCCTGGAATGAGGCCGTGGCGTGAGATAACGAGCAGGAACGAGAGTTGAAACGTTTTAAAAAGTCGAGTTGGGATTGCGTTCCCGCAGAAAATTCATCATGTAATGCTCTGTTATTTCCCCGGGAAGGAAGTGACGCCTCGGCACTCGGAGCTCTTATTAACCTGAGTTCAGGGATCGCAATCATACCTCAGACGGATTCACGACGTACTAAAACCAGGTCACAACCATGAAACAATACTGCTTCAGATCTGCCTATAACTTTTTACAGGACGCCTGTGTTTTAGAACGAAAAATCTGCTGATGTTCCTGTTATCAAAAAAAAAAAAAGCAGGTTGTGGCAGCAAATTCTGACAAAGATTTTTTTTCAAAGACAAAAAACAAACTTAGGGTCAAATTAAAATGCTTGATGATGAAAATGTCTCTAATTTTTTCTTATTCCGGTTAAGCCTAGGTTAAACAGATGGATCCGCTTATAAAAGAAGTTCTTTAAATGTAACATAATTTGCAATACCGCAGGAAACTTGAATTTTAATTAATTGTTTTACAACACGAATCCTGTCAAAATCTAATTAACGACTTTTCGGAATATGCATAATGGATTATCTCGCAATGTGTGATGGAATGTTTGCCAATCACAAAGTTTAACTCCTTTGTGAGTGCGACCGGTTTCCTAATAGAAATACTCGTAAAAAAATGTTATCTTACTGACTACACAACGCATAAATTATAAAAGAACGACCTTTGAACTCTGTTAATACAGAGATGCCCGTAAACACAAAGCTACGTGCGTCCGTGTAATATAACATTAAGCAATGTAACATTTCATGTGGATGCCGTATACTAATATTTTAACAAGTTGCGCTTATGGTTACATTCTTGTATTAGTATGCTTAGTGTGTAATACTTGAATATGATGATATCATTCGTGATTCATGAGATTTGTATAGTGTACCCGACACTGACACCCGTGTGTTCTTGACTCTTGGCTAATTATCTCGTGGAAAAACACGTTTAATGATCTTGACACCCGCTTTGAATAAAAAAAACTTTTTGCAACGTTGGTTATATACCAACTTTTTTTTGTATCCAGAAAATCATAAATTTTCTAAAAGGACACGGAGAACTGACGCGTGGTTCATGCATGAATATTATGAGCTAAATAGCTGATAGCACAAATGTGCTGTTAGGTAGTTTCAACCTTGATAATGACGGGAGCATTACACGTAGTGATACCTTTTAAGGATAACTATGACGTTGGTAATTGTAAACAGTGAACTTCCTTGTTTGTCTAGTGATCAGGTGGTCCCAAGCCGTTAGGTTCTGGTTTAGATTCCCAGGTCAGGCAAGTTATTGTGTTCGAAGTTTCAATGCTCAAGTTGAATATGCTTATTATACATAAGAACAGCTCTTCGCAACACCTAGCCACGCTGGCCAGAAACGATTGAATGCTACCGTTGTAGTCAAAATTTACAATAATCCCAGGTATTATGATAATGACATATAAGTAAACAGTGTTTTGTTTGTTCACAGTGTTATCGGTTAGCGCGTTGAGCGCGGGTGGCGGCGTGGGCCCGGTCCCCACGCTGGTGTCGCAGTCTTCGGGAGCAGAGGTGGACATGGTGCAGGAAGGCGACGGTGCGGTGGGCGAAGGGCATGGCCTCATCGCGCCGCGCCGTTTGCCCAACCCTTGTCTGGAGAGCCCCGTACGAATGGATCTGCATCGGGAGCTGCTCTTCAATCAGAGGATGTAAGTTTGTCTTTATTTGATCAGTTTAGGGTTTTAAATCTTCAGGAATGTTGTGATACCTACTCTTGACTGTTTCGATATCACCTACAGGCAGTATGACAACGGCGGATCCTTCATTATACACACTGCCACTGAATAAATAATAGTATATATGACACTACCAAAGAGACGTCTACGACGTGTAGGCGTGGTCGTTGACTTTACGTTGTAGTAGCGTAGCAGAGGTGTAGCGGGTGTAGCGACGGCGTAGCAGATACGCTGCGTAGCATATTCGTAGCGTGGGCGCTGTGAAACCCTGCGTTTACGTTCTATATTAGTCAGATGGCTCTACTACGTAGTATTATATTATCTGTGGCTCTACATATTGAAACTTTATGAGCATTATATCATTCCGATACATTAAAGATTAAGTGAATTCCAACGAGGAAATATTATTGTTAGAATTAAAAGTCAATTTACGACGAACACGAAAAAGAAATAAAAAAAGATATTATAGCTGTTCATCAACGACGCTGCGCATACGTTCGACGAACGCCTATAACAGCCGTCTATAATAGGCCTGTTTGTTGCATGTTTATTTCAGGGACCATTTTGGTTACCCATTGAAAGGGTTTCTGTTAGGGTTTTGACAAAGTGTTGTTTTAAAACCAATTTCATATTTATTACCCTTTTTTACGAAAACCCTCATCAATGGATAACCTCTTCCAAACCCTTTCGATTTGATTACCTGTACATTCAAAAACCCATTCTTGGTGGGTTATACTTTTTAATGGTAAGGCGTTTTGAACGGGTTACCCCTTCAACGACTGTAACAGAGTTACCCATTCGGACTACAAGTATTGTAATTTTATCTCTCGTGACTTTACTTTAAAGTACTAAACTGCATGCATTCGGCAGATATGCGTCAAGTCGCAAAACGCAGTCTAGGCCCTAGCGACTCCATACACATACGAATATAGTTATTATTGCAGTAATTTTAGAGTACAATGTATTTTTTTTCTGGAATAGTCGGGATTGTTTCATGTATAATCTTGTCTTTTTTACGGAATCATAAATGTCATTCGATCGTCTCACTAATAATTTAGTGCCCGAAGGGAAAGCTCAAACTGTTAGATTTAAAAAATGCCACAACCGAGGCGAGATGCCGTACATAGATATTGTTAAGAGCTGGGTATGGGATAAATTAAATACTACTGATTAAACACGAAATAACTTTATTAATTACGAAACACTTAAAACTTAACCACAATTACACTGATCACTATTCACTTAGATATCGCACTTCTAGTTTACTTCGATTCGCTTCGTTGTGTAGCCAAAATCAGACTGACTCTTCCCGCAAACACGACGGCTATTTATATACCGACCGATCCTTCGAGAAAGTTTCACAACCTTCTCGAATTTTCTAGACAGCTCCATAGTAGAACATTATCCTTCGAGAAAGTTTCACAACCTTCTCGAATTTTCTAGACAGCTCCATAGTAGAACATTATCCTTCGAGAAAGTTCCAGAACTTTCTCGAAACTTCTAGACAGTTCTATAGTGGAAGATTCTAGACTAATATTCTAGACAGGTTTTACGAGAACATTCGAGACTCGCACGTAATCTAGAATGTACTCGTAAGCAACCGACGTAACACTGCCTGCCCCCTCCTTACACATGCTCGTCCCGAGCATCATTAGCCCCGTAGTATCGCGCAAATTGGTCTACATGGACAATCTTAGGCGCACCTCGTAGACCCTTCTGTATTCGGTAGGTCCTACATCATTGATCCTAGTCACGTAGTCGGTATGGTCGGTACGCAACCACACCAGTGAATTACTCTCCTCGAAATCCCTACTGTTTGCCCTCCGGTCATAACGGGTCTTCATCTCCTCAGACATCTATTGACCAGCTTGTCTGATATTCTCATAAACATCATTCAACTTGTTACGCAAGTCATTCGCATAATCTGTTACACTGCGTGGAGCATCAGGGGGAGTTCCAGTGATTAAATCTGAAGGCAACCGTTATTCCCTTCCAAAGTTTGCAAAGGCTGGCGTCACAGTCGTACTTTCGTGAACTGAACTACGGTAGGACAGAAGAAACGGCTGTATGTGCTTGTCCCAATCCGTTTGCCTTTCCACGACTTTTGCCAGATATCTCTTCAACGTTTGGTTGAATCGTTCCACCATTCCATCAGATTGTGGGTGGTAAGAGGTGGTTCTGGTTTTGTGGGTACCCATCAATCGACAAGTCTCCTGAAAGACTCGCGATTCAAAATCCCTTCTTTGATCGCTGTGTATTTATTTATTTATTTAACAATTTATGTACACACTAAATACAGAAAAGAAGAAAGGAACAGAAAATAGTACAAAGGTGATGCTTATTTCTAAAGAAATCTCTTCCAGCATACCTGCGAAAGGAGATAATAAAAAAAAGAGATGCAGACATAGTGTGTAAAAGAAGAAAAGAAAATTGAATACATAAAACATAAAACAGAACTATTTAAAAACAATATACCATAATATGGTGGTATTTCTAAGGGCACTCCAAAACGACAGAAGACTTTGAAAACCAATTTATCTGCTACTGTTATAGCTTGTTGGTTAGGAATGGCGAAAACTTCTGGCCACTTTGTAAAGTAATCCATGACAACCATGAAAAATACTTGTTCCCGCTTTCACTTTCTGGAAATGGTCCCGCAACGTCTAGTGCTATCCGTTCCCAGGGGGCTCCAACGTTGCACACTTTTAATGCGCCTATGCTGCATGTGTGGGGTCCTTTCATAGCCGCACAACTGGTACATTTTCGACACCAGTCCTCCACATCCTCTCGACAGTGGATCCAATAAAATCGATCTCGGATCTTCAGTAGAGTCCTTTTTACCCCCATATGTCCTCCTGAACATGCATCGTGATAGAGCCGCAGAACATCCGTTAGCTTGGCTTTAGGGACAACCATTTGTAGATGACAGCTGTCCCCTCGAGCGTTTTCCCATTTACGTCACAAGACTCCATCCTGGATAACCAAGCTGTTCCATTGCGCCCAATAACTCTTCGTGATGGAACTCATCACTGCTACATCACTCCACTTGGGTTCAGGAGTACCAGCTTTGATCCACTCAAAGATCGGTTTGATGTCCGAGTCAATTTGCTGAGCCTGCTGTAGGGTTTCCTTCCTTTCATCGCTGAGAACCGTTCTAAGCATCCTTACGGGCACTATTTCCTTAGTCTCTTGCCTGGCACAGTGCTTGCAGTCTTCAGGACAAGAACTTCTCGACAAGGCGTCTGCGTTACCGTGAATTCTCCCACTGCGATGTTCAGTTACGAAGTCAAACTCTTGTAGTAGTTCAATCCATCTCGCAACTTGTCCCTCTGGATTTTTGAACTGTAATAGCCATTTCAATGCAGCATGATCAGTTCGCAAATAGAATTTCCGCCTCAGCAAATATTTACTGAAGTGCTGCAATGTCTTTACTATGGCGAGTAGCTCCCGTCTCGTAACGCAGTAATTTCTTTCCGGTTTGGAAAAAGACTTGCTGAAGTAAGCTATGACAACCTCCTGGTTTCCTTTCCGTTGAGACAACACGCCCCCAATTCCAGTATTACTTGCATCTGTGTCAACTATGAAGTCATTTTCAGTGTCAGGATATCCCAAAATAGGAGTATTGCACAGACGTCTCTTCAATGCGACGTCGCAGTTCCCGTCCCAACAGAATTGCCGCTTTTCCTCAGTGAGTTTGTGTAGGGGTTTTGCAATGTCGGCAAAATTCTTCACAAACCTTCGATAGTAGGAGCACAAATCTAGAAATGCTCTAACCTGCGTCTTGTCTTTCGGAACTGGCCAATCCTGACGGCGACTACTTTCTCTGGGTCTGTTTGAACAGCTTCCCCCGAAACTATGTATCCTAGAAAGTTCACTTGTTGTCTGAAAACGAGCACTTTTTCGGACTTAACTTGAGATTTGCTGTTTGGATTTTCGACAGCACTCGGTTGAGGTTTTTAAGGTGTTCTTCAAATGAACTGCCCACGATGATTATGTCGTCTAGATAGACTAGACATGCGTCTCACATCAATCCAGCAAGGACTTGCTCCATCAACCTTTCAAATGTTGCAGAAGCATTGCACAATCCGAATGGCACTTGTAAACTGCCACAATACTTTTCCGGTGGATAATGCCGTTTTCTCCTTGTCCATGGGGTCTATTTCTAATTGCCAGTAGCCACTTTTCAGGTCCAGTGTGGTAAACCACTTCATTCCAGTCAGCGTATCCAGTGTGTCATCGATCCTGGGCAGTGGGTAGCTGTCTTTTTTCGTAACATCGTTCAGTTGCCGATAGTCCACACAAAAGCGCACGCTGCCGTCCTTTTTCTTTACCAGGACCACAGGAGAACACCATGGACTGGATGAAGGTTCTATAACACCGTCCTTCTCCATTCCCTCAATCATGGCTTCCACTTCTTTTTCCCGTGCAACCGGCAGTCTTCTTGGTCGCTGACGGATAGGTAACTCGTTGCCTGTATTAATCTTGTGCTAAACCAGTCCAGTTCTCCCTATGTCAGTGTCATTTGTAGAGAAAATGCCGGCTTACTGAAGTAACATCTTCATAGCCTGGTCCATTTCTCCTTCAGTTAAGTCGCAGTTTTTCAAAAGCGTTGACACGTCAAATTTTGCACTATGAATTTTATTTCCGGTAGGTAGATCTTGCAATTGACGCATCCAAGCTACTTCCTCGCAAGTGCCGATTACCGTGCCCTTCTTAATCACTTGCTCCTTGTCAATTGGATTCAGTATGCGTACTGCTGAGACGTTGGTGGCCTTTACCAGACTACCTGCCATCTTCCATGAAAACTCATTGTACACCCTTTCTAACAGAACACTTGGATCTTTGCGTCCAGAATTCTGTGGTAAACTAATTGGCACGATTGTTTCTGACCTGCACAAACAAACACAACTTTCATACAGACAGACAAAATGTTCAAAAATTCGTGATTTGGTATCTATATTGATTACTTATTACACCCCCACTAAAACTTTAAAATATATTTAATTTACACACACAGGTTATTTACAGTTTTATTATATGTGATTAATTAAAATACATTTACTTACCTTCATCTTCAATATTCAGATGTTATTTAAAACTTAAAAAAGAAAGCACAGTCCTATCAAACCGAGTAAGAAACACTAATGAACGATTCTATATGATTCCTAACTTTCAAGGTCAATGCCTATTCCTCCACTCCAACGTAATTTAAAATGATTTGATTTAAAACCCTTTGAATACCCTGACAAACCCTTTCAAAGGGTTATCTTCTTCAATTGGAAATCATATAAGAGCCGGTAACATCTTGTACTAGTTAACTTATTGATAGGGTTACCCTAACGTTAGTGTTATGAAAGGGCAACCACTACCAAGAGGTAACATTTTCCGTTACTGAAGGCGCACAATCTGTAACACTTTCGAAAGAATTAACTTATATTCGGGGTTGTACGGTCCCTGGTTTATTTACGTGAGCGATCAGATTCATTGGTCACTTCCCAAAAATGTCTTCATCGGATCTGACTCAGATGTTTTTAGTAATATAGTAATTCAAAGGAAGTGTGACGCGCGAACGTCGAATAAATATTATTAATCGAAGTATTTCATAATTTTAAGTGAGTCAAGAAACACCTTTCGTGTAGTACTCTTTACTTTAAGTCCAGAGCTTGCTATCACATCGGCTTTCTCCAACCTTTGTCCGTTGTTATAATAGAGAATGCTCTCAAAAGCACTTTGTGGAAGCGACAAGTGTCTCTTCCGATAAGGACGCCACAGGCAAATGTTGGCCACGACCTTTTCTGTGTTTTACTTTCTCTGGTTTTAATATATTCCTACTTCAAAGGAACACTTTTTTGTTAGCATTTTTCCAAGTAATTTAAACTTATCTTATCCTTGACCATTGAAAGCATGTTAATTTGTAATCTACAACGTTAGACAAGGTAATTCGATTACCTGTATAGATAAGTTATCTTGACTAGAATAGGAAAGACATTCCGATGGGTACGTATGTATAGGGTAATATAATTGTTTTATGAAGAGAAGATAGTATCATTGATTCTCGAGACCCATTCTAAGTTTCAATTGATGCCAATGCGCAGGAACTACGTTTAACCGCAAACTTATGTCGTAAAATGACGGGTGGTGCGCGGAACGCGCGTTTAGTTGCAGCGAGTTTAGTTTTTGCTAAGTCTAAGTTTGGTTCGTCTCCAACGCACAGGTGCACCGCATCCTGTCCCGAGAGCGCACCCGCTATAATTATTGAACATCTGTCGCCCGAACTGCGCAGATCGCATTGTATACAGACACTCAAAGTACTCAAACCATCTTTGTGAAATCAACAAATGCGGAACATCGAAGGCATTATATTGAACAGAATAGCTTCACAGATGTTAAGACCTGTTGATTCAGTCCAGTTCCCCGTCAATGCGATTGTCGGAGCCTCGTCCTGTTATTTCCGCGCCCGGCTGCGAGTGCCGCTCTACGGAAGGAAGCAATTCCCTGCTCGCTCACGGGAATTCAATGCGTTCGTATCTATAAAGTACAATATATAAATGCAATAAACATTTACTTACCAAGTTATCAGAAAATCACGTTGATAAATTAAAGTAAATAGTGTAAAATCAGGTACATGAAACTGTGATTGTTATCAAAGCGGTAATTTGTTTCGCATAAAATGTACTTATTGAAGAAATTCCACGGCGATATCACTTACACAAACGCAATAAGCATGGCATTTGCTAACTGATATAGATCTGAATCAAGATGCAATTCTGAACGCCAAACCACTCCATTGCATTCCATTTAAGCATTGGAGCATTTTGTTCACAATAGAGTTCAAGATAAGAATGTACTTATCTGATTTGATTTAAAATTGGTTAAGGTTTGGTTGGTCTCCATTTCAAAGTAAATAGACTAGATACCTCGCTACTTTGTGTTGTCAGCGAGAGTCGAGGTAGATTGCGCGGCAATATCCTATGACGGCGACAGCAATTAGTTAGGTAGGGATTAAATCATGCCGACGATCTCCTTGGTAACGCTTCGGCAAATTGATGTAAACTCCTCGCAGCTCACCCTGGAAACTAATTCAAAATATTAATGCTCTAAATAACTCGATGATTGCAAATGTGTTTACATTTTGAGCGTAGATTTAAGTAATGTATGTTGAAATGTATTTCAATCTTCAATAATCTTCATTAGCAATCTTAGATCGATTACTGCGATAGATTTCTAGAAAAAAATTGGATTTGCAAAATTGCATTGATAAAATGAAACATGATCAAGATAGGAAAAGTGAACCAGAATCTAAGAGCAGACAGAAACAGTACAGTCGATGTGTTTCGACACAGATGTGCAGCAAAACAAATAAAACAATGCAGTAACTTGTGACGTCATACGGACAAAATAGTCCACACATGCAGGTATTGTGCGTGGGAAAGCCGCAAGGGAACTGTCTTAATAAAGAACAGTAGCCATTCAGTATACATTGTCTATTATTTTACTATGTAACGCGTAGTTGTAGAATTTCTGTCGAAATTGCATTCAAGGATATTTCACCATTTTCAACTTTATTAATGTGCAACACAAATTGCATTAATTTTCGACATTTATATTTACTATTTGCATATGTTTTGATTAATATATTATTACTCCATAATGCATTTTGTTGGAATTAATTTTGCATTTTGCAATAGAGGTTCTTTTAGAATAGTTTGAAAACTACGTGTTGGGAACATGCGTCATGTATTTTTTTATACTTACTTATTATATTTAAAAATACAATCATTATTACGAGGAAAACCATTCCAATACTCTGTATCGTCTGTTCGTGGGTATTATATTGTAGATTGTGATACGTTAAACCCAACTTTGTTTATAGTGGAATTCTTATCAATTTTATACGTAACATGCATATCGCCAATGATATTCGCTTACCGAACACATGACCATATTTGGTCATGAATGCTTCAATCCTTCATTCATGATAAGATTAGTATTATCTTATACTTACGTTACATTTATCTTATCTACTACGCTACGCTGAATTCTTTGTTAGGCAGGCTAAAAGTATTAATGGTGTGAATTTTTATAATTATGTAATAAATGAATCAAACTTGTGCCGTATTGATTAAAAGTAAAACCTTTTACACTATTCGTTCCTTTTGGCTAATAGATTGTTTTTTTCTGTTTCAGAGGTAAAAATGTCCTGAACCAAAAAAGCGAACTAGAAAAGGCCCTGTCGAAACACAAAGAGAAGCAAATAATGAACCAAGTAAAGGAACACAAAGAGACACCAGGTAAATGGACTACAGATGTGCAGTTCTTCCTTTCATGACACACATGTCTTTTCTAGAAAAAAGGTTATGGTTGACCGACCTTGTCGCAAGTGTGCCGAAATTATGTGTATTTTGGTTATTATGACGAAGCGCAATGTGGTTATTATAGCACAATCAGTTACGATTCTGGTACATGATAATGTCATTGATTAAAACAGTTGTTAATAGTAATCCCCCAAGTATAAATACCGTTGAAGAAAAACATGTTTTATGCGTTTTTGCGACTATAGTTAGCCCAGTTTATAACAATAGTTCAAAGCTACTGGACCTTTGTGATAACAGTGCTTATCAGAAACATCCGGCGAATGTTTGCAAAATTAATAACCAATATTTGAATATGTACAGTTTGCGCACACTACGCGGATTAGTGATCGTAGGCCGAGAAATTTTAACATCCAAGGAGGCTTGTAAATGTTTGATATATTATGTAGGAAACGGTGTCAGTCGGTCAGGATACAAAAGCGCGTAGTTTTACTTATTACATCAGAGCCGCGTTATCACGGATTTGATATAACATTAGGTAACTGAATCATTTAACTGACCGTCAAGCACGTGCAGCATCCGGTGCGGTGGCCTATGGTTACGTAGCTCAATAGTTTTAATCAAATCTTACTACCTGCCTTACGAGAGTTGGACATTGCCTATTACGAGCCATTAGGTATGTGGTGTGGATCATTGAAGGAAGAATATAATATAATGTGCATTACTTGCTGGGCTCGCTTTTACTCTCAAAAATATTCGTCGACGATTAAATCGGGATTCCACAAAACTCGTATGGTGTTTTTTTGCTCACATATTTGGGCTCGGGCTCTTTATCCGGTGCAGTTCGATATGAGGCGCAGGTGCACTCAGCGGCCGTTCACCCTGAAGGCCAATAATTGTGGACACATTCCTTGTTAGCACACAATGTAAATGAAGTCTAACTCAATAGCATCGGTTTTTGCATACTTATGTGCATTTGTAACAGTTTTCTCTAAATGGTTTTGTACGGATGTCGATGACCACCAAGGTTGGATGAAAGTGAAACTGCATCTGGTTATTTCCCGTCTGTCCGAACTCCGATTGGTCGAACGGGGGAGAAATTACTGCATTAGATAAAAGCTTACAACTTTTGCGGTGGTTTCCTTATAGACTCATTAAGTATCGCTTGTGCTGCATTTAATTAATTGTGTCATTAAGTGTGTGTGTCCAGCAAACTCGGAAATTGCTGTAACGTTAGTGTAATAGCTGTGGAGTGCTGTTAGCTCACTCGGGAAGCTTTTGTTTTACTTCGCGCAGTCGATACGATCATCACCAGTTATAAAAAAACATTAATCAATTTCACTGATTTGACAAAACGCTAGATTTTCTGAATCTGTAATGATTCTAGAAATCTGTTTGAGTTAGAGAGCATCAACATAAATTTTAATGCTAACTAGTGCTGGCGGCCTTTACCCATTAGAACTGTATTTGCAAAGACCGGTCCACCTTCACTTACGTTTTCAATAAAGTTGATGACAACATTTTTGTTCACATAACTACATACTTAATCAGCCTAGAGACATGTCGGGGTTTTACCAATTAAAACCGCATGGTGGCTTTGGCCGTCACATGTAGAATGGGTCCGGGATTTCTAGTGTCTCTACTTAGTCACATGGTGGTAGGTATGTCCATGGTTGAAAATCAAGGTTATGTATTTGCAGGCTCTTTTGAATCGTCAACAAGCTTCTTCCGCGTCCTTTCTTATTGCCTATCGTAAATCGATTTTCATTCTCGCTATCGCCTACATCTTTGATTTATATTATTTCTTATTCTAAGAGCAAGAGCATACATATATAAAATCACGACTGTTCCCCTTGGAAGTAGGCAGAAGCGACAAAACAAACAACCGCCTGCTATGATCCTTACATCCCTATGCTTCATTCTCGTTTATGCACGTACGTCAGCTGCGAGTAACAGAGTAACACGCGTCAGACGCTTCTGAAAAACATTAACAATTAGGTCAGTGTATGTCCTGCTAGGTGACCTACTAACAGATCCGTATTGTCGTTTCAGAGCTAGAGCGTGCGATAGCAGAGCGAGCCCGTCGCCGGGAGCAGGCGGAGCAGGTGGTGGAGGAGCCGGAGCCGGGCGCCAGCCCCGCGCTGCAGCAGCTGCGCGCGCGCCTGCGCCACGCCGCGCCCGCGCCCGCCGCCTCCGCGCACTGAGCGCCCCTGTGTCTACCAAACGTACCTTTACCGCGGTCGCTGTGAGAACAGGGGTGAAATTGCCGCTATATTGTGACGTTTCAACTGTCATACTAACGTCACTTGCGACACATGTACAGTCAGGGAGAAATACTGTTTTTTAGATTGACACGCTCACGTAATTTTCCCATATTGTAGCCGATTCTGACGATTGATATTTATACGGAAAATTTTAATTGATAGCCAATTTGCCAAACAACCCTTTGACCTGACTGTACATTTGAAGTAAGTACGTCCTCGTTCGAGACCAGTCCTGTTCTTATTTTGATCACAAAGTCCACTCCGCAACACCTCACCTGCCAACTTCAATCATGAATATCCTGAAACCTTTTTTGTTGATCCGCTCCTCCACAAACCTCATAGTTCTGCTGATGGGACATCGGTAAACAACCCAACCTTTAAGATTGGCTAGTTTTGTGCAAGAGCTGTTACTGTATTGATATTTAATAATCCTCTTTGGTACTCAGTACAGCAATAACATAAAAAAAAACTAAATTATTGTTAGATCAGTAGTCGCACATCATGAATGTTGTCTGTGATTAGCGCCATCTTTGTGTAATAGTACGTAACTCTAACTAACATAGTCACATTGTTCAGGGTGATGGTCACATTGAGGAACTTGGTCGGGATCGGGGCCCTAGGTGGAACTATATTGAAGTTAAATATTTCAAGGGTTAAAAATAATGATATAAAAAAACGGGATTGAGGAATCGGAAGTGCACTGTAATTATAAGCATTGAGCGAGTGTCGCGGAAGGTGTGAGTGATACGCTTTGATTGCCAAAGCTTGATTGATTATAACAATCGGTTATTTTATTAAGTAAGTCGAACAGCTATGCTTTAATCTTTTTTTCAACGAAAAAGGTCACTTAAAGTGTCACAAAATTGTAAACGGTAGCGATTTATTTGTTATTTACTATTATTAACATGAGTGTTAGTTACATGTTACTAACCACTCATAGTATTGATTCGAACATTATTATTTTTATTTATGCACACAATTATTTAATTTTACTAATACGTAATATATCGAACAACTATATGACTGAGGAATCGACTGCGTGTGTTGTAATAATAAATAGGGGTAATGTCGACTTCAAGCAAGAGATTATAAATATTTTTCTAAACTTTTTGACGTCACAAATCTTAACAATTCGTAGCGTTCATTCGTAAGCATTTACTGTTCTTGTTGTACTCTGTAACTTATCTGTCGCTGTATTGTCTAGAGATAACTGTCAAAGTAATAATTGTAATAACTATTTTATGACATTAAATATTATAGAGAGTAGATAGATGTTTGCAATTTACAGATGTATGGATTTAGAAATATTAAAATATAATACATATTTTATTGTCAGAGTAGAAATCTTATGAAAAGTAGAGTGGATCCTAAATAGAGTACCCGTACTTACATATTAATGTTGAAAAATATATTCATACATTACAAGCCTAATCAATAATAATTGTGAATTTAACAAATAGCTTTATGGGCACATAATAAATAATATAAAATGTCTAATTTTCTACAGATCCTTGCACCTCATCGGCCTTTCTTAGTATTGACTCCAATGAATAGTTGACCAGTGTATTAGAATTTGAAGTGTTCATGAAAGTGATAGAAAAGTATTTTTATATATTTGAGACGCCTGGAGGTGACTGCAGGTTTTCAAAGTTTAATCGATATTCGTAGTAACCCCGAAGATACATTAAAATATTCACTACACCTAGTAGATGTTAAACAATTAATAAATTAGTAACATTTACTTTAAGATAGAGTTATTTAAAATGTCTAGAGGTTATAGTGATTCAGTCGCCATCTGCCGAATGATTTGAAGCTTGCTATTTATACATTTTGATGAATCTCTGAGTAATAATGTTCGACCTTCTAGTATTTGTATTGCAATTAACTTATATATTCATCAAACATTCTTTAAATCTCGCTATGTAAACTTCATTTAACATAATATACTTATTATGTTCTCTAGTGTGCCTATTTATATAAACTTGTTATTTACTTTCAGAGTATGAATTATTTATAATTATAAGTTAGATTGTAGTAGGATGACGATTCTCACAATGATACCAAAATTACAAAAAAAAATGTAGATAACTATCATTCCACTTGTTATTCTTTCACTTGCTATGATTTCTTTGTCAAAATGTTTCCCTTTTCTGTTAAGATTATTGTTAAGTTATTGTAACTTAGTACAAAGTGGCTCCTTCATGAATGAAGGATAGTTATAGGCTTCGGAAGCTGCATCGTGGCCATCTTAAGTGCGACATTATTGACGAAAGTAGTGTTTAAGTAAACTTACTCTTTGTATTGATAGTATGACATGGAACCTGTATGAAAATGATTTGCATAGTCAAATAAAAATGTTTTAGAATATTTTCTTTGTTTTTAGTTTTACCTTAATTTACCAAAAAACTGTGTTAGTCTAACCGGATGCTAAGCTGAATGCCAGTATTTTACATGGAATGCCTATCTGATCTCCATAACCCAGTTAGTAGGTACTGGGTTATACGATACTCCTTAGGGTCGCAAGCGATCGATGGTAGAATGGATTAGTCGAAAGAGGAAACTATCGATCGACGTCGACTAATCCATTCTACCATCGATCGATTGGTGAGGTAACACCCTTAGTAAGATGGTTCTCAGATTTCCAGGCCACTGACTACCTCTTACGACTTTTAAAGATCTACAAATGACAGCCGGGAGCAACGGCTTAACGTACTTTCCGAGGCACGGAGGAAACTCTGTATGTAATGAACCCATCCACGGACCAACCTAGGCAAGCGCGGTTTAACCCAAAGATCGACCCGAGTGTCTGTAATTATTTAGCCACGAGCTCCTTCCTCTAAGTACAATCTAAAGGGTCAAAGATAATTGGTAAGCGAAACTCTGCAATCGTTTTCGGCATATCCAATCATGAGAAAACAAAAAATATGTGAATCTAATGGGTATAAAATGAGACCTTTAACGAAGCCGAAAGGCACTTGTTCTGCCCGCCATTGCGAGTTTTTTTGCTCTGGACCATACCTGGGAACCTTCTAGTTACGAAGGTATTAGAGGGGAGTGGTACCACTACTTCTCAAGTTTAAATAAAAATACAAGTTTTGTGTGTTCTGTACTGTTTAATTCATCAGCACAATGTTTTAAGTGCGTTACATTGACTCCTGAAAATTTCCTTCCATCCTTTGGTTCAATGACCGCACGAAGTATCCGTCAGGATTACGAAGTTTCACTAGAATTTTTTTGACCTTGTATAGTGGTACAAGCAATCGTACAGGGGGAGAGGCTTATCTAACATACAAACCACCGGAAGCGTACCCACAAATCTTCACTCCGTACCAAGGTACAGTCAACCGCAAAAAAAAACATGAAAACACTTTCAATGTGAAGGCGCCTTTCTGGAGTAGCAGTAAGAGTGGTTTCGGAGTGCAAGAATCACCACTTAGGTGACTGTATTAGCAATACACTCTTCGGTGATATTGCCATATTTGTATCTGGTAGTGCAGATGATCATGATATGGCTGCTACGCCATGCTAGCATATAATATCCTCTTAAGTCCTCCAGTGGCCCGAAAGTCTGGCAACCAGTCTTACCAAGAGGTATCGTACTACCAGTACTAACTGGGTTGTGAAGGTCAGATAGACAGTCGCTCCATGTGAAATAATGATATTTAGCCGCATCCGGTTAAACTGGAAGCCGATCCTACCATCATCTGCCTAGCCTTTTCCCAACTATGTTGGGGTCGGCTTCCAGTCTAACCGGATGCAGCTGACTACCAGTATTTCGGAAGCCGATCCTAACATAGTTGGGAAAAGGCTAGGCAGATAATGAAGTCCTCTACTGGAACCACCCTAAAAAAACAATTAAACGAAAAATAAATCATATATCGCAACATTGCAAGAGTGACAAGTCTAAATCGATTAGACATCAATTAGGTAACACTTCCCGTTGTAATTAAATGAGGCGCCAGTACCGTGCGCCTTTATTTTGACATTAGTTAAGTGCTGTTGAACAAAATTTAACATAATTTACGTCATTACGTAGTAAATGCTCTTAAGCAGTGGTCACATGGGGTCTTGGGTTCGATTCCAAAGATTTTCCATCAGGAATTTCTAAGTAGCTACCCGAAGTCTGGGTTCGTGTCCGGTTGATAGCAATAGGCTCGCCCCCCATTAGGTTAATAAACTGGTGGTATCTGGGTGTGATACCAACAGGCTCACCGTACACCCCAGCCTTACCCGTCGGGGAATACAGGTGTGATGTTTTGTGATGTTTACGGTTCAGTAAATAGAGTGAAGGTATCTACTTAGGTGCTATTTACTTAACAGTATCGATAGCAAAATACTGCAAGCGTCTGTTTGGCTCTGGGCGTATGCCAAATGCCAGTGTCATTTGATTGACGAATATACGCTTTTCTTGTTACACTTTCGAAAACTTTGAGAAAATGTAACTAGTCCATAGAAATCTATAGCATGTGAGTGTGACACATTGAGAATATCAATACCATACCGGCTCTATATTGACGTTTGAAATAGTTTTTGTATTAAGTGTTCAAAATGTAGGTACTATAGCAAATAATGGTGCTGGTGGATATATATGGACAGTCATACTGAAGTGATTTTCATTGTGGAAACCTTGTGATTGTATCGTGATTACATGATTTCTGATGTAGTTAATGTGTATGCCGCTTTAAAAAATACTGTTACCTACTATGACGGAAGACGACTTTTCAAATGACACGAGCAGCCAATTACCTGCGTTGCATTAATATCATCAGTTATTGAATGCATCGAACGTATTATTAGCGAATAATTAGTTGGGGAAATTCGTCGAGTTGTTGGAGCGTAAAACGCTTTCGTTTTCTTAGGACACGGGAGACACGTCCACCGGCGGTCAGCGAGTGGAGACTCCACCCCGGCGCTCGCGGCTTCATGAGCGTGCCGTAACGCGCCCTCGTTCAGTCCACAATCGAACTCCTTTCGTGCCTCACGTTCACGTACAATGTAAATAGTGCGTAGCACGTTGTTACCCGTAACAGTGATTAAACCAATATGTTTAACAAGAAACTTTGTTTTACGTTAATAGCATTATTAGTTATTAGTAATGTTGTTTGCGGGAAGAAAACTAAAAAGAATAAACGGCCCAAGGGTCAAGAGGACACATCAACCACCATACAACCTAATGTGGTCGCATATTCAACTTTTGGATTTAATGATGTTGGTTCCTACGATGGGTTTGTACCGACCTCGCCGGATTATGCCACCTTCCTGAGTGGTGGTAATCAGAATCAAGAATCGTCTACAAGATTATACGCTCCCGCATTTCCCAGTTCCTTGGACTCATCAGGATTTGGTGGGAATTATGGTCCTCAGACTTTTGACGGTCACTCCTTCGGCGGTAACGAAGACAACATGGGACAACCCGGTATGTTACAGTATTCATCTAGTTCTATGAACTTTTTTAACAATCCCAATTTGGGCACAACTGGCGAACAAAATAAAAATATTGATTCTGAAGATACTAATGGGCAAAATGCAGAAGATTCTGATGCACCAGTGTACGGCACTAAGATAAACTCTCGACATAAGTACAGAGCCATCAATCCGTTTAATAATACTGAGCTCAATGTGTTTAATAATGGTTATAAAAATTTAGCAGACGAGAAATATTTAAATTTTCCTGATGTAGAGTCAACTCATGAAAATAAACCTACATTTAGCGAATCCAATGGTAATTATCAAAATGCCAATTACAATGTTCAAAATTATGATCAATCAGAAAATGAGGACTTTGGGAAACCAGCATCCTCCAGTGTACATAATAATATACTAAATTTTCCAAGAGTTGTGGATTTTACAAATTTAAATCCATACCAGACCGAATTAGATACTAGTCAGTTTTTCTCTGGAAACAATCAACCACTGACTTCACAAAAGGCCATGAAAAACACTCAAATGGAAAATAGTTTTTCTAACACCTTTAATTATAATAAAAACAATAACAAGTTTATGGATACCTCGCCAAAATTAGCAGATCATTACAATATGAAAAATAATGAAGAATCTAGTGATAAGTCTGTAGTAAAATCAAATTCATATTTTGATCAAGATGCAACTTATAACCATGTTAACACACGCCATAAAAGTAATGCACAGGCTAATAAACCTGCTGAACAAAAAAAGAAAATCAAACATAAGCCTGCGTGGTCTTCTGGAAACTATAGCAATGACTTTACAAATTGGAAGGATTCCTCTATAAAAGGCTATGGATATTCCACAAATTATAGTAATATGAATTTCAAATATGATGTCAGTGAACCAAAAAAACCTTTTAATCATGATGAAATAGTACCAGCAAGTAGCAACGTAGTTGATTTGACAAATTATCAATATCCGGAAACAGATTATACGAATTTTAAGAAATTGCCAGAATTTAATGAAGATGATGATTACAGTAGCGTTTCTTACAAAGATAAAACTAGAGCAAGTGACTATTTAAATCAATTCAAGAATTCCTTCAGTACTGTCCCGACTACGACATCATATTGGGGGACTGGTTTCAAATCTGCAGATTATTCATCCTTTAGAGATCATCCAAAGAAAACCCATTACAGTGAAATTAGCAGCGATACCGTCGTTAACATACCGAAAAGACCACATAAATTAAGCTACCCAAAAGCTACAGAAACCAAATTGTCTGATTGGCCGCATGCGCATCACAGCAGACCTCACAAACTGAATAAACCAACCAATGATTGGCAAAAAGATTTGTTCGACACAAGATACAAATCTGAAGAGGATTTGCTGGGTCTTAGAACACATGATACGTCGCACCCAACATATTTACCAACATTCAAGCCCAGTAATAACGTTTTTGACAACGACAATGAGTTCAAAAACCTAGTTGAAAAATGGAGACAGTCTTACTTGAAGACGAAATATAAAGATGTGCCAGTTCGAGATTATGAAAGTTACGGATCCGAAAATAAACCAATGCATGTGCCGATACCGAAACCATACCCGGTAAGTGATACATCTTTTAATGTTTCTAATAATTGATGTAAATGATCATGATGATAATTAACAATGTCTGTTTAGCTATTTATGTGTATAATTGAGCAAAAAACCTATGATATGATGGAATGCGGATCGGAAAAGCAGACAAGTCACGTCGCGCACTAATTTCCTCGGTCTTGGCCAGTAAAATGATGCGCGCTCGTGCGCCCAGGAGAAATCATGTAATATAATACTTCATCGGGAGTATAAACTATACATGTGATGGAAGTAGGGCTTTGCGCACATGGTGAGATATAGTAAATGTACTTGGAAAGTCTTATGACGCGAAAAGAAATAAAATATGAAAATAAAATTGTGTAAGTGCACCTAGATCGATGGTTTAACGAGTAGTTGGCCGTCGATAATGAGCTCGACGACCCCCCTGGAGTCACGCTACATTAGCTGCTATTGTAAGTAGTGAAAGCAATAACTGGTCAGCTTATCTTCTGTTAAGGTCTAGGTACTAGCAGATTATATCAAATCTTAAATAGCTTACAGCCAAATGTTTGTAATAAAATGATCTGAGACCCTGTATTTGCGTTTAAAAGTCGAACTTGGCAAAATTTAACGAAAAAAGACGAGAAAGCTTCATCTGTAATTTGATGAAAACGATGGTTATAAATAATAATCACACAAAATTAGCATGAAACGTTGTTTATTCCTAGACGAGGTGCTAACGTGTAAGTGATCATAACCAAGCTGACATGAAAGTCAAAACATTAGCTGCTAATCAGCGTACACGCTGCGCTGAACTCGTTAATGAAAAGGCAAGCAAGCACGCATCACACTGCCACCGAGGGTTTCGTAGATACATACTAGGGAAACTAAAATGAAAATCTACTAGGTGTTTAGGGGGAGAATATTATGTAAAGGCAAAAATGGTTTTAGTGAGGAAGTACGTGATATATCGTTGAAGACTGACTAACTTTAGATCATGGTATGTAACACTGTTTTAAGCTTTCACGGTTTACAACTAAACTTATACTGTCTCTTACGGGATATCTTCCGTGATTGTTCATTATTTTGAGCTCTCGATGTAACCCGCGATCACGGCGCTTGCAACAGCGTCGAAATATCGGGAGATCAAAATAATGAACAATCACGGAAGACATCCCTTAAGTGACAGTATAAGTTTTCTTGGTATATATTTGTGGAATTTAACCCACCGTCCCCAACTTATGTAACCCTAATGAAACTGTATACACCATAGCATGTGGTCGCTCACCATAACAACGTACTTTACCTTGTAACTTGCATGGCATGCATTATTCGTAGTACTCACAATTTCACTTTTTACCATTCCTTCGATTTCGGTGCAAGTAGAGCAGTAACAGATAGTTTGTATGCATTGTTAGAAGGACAGAAGAAAGTGTTTAGCGTTCGTGATACATAAAATATGTTCTTACTTTTACTAGGCAATAAGTACTAGCATAATAAATCTAAAGAATCACTTGTTAGATCGGTGAACCGATAAAATTGTATTGTAGACAGGGACTTGGAAAATATTTTTAATTGGAACTGATTTAGATGTTTGCGTGTTGTGATACTTTCTTGTGTTTCTATCAAATGTTTAATAGACATTTATTAATTGACTTTTAACGTGTTGAAGCCCCCAAAGAATACTTCATAAATTAAAAATGTTACCTCATATGTCAGTGAAAGAACTTATTAGCTCGTTTCAATTAACAACAGTAGAAAGACTGGGTTTGTTAATCAAAGCCATCAAAGCACTAGACAATAATTATTATAATACAGAACTTATATAGTAATAAGCGGGTTGTGTAGAGCAAACATAAACTTGCAGATAGAAGTCCCTCACCCGGTAATAGTTCCGGTGCCGCGTCCGTTCCCGGTGCGGGTGCCGGTCTCTCGGCCGGTCGCGGTGCCGGTCCTCCGCGAGATCACCGTGCCTATCATCAAGCCGGTGCCCTACCCCGTCTACAAAAAGGTTCCCTACCCGGTAGAGAAGCTAGTCCCTGTGCCTGTTGAAAAAGAGGTTAGTGTCCTCGATGTTGTACAGGGCAGATGTGCACGTATTCAAGTGTACGTGTCAATGAGACAAAGCGCTTCAGTTTACGCAACGGTACCGCAACGATTTCGCGGTCGACCACGTTTACTTAGCCATTAGATGCAGAATTGACTACGTGGAGCTGTTGGTGGTAGTACATACCACAGTTGTTCATTAGGCAGGGTACCTCACAGTACTTGTGTTAACTTTGCATGTTTTGCTTCTATCGAATTGAAGATCTTTCACGGAAATCTATGAAAATTATTCCTTTACACGGTTAATGATTTTAATTGTCCCCACATTCAGCTTGTTGCATGAAGACTATATAATTATTTCCTTCGTAATAGTAGCGTAGAGCATGCAAATTATATGACATTAGAGAAGCAAATTGAAATGTTTAGCACCTTGAACTACGTGCGTGTGACTGAGTAACAATTGCTTTTGTGTCCGAATGATATTGTAATATGTGTGATTCAGGTGGCGGTGCCGGTGGAAAAGCCCTATCCAGTACACATTCCCTACGTGAGGCCCGTTTTCCACCACACGAAGCCAGTGCATGAAGACCCTGAGAACTTAGAAGAGGATGACTATATGCGTCGCCCCGAGATAAAGAAACCTTCACAGTATAAGAAGAGACCTTATGGGTAACATCTGTCTTCTGTAACAACTTTCTACTTTGATTATCCACTTTCATAGTAGTTTTAAATATGGAGTTACTTATTGCCTGAAAGCTTCGTAAAAATCCTCTGGCAACTATGATGTTGCTTTCTTGGAAAATGAACTTTTGAATTCATATCCGTCCGTCCTTAACTGTCCAGTTAAGGGTTGAATAGTAAAAGGGGTCGTCTTCTAAATCTGGTGAGGTTGAGTTTTAGAGAGTTCAAATATTTTCTTCTCTGCTACTGCTTCTACTACATAATTTAATACACTGAATTTAGTAAAACTGGAAAGTTTATGTTAACTGATTGGGGCTGCAATTTTTACAATACTCACATACCTTTTGCGGCAATTACCAATCGTTTGTCAAATAACGTTGTATAAATTAACACGATTAAATCATATTTTACATAATTATGCAAACTTGTGAGCAGTAACGCGTGTCGGTAACGCACGATAGATGCGATTGAAGTTCATAGACTTCAACTCGTAATTTTCAAAGGGACACGCACATGACTATTTCTTTCCTACGTAATACCGTCTCTCTGTGCAGAACTAAGTAACTATAATAGATAGATCGATTACTAACCGAGGAGAATTGAATAAAAGACCCGGGAAGACTATTAAATCGAATTTCGGTTAAAACACTTTTCGCCACAAATTTTTGACGTCTTTTCTAAAAACACAAGGCAAATAGCGGTTTTCTAATTTCAAAACCTTTGATGATTTTACCACGTCATGACAGGCTATCGTTTAGAAACTTAATCAAACATTCTGTGTGTTGCAGTACCCGAAACAGATCACGAAGGCCGTCTCGCGCAAGTTACCAGGACCGCAACAGGAGGCGGTGGCCCGACCGCCGCCGCCCTTCGCTCCACAACCCTGAGTACAGACATCACTCCAAACCTTCGGAGTTCCACTCCCCCCCATACAAGCATCGCGACTACGAACGCGAGGAAGACGAAGACCACAGTGATTATGCCCTGTATTGTAGGAGAACAGGGAACTGCTGATCATTCAAAAACCCTCCCTAACACAGTGATGAAAGACTGCTTACGTATAAAAACCCCACTTTATTTAAATTAAGTTCTAACCAATGCATTTGTACCTAGATCTTTTCTCATATTTTGCGTTTTATGTTCCATCGTTTAGGGAACTTATAAAATGTCAAAGTATTTATTTTGAGCATGATCCTTGTTGATTAGTTAACTCTGTGTTAGAGAATTCGTAGAGTAAGTTTTTCGATTGGTGTTGAAAGCCACTGTGCCAAATAATCTTGTGTATGTACCTACCCTTTTGTATTTTTATATGTTTTTACTTAGTTTAAGTCCATTGTTAACTCGTCTTATTTTGTATAGTAGTTGTAATTATTTATCGATTAGCCAGTAAATTGATTTCGAAACAACTCTTGTTTTTATAGATGTGTTGACAATTACGCAAATACCATCTTCACTGAGAAAACTATGGTTCGGAAACTATAATGATAGTTTCAAGAGGCAATTATTGGTAATTATTTCAATGTATTTATGTGGAATACGTGTTTAGTTGAGGAGATCAGTCAGTTGCGCATGGGCGCCCGCTTTTACCAACGCTTCGATAAGCAGAATGCGCCTTACGCGTTAACAGAGAGAAGTAATGCGACGCGAGACGTTCCTGCCTCACAGTTTATTGTCCGCGCATATCAGATATTTACAACTACTATCACAAGTCGTTAACGTAGTAAGATGAATAATCTGTTCATGTATATTTAATGAAGACTTTCTAGCTGTTTAATATCAATCATCATCACATTCATCGGCTAGTAGCTCCAATTAAGTGATTAGGGTGCTAGAATAGGCAGAGTGGTCTTAATTTCAATACAGGGTGTAAACGGATCCTTCACGAAGCCGTCAACCAAGCATTCTGTACATCCAACTAAGTAACTCTACGCAAAAATTATTGCTGGGAAACGAATTTTTTTTTTGGGGTCCAAAATCACATTTTACGGTAAAACTCAATATAATGCGCTCAAAACTTATTGCTGATGGATGCTTTGAATAATAAACGGGTCATGGAGGTAATTGAAGTAAAGTTAGAACCTTAAAAAGTAGTATTTAAAACAAAAACTTGTGAAAAAGTTGGAACTTTGACCCCTAATATCTCCGAAACTAGAAGGTTCCCAGGTATGGTCCACAACAAACAAATGATCACAATGACGAGGAGAACAAGTGCCTTTCGGCTTCGTTAAAGGTCTTTTTGCACCCTTTATGTGACGAAATGTCAACTGGGCTTTACATACCTACAGACGTACTTAAAAACGGGTGAATGACATTTATTTAAAACACAGTGAAATAAGATGATGTTTCGATGGGAAAACCCGAAATCCACGCGGGGGAAATCACTCGCAATCGGTATTTATGCGGAAGTAATTGATGTTTTATTAGGAGTGGTTTTTCCTTAAGTTATAAGTTGTGTTGACTATTTCATTGGTCTAGTGGTCGCTAGCGCCATTGCTGAGCATGAGGACCTGGGTTCGATACCCAGATCGGGCAAAGTGTTATTAGGTTTTTCCATCAGGAATTTCTCAGTTGCAGCCACGGAGGATTTGCTCCCGGTTGATGGTAATAAGCTCACCCCCTATTATTTATTTATTTAACAATTTATGTACACACTAAATACAGAAAAGAAGAAAGGAACAGAAAATAGACACAACAGATAGAACAGATTATATTACATGTGACTTACAACATAACTTGCGAAATGTGGATGTACTATAAGGTACACCTCTGCCTAACCCTTCGGGGATTACAAGTATGTTATGTTATGTAAAGTTATAGGACTTCAGACGCGACTTGTGTAAGTATCACTTGAAAAGTTAAAACCGTGAACTGAGGGTTGGTTCTACTAAAAACTACTGTCGATTCATTTGGAAGGTTATTTGGACTAATATCATGAAGAGAAGAAAAATCATGTAAGAGGAGGTACCTAAGAGGGCGTAATTTGGGAGAGGGTAATACCCAGATGTGAGCTGTGAATGGCAGTTTTAATAACGCCTGGTGTTTCTCAATTAAGAGGGAACAGGCGCTGCGATTCACCAAATTTTGACGAAATCGACTTTCATATTCCACTTTTTAGGGTTCCGTAGCCGAATGGCCAAAAACGGAATCCTTATAGATTCGTCATGTCTGTCTGTCTGTCCGTATGTCACAGCCACTTTATTCCGAAACTATTAAGACTACACAGTTGAAACTTGGTAGGTAGATGTATTCTGTGAACCGCTTTACGATTTTTATACAAAAATTAAGACTGTGTAGTCCTATTCAATTCCTGTTGATGTACTATTCAATGCATCCATCAACAGAAAGTTTTGAGCGCGTTACATTGAGTCCTACTCCTACCGTAAAATCGTAATATATCACTCCAAAAAAAAGAAATTCCCCAGCAATAATTTTCGCGTAGAGTTACTTAGTTTGATGTACAGCTTGGTTGATGGCTCCGTGAAGGATGTGTTTACACCTATCAGATCACAAAAGTGACTGGAAGGAACAAACTGAAGGAGAGAGCCATAGCCAAGTTTTCTTTCTCTCTCTTTGTTACGTCTACTTACAGTAAATTGTGATTTTCTTATTTTTATTTTTGAAAAAAGGGTTCGTTTGACGATTCCTAATTTTAAATTATTTCAATTGACCTTAATAATGTCCCCGTATAATCCTTGTTTTTCCTTCGTTAATGTTTAAAAAATATATAGAAGGACCTTACAAAACAAGAAAAACGAAACTAAATCGGATTTGTAATCGTCGATGTCTTAATGAACTTATTTACATGCAACATATGGGTAGCATAAGTAGTTAGGCAGAAGAAAATCTATATAAATCAAGTATCTCGACTTGGCTCGCGAGTTTGTCGACATGTGGGATGTGGACTCAGCGAACATTGTGTCGGTAGCCTTATCAGCCCATGGCTTAATTGTCATGACCCTCAATCAATACCTGAGGAGGCTCTTGTTAGGCCGTTGGATCAAGGGCTTGATTCAGAAAGCGGTACTCCTGGACACGGCTTGTATTGTTAGGAGGTTCTTCTCTCTGGAGCCCTGATCGCCGGTACCCTGTTCCCGATAGCGGTGGGCTACAATTTTTATATTTTTAAATATTTTTATTTAATTAATAAGTATTTAAAAATGTATTCGATTTGTAGGTATTGAAATAAATAAAGGAAAAATTATACAGCTATTTATTATAAATGCTAAAGTTTGAATAGATGTTTATTACTTAATCACGCGAAATAGCTGAACGGATCAGAATTAAATTTGGCACAGAGATAGATTATAGTCAGGAATAAAACACATAGGCAATTTTTATCCCGAAAGTACGATCCCGTGGGCAAACCCCGACCTCCACGCGGGCGAAGCCGCATGCATAAGATGGTATTCATCTATACGAAGAGGGATGTAAATCTGTGTAGACTCTCGGAGATTCATCTTCCCATGGTTCTCACATTTCCACAGATCATTTCACAACAGATAAACGTACTTATTGCGAACCGGAGTTTGCAATAAGTACTTACATTTAATCTCGGCTGCTCCGAGCCCTACTGACTTCGAAGCATCGTGCAGCAAAATGTGATCAGAAAGAATCAATAAGTGGTTGTTTCTTCACTTACTCAATAACTGTAAATCTATGGATGTTGATACAAACGTGTAAAAAAACGCCTCTTCATCATGAATTAAAATGGATTGGTTATAAGTACAGTCGCCAGTACATTAAGCTACCCGAAACCGTCATTTCTCCAAATTAACCATGAACCTAATGATATAGAAAATCTATTAAAGAAATTTGACAGATCGTATTTTTTTTTTTTCGGTGTTAAGTAAGTAAGTATTTATTTGCATAAAATGTGGCATATACAGGATGTTATAAAAATGTTATAGAGCAGGACACATTCCGCCATAATAATAGCATGCAAAATATTTTTTTTACACAAGTAAGGTACAATAAAATGAACAACATAGGTACGTACCTATTTAACATAGATATCTATACATAAATCTCCTCTAATATAATTTATGAATAATTGAAAGATACTAAGCACACCTAAACCATAAGCAAATCTAAATACTCGTTGTAGCTTGATGTGCTGGCATCTGTACGTAGTATTAATTTCATGCCGTTTTGCGCAACAGTTTGCCGCTTTTTGAATCGTTAGAGGTGAGACAAATGTTATGAGACAAATATCCTGAAAGTTTCAGGAATACGAAAAAAATCTGTTGCAAGTTTTGACTCCTACATACTAGCTAACATCATCATCTGCCTAGCCTTTTCCCAACTATATTGGGGTTGGCTTCCAGTCTAACCGGATGCAGCTGAATACAAGTACTTTACATGGAGCGACTGCCTATCTGACCTCCACAACCCAGTTAGTACTGGGTAATATGATACCCCTTGGTAAGACTGGTTGACAGACTTTTTGGGCCACTTACTAACGACTGTCAAAGGTCTACAAATGACAACCGGGACCAACGGCTTAACGTTCTTTCCGAGTCAAGGAGGAAACTCGGTATGTAATGGGTGGTCACCCATCTACAGACCAACCTAGGCAAGCACGGCTTAACCTAAAGATCGACCCGAGTGGCTGTTATTATTTAGCCACGAGCTCGACATACTAGCTAACAAGGCGAGTAAAATAAAAAAACTTGTAAAAAACCCTTTCGTTCAGATTCTTTGAAATAGTAGAGCCAGGTCACCTACTACAGATGTCTGTAATCGAAACCTTGTGAGATCTAAGTAAGTAGCCACTAGACTTATTACTTACATTTTGTTCACATGACATAGTTATTGCTACTGTGTCACGAGAGAAGATAGCCAAGATAGATAGTGACATAGTTTCCGTCCTTTTCCACTACCTAACAAACATATGACTAATATCTACCTAAACTGGTCCCCGACACAAAATAAGCTCGAGGTGCGTTTTTTTTTTACCTATCATAATAGGTATAAATAATAAATTAGAATAAAATTATGAAACATGATGTTTACGTGTCAAACGGGAGAACATACCTACTCAGCGCACGAGTCCAGTAGATCATCGCTCGCAACAGGGTGTGTAACTACGTCATCCGTCATAATACTGAATAATATTTTTATTTTTAAAATCTCATCAATTCCTATTTTTTTTAATGAATGAAGTAGTCATTGGATACATGAAGTGGGCTGCCGTTGTAAGACGACAAAAAAGTCACTGTGTATGAAGACTATACATTGCATGCTAATTTTTTGCATGAGAATGTTCCGGCAAATATTATAGTGATCGGCAAGTTTCGGGAAAGTACCTAATGCTTTTTAACTCTTCTTCAAGGTTTGTGTACATACAACATCTCACTATAAATGATATATTTGAAGAATGGATTCCTAAGTCGCAAGATCTCCAAGAGGAACATCTAATTTTCGCACACGGAGCACTCCACGTATGGGAAAATTAGTTTACGCTGCCTTTTCTGCTAATAGTTACGGCGCGCAGGTGTAATTGCTCTCATAATTATGGCAGGGGGTGACGTAAAGTGCGCTTGATTTGGACAAAGCGAGTAATTTAATAACACTCAACACCGCACTATTCAGGGACAGCGGTTGGTGGTCACGACTAGACGAAAATGGCCGAGATCTTAATGTAAAATGCTTTTATTCTGAGGATGCACTTTTCTGAGAAGCTTCGTCGTAGCAATAGGTAATAGGTAACATCGGTAGGTAGGTATACAATTACATTTAATTATGTTTGAACTCTGACGTCGGTGACACAACAAGTTATTGTTTACTAGTAAAGGCAATTAGTTTTATGACTCTACTTTTCTTACCTCAACAAAGGAACCGCTGATGTCAGAATCCAAAACATCCGATTCCAGAGGAATAGGAAGGGTCTTGAATAGAGTCGGTACGGTATGATAGAGGTCAGTATAAAGAAGCGGAAGGTTGGATAGCCCTGCGAACGATTCTTGCTAGGTCCTGTGGTCTCCAGAGCGCCACGCTGTGGTAAACTGAGTCACCCAACCAAAAACACTTTTTTTTGCAAAAAAAACCGATTCCCATTAAAAAAAACACTAAAAAGTGGAGAATAACTTTACTTTGTAAAGTCGGTGGCATAAACAGTCAATGGAACAAACAAAAGTCACCTACTTTTTTTTTGCAAAAATATATTTATTTTACCCTTTTTAGTTGTTGTGAAGTATCAATTTTACATTGTAACTAGAAGTTATTAGCACATCATCCACATTGAGAAATAAGAAAAAATGCATATTATGGAGGATAACTCATACGTACCTAAGCAAAGTTAATATTTATATTCTTCTACCAAATGAAAAAAGAATAACTTAAATGGGACCAGTAATCGCGGAGAAATCGGTGAACAGCCATGAAAAAAAGATGCTGGGGGTAAACACAACAACATCCTCCTTTTTTAGAAGTCGGTTAAAAAAGCTTCTGTCTACAACTTTAAAGAACAACTTTTTTGCTTAAATTTTATGACCCTTCTGTAAATAAACTGGTATTTACATCAAATAGCAATATTTAAAGAAACATAAAAAGATTCCGACGAATAGAGAACCTCTCCTCCTTTTTTGAAGTCGGATTAAAAATTAAATACCAGAGGTGCATTAGTACTGGATGCAGGTACGTACAGGTCACAAAATCAACATGAAAACAATTTGATTGTATCCTGTAGCTGTATTTATGCGAAAATAACTTTGTTTGTCTGCCTGCCAGCTCATCAATTTGGATGAAAGGCATACATACGAACATACCACCTAGAGAACTTTTTATCTCGTTATTACCTATTTGCCCGTTTTCTTGTGGGTTAATTTCTGACATCCATGCAGGCGAAGCTGCGGGCAATTTATAAGTTACTAAATAATGATTAATCGCAATTATATGAATTTGAAGATTTTATGTAAGTGGTTCTGTATTAAGTGTGTGATTTGATGTGATCAACCTTTCCTGCTTTAGGAACGATTTCAAGAAAATTAAAGAGACAAAAATAATCTAAATATATAAAAGCGAAAGGTCACTCACTCAATCATCACGAAATATCGAAAACCGCTCGACTTGTAAAGATGGAATTTGGCAGGGAGGTAGTTTATAGGTAGTAGACGTAGGCAATGAACGGATTTTGCGACAGGGCCGGATTAAGGAGGTCTAAGGGCTCTCGCAAGTTTGTATGAAACTCCTTCATTTTTTGCAGTGGCGTAGCGTGGGGGTTTGCCGCCCGGGGACGACTGTAATTTTGGCCGCCCCCTCTAATTTCATAATTAGTCAATAAAACGTATGAAAGAGTCAAAATAGAAAGCATTTTTTAAATTATTTATAAATGTTATTCTATAAGTTTTTTTTCAAAGTAAAATCTTTTTTATACACAATTTCATTCTAGAAAGGAGATGTTGGATGAGATGACGAGTAATTAAGAGTTAGAGAGGTATGGAAGAGAAAGACATACTGCGCCGATCCCTAATGAATTGGGATAAGAAGGGCAAGAGAATGATGATGATGATGATCACTCATTCGTATGTATGTAGGTTTGTCATGTTCAATTGCTAATATAGCTAATACCTAGTGTATAAGGTTTGCCGTTCCGGCAATTAACAAAAACAGCGAGTTCAAAAATTTTTAGCACATCGGATAAATTACATTTTATTTTAACTATTCATATAGATAAATAAGTTTCTTTTATCGACCTATGCATAAAAGGTTTAGACTTGAGAGTAAGTAGGATGCAAGAGCGAGCGAAGCGAGCTCGAAAATTTTAGCACCCCACCTCGGATAGGTAACAGATTTTCTTTTCACGATTCAAACAAAAGGAATTTAACATACTTTTTCTACGAATGCATTAAAGATATGGAACGATTAAGAAAACTTAGCTGTAAGAGCGATCGAAGCGAGCTAGAAAATTTTAGCATCCCAGATAGGTTCAATTTTCTTTTTACGATAAATACAGATAAAAAAAGGTAGGCGGCAGGCTAGAAGAATAATGTGCTTGTATGTAGAAAATACAGGGCGGCAGACCGGAATATACGTGAGGCTTGTATGAAAAGCCGCCCCGGACCAGCGGCGTATATTAAGGAAATGCTCTACTTCTTAGTTGTCCTTGTTTTTGGAACATAGTCCCGATGACTATGACCTGATGCTGCCGCCTGGTTCCGCTTGCCGCGTCCTGGCCCTTGCTCTCTGCCGCCCCCTGAAACGCGCCGCCCGGGGCCATGGCCCCCCCAGCCCCCCCCAAGCTACGCCACTAATTTTTTGTGCTACAAACTTGAAATTTGGCAGGGAGGTAGTTAATAGTTAGTAGACGTTCACTAGGAACGGATTTTGTGACAGGACCAGATTAAGGAGGTCTAAGGGCTCTCGCAAAAAGTCATTTAATGTTATACACAGAACGGTACTAGAATAAAATGCGCCCAACAAGGTTCACTTTGAAAAAAAAGTTGTATAGCGCCAAAATAAACCGGAAGGGTGAGCCTATTGCCATCAACCGGGCACAAATCCAGATTTCGTGGCTGCTTCTGAGAAATTCCTGATGGAATAACCCAATAATACTATTATTTATAGTATACTAGCTGACCCGCGCAACTTCGTCTGCGTCACTTAGGGCTATGAAAAATAGATAGTAGCCGATTCTCAGACCTACTCAATATGCTCACAAAATTTCATGAGAATCGGTCAAGCCGTTTCGGAGGAGTACGGGAACGAACTTTGTGACACGAGAATTTTATATAAAAGATTTTACGTGAGGCGTTTCAGGGGGGTCGAGCCGAACCTCACCCAATCTCACAAAATGAATTCTACGCAAGCAAGCACAGTTTACTGTATTTATACTAAACTACGCATTTTGATGAATCTCACGTGAGATAAGGAGGAGGATGAGGGCCAAATCACACGACATTTCACCAAAGGGGGAAAGGGAGAATCGAAGAATCGCAAAAATAGAATCACGTAATTAATGGACGCTCCCGAACACAAGCATCTCCTTGCTTAAAAAGAGATCTCCAAAACATGTGTGTGATAACTTTAAGTAAAGAAAAAAAAAAAAAAAACACTCTCCGAGCCGGGAATCGATCCCAGGACCTAATGCTTAGTAGTCGCGCTTGTGACCAGTCAACCAACGAAGCATATACACACCAAAATTTCCACGCGAACGAAGTCGCGGGCAGCAGCTAGTATAATATAATAATAAAGTTGTTCCATTATTTATTAGTTGTTAATTATAAAGTTAGTTATTATTTAGTTGTAAATAAATAAATAAATAATGTTTATTGTTTGTACACTACAGGAACTGATGGACACCACCGAAAGCGCCAAACTACTAGCCCAGTTCTGGGCTGACACCATTTAGATTGCCATCGACACGCTAAGAAGATTGAGCAATTTGGAATCAATGGTCGAGGTTAAACAATGCGTTTTTCTTAATTGTATAATTAATTCCAGAGCTGTAATTGTGAATCAAAAAGGTTGAGGGAAAAGGGTAAACAACTGGCATTTCTTAATCGATCTACTACAATAAAAGTAGCTTCGTGCTCGACCTGGATTGTAACGCAGCGTTCTAACACCGAGTTTTTCCATTCGGATTCTAGATAGAAACAGTTCATTTGACGCCACAACTGATTAGTCTGTACTGGTTTTGATTCTTCTTTTTTACTAAATTATAATACCGATTATTATGATCGTGAAGGATACCTAAAGACCGTCATTATGTCGTCAGGCAGCATCATAATATCATAAATAATAATGTAATAATACAAATCTGAGTAGAATTCAATTCAGTGTGACAGTTTCGTCTTTTTGCAAATTAGCATAGCTGTGTCAGTCATTCGTAGGTAAAATGTAATTGGTCTGTCTGAATGGTCAGCGGATGTGCTGGTCACGGGGATGGGCCTTGAATTACCTATCCGAGTCGAATTCACAACATTGCGCTCGCGCAATCGTTGAGTGTTTAAGCATGACATAGTAATGGGTGCTGTATAGCAATCGGTAACGCGTAAACACGCGTTTAAATCTTTTTTTTGGCTGATAGTTAACTGTGATTTCGACAAATTATTTCAATGGAAAGCTTCAAAACTATTAGTCCCATCTATCTCTGTTGTAGTATCAAAACCTAAATGGTTAATGTATGAAAAGAAGCCATTGTATCGAGAAGTTGTTATGAATATATAAAGGCTTACGAGACCTCGAACTGTTTAGTCTGTCTACGCGGTCCCGTTGAACCGGTCGCGGCCTGATTGACCCCCACTACCTTTGGCCGTTTTACTTCACTACTTCTCACCTTTATCACACGTAAGTTTATCAGCATTATAATCTATTTAGTGCATACTCCAGATTCATAATACCTAAGTTTTTGTGAACTTAATTACCCGATTATGAAAGCTTGCAGATTCTCACACATTTTTGGGATCGTTTTCTTGTTATTTAATTGAGATCTTTTTTTTTGTAAATAAGCAAAAATACATAAAAAAGAGCCTGTGTTGTATTTTCCCAAAAATATTAGACGTATCACGTTAATATTCCGAAACGGGAACTTGTCATGACTGGAATGTTCATCCACCTGTATGCAAATCTGCGGTGCATCATCATACAAGGAAAAATAAACGATTGTGTTTATGTCTGTTTAACATAAATACACAGCTTTTTTCAAGTGGCCTCTTTCAATTCAGAAAAAAGAAGTGATTTGATTCATCCGACTTAATTTTCCACTCTACCACTTCAAGGTTTTCAAAAATATAAACAAACATAATATGTAAGTAGCCTAGTAACCTCTTACTTTCTTAAAAGACGATATTTTTCGACATTTACATGTTTCTTTATAGACATTCGTTTATTCGCAAGATTTTTCCTGGGGATTTAGAAAGCAGCAGCTTTCGTTATACCTTAATAGAATTAACGAAAGTAGGTTCGTGTCATTTTTGGACATGTTTATCGATAGGTTAAACCAGTGTTTGTCATTTTTATACAGCCTGTTTCAATGACGTGGATAGTTGATAATAAGCTATTGTTTTTTACCCTTCTTCTTCATAATGTCGTGACGCTTCGTTTTCGGCTTACCGGTTTTTCGCAGAATGTAAGCGAATGTAATATTACCATTTAAAAACTGTGAGGAAAATAACCTATAATTTAATAGGTATTTCCAGTTTACAAAATAAAATAGAGGTAGTACTTAAATGGTGATTATTCTAACGTTAAAGTTCACTCGATAAATTGAAAGGTTGATTGCTTACGATTGAATTCAACACTAGGTATAATCTTTTAGTTTGTAGTGAAGCTTTTTAGTTCAAGGTCTATTTATAAGGTTCGTACTGAATAGAAATACCTACTCCTTTTCCGATAACGTTCTATATATGAAAAACAAAATAAAGCTTTATGAGAAAGCTTTACGTTTACTTTTTAATCGTCTCCAAAAAATGGAGTAGGTTGTACTAAGGCACTTAGAACACTATCACTACCGTGTTTAACTGCAACTTAAAAAAAAAAACAGAAGTAATTCTCAATTCAAAACTAACACCATTGTGCAGGAAGTGTAGCGCAACAATGGAAGTATTATGCAAAATAAAGTAAACTAAGTTACCATTCATTTAGCGTCTATCTGCGTACCAAGATTTATTACACTTTGCGCAATTATACCTATAGGTATCATTAAAGCTTCTTTACATTTGATTAACCCTTTAATGTTTTTCTTGTGATCGTGAATCGTTGTTTTAATCCATTACTAGCTACTGGAGAGCCTTGAGCGAGCAGTCGCAAAAACTGGTGACTCGCACATTCTCTTACCTTACGACTTGTTCCTGTATGAGTACGTCTCACTGTATCGGAAGTGAACATACATGTATGTACATACATATTACATAGTGCGTGATAACCACCGGCACAAGTTTGTATCGCTTTATTAACAACGAGATGTTCCTTTTATTATTTAGTTTTACGTAACAACGTCACAGTTCCCAAGCTATCGGAATACATAACAAGCTCGATCTACTCGATAAGGAAGAATACAGCTAACTTGTCGTTTCTCAATAATAAGATCAAGTCATCTGCAAAAACGTGAGCCAACAGTTATGATGCAGTTTGAGAGATGCTCCGCTTCACAATACTGTCATTACCAAGTTACAACATCTTGCTGGGATGAATACAATTGTCACCATTCAAAAATACCAGACGCGAGGTTTAATTACGAAAAGTTCACTCTATGACATTCATTAATTATCTTATTTCGAAAATAGTTTGGCTGTAATTAGCTCTTTTATGAACGCCACAGGGAAGCTTTTGGTATTTATTACAACTTTCACAAGTACTTAATCATTCATGGTTCAGTCAAACCCTTTGCCTAACAAAATAGCTGCAGTTAAAACTGTCGTATCATAATTCTTGCAAGACCTAAATAATAAATCACAATTATTTTAATTGTCCGTCATGAATTTAAATGAGCAATGTGCAACCGGAAATCCTCGATACCTATTACATAGAAGTTGAATACAATTCTGCATGTCATTTAAAAGCTGTATTTTTTTCAGATCAAATATGAGGGCAGTCGGGTTCGTTGTAGCCCTAGCGGTAGTGACGGTGTGCCAAGCCGCAACACCACAACTGCGGTTTGCATGGAAACAGATGGATTTTACTTGGGAGACACCAGAAAGTAGAGCAAACGCTATCAAAGAAAAGAGATTTATACCTGAGAACAACCTGCCATTAGGATTAGCACGGTGGAAGAACAAAATGTTCGTTACAATACCAAGATGGAAGGCGGGTGTGGCTTCTACATTGAACTACATTGACCTGGATGGGCCGCAAGATCAACTACTAAAACCTTACCCGTCTTTCAAAGATAACTTTGTCCCTGATGACGCGAAGGAGCTACCTTCAAACAGCTCAATGATCTCGGTGTTCAGAGTGTTTGTTGACGAATGCGACCGGCTCTGGGTCATTGATTCGGGAATGGCTGACATTTTTGGTAAGTTCTATCTTTAAATAAGAGTCACAAGCCTGAAAAGGACCGGTATTGTTCAGTTTAACGCACCTTATGCCGTACCTGATGAGTTGTTTTTAATTTTGCGAGCAGTTATAGATTTTTACACAATGCATGTTTAGATAAAACATTGCTAGTGTGTGTTTGCATACAAATTCACACAGTACTATCTAGTCATAATGAATGTAATTATGCTTCTTTGTTTAACATGTAGGTGTTATGCATCAATCAAGTCTTTTTTGTTTGGACAACTAAGTATTTCGCCAGCACTTGACAAAGAATTATTATTAATTTAAATTGCATTTAAGCGCTTTATCCTTCCGTTTACATTGTATATCGTAAAAGTAACCATTTTAATTTAAAAAACGGACCGACTTAAATAATAAAAATGTTTTTCAAAGGAATACTGCATTTAGATTTAATGCAAGGCCTTAACAATGTTAATGCGAGGTGGTTTTAGTCTGATTAATTCACATAATTTTAAGTATTCTTCATGTAGATGCGATGACAGATTTAAAAGAGCACATAGGTAAATGATATTATAAATAAAGATACGCTGCGGTCATACTGAGCGGCGTTCAAATATCGTTGCTTTGTTACGACTACGATATATGTATAATACGGGGCTTATGATACAAAAAGAGATAGATATTGCGCTTAAACTACTTTAATTACGACAATTGTCTGAATTTGTCCGCACCAATTTACCCGCGCTAATCCGATATCTAAAACTTTTTATTTATTTATAATGTCATTGACATTCGCATGCTTATGAGCTATGAAAAATTTGAATGTTTATAAAGTTATTCATTCAAATATCTGTACTTCCTTAAGATGTTGACATCATCGTTGGGTAACAACGGCAAAGTATTCGTAGTTCCTGCCTATTCACCGGTGAGGTGAGGGTTTTACTTGGTACTAAGATGTGGTTGGGGCTCTGTAAGTACCTAAACATGGCATCAACATAATTTACTCATAAATGAATTTACCTGTTAAAAACCATATTCGTAGCGTTAGGTTTTTGCGTTATGGTAGTTTTGAATAAGCCTCAGTGTCAACCTGAAGGGTTAGTTATAATTTCATTAGGTAACGTTTTTTTTTATCAACAACCTTCGAGGACATTAAAACAATAAAACCGTTTTTGTAATTAAACAATACAATACGATAAAAATAATTCGTAAAAACTAAATAATCTTGTCATTCATAGTTTCATGTAAATCTTGACAATAGTTAGTAGTTTCTTGTGGTGTCCAGGTGAATAAATGGTTATAATTACTTGAATGTTTTTTTAATACTCTAACTCGATTCATAAAATAAGTCAATAATAAATTAATTATACAATTATCTAGATCAAATCGTGATCGCCTACCGTGGTTACAAAACAACATTCAATTATCTACATATTAATAGAGTTACATAAATATTGATTAAACAGGCAAATATATTCCGCTTATTACCAGTTAGTAGCCTAGGTTTAACTAGATAATTATTCTTTTCCCGACATTTTATATAATCGAACGTTGAACCAACGTAACTATCACTCATGTTCTCTACCTTACTACAGTATACAAGGTGTAAACGGACCCTTCACGAAGTCGTCAACCACGTATTCTGTACATCAAACTAAGTAACCCTACGCAAAAATTATTGCTGCGAAACGACTTTTTTTTTTGCTGTTAAAAATCACGTTTTACGGTAAAACTCAATGTAACGCACTCAAAAATTGTGCTGATGGCTGCTTTGAATAGCAAACGGGTCAAGGAGGTATTTAAAGTATAGTTATTCTCTTAAAAACCAGTATTAAAAAAAAACTTGTGAAAAACTTGGAACTTAGTCCTCCAATATCTACGTAACTAGAAGGTTCCCAGGTATTGTCCAGAACAAAAAAAAATATCGCAATGACGTGGAAAACAAGCGCCTTTCGGCTTCGTTAAGGGTCTATTTACATCCTTTATGCAATTTTTTTTGCAGGAGCTGGCAATCAAGTCAATGGACCCTCGATCGCGATCTTCGACTTGAAGACTGATCAGCTGATCCATCGTTACCAGTGCAAGCCAGACGATATGAAGGAGGACTCTTTCTTCGCTAACATTGTAAGTTGACCGACTGTCAATGCTTTGATAGAAGTACAAACACACATGACCGCAGCTTATGGATGCAAATGACTTAAAAAAGCTTATGCAGAGTGTTCAATATTAACCCTGAATAGACCAGTGAAACTAGTTTCTAACAAGGATATATATAGGTACTTAACTTAATTGTTTTGTAGCTTTCATTTTTCACTTAACTTTTTGTGTCCATTTCAGATCGTTGACGTAAACAAAGATACTTGTGATGATGCATACGCGTATATCCCCGACTTGGGAGGATACGGAGTGGTGGTGTACAGCTTGAAGCAAGACGACTCTTGGAGGATTTCCCATCACTATTTCCACTTTGAACCCCTCGCTGGTTCTTACAATGTGAGCGGTATTGAGTTCCAATGGACGGATGGTGTGTTTGGAGTGGCTCTTTCGGAACCTAGAGAAGATGGGTAAGTTTTTTAATACTTATTTGGACTTTATATTACTATGCGAGTTTACTAGGAGGACATAATAAACATCGGAGAGTTTTTTCGATTTTCGTTGTAGCGACGTAGGCCCTCTACGAAAAATTAGGAGAGGTCACTCGATTGGTCTGCAAGTGGAGAGAATTTAATTGCTTGCTAGCAATTTTAATATGAACAAGTTACCCTTGATCAATTGTATAATGTATAAACCAAACTGTATAATATTCACCAATCTAATTGCAATCGAAACAACGATTTATATGGTGCTAGAGGTTAGGTCCTTACAAAAATACGTATTTTGTCTACAATTATCTTTAGTCGTAATTATTCGTCAAAATTAGTGCCAATAAACATTAGTAACAGCACAATATCATGACGTTCGTCATTGACCCCAAAATATAAAAGCTTTTGCATCCAAGGTCGAGAGACGGTACTGTTAATTTATCTAGTGCCTAATTATGATTTTTAGCATTGTCTGTCGAAATATTTGGTTCACAATATTGTTTTAATTTCAGGTATAGGACAATGTTCTTCCACGCATTCTCGAGCACCAAGGAGTTCTGTGTGTCCACGGAGTTGCTACGCAATTACAAGAGTATCGACAAGATCGAAGCGTTCCACGACTTCAAGGTTTGAATGCTAACTTATTACTGTGCGTCCCACGCTTACGTTGAATTATTTATTAGTAACAATGAAACAATTCAATCACGTTGGATCTAGGTACTCTTTTTATAGCAGGTACCGATACCAACATGGAAAGTTTATTCACATCTTTGAATTGTTTGGAAATGTTTTGTGAGACTCATGGGCGGATTTACCTGCAGGCTGAGTAGGATGAAGCCTAGGGCGGCAGATTTTAGGGGCGGCAAATATGGGGCCAATTTTCTTTTATGTCTTACAGAAATTAATACCTATTTGTATTCCTAAATATTATTAGGTCCGCACAAACAATTCAATATGTAAATGTTTACGTTAGTATGACTTTTTCTACAATTTAGTGAATCGTTTTTATTGAAAAGAAGCGACCGGAATCCATCCTTCCATTCTAATATTATAAATGCAAAAGTATTATTAGTATTGTAACCTTTTCACGACTAAACGGCTGATCGGATCGTTATGAAATTTGGCAAGGAGATAGATTATATCCTGGGAAAGGACATAGGCTATATTTTTTTTTCTTACGAAGAAACTTACGCGAACGAAGTCGAGGGCAAGCTAGTAGTAGCAGTAGTTATAATTTAGAAAAACTGGAAACGGCAGTAATGGTAATATATAAAAATTTGTAAATTGTCATCATCATACCTTTTGAATTAAAGCACTTTTCTTGAAAGACATCTATCCTTATGATTTAAATAAATAAAATCATTTTATTTCGGACAACTAAATAAATTGTTAGTAACAGGTTTGCACTTTAAACACTATTGTTGGAAACTTAACTAAAGACGAATTAATGAGAGTAAATAGCCATGTTAACTAGAACAACAAAATACTAGGGTATAAGTCTTTTTACAAATTGCCTTACTATGGTGGAGGAAGTATCGGCCGCCACAGGATGCTATTGTGACAGCCACTTATTCTGCTCAGGAGCGAGGGCGTTTCCTTGCGGGTGATGGCATGAAACCCATCGGTATAGGTTACCGCGAACATTCCTCATTCTAGATTTAAAGACTGACTTAGTTTAAGAATGCATACATTTTCAATGCCATCTTTCTTCTGAAAGAGTTTTGGTGAAACCAGATTCTGGATCATTGATAAGTCTAACTTCGTCCTTGCGAAATCAGCATTAAAATTTGGAAAATGTATATACAAGTTTTGGAATAGCAGTTCGCATGACTCTATGTACACCAGCGAGAAACTGTTCGCGTGAGAGAATCTTTTCTTGTTTAAAACGGGTGAAAAAATATCTGAGACATATGTTCAGCCAAACAAAGGTAAATGCTTTAAATTAGCTCTTTCGTGCTTTGAGTTAATACGACATGATAATTGATGTTTTTGCGAATAGAAAGTCAAAAAGGTATTGTGAAACTTTCATAACTTAATTAGGAAATTGAATTTACATCATCACCATCAGACGGATACCAGGTAATTGAGTATATTTTTTAGTAGTACATGATTGCGGATTTATTAGCTCAGAAATATACCCAAAAACTATTTCTTGGATAATCTTAACAAAATCGTTGGGTTGTAAAAATAGTCTTATAGGAACTAACTAATTTGTAGAAGTCAGTAAGGGCGGAAAAATTTGAAAGCTACTGGCGGCAAATATGTAAATCTGCCACTGGTGAGACTTGTGTTCAACTTATTAGACTAGTTTTTCCTGTTACCAGCACACACAGTAGGTAATGTTAATTGTGAATCTCGTTGTTCTTTTTTTATAGCTCCTGGGTGACAGAGGTGAACGCACACAATCGGCTGCCAGCGACTACGATCCCAAGACACATGTTCTATTCTATACACAGGTAAGCAAACATTTTTTACAAACGAAACTATGGGTAAGCCCCTTTAACGCATGGGGCATGCCCACTCCATGTTTCTAGAACGTACTTTTTAAATTTAATGACGATAATCTTAGAAGACTGTGAATGCCGATCTAAAGGTATGACATTTGAACATACGAAGATTACGCGGCGCTCACTACCGCAATAAATGCATTCAATAATAACCTTCGTTGTAACAATTATACCGAATGGCGAACCTTCACCACGGTTGACATTCTTTCTATATTTACTTACTTTATCTTGCTATACAATAAGGCACGCAGCCCACAGCCTTCGCCCAGCGTACACACGTACAATGGAATCTATTGATAAAAAAGGTCTATAGAAAAACGAATAAACGAAATGAAAAAACTTTGCTATGCTTATTAAACATGCCTATTCATCTACATTTAACATTGTATAATACATTGTCTAGACTCCTATCGATGTGTTAAAAAGATACAACGATAATATTAAATATATGTGTGTGCCTTCACCTTCAGACAAGGTTCGAGATACTTGCATGGGCACTCTGTTCTTTTTCCTGTAATTGGTTTAAATTTTTACCACGGTATAAATTATTCAAAAAGAAAGAAGAAGGTAACTATTCATAGGTAGTTTATAAAACTAATGAATTTTTGGAGTGCTCTTTATAAACCTTTTCGTTTTTCCTTCAGGTGAACCGCGATGGAGTGGCGTGCTGGAACACAAACAAACCCTACACCCCTGACAACAACCCGCTGATCATCACCGACGCCAAATTGTTCGAGTTTCCCAATGATTTGAAGGTAAGCTGACAAGTTATTTTCAAAAGGACCTTGCCTAAGTAACGGTCCTTTTTTTAGAACTTTTCAAAGGCTTTAGAACGGTTTTTAGACATTTTCTGTTTGTATTTCAGGTGGACAACGAAAGCACCATGTGGGTACTTACTGACAAACTAGCCCGCTTCCTCTACAGGACGATCGATCCCAATGAGGTCAACTACAGGATATTCAGCCTCGACACTACCAAGGCTATTGAAGGAACTACTTGTCAATAACTTTAACTAGACGATCTTTTGCAATGTGTTTTTTTTTTCAGTATTTAGGTAATTCGCATCCTACGCATTTTGTGTTATACATGTGGAAAACAGCCTATTATAGTGCTTATTTATTTTCTCACGTAGGTACTACTGCAATATCTAATGCTTTGTATTGTTTTATATTACAATTATAAGTTTAATGTTTCCCTTAAACTTAGATAATCTTTATTATTGTAAAATGTGAAAAAGAGAAAAAGAGTTTACGTAAATGACAATCTTTACAAGTGACATTAACTTTGTTATATCTTCCTTAAAATAGATTGTTTGAGATTGTTTTCCCATTGTGATAGTAAGTACTTAATTTTATATTTATCTTCCACAATGTAAATGTTAGGTACTAACTGCATCGTTTGTTTATAATGTTAGGCATTGATAATTTAGATTATATTGTAAACGTTCAAGCACTCCTTTGCTATTTAATGGGCAATTTATGAGATCGATAAATACTTCATAGTGTTATTTTACGATGATGCAGTAATGGAAGCTACTACAAGCTTTGTTGACTCGATACTTATTTTCTATTTACATCATGATGTCACCTATCAATGTTTTTAAAATGTGTTACCTCTTAAGGTAATTTTATGCATTATTTTGGAACACAATTATTGGTGTCAACCACATCTGTTGATCTCAGGCAGTAATAAAAATAACGATACATTTTAGGAACTGTTTTTATTCTTAAACTTTATTGATGTCACTGTACGTCACAAATTGATGATTGATGTACGTCACAAAGCGTTAAATGATCTTAAAATTGAGACGCCACTGATTAAACTACAGGGTGTTTATTTAATTCACGGATCAGTTTTATCATTAGAGTTTACTATCTATTTTAAACATCTACGAAAAAGTTTTTTTTTATTCCAGTCTACAAATAGCAACTTTGATTAAATAAACACTCTGTATCTGACATGTATTATCCAATGTTTTGTACTGTTTTTGTTAGTTTTAGTACGATAAGAGTACAAATTATGTAACTCCTAAGGTCATTAGCAATAAAGTAATTAAATCTATAAATTATGAAGAAGTCTTATTACTACGAACTCTTATTTAATACCTAATGAGTGTTGATTTGCGGTTTCAGGTTTCCCCAGGAAACATAATTTATTGTTTGGATGTAATTAATCATAGTTATTGTGATTACCTACCTATATCCACATGATTAGTGTGATCACATAACCAATTTAGCACGGGTTCAGGTTGAGTACACCAATTTATCATTTGATCGCACTGTAGCTACCCTCAAGGTGCTTGAGCATTACTTTAGGAATGCATCAGAAGAGGGACATTGCATACCTATATTTTAATATCCAAAACTAGCACAAAAACGAAGTGTTGAGCAGAATTTGATTGTATCTTATTAATTACCCATTACTCTAAACCGTTGCTTTCAATCATACAATTACACACCCAATGCAACACACAATCATAAGGTTATCATATGCTTTGACCTTTTGATTTTTATTAACACCAATCACAAAACAAGAAACCAAATTGATTAAACTAAAAGATAAAATAAAACAAACATAGGTATTTTGAGAAAATATTATTAATTTTACGAAACAGGTGACATTTACTGCAAATATACATATTATATATATTTGCTATGGTATGTATGATAAAATATGCAGATGGTTGTGTATCATCAAACTGAGTTCAGTGGCCATTAAGGACATTCAATTTGCCTCGATTTTACTCATCAATGCAAATGACATTATATACATGAATACCTACAGTAGTAGGTGTAAGAACATTATTGGTTCATGATAATGGTTTTATGTTTATGAATAAAAAATTATGATGATTATTTTACAAAATTTACTTTAGCATACCCTTTTTCTGAGTTTCGAGGTCTTACATTTCATCATAGATAGAAGGAAATATTCCTAAAGGTACATAACCGAGGTACTGGTACCGCACAAGTGGCTTGGTATGTTTCCGAAAGTGGTTTTTGAGTGTCTTGTATCTCGGAATTTTATAATAATTTGAGATACATATGTATAAACCTTCTTCTTGAATCACTTATCTATTGCTGAAAACTGCATTAAAATCCGTTGCGTAGTTTAAAAGATCTAAGCGTACAAAAAGCGGGAGTTACTTTGTTTTATAATACTTAAAGAAGATTTAGGTATCTGACAAAATAAAAACAACCACGAAGTGACTTCGTACTTACTGGTTTTATAAACGGTGTTGTCAGAGAGCTAAATTGCCAATTATGTTAAACAAATATAATTAAAAGTTTCTTTCAAGTTATTCTGTTTGTGCGATACCTATAGACGTGATAGTAATTAGAAGGTCGTCCTACATGCTGTTTCTATAATAATATTATTCTATAAATTTAAGAACATGAACTTTACTGACGGAGCCAAGTGCATGAGAACCTGCGAACCTCATACGCCTCATAGAAACGTCAGTGATAAAAGAAGTGGCATAAAGATTAGCAGGTCGTCGTAGGAGTTATCCTAGTACTACTACAACAGCGGAGTCGCCTTATGGTATAAAAATGACATAACTGTAATGAACTCATTAATATTAATAAGCGACAAATGTCCGATAGCGTTCTTTACGCATCCTCTTGTGACGCGAAAAATTGAGAATCAACCTTGTTATAGTACCAGAGCGGCGATAACTAGTTTATTTAGCTGTGGTGGTTTTAAACCCCGCGCGTCGCCTGTCCGTGTCATTCACTACTTAGTCGTGTATCGGGCGTGTTGCAACCAACTCCTCGCTATGGCCTCTGCTAAAACTGAAAAAGTCGGCATTGTTGGCAGGTAATGAATCAATCTCTTTGCATTATTTCCGATATATTGTGGGATTTACATTATTATTTTTGTCATACGTTATATGTTTGGATTCCGTGCGTATAATCATAATTAAGTTTTAATATTGTAATAAAATTAACTTAGCTATTAATTAACGTAGCTATAACTATTTTGAATGTCAATTATTAATCAAAGTCAATTTAATCGTAGGCCTTAATTACCTAATTAATATTAAAACTTAAATACTTCTTAGTAATAATCTCCTCTTACTTTCATTTTATACATTCCATTGACGTCAATACCTAGGTATAGATATTTCAATGAAGGCTAGACTTAGATAGATAACTATTTACATTTAATTTCTAAGTTGGTGCCGTAATTTCAGTAAAAGAACTTACAAATTACAAACAAAATCTACATAGTTAGATCACATGGCAATGTTCACTTTGCGCAACAACACCAAGCCACTCTTATGTTTGTTATTTACTATCTATGAATGTATCATAATATGCATCATATGTATTCGGTTTAATCGTCTATACTCTATGCTACGAAGCCGTATTCGATTTTTGGATCCAAGTAGACGGATATACAGTTTTTTTAACTTAAAAATTATGTTTTAATAAACTAAAAACTATAGGTACCTATTACATGTGGTACAATTCATAGACTTCAAATCATACGACCTCAATGAGATTTAATTGATTGAATGTGAAAGGCCAGTATCTGTTATTCTTGTCTTATCATAAACACACAGTGAGAATTGTACATACATACAAACGAACTGACCATCACTTTACAAACGTTAAATGTTGATTCTCCATCGCGATAAGCTTTAAAAGATAAGAAACGTAACCTATCATAAGGGTCACAAGGGTTAAGTATTGCTTTAGATAAATTCAAGTTATTTAAACATTAACAAAACCTTGATATCGTTGTTGTCTGTTTTTGTCAGAAGAAAGAAATTCTCAATAAAAATAACAGCAATGCTGAGTGAAAGAATGTCATAATAAAGAATATTCTATTCTATAATTTATCACATTTCAGCGAATCATCATTTTCATGCAAAAAACAATCGGGAGTTAAGATCTATGTAACGGTTAGTTAGGGTAGGTACCCAATGACGTAATATAAATATCATTGTAGGTAGGTATCTATTAGGACAACAAATCTTTTGAACTAAGTACCATATTACGGCAGATACGTTTAAGTAAAATTGATATAAGTGCTTGTTTACATCGATTCGATATCGATTATAAGTAGGTATATGTATTGACAAATACGTGCTTGTACCTAACAGTACACTCGACATTGAAAGCTTTGGTTGCAAAACTATTCGCAGCTACAAGTTGTATTGTAGGTTACGAGTGCTGTTATTATTACACCCTACTACAGCACTCATTCATTTTGATCTACCTTAGACAATACGTATTGATCTACTTGTTTATAGGTAACCTGAATTTATTGACCCCCTAAAAAGTTATAGAATCGTATTTTTATCTTCTTCATGTATCGATACCGAATAAGGAGAAGATTTATAAAACCATGGTTAACCTGCTGTCTGCATGGATGAGAATGTTGGGCCACAAAAGGCAATTGCATGTGGCTGGAATGAGAATGTAAAGGAGGATGTGTGGTGTAACGCGAATGGATAAAATAAGGAATGAGTAAGTACATAAGAGTCAGAAAATGCGTGAAAGTGGCGCCGGTGACTGAAAAGTTGTGTGGTAATCGGTTATCGTGATATCGGCATGACTAGAAGAGTAGAGGAAGACCAAAGAAACGATGGATGGACTGTGTGAAGGATGATATGGCTAGAAAGGAGGTGACTGCTGAGGTGACGAGTAATAGAGAAGTATGGAAGAAGAAGACTTGCTGCGTCGATCCCAAATAAATTGAGATAAGGGCAGGAATATGATGAAGTATGGATACCGAACCTATCGAGTTTCGCTAGTTACTTGGCCCAGAATTATTTTGTCTTTACGTAATTATTTTTTTTAATTTCCAGCGGCCTAATTGGGAGATCATGGGCCATGCTTTTCGCTTCTGTGGGCTACCAAGTGAAGATCTTCGATATCGTTCCACAGCAGGTCACCGATGCCCTTGCTGACATAAAAGTGCAGTTGAAGACCCTTGAGAAGGATGGTCTGCTGCGTGGCAAGCTCAATGCTGATCAGCAGTTCAAATGCATCTCAGGTAGGTTTGCTTTTGAATTATTTTGACATTAGGTGTTATGCAAACGACAGGCACTGGGAGAGCATTTTGAAAGTTCCTATAAAAATGCAGAAAAGAAATGTTGTTTTAGTTAGATAGGTATCTAGCATACAAGAAATTCCCCTGTCAGAAAGCCGAGCCCCTTGTGTTCTGGTATTGAAGGCCAAAAAACATTAGGCTGAACAAAAGGGGGGAAGGGGGTATATTTGGCCAAATAAAACTTTTAACTTCAAGGTTTCGTACATCAGTAAAAAGTTAGAGAAATTAAAAATATTATGGTCGTAGTAAAGTCATTTAATTATAACGTTAACGAGTATTATTTCATTTCCTTCCCAAAATTCACATTACAACACATATAACATTCTATGTACTTGTACATGTACAAGAATTTCGTATAAAACGTTTGTCAACAATTGATTTTAAAAGATGCGAATTTAATAGATAAAATAATGTTTTGTTTAAGTTTAACGAGTGGCATGACTTGTTATGTAATGTTTGTTTATATTTAACACATTCAGTAGGTAATTCTTATCATTCATATGTATATTTATTTGCTCGGTATGTAGGTAACCTATCATTACTCACTTTACAAGCGCTATCATGTTTTTCTTTAACCTAACCTAACACCGCGTATGCGTTGGCCTTTAGCTCTGGCAGCGTTTTCTACGTTACGCCTAAGCAGCATCTGCGACGTGGCGCCTACGCGGCTTAGGCTACGCAGCAACTTCTACTAGCGCCTACGCGGCGTTTGCTACGCCTACGTAGCGTTTGATGCGTAGCGTCTGCTACGCTGCGCCTACGCGGCTTCTAAGCTGTACAAACGTCCGAATCAGTCCTACGCCAGAAAAACTCGCAGTGTGACAAACAGGCAAACAACTAAATATTTATTTTATATGAATGCCTTGTTAGGTCAGCAAACAACACACATTGCAGTCTTATTTGCAGATACGCAATCAAATTATGTAATCAACTCTTGATAGCATTTGTTTGAGAGCTTTGTTATATGAAACTATGGAACTATCTGTTATGTTAGAACCAGGAAATAATCGTATTTACCTAATTAAGACAATCGATAACAATGAGTAGGTATTGTACTATTTTTACGATTATCTTTTTCCTGTTGCATGTTGAAGTGCCTGATAACAAAATAAGGGATCGATTTAGAGATTCCAGAACACTATCAGTTATTATTTTGATTTGAATTGGTTATTAGAATGATAGACACGTAACTCTAGTAGATAGGTACTTGAAGATTTTAAGGGGCTGTGTTGTTAAGATAGGTGAAGTGGTTTCAACAACAAACATTTTGAGAATGTTATTGATCGCTTCATGACAAATAAAACACGACAAATGAAATTATTTTAGCTGCCATAGGAATTAAACTACATGACCAAATTCCAAGATAGAAAATATTTGAGAATTGAGTTTAATACTTTATTGTTTTTATTTTCAGGGACTTCGGATTTGGCTACTGTGGTCAAGGACGCCGTTTTCGTACAGGAATGTGTTCCGGAAAGCCTCGAATTGAAGAAGAAGGTTTACTCAGACCTCGACAAAGTGGTCGATGACAAAACTATTCTGTCCAGTTCTACGAGTACAACTCTGCCGTCATTGTTCTCCGAACAGATGAAGCACAAGGCACAGGTACACAACTCAACTTTCGCTTTCGTACATACTTACGTAATCCTATTGGTTCTCGAACATGAGTATGAGTGTGAGCTAATTCCTGCTACAACCGAGCCAGAACTGATTAAAGGTAGATAGTCATAGATAGACAGATTCTCATGTTTCCGAACCGGACCATAGAGCAGATAAGGGTTTGGGGTTCACAATAAAAAAAAACTACTTGCTTTAGAAATAGGTATAACTTACACTTTTCCAAGTCGGTAAGTGACAGCATTTTTGTTGGTCAATATTACGATTTTCATAACAATGACACAGAATGTAGACAGATCGGTATGCCAAACAGCCAGACAACCATTTATGCGCACACGCAGCTAGAATTTCATCACATTGAGGAAAATACCAGGCTTAGAACTACCTACCTGCGTAAAACTGTTTTGTTTTCCTTATGTATAGAAACCACTTTTTCATAAAGGGAGCTTTTAGGTGCTAACTTGACCACTTTTTTGTATTCGTTGATATTACACTTTATATTTCATCTTTTTTTTTCAAGAAAAAAAATACAGACGAATTGATAACCTAAGTACTTACCTTTGGAAGTCGGTGAAAACAACTTGAATCACACAAATAAGTACCTCCCAATGTTATGTAGCTACAGTTTTGTTGCTTTAGATAAGTAACTGCTTTATCTGATGGCATAGTTCTTATTTCCAGGTCATTGTTTCCCACCCAGTCAACCCCCCGTACTACGTGCCTCTGGTGGAGATCGTCCCCGCTCCCTGGACCAGGAAAGACGTATCTGAGAAGACGAGGGCGATCATGTTGGAGATCGGACAGGAGCCTGTCTCACTGAGTCGTGAGATCGATGGATTTGTGCTCAATCGTATTCAGTGAGTATATAACCTTACAAAACCTGCATTTATGTTACGAATTACGATGTCAATCAATAAACCTGCAGGCGGAATTTAGATGTTCAAGACAATGTAATCTCTTTTTAGGGTTCCGTTGCCAAATGACAAAATACGGAACCCTTATAGATTCGTCCTGACCGTCCGTATGTCACAGGACAGACTATTTGGCATCACACAGTTGAAATTTGGTCAGCAGGTGTGTTTTATAAACTGCTACACGAAACGATGTGAAATAACGATTAAAAAAATTGGGTTGGATACATGCAACTGAAGGTTGAAAAAAATATTCTCATCATCATGTCAATAGGTTGGGACGAAATGTGTGCACATTTTTAGACAAAAGCCCAAAATAACTTTTTATTATGAGAGGCAGCTAGGTGCATACGTTGGAACACAATAAAAAAATACAGTGATTTTTTTATTGAAGAATTTTAACAGAAGGGAAGAAACGCGTAATTTTATCTTTCTGAATTTAATTAAATATGGGTAATAATCTCAACCTTTTTATAGGTACGCTATTCTGGATGAAGTGTGGCGCCTAGTCGACAACAAGATCGTTAGTGTGGAAGACATTGACAAAGTCATTTCAGAAGGTCTTGGCATGAGATACGCCTTTTTGGGATCTTTGGAGACTGCGCATTTGAATGCTGAAGGCATGAAGTCTTATATCGAGAGGTTAGTAACAAAATAAAAGAGACATTTTAAACGGGAACCAAAGGAGCTATGGCTAACTTCGCATGTTAGTCATATTCATAACTATAGCTATATAACATCACGCCAGTATTTCAGAAGAAGTAAACAGTGCTGTGCCGCCGAGTTTCATGTTACTGAGAAATTCCTGACCCAATATCACTTTGTCTGACCTATGAATCCAAAACCTGATAAATTAACAATATTTTTTTTGTATTTCAGATACGGAGAGACCATCTACAACGTCAGCAACACAATGGGAGATATTCCAAGAATGACGACAAGCAAGAGTATCGACACGATCTGCGACCAACTGAACAAGATGGTGCCTTTGGACAAACTCCAGGAGAGGCGCGCCTGGCGCGACGCCTGCCTCACTCGCCTCGCTCTTCTCAAGAAAGAGATGAATGAACAAAAAGTTAAATACTAGAACTGAATTATGATAATCTATACTTTATTGATGACGCATCTATATAATGTAATATACTTAACATTTTAAATATCTACTTAGTGTTTCCGCATCCGATCATGATATGCGTAAGGAATATGACTCTATATCTTTGTTATTTATTATGTGCCAAATAATAATTATATGCTTTGATGTGTTTACAATATTTACCTACCCAAAATATGTTTTTTTTAATTTTCGTATGAAATTCCTTCCTGGTTCGCTAGAAAAATAAATGCCACTGCAACTACTGACTAACAATATTGGTCTTAAATAGCCGCCATGGGCCATGGCCCAATAACAATAAAAATTCAGAAAAGAAATGCTGTTTTAGTTAGATAGGTATCATGCCTTCAAGAAATTCCACTGTCGAAAACCGAGCCCGCCGTCTTTTGGATTTCAAGGCTAAAAAACATTAGCAAAACTAATTGGCTGAACAAAAACGTTTAACTTAAAGGTTTCGTACTAAGGTAAAAAGTTAGAAAAATTAAAAATATTATGGTCTTAGTAAAGTCATTCAGTCAGTGTTTTATTTTTGTTTGAAACTCCTACCTGGTTCGTAAGAAAAATAAATATCACTGCAACTGCTGACTAACAATATTGGTCAATAACAATAAAAAAATTAATACTTACATCAAAACACATCCTCGGTTTTGGTAAGACATTAGAATAATTGAGAACAATCTGCAATAAACATTGTGAATCAAAACTCACTTACTTTAATAGATACTGAGGAATAAAGCACAGAAACTATAAAAAAACATCCTCAAAACGATTTGATGTTACCGCCATATTACCGCGATTATTTATTTTTTCCGGAAGCGAACAATAATACGATGTGGGCTTGACGCCTAGGCTTTTGATCATTCTTTTTTTAACAAATAAAACATTAGCCATAATCTAAAAATTGAAAGTTTCGAGTAGGTTGATGTGCTGGCGTCTATACAAGTTCGGTCAAATCGATAACGGTCAGTTAGACCGTAATCTTAATAAGGTAAGGCAAAGATTTAAACAACTACAGGGTGTAAATAGACCCTTCACGAAGCCGTCAACCAAGCGTTCTGTACATGAAATAAAATATCACTGCGCAAAAAGAATTACTGGGAAATGAAATTTTTTTTTGGAACTAAAAAATAATCTGATTTTTGTAGCGCGCAATAGGTTGCGCGCAAGCGACTGTTCTAATGTGTGCGTTGTGCGTGCCTATACGGACACGGCACACTGCACACAGCCGTCGGCGGCGCGGCGGCCCGCCGCCTCCGGCCTGTCGGTAGATAACTTCACGTTAAGAACCAACGCTACGCAGCGTACTTACCTAGCAAAAAGTATTAGGTAAACTAAATCCGATTAAACTACTTACACGAAAAGATACTTGTTTGAAAGTAGGTGCCTACGTACCTACTGCCCAACGCTTTGTTGTCATCTACCTAGCTGATCTAGTATCGGTGGCCACTGCACGAGAAAACGGACGCGTAAAGCGTGCGTCTGTCTATTCAGCATAGGGCCTCGAATGACCTCGATCGTAATTCCATACGCCATACCGCAACAGTTAAACATGTACTTACGTATGCCTGCGATAAATAATGATAACCGGCATCATCCGAGAACGAGACCAATCATCTAAAACACACTCGCTCACAAACACAATGCACTCACAATAGCAACACTCTTCTACTATCACCTCTCTAACGTAATCAGTATCACACAACACGAAACACGCACGATTATGGTATTGTACTGACATGAAGGTAAATAAAAAGTTGCGTAATAAAAATACACATGCACACTCGACGGCGCATGAAACGGAACTAATAAAAGTAAAAAATAATAATCCTTATTCCTTAAACTTCTTGAAATAAAATTTCTTTGACGAGGCGCGGCAATCGCGGCATCTTTGAACTTCGACAAAGACGCATGCCGACTCGCCACCGGTCAAATTTTCTCATACGATTTTGAACTTAACCTTCAACATTTTATGATTTAAAATCATTTGAAGAAATTTGAAATTCTTCCCAATCAACCTTGAACCTAATGCTTTAGTAATAAAGTTGAAAATCTATTAAAGAAATTTCCGCCCAGCGCCGGAGCCGGCGCGGCGCCGCGAATCCTAGTCCTCTGGCTATCATCATCGTCCTCATGATTGTGGTCTGTGCTAACTACGAAGTCAATTTACGTGCTACTTACAAATGTTTCGTACCTGTAGGTATGTTAGTGTAGCTAAAATTCCGTATTTCCTTGACAAGCGAAATGACAAGCGATTCTAAAATCAATAAGAGCATTGTCTTTGAGTTCGTAGCTTTCTTAGTTAAGTAGCTAGTAACAGTACCTGTGAAAGCTTCTAAGATGCAAGCACAATCACGATCTTTTAATAAAAAAAGAAATCGTTCAATCTCACACTTTGCGAGAAATTGCTAAACATTTTCACTAAGGCGTTCATTGTTTGGTAAAATAAAGTAGTTTATTTAAAAACCTGCTTTAAAAATTATTTTATTTGAAGTAAGTTAAAAAACATGAGTGTTATTGGTATTAACTGATTAAGGAAACAGATAAATTCTCAGCTAATTGTGTAGTTAGATCGAATGAGGCATATCTGCTTACTAAGCGCCTGTGAAAAGACGTATCGCACACGTTTTTATGTGCGACAGATTACTTCCACATTTGTCAAGGAATTTCAAGACTTATCTTTGGGTTGTGGTATGACTTTTAATTACAAATTATTCTTTAGGCAGGATTCAATGATAACATAACATCGCGCCTGTAGTCCCCGAAGGCTGAGGCAGGGGTGTACCGAATAGAACATTCGCAAATTGTGTTTTAAGTCCCAATGATTATAAAAATAATTTGACATTTTGTTTGAATCTACAAAAAGTTACGACTTTAGTTTTTAAATGAATGAATTAAACTTGCGGTATCACAACAATCCGGAGACTAAACTTACGTGTGTAATATCGTAGAGCAAATAACACATAATCAACGTTTTTAAAAGACATCTGAAATAAAAAACTACTAAATGCAAACATAAAATGTCCTTTAATCGATCAGCTGAGTGCGCGGGTACCTATTCTAACACGGCCGCTCGCATTTATGCGTTGAACTCGGAATGACTCGAGGTTATGCGAGCAGCTGATGCCGCGTGCTTGTGTGCGTGGAACAAACTCGCGGCTTTGTCAATGTGGGTGAGCGCTTGCGTGCATTGCATTGCATCGTAACAACTTCAAACGCGTAATTTGTTAAGAAAATTTTAAAATTTTACTAATGTTTGTTTGGAAGAAAAATTTGTGTTAACGCTTAGAATTCGATGTTGCAAAAAAGTAGAAAAAAAAATGGACACTTTGACCTTCAATATCTCCAGAACCTGTGGTTTCCCAGGTATTGTCTAGAAGGAAAAAATGATCCCAATGATGGGCAGAATATGTGGTTTTCGTTTTCGTTAAGGGTCTTTTTACACCCTTTATAAACCTGATAATTTTGCTCGTGGCTTAATAATAACAACCGCTCGGGTCGATCTTTAGGTTAAGCCATGCTTGCCTAGGTTGGTCTGTGGATGGGTGCTTCCCATTACATACCGAGTTTCCTCCATGCCTCGGAAAGAACGTTAAGCCATTGGTCCCGGGTGTCATTTGTAGATCTTTGGCAGTCGTTAGGTAGTCAGTGGCCCAAAAAGTCTGACAACCAGTCTTACCAAGGGGTATCCACAGTAACTGTATTACCTGGTATTACCCAGTACTAACTGGGTTGTGGAGGTGAGATAGACAGTCGCTCCATGTAAAATACTGGTATTCAGTTGCATCCCGTTAGACTGGAAGCCGACCCTAATATATTTGGGAAAAGGCTAGGCAAATGATGAAACCCGATATTTTTTTTATTTTGTCATGGCCTAAACTGCGTCGCAGAATGCTAATTTACTATTCGATGTTGTGAAAGTTTAGTCGATTTTTAAAATAGCCAGTGGCAACACCCTCACGAACATCAAATTCCATAAACAATTTAGTACAAGTATTTTTGTTATCTGTGGTTCTTGTCTAATGGAGCATTTGCGCGATCGTTCATAATTTTATTTACCATCAAATTGTAATACAATACAAACAAAAAGAATATAATTTTTATATGGTTATTTGTCCACATCAATGGTGTAAATTTTGAGACATGTGTAATTTAAATAAGTAAATTTATTTTGATATAGCCTTCATGATCTCATGACAAAAGGCCTTGCAGTACGCATAGATTTACAAATGTGTTGTTTTGATAGATAATGGATCCAAGAATGTGTAGAAAAATCAGTAGTAGTGAAAGTCTTCCAGATGCGGACGATGTGGAATATGAGGTATCAAACATCATTGCACCGCAGGAGAGCGACGATAATTTTATGTTGGACGGTAGTCCCGAGCCGCACTCCGTGACATGGTTAGACAACGATCAAATAGATGAATTAGATCTTAATTTAGACCAAACTAATCTATGTTTTCATAGAGTCGATAGCGCAGATATAATTTATAGAAGCAAGAAGAAAAAATGCAAAATGGTAGGAAAGTATGTGATGGGAGATGTTCTGGGGGAAGGCTCGTATGGTAAAGTGAAAGAGATGCTTGACTCCGAGTCGCTGTGCAGGAGAGCTGTGAAAATATTGAAAAAGAGAAAACTGAGAAGAATACCAAATGGTGAGCAGAATGTACAGAGAGAGATACAGTTGCTGCGAATTCTTAGACACAAAAATGTGATTGAACTAGTCGATGTTATGTATAATGATGAGAAGCAGAAGATGTACCTTGTGATGGAGTTCTGTGTTGGTGTGCTACAGGTATGTGTTATAACTACTAAAACATTAATTTGAATTGCTATAATATAATTGGTTCAATATGTTTAACATTATTCGTTGTTATGGTTTCTTTGCCAGTGATTTTGTTTCCCAAAAAACATTCTTAATGACATTCTACAAAACATTAAGGTTAATGATGTGTAATAATTATGATAATGATGTTTGTAGACAACTCTACAGAGATAAGCACAATCAGAAAACATAGTTGCATTGCACTATTTATGTTAATTTTATTTGACAGTTATCTCTACCAGACTAGATAATTTAATGAGATTACTGTGACCTCTCAAGGTCTAGACTATTTAGCTTTTATACATGTATTGTGGCACATATTGTTGTTTACTTCATCGCACAAGGATGACAATTATAGAAAACAATAAATTTCAGTAAATTATAATACATTGCGGAACAATTTAGAAGTAAATAACATGAAATTACTCTGTCCATGTTACTATATTCATCCAGTTTTTTTTTTGTTAGTCTGAACTATCCCACTATTGGGCAAAGGCCTCCCCCATTCTTTAAACTTCTCTGGTTAATATGCTTTTCCAATAAATTAAAATAATAAAATTTTAAACAATATTAATATTGTTCAGGATATGTTGGAAGGGAGTCCTGGCAAGAAGTTCCCTCAGCGGCAAGCACATGACTATTTCACCCAACTCTTGGATGGGCTGGAGTACTTGCACGGTCAGGGTGTGGTACACAAGGATATCAAGCCAGGCAATCTGTTGCTGACACTTGATCAGACACTGAAAATTACTGATTTTGGTGTTGCTGAGGTAATTAATCTTGTTTATTTCAGAATGTAAGTTTTAGAGTATAAAGTGCGTTTTACATTAGCATCAATATCACTACGACATCCTATTAGTTAAAATATGCATTCATACTAAACTTGACCATGTAATCACTACTTAATTAAATTAAACTGACAGTACTACATGCTTAGAAAAGAATTGGAAAAGTCCTAGCTTGCCAAACAATGAATGATTCAGACTAGACTACCGTTCATAGAATAATTTTAAAATACCTTTATTTCTGTTTTAAACTTCAATTCAGGATTCTGATAACAATCAATCATAAACTAACCTTGTAGACTCTGCTATTTAAAAAGTCTTTAATTTTGACTTGACTTAATATTACAAAATTTTTATAATATCAACCTTGGTTAATTTGGATTAGCAAATTAACCAAGGTTAATATATATATTTTTATTTTGTCGTTTTCCTTGTTCTATTAAGAACATCATCAAATCTGTTTACCCAGAAGGAGTAGACAGAGGTGTGTAATAATAGTACACACATTTGTAGTTGTCAATAGTTATTTAGCAAAATTTTCTTATTTCAGGCTTTAGACATGTTTTCTCCGGAAGACACATGTTACACAGGGCAGGGTTCCCCAGCGTTTCAGCCGCCAGAGATCGCGAACGGTGCTGAACGGTTCTCGGGCGTCAAAGTCGACATCTGGAGCAGCGGAGTCACATTGTAAGCAAATGAAAATAGAACATTACCCAGTAACACTGACCTTTTGTTACAGCATTGTTTCCTTCACAAAGGGCACATTTATCTTTGTGAATACAGTCAGGATTGTTTGATTGTTATTTTGTCTTATGTTTGAAAGTCAATTGTGAGTTTTTCACACACTTTTTTTTGGTTGAGAATATTTTTTAATGCCTATTGAGAGGTAACGCTATAGTAATTCTTGTCTCTAAAATAGACAACTTGTAACAATAACAGCTTTAAGAATTTTTCCTGAATTTTAAAATATTGGCTAGGTATGTTGTAGAAAAAATCCCTTATCACTGTGAGTTCAATTACACACCTATTGTAAATTACTTTGTTAGTAAATATAGTGATTCATGATTAATTAAAAACTATTAATCATCGTCCCGCTATCCATGACTTACTTGTTTGTCACTGCATACATACAAAATATACATAAATAAGCATATATGTATAATTCTCAAACAATGTAGGATTTCCATCATTTCATTTACATTGGTATAATTATGTGGTCAGGATAAATTACCCAGATTTACCTGTTTTACCAGTATAATAAATGGTTATGTTATTAAAATAATGGTTTACTTATTTATAAATAGCACTTTATTGGCGTGGAAGTGTGTTTAGGTGTGTTTGTTAGGTTTATTATAGGTTATTGAACTGTCCATTAACATAATGTGAAATTATGCAGGGAAAAAAAACAAAATAAAATCTGGTATCAAAACTGTTGAGCGTCAGTGACTGAGTAGCATGTACAGTCACGAGCACCAATATGTATACACTTTCCTAAATTCAAAAGCAATTTTCGCGAGAAATAACGAAAGTAACTTGGAGATAGGATCTTTTTCATGAAAATATGAGTTCCAGAATACTATGTTCGTAATAACTTGAAATTTTAATCTAAACAATAGGAGAAAACACTTTTAAAAGTTGTTAAAGTGTTTACATATTGGTGCTCGTGAATGTACATGGTATAATTTATTTGTAACATCGTGATATATCCGATAATAAACCATTTCTGAATGGCTTACATACTTGCCTATGATTGTATCTGTCTTGGCTACTGGAGGCATATTTAAAGTTACCCAACCCACTCTAAGATTGAGGCTTATTACTTAAATTGTTCTCAGATACAACATGACAACGGGCCGGTACCCGTTCGAGGGCGATAACGTGTATCGGCTGCTGGAGTCGATCGGTCGCGGTGAGCCCGCGCCGCCACCGCCCTCACTGGGGCCTACACTCGGCTTGTTACTCACCAACATGCTGAAGAGAGACCCCGACCTCAGGCCCACCGTGCACGAGATTAGGAGGCACTCGTACGTATTACTATATCTTTCCAACAAATATTATTTAGAGAAGTTGTTTGTGTGTTTGTAGTGGATAATTTCTAGAATTAATGATTCAATTACTAAAATTCTTTCTTTGTTAGAATAGTAAACTATAACTACGTGACAGGATACTTTTTATGCCAGAAAAATTCATGGTTCTTGTAGGAATCTCCATGCGAATGAAATTATTTTATATGATTGAACTACTGAATGGATACCATAACACGCTAAGCGAAATCGCGACAGGGCTTGGATAGCGGGAACAGCTTGGCACATATTAGGACTAGAAGCGTAAGAAAAAGGAAAGGGACGGCTTGCTGGGGTACTAGATAATATGTTTGATTGATAGAATTATACTGTTGAAAACCGTAACCTTCTAAAAGGTCAAATGTGTTATCGGGCTTTGTAAACCTTGACCGTACTAAGAACCGTGTCGTACACAATGCAAATGTTATCGACAAAAATGACACATCGGCGACGTTGCACAAGAATTAAAAACGGTTACAACAATCGATTAGTAGAATGTGACAAAGTCCAAAACTTACCAACGTTTTCGTAAGGTGATTGGACTCGCAACCAGCGCGCATGTAAGCGAGATTTAGGTACGAACGTGAAAGAAGTTAAAGGTGAAGGATAGTCGCACATTCTAAGTTTGTGCCGTTCGCCCCAATTAGAAAAGCCGCCATCATCATTTTCCTGCCTTTTTCCAATTTATTAGGGGCAGCATGTCGTCTTCTTCCATACTTCTCTATTACTCGACATCTCAGCAGTCACCTCCTTTCTAGCCATATCATCCTTCGCACAGTCCATCCAACTTTGTTTCTTTTTCTACTCTTATAGCCATCCACAATCATACTCAAAACTTTGCTCACGACATTTTCGTCATTCCTCCGCATCGCTTGCCCATAGGTACCATGATAACCGATTACCATACAACTTTTCAGTCATCGGCGCCACTTCCAGACTTCCTCTTATTCCAATGAGAAAAACCATACATAAATATGAAGCATGGTCAATGGATTTCATAAAGCGCTTTCAACCATCGATTTCACAAATATTAACACATTTGATGACTCGCAAAATGGACACACTGTCTTCAGAGTGCCAAAGGCTCTTCAAGATTTTATCTTATAATCCGATTTGCGTTCGTACCGTTCGTCCTGCGTAAGCGATCGTCAAGTGTGCGCACATCTCTACGCCCCTTAGTCCTACGTGACAGGAGGCACGAATACAACCCTAAGCTAAAAATAGTAGGGAACATTCTAGAGAAATCTCACGATATCTTACCTGACCTTATGATGAAAAATAAACGGTACACAAAAAAAGAACATCATTGTTGCAGTGTCTTAACTTTGTTGCTCCATTTCGGTGTTGCAATAAAGTATTGGCACAAAATACAGTGACTAAACGAATTAATTGCCACAAAAAACTGAAGTATGGAGTTTCCAATCCTTATGCAATTATTTATAGCACTGACTTCGTAGTGTTTTCCAAATAATAAAGTTAGATTTTGAGGTCTTCATAAATACCTAGGTATAATGTTTACAAAATAACATGTAAAACGGCTTTAACGGAGGTTATATCAGAGGTGAACATTTTAATAGTACCCACTTAGTGATCGTCGAGATTATGTTGTTTACGCATAGCCATTCTATTTATTCGACTTTGCACTTAGGTGAAGAAAATGTTCGCATCAAGGATAATGTGCGAAACTGTAAATAATATTTATTTCAACCAAGTGTACTTGTGGTACTTGTGAAATGTTTTAATGGGTCATTGAAGTTTGTACATACCTACTTAAGACAAAAGATTGATATTGTTAGATGTGCCCTTACCATACAGTCTTATCATAGTAATTTAGTGCCAAAATTACAGTGATCTTTAGTGTCATTGCTATAAGGTCGAGTTCCCACCAGTAACAAGTCTTTTAAAATCATATAGAACTCTTCTTCTATTTCGTGTGGTGAGTGCCTAACCTGGTGTCAGAGTTTTTATGCCGCCCATGGGCCTCTGACTTGGCTTTACATGCCGTCGAGAAATAACTCTCAGGCATGCTGGTTTGATGTCCTCAATATGTTTTGCTTCACCGAAACAAGTGATAATTATACAATACGCACATGAATCCGAAAAATAAGGTGTCTTGGGTTCGAGCTCGAGACCTATGACTTGGCAGCCCGACGGTCACCCCACTAGGCTTTCACTTTCGGACAATGACTATCATATAGAACTTTATTCTTTTTTTAATGAGGTTGCGGTAGGGTTGCAGCTGTTAGAGGCAAAAAAACTGAAAAACATTCCTTAGGTAGTGCAAAAAGTGCTCACGATTTTCAGTATGAGTGAGCGAGACAATACTGTTTAAATGTGTTATATGTGTTTACTAAACAGAATCGTGGCCATCTTTTGACGTGGTAGGGCAAATCCAACGATTTAAATATTTGCCTAAGACATTTTGTCTTCACAACTATGTAACTTTAACCCGTTGGTCACGGCTGTCATTTGTAGATCTTTGACAGTCGTTACAGGTAGTGAGCTAGTCAGTCATGTTAAATTAGCCTCTAGCAATTAAATCGTAAGCCCTTGTGCTATGTGGTTTCAAAACCACAACTCGTATTACAGCTCTTTTCCTGATCTCTCCGTCAATTATTATGACTATCCCTGTGACTCATTTAAATGAAATCCAGTCAATACTCGTGCGCAACAGGAAAATGGCCTTCGTATGTTGTTACCAACAATGGAAAGAATTAAGTACTTTGTTTATTCAATAATATAATAAGTCGCTGATAGCCCTGTTATCATCTGAATGTTTATTTATAACTGACATACATATATACTACTCACGTCTGTATTGCTGAAGGGCGTAGAGTTGTAGGTACACCCACATTTCGCTGGTAAATAAATAAATGACCAATTTCAGGTCGCTGCTGGAAATTTTCTAAATCAATTCAAGGTGACTCTGCTAGAAAATTCACTCGGCCTCTAGATGGGGCAATACCTGCTGGTCCAATGTTCTGGTTTGAAATATATGGATGCTAGTGTTTCAATAGGCACAGTGGACATTTGAACTTTGTGTCTACAATACAAAGCATTAGACATGCCTCTTTTGTAGAGGCCTATAGGCTGCGGTGACCACCTGTCACCAAGTTGGCTGTCCGGTTGTTTGCCACTCAAAGGATGATACCGTAAGGGTCATTGAGTGTGCATTTACCATAGAGATGAAACGTATATCCTTTATCCGGCCAATTTTTACTATACGGCCGTATACAAAATAGTAACCCACTATCCGGCCGGATACCGAATATGAAAGAAATCAATATTTTCTCATTAACACAAGATAAATCATGCGACAGTAGCTTATAAAGACCATGTATTTATAATTGAAAATGCAAAATTTTATTTACACTATAATTACTTGCCAAAAATATTATTATTGATAATAATTTGGTATTCAAAATTAACAATTGGAATTTTAAGTATTGGATGGTAAAAAGCGACTCCGCTTGGCTTCGTAAACACCGCATTGGTGCGGTAGCGTTAACTCAAATCAAAGTCGTATCAACTTTTAACGCGATAAAGGGCCGAATATCCGGCCGTCCGGCCTCAAAGCTTGCCGAGTATCCAGTATCCGGCCAAATTAACATCCGTTTCATCTCTAATTTTACAACGTTTAACCTGAGCCGAAAGTTAACATCCAATGCACGATCAATGTCCTTTAAAGTGTTTTAAATTTCCACCACCGAGAACTTAAAAGTAAGCAGACTACTGACTTGCGATAATTATAATCTTCAAAACAACCCTTTCCCTTTACAGTTGGGTCCAAGCCCGCCCGCCTCTCGATGCCAGCGAGCGCATGGTGACGCCTCGCTCCCGCCGCTCCGACGAGCTGCACACCTCTACCGTTATTCCGTACTTAGTGGAGCGACACTACCCTTCGGCGCAGGAGTACTTCACCGAGAGAGACTACAGGCATGGTCAGTCTGATGATAGTGATGATGAACTGTTTTATGAGGTTACTGATCTGCAGTATAGGCTGTAAAGAATGGTTTTATTATAAACTCGCGGAGTGAAAAAATATTGAGAATCTCTTTGTATTTCCACCATCTTTGAAAATTGCTATATTGTCAATATTGAAAAAGACGGTTTGAGCACCTTTCTGTAATTTCTTTTGCGCTTTATTGTCAACATTATGAATGTAAATCATTTTCGCCCAGCGAGTTTTCATACACGGTCAACGGATAGCCCGAACGAAGCCTGCCACACTATTCCCAATACTGCAACTCCTATAAGGAGTGGCCTGCAACCGATAAAATATATTTAGAACTCGGAGCCGGACGCTCTGATCGTTTGGCTTCTGGACTAAAACGACTTAGGCGTGGCAAGGCTATTAAGGTGCCCGACTGCTATTTGTGTTTGTAATTTGTAAATACTCAGATTTGTACGTGACAGTATGACATGCACATTCATAACGACATTCACGTCATATCTTTGAATGGCCGTCTTAGTGATATCAGTAATTGTAATTCTCATAATCATACTTCATTCAAAACATCATATTATTTTTTGTAACTGTGCTGATTTTAACGGAATTTCTTCTCGACATTTCCTGATGAATCATTATATTAAACTGGACTTAGTTCATTAACATAATGTAAACCTTATTTCTGTGTAAATAGAGTGGTACAATTTTCAGACCCTGAAGAAGTGCGCATACCAGGTCTCGTGCGCGCTCGCGTTTGTTCCTAGAGTTAGGTTCGTTGCATGCGTGTGACGAAAACCCCGATCTAGCGTCCAGCCTTATCTTTATCTATATGAACAGCCATATACCTACATTTACCCGCTATATTAATATCAGGCTTATAATAATTTATGAAGATTAATTTATGTCCAAATACAAAACGTATTTATGATGTGAAGATAACCGATAAATAAATGCAGTAAAATATATTTTTAGACCCACATACTGTATGTTTGCGTGTACCTAGTACTTCACTATTAACATTAAAATAATCTTGTAGGTATTGAATGATAATGCATATATGAGAATGACGACTTTGTAGCGAGACGCAGATTACATACTATTCAGGTACTTGTTTCAATGGTCAATATTTATCTCGCTTTCGGGTGTCCAACTGACGTTATTCAAGTTAGGATCCCGACACGTTTATTATAGTTAATGTGGTCGTGACTCGGATGTCTATGAAATTGGACAAAGAAAGTGAACAAACTACTACTGCTAATGCTAGTGGATTATAAACCGACCGCTTTAATGAGTCCTCGCGAAGGTATCAATTTAAATGGAATATTCTGACGGCTGATCACGTATTGGTTCAATTAGTATCGTAATACTTACGTGGATTATAGTTATTTTAATGCAAATAACCTGTGGGATATTGTTAGGACTTTGTGGACGCTTAATGTGCCTGTGATGGGGCAAGGCGGAGGACTCATTAAAGCGGTCGGTCTATAGTACTCGATATCATTCTTTTATACGTCATAGCTAGTCCAAACTCTATAGGCATCCGATTGCGGGCTAATGAGTATCTGTAATTACGGGTTTGTTTACACGGGTCTTAAACGCCAATACAAAGTCAGAAAACTTGATTGATAAGCAAATTGACTATCAACTTAAATAATTCCTAAATTCAAATCACGCACCCTCACTATACATTCATCAATTAACCATTGAGAAGTAAAGTATCTGAATAGTATGTAAGGTGATAGTAAGACGTGAGGTATATGGTGTGGCGTGTGTTGCAGAGCTGGGCGACGGCGGGTCGCGCACGCTGTCGACGGCGGAGCTGTCGGACGCGGACTCGGCGCGGCGCAAGCGGCGCTGGCACTCGTCGTGCGGCCGCCTGCCGTCCTGCCGCCTCACGTGATGCCAGCCGCGCGACTAGTATATACATATATACATGTTCCGATCTATTCCCCCTTACCTTACTTGTTGTTCCACTCAGTAGTTAACTTTGCCACCACCGTTGTTGCCCGATACTTATGCCTCCGATTTGTCGCTAAATTAAATAGCACCTAGACGTCGTTTTCGTTCGTCGTTTCATAGACATTCTCTCTGAACAAAATTGGCTTTGGTATACTTAATGTTGCTATTTATTTGTTTGTGTATGGTTGTTACATGTAGTTTTCTATATACTCCTCTAAATAGTAAAGCAATTCATAGCTTCAATACAAATATGTGCTTGGATAAGCATATTGAGAGACCAATTATTTAGTAAATTTTCTGATGTGACATTCAATCACATACTTCTGTTAAAGCTAATATTACCATAGACGTGTATGTATATTTAATTAGATATCAAGGAGTTCATGCAATGACAAAAAATATCATAAATGTAAAATAGTACCTGTTTTGTTTGTCTTTCAAGACGTATGATATGTAAAGTGAACATGTATTTAGTGTAATTATTAGTAGATCTCAAATTTTAACGTGGCAATAAAAAGATAATATTTTTATAAAGAAATATTGCTAAAACCAAATTATAATAGAGTTCTTGCCAAGAGGGAAGCACCGACTAAATTATCAATTTTAGTTAACTTTATGTTCATTTTGGTTTATGCATTGTCTTGCATGTTAATGTCGATCAGCAGAAACTGTAATTCTCATCTGGATGATTGAATCCCACGCTTTCTCACTAGTTGATTGACGGACGAATGTGTTGCTGATTGTGACCACTTACTGTTAGCATGAAATGTTCGTTTGAATGGTTTTGGGTATGATCGATTTTTCTTATTTTAGTTGTTAGATATAAAGTACAAGTTATTATGGCGATTATTATACATGAAATTGTTTGTGTAATATCGCTAAATGTCATCGATTGGAATTTATAAAAAGAAGAATGTTATAGGATGCGAACAAATTATTGCATGGTTTGGATATTCAAAAAGGACACGGCTTGTACACACTTCAGCATTCTGTGTACCTATTTCCCAAATAATCTCTTTTCCCATCTCAACACCTCTGACGGACCTCACTTTTTATAACTTATTTATATTGAAATAAAATTACTTTAGTACTTAGGTATAGTTAGGTAAACAACACATGATTTTCTGTATTTTCTATTTGGATTGTTGTTGCTGTGTAACTTGTATTGCTGGACCGACAGTCAATGTTATGTTGGGTCCAGATCTAATACAAACTTTTTTCACTTTACTTCTGCGCTAAATTGTTTGTTCACATAATTATAATGTTACTTAGTTGTGCAATAACTGTTATAACTTGATGGAATGCTGTTCTAGTTCGTAGTTTAGGTTAAAGCTTACTTAAGCCATATTGTAATGAGATTATTGCGCAGGTGATCTCTTCACGCCAAAGGCGGTTTTTGCTAAAAGTATTTTATTTAACTGTAATAGTTTGTGTCCACTTATGTTGCACATGTATTTGAAAAGTGAGGTCTTACATATAACTGTTAAAACGTGTGTTTACGCTTAAATAAAATGAAAGGATGTATGTTTAGTGCCTGAAATGAAAAATAACGTAAAAAACTGAAAAAAATTAAAGAGAATATTAATATATTGTAAATAAAAAGTCAAAGTAATGTGCATTATGTTTTTTATTTAAACAGACAAACCACAATGAATACCCGTTATATATTACAGAATCAATAGTTTGAAGTACTATTTGACTCCTGATTGCTAAAAACTACGAACTCTTATGATAATCCTAAACAAAGACGCCTGATTAAAACACGACACCAACGCGTTTCCTCGCATAGATGTCGCCAACTAGCGCTAATCAGGGGCTGTACTGCATGATTTGATCACCACGTAGCTATACAACAAAGGTTTGATGTATTCCGTAAGTACCTATGCCGAGTGGTAATTTTAAAGTCAAAAGACGATTTACAATTTCGATTATATAAGTAAACAAAATGTGAACTAATTAGTTTTACAATCTAATCACCGAAGCGAATGTGGGCGTCTAAATTACCAGCATGTGTTACACCTCAATTTTGTTCACATGGGAACCTATCAGGCTAATCTGTTATTCATTATATCGTGTAAATTATCCTACTCATTTATTTTGCCTGATGATAGTCACTAATAAACCGTTTTTTGCCCAAAATTCGTTGCGCAGTATAAAATTATTTGAGGACAAGCGGAGCTAATCAGTTTGACACCTTTACTCTTTAGATTTGAGAGGAGAACTTAAATATATCGAGAGGTACTTACTTACAAGTAAATACATACTAAAACAAGCTACCTCATTGGTCTAGTGATCGCAATCGCGACTGCTGAGCATGAGGGGTTCGTTTCCCAGGTCGGGCAGTGTTTGGATTTGTGCGCCCGGTTGATGATAATAGGCTCGCCCTCTATTACATGGGACTTAAACATAACTGGCAAAATGTGGGAGTACTGTTAGGTAGGTACCTACATATCTGCCGAATACTTCGGGGTTAGGTACAGGCATGATATAATGTTACCTATGGAAAACTAACTAAAGTGGCGATAGTCAAGTTAGTTTACTGTGCAACTAAGGTAAGGAGTAGACAAACCACAGTAGGCTTGTCGCTACATGGCCTAATGTTGCTGAGGTAGTGACCGCAAAGCCGACCTAAACAGGTAGGTAGGTTCGCACACCTAGACGTCGATTACAAGTATTAAACCAATTGAGCTTATGACTACTACTGATTTTGGGAAATCCAAATGTTACAGCCAGAGAGTGCGGTTTGGGCACTGATTCTTTCACGATTCCCAGATATCGCATCACCTGTTCTATCTGTAATTGCACTCTTAGCTACCCCTGTACTGTCACTGAAAACATTGTTAATTTGTAGCTTGTCAATTATTTTAACCAACAACCCTTTGGGTTAAAATGAGGCAAACTGTTCAGGTCGCTACGTACCTACTAGCCGGGCATCGACACGAAGAGAAGAAGATCGAACACGAAAGAGGAATTAAACAATACGGTATCCATATAAACCGCGTATCAAGTAGATGTAAATATCTAAGTAAATGGTACTTAGTAAATACTTAGGAACTAACTGTACCAACTACGTAACATAATCGGGCATCTACCAACCAATTACGGCACCAAGACCTGCTCACTCATGGATAGTGCGTTACCTGCATGGTGTGAATTGCTATGTCGTAAGCGTGGGCACCGTGGCCCATGCGCCCGCACCGGCTCGCGACCCGATTCGCAGCCACAATGCGCGGAAGTGCCCGGTGCGTTGCCACAACGCCGCGCTGCCTTCCGCCATATCAGGTCCTGATATAATTGGAGCACTGGGCTACGCTAAACAACTATGTCGAACATGTAGGTTATGGTTATAGAATGGTATGCATCGGTTGACCGTAACATTAGTTTCACGTTGTAAACTACTAATCGTTTGTACAGCCACGAGCACCAATATGTTAACACTTAACAACTTTTAAAGGCCTTTTTCTCCTACTGTTCGGATTAAAATGTCACGTTGTTAATGAATATAGTATTCTGGAACTCATGTTTTTATGGAAAAAGTCCTATCTCCAAGTTACATTCGTTATTTCTCGCGAAAATTGCTTTTAAATTTAGAAAAGTGTATACATATTGGTGCTCGTGACTGTACGGCTTGCCAATTTTTCTTGTTTAACAGCTTAGCATTTCTATGACAGTAATTTTAATTAGTTTCGAACGTAGGGTTTCCTAACGATGCTCCCGAAGCGTGTTTCTAAACTTACTAGAGGAATGTTAAGCATCTCTACTTGCGGCAGTTTAATTGGGTTTCCAGAAAGGGCTTGCAAATAGTTAAGTAATCGATGAGTCCAGACTAGGTGGATAAATCGTTGAATCTAGTTATTTCACAAGTCTTGTTTAAGCTCGCTAAAAGAACCTATAACATAACATTATATCACGATTCACGCCTGCAATGCCTTAAGGGTTATGCAGAGGTTTACCTTACATCCATATTTCGTCAGTAATGTAAGTCCCATGTAATAGGGAAGTGGTGGGCTTATTGCCTTCAACTGGGCACAAATCGAAACTTCGGATTACCAACTAATAAGAATTCCTGATGGGAAACCTTCACATTATTTTGCCCGACCTCGGAATCGAACCCATTTCCTGCTCATCACCCCCAAAAATGTGTAATTAAATCGAGCATGTAAATATCATATCACTATCGCCAGCCTCACAGCAGCAGAGTTACTCACGTTTCTTGTCTGCTAATTTTCAGGATTTCACCCATTTAGGTGTTAGCAGCGGCTGTCGTCAAACCAACATGGTTCCGGCGTCAGATTTATTCGACCTGACCTTGCACTAAATATCGATAGCCAGAATAACTTTGTCCCTAATGCAGCATTAAATAATCACTAGCTTAAATAAAAAGAAAAAGAGGAAAAGAAAATCCGCAATTTCTACCTCTAGGTAGGACAGTATTTTCAACAAAGTCGTAGACGGTAGGTAATCGTTGCGTACAGAGGAATGGTGTCATCAGCACTTCATTACAAGCGAAGTGAAGGGTTGCCGAAGATGGTCATTATCGTTTTTCTCATTGTCAGTGCATAAAGTTCAAGGTGCATTTTTTGTAGGTTAATCGAATCACACTTCCTAACAACATAGTCTTAGCATGTTTCACAGTTGGTTGCTGGTAGGTCGATGAGTTGCTATTTTGCACTTAGGTACAAAATAAGCTAGGAGCCTACTTTGAATCTTTGAGGTACGTTTAAGAAATGTATTTTAAACTTTTGATTTGCCTTAGTTTGGCAAAGCACTTCAAAGTATTATGAAGACACACATAATGTGCATATATGTATATCGAAATAAGGGAAACTATGCTCAATTTTATCTACGGAAGAGGTGAGTAAAAAAATGAATAACTTTTTTTACAGCATTTTTTAAATTCTTGTTCGCTGCTTTGACCGCTGTGTAAACAAAATGGTATAACTTTTAAACTGAACGACCTATCACGATGAAACAAATTCAGTTATGACTGTAAATAACGAGGCGTCCTAAAAAAAATTACGAAAAAAAATCGCCCTAAATTAAGAATTAAGGTGTTTTCTAAACTAAAATAAAAAGTTTTTTTTTAAATGTATTCCGTTGACAAAATGAAGCATAGTTATGATATGTGCACATTATGAAGACGTGAGAGTCTTCAAGAAAACTTTTATTTCAAGAATGTGCTGAAGATTGATGCTCAAGAAACGATAATCTTAGATTGCTTTTCAAGTTGTTTAGCTTACCCATACTTAATAGCTTCATGGGCGCACGAAGGTTCGATTCAGATGTACGTATCTATCTAAGTAGCCATCTGCCCTATAAACAATGGGATACAGTAGTCGAATACCTCATCAAAAGCCGACGATATTGAATGCAATCGAACAATAAAGCAGCAAGAATCTCTCGTATTAAATAAAATAGC